>OX465282.1:8319773-9063086 GCA_949987705.1 Thereva unica
GAAAGGTTTGCTTCGACGACAGTCACCTCTGCTTCATCACCGCTGGTGATGATCTCGCCAACGTCTCTACCCAGATAAGAGTCTGTCTGTCGCGTCAACTTCATTCCGAACTGCGCTTTCATCATCGGTTCCAAGGTCACTTCGACTGAGGCATTAGTACAGGCCACTTGGTTCACTAGGCTTCCATGTCTGTTTTATAGACCTTCTGTTCAATCTTTTCACCTCATATTTTCCTTTTGCCAGTTGATATAGGGGTTCATCATTTAGGAGCAGAATAACTTCCATTGTGGCCTTGTTTGGGTGCTCCGTTTTGATAACCTTCCAGTTGTCGGTTTTCATGTGAGGGTTGAAGGCAATGAGCTTGGTGAGGATCCCTCAGGATCCGATGCAGCCACTGGAAACCATGCTGCGGCCCTCGGACGAGATGGTATATTACTGGCATTCACTACTTTGAGCCAGACGACGGGGTTAACTTCCCAACTCCGTGCTATCTCGCAGGCCGTTTATTTTATGCTGCCTTGATACCATCCGGCATCAAGGCATGAGGGGGAAGTGGCGGGTTACCCCTTAGTATTTCGCTAGCCACTTTAGCGAGGACGACTTACACCCACCGCCATTGGTGTTTGGAGATCTTCTCATTTTCGTCCAGGACGACGACTATTTTGCGATCCTAACCAAGAATATAGCTTTGGTTTCGTGCGTTTTGGACTTTTTTGTACTGGTGCTTAGTTCCTCCACAGATCGTTGGCGTTTGGCACCGTGTTTGCTTGGAGGCCTTTTTCAAGGAGTGGAGTTTGTGGCTCCATAAGATTTGGGTTAACTCGGAGTGTTGCAGCTCTGTTTTTAACGCGATTTGCGGTCCTTACCGGTTTTCGTTTAGGGAAACCGGACCCCTTTTTAATTCTTTTATTTAGCTTGCACTGTTTGTCGTCAAATCTTGGAAGTTAAATTTGACCCACTTCCCGGTTTAGGATAGAGCTGAAATTTTGCATACACGTTTAGTTTGGATGACAATGCAATCTGGCCATTTTGTAAAAATATCAAGATAGCGGTTCCAAAATGGCGCCCGCTTTTATTTTACTCACAATGTTTGTCGTCAAATCTTGGAAGTTAAATTTGACCCACTTCCCGGTTTCGGATAGAGCTGAAATTTTGCATACACGTTTAGTTTGGTTAACAATGCAATCTGGCCATTTTGTAAAATATCAAGATGGCGGTTCCAAAATGGCGCCCGATTTTTTAAATTGTGCTCCGCGGCCCTTTGAAATGGGTATCAAATGAAAGGATATGACAGGTAGAACACAATAAGCTATGTGGCGTCATTCCAAATTCAAAATGGCGGACAACACTTACACTGTTTGTCGTCAAATCTTGGAAGTTAAATTTGACCCACTTCCCGGTTTCGGATAGAGCTGAAATTTTGCATACACGTTTAGTTTGGATGACAATGCAATCTGGCCATTTTGTAAAAATATCATGATGGCGGTTCCAAAATGGCGCCCGATTTTTGAAATTTTGCTCCGCGGCCCTCTGACATGGGTATCAAATGAAAGGATATGACAGGTAGAACACAATAAGCTATGTGGCGTCATTCTAAATTCAAAATGGCGGCCAACACTTGCACTGTTGTCGTCAAATCTTGGAAGTTAAATTTGACCCACTTCCCGGTTTCGGATAGAGCTGAAATTTTGCATACACGTTTAGTTTGGGTGACAATGCAATCTGGCCATTTTGTAAAAATATCAAGATGGCGGTTCCAAAATGACGCCCGATTTTTGAAATTGTGCTCCGCGGCCCTCTGACATGGGTATCAAATGAAAGGATATGACAGGTAGAACACAATAAGCTATGTGGCGTCATTCCAAATTCAAAATGGCGGCCAACACTTACACTGTTTGTCGTCAAATCTTGGAAGTTAAATTTGACCCACTTCCCGGTTTCGGATAGAGCTGAAATTTTGCATACACGTTTAGTTTGGATGACAATGCAATCTGGCCATTTTGTAAAAATATCAAGATGGCGGTTCCAAAATGGCGCCCGATTTTTGAAATTGTGCTCCGCGGCCCTCTGACATGGGTATTAAATGAAAGGATATTGACAGGTAGAACAGAATAAGCTATGTGGCGTCATTCCAAATTCAAAATGGCGGCCAACACTTACACTGTTTGTCGTCAAATCTTGGAAGTTAAATTTGACCCACTTCCCGATTTCGGATAGAGCTGAAATTTTGCATACACGTTTAGTTTGGATGACAATGCAATCTGGCCATTTTGTAAAAATATCAAGATGGCGGATCAAAAATGGCGCCCGATTTTTAAAATTGTGCTCCGCGTCCCTCTGACATGGGTATCAAATGAAAGGATATGACAGGTAGAACACAATAAGCTATGTGGCGTCATTCCAAATTCAAAATGGCGGCCAACACTAAATTGAGGAAAGCTTATAATAGACTAAAAAGTAGAAAATATAACCGATCAACTTCCAATTTTGCACACACTCGCAGTTCGGGTGGTTAATGTGTATGAATGATGAGATGAATAGTTGAGTTAAGGGTGAGTTGATAATAAAGAAGCAATACACGTTACAAAAAATCACAAACAAACACAGAGATGCTGCTGTCAACTAAATTCAACTACTCAAATACTGAACTCATGTCCGTATGCATAATTTCAACTAAACCCAGGTAGCAGAGCTGAGTCGAGTTCAGTCAACCTTAACCCAACTCGACTCCCGTTTACATGTAGTTAGACTTGGGTTCAACTTGAGTTCAACTCATCATGTATAAGTACTAAATGCAATCTGACCTTTTTGTAAAAAAATCAAGAAGACGGTTCCGAGATGGCGGCCGTTTTTGCAATTATGTTCCACCGAGCCCACGACATGGGTATCAAATGAATACAGTAAACTGTGTGACGTAATTTTAAATCTAATAGAATTGCCATCATAAAATGGCGGAATACATATAATAAACTAAAAAGTAGAAAATAAAATAAATGGTTAAAAAAAATTCTTTACATTAACTAAAAAATGTACTGAAAAGTAAAAAATAAAAAATATTTTAAAGAAAGCGTGAAATTTCAATTTTAATGAAAAGTTAATTAAAAGAATGGCGCATTTTTCATCAAAAAATTTTGTTAGAATTTGAAATTAACAAAGCAAAAAATTGAGGGTTATTGTAAATCTCACGCGATTTACAGTTATATTTTCAATTTTTGATGAAAAATGCGCCATTCCTTTTATTAACTTTTCATTAAAATTGAAATTTCACGCTTTCTTTAAAATATTTTTTATTTTTTACTTTTCAGTACATTTTTTAGTTAATGTAAAGAATTTTTTTTAAAAATTTTTTTTAACCATTTATTTTTTTGTTTTTTGTTTATATTTATCCATAGTTTACTCCCATGAGTAGCGGAGAAATGGGGTCCATCCAGGTAGCGATCAGCAGTCCCCAGGAAAGGCTTGCTAGATCGCCAGAAATCCAGAGCACGCCGTTTACGACTGAGCTATTTTTGAATCTGGGTCCCCAGCGATGGGCAGCCAGGATTGAAAGCAAGGAAAGGAATACAAGGTTGGGAGAACGAAAGTCTGCTACGTTCGAGAACGTGTGTGTCCAGGGTGAACCAGGCTGATGGACCCGTCACGTATACGTGGAGGTCGTCGTTATAACACCCCAACATTAAATATAAAAACAGCGCAAAATTTCTGAAGGTAAGTTCATTGAAATTTTTTTTCTAGAGAATGCATTCTTATTAGATTATTATTAGTGAATTATCGTCGAGAATCTGGAATCTGAATATTTGTGTAAAGGATTCTCTTATGGGGTTGAAACCTCCAAACACCCCTTCCCGGGCATGATACAAAATGTCGATTTTAAACCTACATTACATATTTTCTAAATGGAACCACCCAAGTTTACGAATTACAAAATACACAATTTTTTATAAAACAAAGTAAACTATGCTGCTCTACAATTGTCGATGTAGGAATTATTAAAGTTTAAGTACATAAATAACTTTTCAGAACGTATTTTCGTCAACACCTTGTATCTTAGTCTAGTGGATAGTGCCGATAGGCCCTTGCCTAGAATAATTTTGTTCTCCAAATATACCCAGAAATCAACCCTTAACGGATTAGCATTCTGAATTCTGAAATTCTGAAATGAATTCATTCTGAAACATCCTGTATATAGAACAACTCGATTATGAAATAAGACGAATTACCCAAACCCACTAACTTGTCCTATTCTCTTCTATCCTTCAAAATTAGGTTACTAATAGATATATTGCATATGGGCAATTTCGCCTAACCGTTCCGCCCTTGTAAACTGGGGTGTTTCTCGGATACCTATGTCTGTTTCTACCTCGGATTTTTTCTGAATGATAGATTTTGGCAAAAAAACGATGAACGAGTTTTTGGACGTGTCATCGAGGGGAATTTGTTACAGCTTGTGGAATATTGAAAAATTGGCTCTTTTAAATAGACTGAGAGCCACACGAATTTTCAAATTCCATAGCCAAACCGCCCATGGTCCAATTTTAACGTTTGATAGCTCAAAATACTCCTTACGATACATGTAATAAGATGTGAACATCAGCAAAAGCATAAAACTATTCAAGTGTCCTGGACGGGGGTCACAAGTTATAGACCCGCATTTATCGATTTTAAACTAATTTTGCAAAATTCTATTTATAGAAAAAAGTATACCCAGAACCCAAAGCAGCCATGGGCTTGAAAAGTTCCTCTTTTCATGACTTAGAAGTAGAGCTAAAGTTAGAATGTGTGCTCTCTTGTAAGGAACAGTGAGATCACTTAGAACACGAAATTTTTGTGCAAACACAAAGCTCTTTTTTCTTTAACTGGAAAAAAAACACGGGTTGCTCGGGAGTAGGATCAAAGTACGGGAACATGATTCATCTTGGTGTAAGGAGACCGGATATGCTTCATGATACTCTTTCCATCGCAAGTGCAAGCAAAATATCCGTTTTAACATGGCACATAGGCTCTCCATTTAAATAACAGGTAAACATACAAGTTAAAAAAGATGCGTGTAGTGCAAACACCAATTTTTGATTTTTTTTACTATAGATCAAATTATAGGGTATTGATCACCTGGTGAAAACCGCTTGAATGTCGCTCCTTTGCTTCTCAAGTTATGTCCTTTTTTTAGTGTTTTCAACGATTTTACTGGAATGCAGAGTATACTCCGCCAGCTAGTTTTTGTCGATACCCACCATCGGAAAGCAGCCTGCCTGGTACGGAATTGTAGATTTTTGAATGGAGAATAAGTTGACAGAGAGCGTGCAAGTGTCGCGACTTCACCTCCCAAGTTTCATTCCTTTGAAAATACTCATATTTCACCTGTTTTTAACGATTTCCTTGTAATGAAGAGCATCTCCAAGAAGTGATTTTTTGACCGTACCTATGATCCGGGGGTACCTAGTCATTCCGGGAAAATAGCTGGAAAGACTAAAAAATTTAATATGTTTTAAAAGTGAAGTTCGAAAGAAAAAAAAGCGGCAGTCACGCGACAGTTTCATAACCTCTGCCTTGCTTTTTGATCATGGGTACGGTCGAGCAGTCGCTTCCGGGCAGTGCTCTTCATTACAACAAAATCATTGAAAAAAGACAAAATAGGGATATTTTCAAAGGAATGTGATTTTAGAGGCAAGGTCGCGACACTTGCACGCCCTCTGCCAACCTATTCTCCACTTAAAAACCTACCATTGTGTGCTAGATAACTTGATTTTCGATGCTAGGTATCGTCAAAAACTAGGGGGCGTGTGTTATTTGCATTCCAAAAAAAACATTGAAAACAGCAAAAAACATATAATATTTTCAAAGATTCACAGATAGAAAACAGAAAGAGCGACATTCAAGTGAGTTGTGTCATGTTATTCTATGTTCAAATACCTGCATTTTGTGCCATTATACTAGCCAATTGAAAATTCGGTATCTCAGCTGTGGTCATCTTTAGTACAGAATTATTTTCTCTGAACATGCCGAATAACTTTCTAGAGCCAAACGTAAACAATCGGAAGTCATTTCATTCCCGCACATCGTTTCTCCAGATTCTATTCTCAAAAATCTACAATTTGACTACTTTTACAAATAATTTGGAGCTGAGGGGTCATTTCTGTGGTAATTTTCCTTCAGCTACATATATTGAGCGGATATTTAGTGATACTCAATTCAATTTTTTAACTCTTCCAACTTCCACCGGAAAAATACCTGACCTCAAAATTGTTGTTCACGTGCGAAAATGACTTCCCTGGATCTCAACCTATCGACTGATATCGGTTTCAGGGGTGTCGCGACTCAAAGAAAAAATTGAGATTTTCCTCCCGACGCGGAACGGTTACGCGAAATTACCCATATATGGTCTGAATGACTCTTACTTCTAAATTATTATTTTTATTTTTATTTAAAACACTTATGTACTTCGACTAATAAATTTATTAACTTATTTTTAACGGGATACCACTAACCTGGATTTGGCTTGTTAAAGGAGAATGACCACGACAATATGGACCACGGTACAGAGTTGCGTCAATTCCAAAGTTGTTTAAGGTGGTTTATAAATTAACCAAATAACCATCTACAATTGCCATTTTGGAATCAAAACCCGCATTTCCAAGTTTTTTTAGAAAACGTAACTTAACCTCAAAATAGAAATATCCATCGCGTCGTGTATAGAGGGAAGTTTATAGGTCGTAGTTTGGAGAGCAGATTAATGAGCATATCTGATGGGATAGAGACTTAAATAAATCAGTACCTTGCCTTTATATTTCCTGTTAAAACAGTTACAAATACAAAAAAAGGAGAGCTGTAAAAAAACAGCATCGTCTCTGCTTATTAATAAATACGTGTAATATGTATGACTGTTCACATGCCTGGATTTAATCCTACCTCTTAACAAATAATTATTTAGGCCTAAAATCAGAGGAATATCCTCATCAATTTCAGTATTCACTTCCACTGAATATTTTCCAGACAGAGTTGTCAATATATTTACTTATTTTGATTATGGCAACACTTTAACGTAAGGATAGCCGGCAGTAGGTAATTCATTTTATCAAAACAATTTCATAACTTATTACGTTTACAAAATAACCCCAATACAAAATTGGCATTCTAATTGCAGAATGACTTCAAAAGTTAAGAAAATAATTGTAATATAATTTTTATCTTGATGCATGAGAAAAACCAGTACCGTTGATGGTCATTCTCCTTTAAAAAATCTCGATCATACAGATATGACGATGATGATCCAGATGGGGCGACCAACCCAGAAAACATAAAAAATCATTTCCTTTGTCCAAAGATCTTCGGGTACATCTATTTAATAAGCTAAATAAGGTCGAATCCCATGTAGACTAGTCAATTTGACTAGCTTGTGGAAGTATCTAAAGTATTTTGTTGCCTGTCATGTTATTAGAGAATTAACCCAAATTTTCAGATGTTACCCGAATACGTCATAAATTTAAATTTCATTACTAAAATCGCTTTAGCTACGGCAGATTTCTAGATCAGTCACTGCTCATCCTCCACCCAAATATACGATACCAAAAAAAATTATCTTTAAATATAAAACTTACGTAAGCACCTTAAGAAATATAATTTAATTCATATTGCTTAAAAACTGTATCCCACGCTTTAATATTTAATAACATTTAAAAAAAAAAAAATCTCGACAAAATCTGCTGCCATCATTTATCTTCTTTTATATTTTCTTTTTAATCTGTTACAATTTGAAAGACTTTGAATCATCTACGAGTGCCACAAGAAGCCTCCATCTACAATTTCTTTCACACCTTTTTTAGTGGGCGTCCTAAGGTAAGGTGAATCTCTTGTAAGCGCGGCATCTTCAGGAAACACCTCAATGAATGAGAGCATCAGCAAAGTTTGACAGTCGGCAGCAACGATATTCTGTATTTTTTAAGTTTTGTAACCTCAACAATGGTCCGATTAGTCAGCAGAAAACCGCTCCAAAATACGTGGCTCAGTTTGACTTCTCGGATTCAAACTTGGTCTACATAACATCTAACACCTACGAGGGTCTATAATTAGTAAGTGGAACACGATCAGACAAAGCATAGCCAATGTCAGATCGCGTCTAACACCTTTATGTTGCATGGAATAACAATGCATCTGACACCTTCTAAGGCATAGTCTTCGGCCTGTCAATACTTTTTGACCAAAAATTGATTCTCTGTATTTTTTTTTTTTTTTTTTTGTTGAGCGTCAACGCGCCGTCGTCGCCGCGTAGTTGAAGAGCGTTTATCATGGAACAAAAATTTAATTAAAGCAGAGAAAATGTGGGATGATGCTACGCGATATGCTGGGGCAGAGATTGACTCGATTTCTATCTAAGGTGCCATCGGTTATCCTCAGATCATGCGATGATTGATTTACAATAGAGTCGTCTTTTGTAAGCGCCGTGAGTCAGGTATTTTTGAGTTTTTCGGCGCTGCGCCGTCGTCGTCGTAGTTCGTACCATCTTGTATATGCGAGGAGCATTCATAATTCGTTTCTTTTTTTCCCCCTGGTTTTATCACGAGACCAAAATTTTTGTAGTAGAGTTCCATTTTTTATCTTGGAGCAGTTCAATTTGAAATTTTTTGGGGTATTGAAATTTGCTAATTGCAATTTGTAAGGGAAAATGGCCCAAGTGTAATTGATGGACAATTAACTATTGTCGAAAGGAAAGTTGTTATAGAATAGAGATTTTTATCAAATTGGGGATGAGGAGATTTAATGATTGAAAAGTAATGACAGAGTCCAATTTATTATACAGTTAATTTTATAGCCACATATGAAAGGTATAGGAGATTTGTCGGAGAAGTTTGGAGTCATTGCAAAAAAGTACTTCGGGAAACGGTGAAATTTGAACTATTTCTCTTTTGTAATTTAATTATCGTCGGCTTTTACAATACGAAATATGTCAAATTTAATGATATAAAACAGTACGCACGTGCATTTAAGCTTGAGGTGACGGTAAGCGGACAGATCGGTGGAAAAGTCGTATGGATATCGCCGAACTAAAATTTATAGGAAACATGCCTCATGTAGCTTGTGAGCCAAATGGGGGCATGCAGATAGATTCATTTCTCCTTATTGGTTACACATGAGGACCACACAGAAAAATTAGTGATCCTTGTGTGAGGAAATTGGGATAGCCTCGAAGTCTTCAGCCACTAATTTGGATTTTCAATTGATTTAAAACTCATGGCTCGGCGCTTGGGTTTTTTGTGCCCGGTGCAGTATGCCATATAGCGCCCCAAAAGCTCTTTAGTTTTTGATCGCAGTGAATATTATACATTTTGTGTAATGGGGCCACGTTTTGGGTGCCCGAACGGCCAACCACAAACCCTCACTCACGAAAATTTGAAACCATACGCCAAACCGAGACTTTTTAAAGCGGTACCCCGGGCCTCCTGAGAAGGGCAGCTCGTCGGGAAGGCCATGACGTGGAATACCATCTAGCGTCGTGCATCACCACTTACATGAACTCGGCGTCCCCATCCAGCCAGTTACGGAGTACTCATGAGGAAATCAAAGCCCCCTGAACCTATCAAAAAACAACGCAACTATGCACTCTGCTAATCTGACTCGCCAGAGATCAGATCTCCTTCTGTTGGGGAGCTCGAACTGGCTCATGCAACTTATCTCACTTGATCCAGATCTTAACCCTTTTCTCCAAAAACTTCGGTTTTCTGACACCGGTAACTTTTCCCCAGCAAGTTTTCGGAATGCTTGTTCAAGACTCTTGGTACTGCTTGTCCAGTTTGACTCTGGTAGCTTACTGATGAGCCCTTTTGGTCATAGTTCTTCCCTTTCCAAAATTCATGCCAGGGGTTGTCCCTTGTTTCCCTTTCGGTTTTCTCAATAGTTTGTTGACTTGGTTTTGAAATCGGGTGTCCCTTTGGACAAAAACCAGAACTTCTCTATCTCTTTGTTATTCTCAAAAAAACCGAACTGACTATTTGCAAAAAAGGACCAGACCTGAAAAAAAGAGACTGACTAAATTCTTTCCTCCTTTTTTTGCTTTTTTACCTTTCCAATTTCTCCAAAACTCATAATCATATTCTATAGTGGCTAATACAAGGTGAATTTTTAATCAGAGGATATGCCCGCCGAATTGCGCCCGGTACAAGTGCACCATTTGTACCGATGAAAGCGCCGCCCCTGGCTTGGCGTCATGTGTATGTCCTTTAATGCAAACGACCCTTGGCAACAAATGTTCCGAGACTCTTTTGCCTGAAATATAATTTCTTTTTCATATAAAATTTACGATACAACTAACTCCCGAACATATTTTTGTTAAGGTCATCGCAAAAACAAATCGTATGAATGCCTGTGGCAAATTTGCAATGAGCCAAATCGTTATACGGGTGAGATACTACCAGTGCTCCACTGTTGACTAACTTCTATCCGCTTAACACGTTCTTCTTCTTCGATGGCTCTACAGCCTTCGAGCCCTGGGCTCCATCAGCTTCTTCTTCCAGGCGTCTCCTTGCTCCGCAGCTTGTCTCCAGTATCTTGTATTGAGCAGTTTAGCTGCATCGGCCTTAACATTGTCTTCCCACCTTGACCGTGGTTAGTCAAATCGTTTTTTGTCATTTGGTGGTAGATATAGGACTTCTTTCGGTATCCTTAAGTCATCCATTCTTTGGACATGACCGGCCCAAAATGGAATTAGAATCATCTTATTACTACGGCCATCCTTTTCTTCGCTTGACTCGAGCGAATTATTCTCGTTAAGACTGTCTGCAGATCCCTAAGATTTCATGAAATCGCTACTACATAGTTGTAGTGCTTTTAAGCCCGTCTCCACTGTAGCCCTTTAGACCATGGTACGCTCGCCGCCGCCGTGTCCTTCGCCAACTATTTCGTATGGACCTAAAAATGGGATAAAAGTTTATTTTCCATATTGAATTGAGTTTTATTTATCGCCACCAAGTCTCCAATCTTGAATTTTCTTCCTTTTCTAGACTTGTTTTTTGTTCTGTTCTTTTCAGTTTGTTTTCTCACGTCCACTCGCACCTTGTCTCTTTCTTCATCATGATCATAGAAAACTGTTCTTTTTATAGCCTTTTCGATATCTAGATATTCTTTTTTGCTTATTCTTGTTCCAAACAGTACTTCCATGGTGTTCTTTGTATAGAGCGTTGAAAAGAACAATTTAAACATATTTGTACCTGAAGTTCGTGCGACGTACCCAGGTCCCGGAGGTATAGTTGGGCCACCCTATCCGATGGGCTACAATTCACGGATCCGGTCCTCCGGGGGTTGGGCGAAAGGTTGACAACCTTTCCTGGAATAGAGATCCCAGCCTCGAAATATTCAGGATATACGGCAAAGATTTCAGCAATGTCCCAGGACTAATGATTTGAGGAATAACGATATAACATTTGCAACATGGAATGTGAGAGCATTACATAAAACCCGGAGGAATGGCAGAAGTGATAGATGAGCTTAGACGATATAGAATACTCATCGTAGTATTACAATAACTTAGATGGACTATTAAAGAAGTCATAAAACGAAGAGACTATATTGTATAGTGGCAATAATGATTCCAGAAGAACTTTGGGTTCCCCCCCCCCCCCCCCCGCTTAGCGATCGGATCATGACCCTAAGAGTAAAATCCACTTTCATAATATAACATTCATCACGGTGCACGCGCCTTCAAAAGAAAAACCAGAATAAGAAAAGGATGACTTCTATGAAACTCTTAGAGTATCTTATGACCAAGTCCCTTTTTGCAACACGATAATCGTATTAGACGACTTTAACGCTAAAATGAGTAAGGAATCATATTATTACCCCTATGCTGACAGCTTCTCGTTGCCTGAAGTATCAATTGATAACGGGAACAGTACCTATGGCCGGATTCGCTATCGCAAGAAATTTGACAATAGCTAGCGACAATACACACAAAAAGACATGGACATCACCAGATGGCAAGCACCATAACCGAATCGACCATGTTCTTTTACCAGCGGAATAGGGGGAATAGCATGTAGCATAATAGCATGTACCGCATCTATCTTGGACTCATACAAGTGCGATCATAACCTCCAAGCGGTGGCCACTGGTGTCTATGCTATGGGAGTGTATAGGCTAATATGATCGGCCTAGTTCCTTCCAAATAGGTTGGCGTGAGGTTTAACACCCGGAAAAAACAATTATTACGGAACAAGCACCATTTGTGTAATTCAATGTAGGAGTGGTGTGGCTCCGTATTTTCGAGTATTGGAGTTGGATTTGTTTTGGAGTCGCGCTTTGCCATATGTGGGGGTGGAGCTGCTTCAGAAGTGCAATTATAGTGCACATTTAGAGCCTCTTTGGTTTTGTATTGTGTATGTGGCGGAGCGTGACTCCAAAGCGGGTCAACCTCTAGTGTTTTGAAGTAATACTAATATACTTCGTTAGCAAATTTATTCATTTTCCTGCTTAGAGCATAGTTTGTACGTTCCATGTACCAGCTCTTAAATTATGGTCCTTTGATTGCTGGGTCTATTACCATTATGCCTATAAGGTCTTTTTGCCTAGAAAAAACTCTCGTGTATAGAAGTGCCTTTACCTTCTACAGCTATAGCCATGCGCTATACCCCCACTCTTCAAAAAGTTTTCTCTACCAAATAATAAAACGAAAGCAGCTTGTTTTTTTGGCGGAAACTCATCTTATTATTTTTTTATTTCTATTAATTTACTTAAAATTTTTAACACAATATGCGAACGCCTCTGAATAACTAATAAATGAAATGACATGTAAAAGTTGATGGCCGAAGCTGCGCGTTCTACCGTACGACTCTACAGTAGAGAAAAATGCATCTGCAGTGTACACAGTCTGTACACAGTAGGACCTGTAAGCTTACAGAAGTACTGAAATAAGCACTTACTAGTAATGGGTAGGCCTTACCATACCCCTTATAGAAGTGCTTATTTTTACACAAGATATCTTAGGAGGTAAGGCCTTCCTTATATACTTTCCGTAGAGTAGGTACGTAAGTACTTACCTTAGAGTACTTATAGAACTGCTCATCTGTAAGGGGTATGGTAAGGTCTACCCCTTACTAGTAAGTGCTCTTTTCAGTACTTCTGTAAGCTTACAAGTCCCACTGGGATATTACAAAAAAACGAAAACAAATGAGTCATCGGGCAAATTCTCACTTGTGTGGGTCTAATTCTGGACTACACCTTACCATTTGCCTTCTCTTGTAATGGGTCATATAAGGGCTCATCTAACACCAAGAAAATAAGGGGTACCCCTTACCAGATGACTACTTATTTTAGTGCTCTATCGGCAAGGCCTTCCTAGAATTCTTACTGGGTAGAGAGCGTGGTAGAGCTCTATTGAAAATTGCTCTAGATCAGTTCTACGGTGAAGTGGAAGAATGGTAGAGACGGTGCACATTACAGGCAGAGCTCTACACTCCATTGTCTACACTCTACCAAAAAAAAAAAGTCTATAGTGGGCAATTGGCTTTAGAGTCAGTCTATATCCGCAGTTTTCGTCTTCTAGCCTTTATGGTTGGATCTTCCCTAAGTAGTGCAAGACACCACCTTCTCTCTTTCTTTCGTTAGTCTTTGACCAGCCTACTATATTACGGTTTACACTTAATCGTTCACACTGTTTATTCAGGTTGTGGGTTCTATCAGGTGCAAGTTAAATTAGGGATTGACAAGGTGTTATGTATGTAGCTCGGCAGCACAGGTTGAGACCTATTAATATTATTACCAAGGAGAACGCATACAAACATACGGACAGATCTTTCCCTTACAACTATTAGTAGTTATGGAAAAATATCGATGCGGTGATTGACAATTCCCCAATAAGAGATTATCGTGATATTTATTTATCACGAGCTGCCAATGATCGTCACTGACTGAATTTAAGAAACTGTTTAAGTCAGATTTGCTGATTTAAATAATATTCCATTTTAATCATAATAATATTTTGTAATCAAATTATAGATCCACACGCTTGCATTGCTTCAAAATATACCTGATGCAACATTCAGCATATCTTGCATCTTTCATACGACTGGCTTTCAACAATAAAATGTAGAAAAAAAATAAATATATAATATAATACCAATAATTTCCAAGAACGGTTAATGCTCTCCTCTCAGAAACTTATGACGTTATTCCAGACACACCAAGCATCATGATCAACCGTAACCTCTGCCCTTTAATATATTCCAATAATCACGAAAATGTGTCCAACAAAGTCACGACAATGATTGAAAATTTTATTAATAATTGATTACTCAATGAAATACTATAAATCCACCTGATATCACACTTTCACACCTGAATGCAAAAAAAAAAAAAAAAAACAGAAACAGAATTAATATCTCTCGGATTCTCATAAAATTAATGTGGAACTTAAACATTGGTTTCTGCATTCACCTGTGTATTAGATGCTTGTATGCTCTTGTGATTCTAGATTCTGGAAATCCACATTCAACGTTTTTCTCATATATGTATATTAGTCAAGGAATTTCCTGAAAGTCAGGCGTTACCTGAAATATTTTAATGGATTATGGTGACTAGTCGAAGATGATAAAATGGAAATAAAACATTACAATCTGAATAGCCAGAGAGCCCGTACAACTGATCACAGGCCGCTCAGGTGTAAGACAAAACTGTTTAGAGCAGGTGGTATACAGCATAAGATGACGGTCAAATACTAATTAAGGTGCGATGATCTCATTATTATCAGGAGAAACTCTTGCAATTCTATGGGAAATATTTTATCACAAAAAAAAACTCCAAGATGAATTTTAATTGACGTAAGCGTGAGCCGATCATTCCGGTCAGCTTAAGGTCGGTTTGTAATCGATTCTAATTAGATTAATCGGTTGGAAAAGCGTGAATGGTTTTTTTTATTTTGTCTTGATTAAATTAGTGCAGGTGTAAAATCGATGTTTGTGTTGAGGTCAGAAAAACCAATATTTGAATTTAGTACAAGAATTATGCATGTTGTGGATGTCTTTCGGTTAGATACCAATTTTCAGTGGCGTAGGAACGGGGGAAGGTTTGTGGACAAAACCCCTTCGAAACTCCTGTTTTATGAAGAAAATTCAACTTGAACATTTATAATATTACTAGCTAGGACCCGGTATCCCTCGCTGCACCCATAATCCAATAGTAGCCAATAGATGAAGATCGAGATATGAATTTTACATAGATGAAGTGCCTCAAAGAACGGGTACATGGATTTTGAAACGGCTGCCATGGATCTAACAGTATATTATGTATAATTTATTGCTTACTAACGAACTAAGGCTTGCCGTCCTCGTAATAAGGATGGAGAACACCCAAACGGTATCAAAAATTGCGAAAAATATAGCAGTAGGTAGGCCCAAGAGGACAAGAGAGGCTTAACATGCGAAACTGCAGACATGCTGCAAGGGACCATCAAAGTCGCAGAAATGTTCTACTCGAAACCAAGGCTAGACTTGGGCTGTAGCGCCATTGGATGGATGGAGTCTTTGGGAATAAAGTAGGCTTTCCTGATTAAGACTTCGGTGTTAGCAGCTGAATGTCCTGCCGTGAGCAGATTTAATGATCTGCTCTTCCATTGATATGGCAATGACACTCTTCCCTTGGAGTTTTAAATAAAAAGTCATGTTCAAGGTAAAAATCTTCATGAGCGGAGATCTTTAATATCTCTTATAGGTAAGATAACATATCGACAATTGGTATTGAAATTCTGCTCAACGCATCTATGTTCCCAATTTTAGTCCCTGAACGATGTTCAATCTGGTAATTAAATTCTTTTAGAAACATAGCCCATCTAGCCGCTCTCAGTGCAACATCATTGTCGTGGCAAAAGAATTGCAGTTGGCGACAATCTTAGTCCCCCTTCGCAGAACGTAAACTCTCCGCTTCTTTACGGCGTGTAGGTACTAGGGCGAGAACTTCTAGATCATAAGCGTAAAAGCGTCGTTCGGCTGAGTTTGCCTTACGACTCATGTATTGCACTGAATTCAATTGTTGATCGTTATTATCCCGTTGCAAGAGCAAGAGCTCCAAATTTGTCCTAACTTTTAATGCCCCTTTGGTTCAAATAACTTCAACAGTGGTGTTTTTACCAATATTGCTTTTAATGCTTTAAATTCATTTTGTTACCAATTCGCTTGGACGGCTTTGCTTCAACTGCCTAGTTGTATAAATCTTCCGAAAGAGGGCGTTAGTCGTAGGAACCATTGTAAAGTTATCATATCATTTGGTATATTAAAGAAGAAACTCAATTACTAATTTTTCCCTCACTGTTTCGATGTGAATTGCCTTAGTACCCCTTATAAGTTCGACACTTCCTGATAGGAGAAGATCGAATATGAAGGGGACCAGCGTAGTCAATTCCCACGATAGTGAACGGACGGCTTGATCTTACTCGTACCGCTGGTAATGTTCCCATTAGCTGATTTTGCAACTTACAGACATTTTTAAAACACGGGATGCATTGTTGGATATACCTCTTTACTATCTTACGGCCGTTAAGGAGCCGAATTCTATTTCGTATCAGCGACAAGATGAGGTTAAGACCTCCATGCAAACACGACAGGTGAGCTTCTGTGATCAGCAGATCGCTTAGATTGCTGTTTGGCGGCAGAATGATCAGGTGCCTTTCATAAAAAGATAAGTCAGAGTTTGCAAGTCGGCCCCCAACCCGTAAAGTTCCTTCTTTATCCACAAATGGGTTAAGATTTAGAAGCTTTCTAGATTTATGTAAAAAGTGACCTTTCAACAAACATGCCAATTCAGCTGAAAAATACTTTCGCTGCTCCTGCAATATCCAGAAACGGCAAGCTTCACGTAGTATGCTGGCGCTAATCAAGGGTTGCTGAGCACAGCCCTGGCCACGACACCTGTTTGCTTTTGAAACAGGGCAGTATTTCTAAAGGCTCTTCCTTTGAAGCTTGGGACAGGGCTTATGCTCGAGTATGTCTGTGTCCAGTTTATAACCTTCAAACTTATTTGACAAAATATGCTCAGTTGGTGCAACCATAGAGGCGGCCACCAAAGCTTGTCCTTTGGGGAATTGGGTGATGAGATCCCTCGATGCACAATCCGCGGGATTATTGGCGGATTATACGTGTATCCAAGTTATAGGACCCAATTTTTTTTCTCGGAGATTCGATTGCTAACAAATGTCTTAAAGGGGTTTCGAGGGCGTCGAAGCCATGACAGGACGAATTGTCGAATCAGTCCACGCGAAAACTTTCACATTTTGACTTGACACAGAAGGTGTGGTGGTGAAACTTCTTTATAAGCTGAGATAGCAGCACGGCACTTCTAATCTTGGCAAAGTTATTGACTTTACAGGGGCCACTATGTTCTTCGCACTTATCAAATGTGTTGGTTTCAGACCATATAGAGAACTGCGCCGAAAGTCCTTTGTGAAGCATCGCAAATTCCGTGTACTTGAATTTAGCATGTCAACGAACTCAACACCTTTTTAGGGAAATTTCTTGCGGAACTGGGTCATCCTAATCTAGAGCTTCCTGCCCCAACTTTGGATTAAAAATTTAGAGGGTATAATTACGAAAGAAAGCAACCCTAGTGGGTCTTACATCCTAGCGATTGTAGGGAGAATCTTCCGTTTTGTAAAGGGTGGTTCAGTGCAGATGGGTCGTACTACATACGAGAATGAATCAGTGTAAGGTATCCATTGCATGCCAAGAGTTCTTACTATTTGTTCTTTATTTAACAGAACTGATTGAGCTGAATTGCATTGATTCTTGAGAATTTCCTTAGTGCATTTCAGCAATGAGTCGATTTGAGTTCTAGCACCCATTGCTTCTTGCAAGGTGCTTCGCCCTAAGATCATCAAAGATCATCTACATAGAAATCCCGGACTAAAATCTTTTCTCCTCCGCGAAATTGTAGTCCACAGTTCTTTGTGGTCATGAGTAAACGCAATAACGAGACAAGACTTAATCTTTGTTTTGTCTTATTCCTATTCAGTCTGTCTTGTTCTTGTTCTTGCAAGCATAACTAAGTCTTGTTCTTATTCTTGGTCTTGCTAAATGTGAAAGAACTAGACAAGACTGCAAAAACAAGATCATTTTTGCCCATCACTAGTTGGCGAACAATGCATTCAAAGTCATTATGTACTTATGTACAAATGCTGTTACAATTATCATATCATATTAGCTTGCACAGTTAGTCTTGTTCTTGTTCTTGCAAGCGTAAATTAGTCTTGTTCTTGGTCTTGCTAAATGTGAAAGAACAAGACAAGAATGCAAGAACCTTTTTGCTCAGCACAAGTTCTTTGCCAATTGGTGAAGTGAGCGGATGGCTAAGAAGGGAGCACTAGCAAACTCAAATGTGACTGTCATCAGGCGATAATCTACAATTGCACTATTCGGTTGGGGACGCCAAATTATTCTCTGATAATCGCTGTCGCCATCTTCTACTAGTACCTTTTTGTACTATATATGCAAGCGATGTCTGCCGTGAACACGCATTTTGTCTTTTCACGTATTATTTATGAAATCAATTTTAAATGGAAAATCTGGACTAGTACACGCCGCCGTGTTCACTTTACTTTTTTGTGAATACAATTCCAATTCACGGAAACAAAATATGTCCTTACTTGTGCAAAAATTTGAAAATGATACTAACCTTTGGAGGGTCACGGATAAATCCGCCTCGAAGGACCGAAATGTTGTGTATGTATTTCGGTTAGAAACAAATTTTGTATAAATGTAAAATTGGGTTTCCTTCTCTTTCTTCCTTGTTGAGTTCCAAATGGCCTTCTTTCTTCTCACAAAAAAAAGGAACAAATTGAAACTTCCTTAATTTTTTTCTGGCTTCTATTAATGAAATTATAACGTGAATATTATAAAATAACTATTTTAGTGTACCAGGTTTGATTTAATTTAATTTACAATTAATTTTTTGTTTCTCGACATCTATTTTCAACCTCCCAGCATAAGGAAGTTATTGTAATCGGTCCGAAAATCGAAATCAAAATTTTCATCGTATTTTCATTTTTCAAGGTCCCAAGAGATTTTAAGCAAAAAAATGAGAAGAAGTATGAGTGTGTTTGTGCGTACGTATGTGGTCATTTTTTCCTGCACGATATCACGCGAACCATAAAAGATATCGACTTAGTTGATGTGCCGTTCGAAGAATATTAACCAAAATATGATCTCAAAAGATTTTCATAAAATTTGGTCAAACCGTTTTTTTTGTTTAAACGACGTTCGTGATTTCTGTACCTGCACGATAACGCGCAAACTAAAAACTATATCGACTTCTTTGAGGTGTCGAAAGAAGAATATTATCGAACAAATGCCTTGAAAAAAATTTCATAACATTCGGTCGGGCGGAGTGCCAGAAAGACCTTAAATTGATAAGTTTTGCTAATATCTAATAAACTCGACGGAATGACACCCGTTCTAAAGGAAGAGATCTCTTTATGATTCTGCACAGCGATAGCCTTCCAACAAAACTTCAATTTTTTTTTTATGTGAAAGACTAGAGTCACAGGAACGGCCCTTTATACTGTCGACAATCCATTTTATTCGTATAGAGTGCAATGTCAAACAGCAGCTCTAGTCGGGGAAGAAAGGAACGGCCACAACCTACCCGCGATATTTTTTTAGTCCACCTACTTCCAACCATTACTATTGCGACTTTGACATCGGGGCATCGAGAAACAACTCGCTGGAGTGTTATGCCTCCTGAAACGAGTTGAATCTTATCAACCAACCGATGACATGCGCTTTGGTGGAGCGGGGAAGGGCTAAGGAAGGCTATGACAGAAGGAATCAGGAATGTAAAGAGGGAAGAAGAAAGAAGGAAAGTTATGCAAGGTGGGAAAGTAGAAAAGGCGAAGGACCGTGGGGCTGGCCGGGAATCGAACCCGGGACCTCTCGGATAGTAGCCAGTCGCCTTACCCCCTAGGCTACCGAGGCCCCCAAAGATTTGTCAAAATCCGACAACTTTAAAAACTCGTGCAAAAATTTCTTTGCCCTTTACAAACAACACGAATTTTTCAAACTTTTGATCAGCACTTTTGTTTTCTACGCGAGATACAGTTTCAGGTAATTGCGGTTCTTCCCGGGATTTCCATTAGTTACCGCAAAATTTGTCAAGTCTGACAAGTGCTATCTCTGGAAAGCTTTGGAGTTTCCAAATGAAGTCATTTTCTTCCCAGTTTATCAGCGGCGCACAGTGGGAGATTTTGTTTTTTTTTTACTCAAAATCTAATATCTTAAGAAAGAAAAAAGATAGGGCGCTCATTTTTTTTGTTTTCTTTGTAATTGAATAGGGAATTAAGGAAAAGTATTGAGAACGTGAGAGAATGAAAACCTAACCAGCAAATTGTTGTTAAACCTGAATTTTCTAAATAGCCAAAACTGTTAAAGGATAAAAAATTATTTTTTTTTTGAAGTTATACTTCTTTAGGCGCGTTTTGAAAGATATTATGAGGGTGAATTTTGACGAATTCGCAACGCAACGCGAGGATATGGGCGAAGGGGTGGAGGCAATGGAGAGCAAGCATTTCAACTTCCATTCTTCATGCGCACTGGGATTATCATTTTATAATGCACGGTATACAGAAAACGAAGGAAATGTAAAAGCGACGGCAGCTTCGAATACCGTAAAAAATGGGCGCCTGGGGACGTCGTCAGCCGTAATGCTGAAACAACAAGAACAGCTTCGATTTTATATGGGAAGTGTCCCCCACGTGACATCAGCACTAAAATACCGTATACGGTATACAGTCTTTTACATTACCTTGTTTCTGAATACCGTGATTACTATACATATGAAAACTCGCAGCCGATGCCGGTTCACGATGTCGATGGGTGAGGGGGTTTTCATGCTGAGGGTATGGAGGGAAATAAATTTCATGTTCGAGTCATCAGCTAAGCGTATGTTTGGTTTTTCGTGGGCATAGGAAGATTCGTAGTGTTTATTGTGTGCCGTTTGTGGGTGAGGGGTTTTACTGGATGGAAGGCAATTTCTCTAACTCGTAGTGTAATATAATAGACTTGCCAAGTTATTAACTTGTAAAAAGTTGTCATCCCAACTATACCTTTTCAACTTCAAATTAGGACTAAACAATTTCAAATTTGGACTAAACATTTTCAAATTGGGAACGAACAGTTTCAAATTGGGAACAAACAATTTGAAGTACTAAATGAGCAACTATCAGTAAAAATTAAACTATTAATTATTTTTATTAAGTTTGAAATAAATATGAACACAGATAACAATATAAAAACATTATTTAAAAACGAACATCCACCATATTTAATGCATCGGGTATGAGTGTTTGAACGATGAGCGATATATTTGGTACAGTTCACAACCGTTTGATTTCTTATATCATTAATTAAGATGATTTGTAAACGATATTCGGCTTGAGTCATATTAACCCTGTCTTAATCGGTTTAAATTTGCGGCTTTTGAATTGCTAATTCTCTTTTAACGTAAGTTTTTAAGCTTGACCTCGATAACATTAAACATTGGACTATAAGGCTCAAGTCTAAGTAATCGATGACCAACAAATTCATTTTCCTGAAACACTTCTTCGATTGAGGCATGAAATGGTAAGTTAAGACGATATCAATAACTATTACAACATTTGTCTGATACATATTTTGAGCATTTCTTAGACAATGGCGAACAAAATTCTTGGCCTCCGGCTTCTTAAAAGCACTCTTCGTAATTTCCAGGTAAACTAAACCCATAAGTCCCAATTTGAAATTGTTTAGTCCCAATTTGAAATTAGTCCCAATTTGAAATTCGCAATTTGAAATTGTTTAATCCCAATATGAAATTGTTTAATCCCAATTTGAAAATTTTTCGTCCCAATTTAAAGTTGAAAAGGACAATGACAACTATGATTAATTTATTTATACATAGTAGTTTTCAAACTCTACAAAACAAAGTGTTGACATACATATGTTCTCTCTTCACCTTTTGTCTGTTGTCAGTAAAAATATTAAAAATTAAAATTAAAAAAAAAAAAAAAAAAAACAAAACAAATACTTTTCATTTTCAAATTATGTAAACATCGAGCCTGCCTTGTACGCATTCATGAGCATATATGTAAGTCTATTCACCTGTGCCAATGCATGCCTATGGTATGGTATCCCTCTGCCTATATATCTATTGACCGATGCCAACCGATAAACGATTTGACCGACAAACACATGACGGCACCTTTGATGCATTCTTCTTATGGTCGACTCTAGTCCAAGTGTTAAGGGTATTGTACTCTTGAGGAAGAGTACATATCAGCTGGGAATTGAATTTGTAAACAGGAATCAATGTAACACGATCGTATGCTTGTTTAGTTTTCCTCTTAAGGAGCTGGTCACTTTTATGAAATCCAACTTAAATGAAAATAAGGAAATGCATCATCGTTTTAGGTGTTGAACTGATTTTCTTTTGTCTTTTTCTTAAGGGTTTTGATATTATGTAGAAAAACATCCCTGACTGATCGATATACTCTTTTATAGTTGCTAAAAGAATTTTATGCCGGGCAGATAATAAATGTTGTAGTTCGAATCAATATCTGAGATTGATATAATAAAATATACCTACCCTTTAATTTTTTTTTTAAATTTGCACTATTCTAATATTCCAGAAAGTATAAACACACCGTCTCCACTCCTGAAAAGAAAAAACTCACCTACACCTTTTTATTGCAGTTAAAATCAGCATTTAAGTCATGTTTGCATACTTAATTAATAGAATTTTTATTGTCATATTTTGCTAATGTAGATAGCAAAAAAGTCACTCTGTTAAGTTACCAGAACTATGAGCACGTTGCGCCTAGAACTTTACTTGTATAATAAACAGTCATATAAAATTATAAATATCTTTTATGATACTGTCATTCCCACTTCAAAGCATGAAAAATAAAATCATTGTTTATTAAATGTTAATTAATACTACGGTTTTTATGAGAAAAAATTAACCTTAGGAATCAGCCTTTACTACCTTTATTACCAATCTGTCATGTCATTGGGTCATGGTGTAATCTCTAGTAGTTTGATTGATTTAGAGTATATAAAAAAATAGGATAAACTTTGGGTCTAGAGGTAACAATTTTGGACTATTGTGTGCGCCTTATCCAGCCTCGACAAAAAGGAATGCTAAACAATTTCAAACGACACTTGTCTGTGATTTCTATATAATTGTTCCTTTTTAACTAACCTCATATGGTGGTAACATGCACCAGCCCCTTAGCTCGGACATCGACGAGAACATCTCCATAGACGAAGAAGAGGAGGTAACCATCGTCGAGGTAAACAATCAAACAATCAACAGAATGATGAAGGTGATACAGATAAACTTACATCAGTGTAAAGCGGGATCTGATCAAATCGATGTTGCCTTAGTCCAAGGGCCAAGGATCGGTGACAAGATCTGTGGCATGAGGGCGCCGAAAATTAATCTCTTTTATACCTAAGGCATGGAAAAACCCAGAACAGGTATTCTGGTCGATATTAACACCTTTCTTCTGCCCTTAATTTGTTGACGGAGCCCTTACTGGACCTGGAGTTAAAACAGAAAAAAACTCAGGATAGGCTATGTTTATCTATCCCTTTACCTCCGATGACCTTCCAGGACCTGGTAAGGTTCAGCGATGCTACGACGGATCTGGTTATGGGAGGCAATTACTATACATAGCTTATCGCAAAGAACCTTGCCTCTAACTCACCCTGTATTCCCCAAAACCAGGAATAACTCGACAGCATATTGGACATTTTCACACAGCAATGCACTTACGTTTTAAACAAAGTCTGTCCAAACAGACCGCACAAAAAGGAGCTTCCAAACCCCCATGGTCGTCTCGCGAGTTTGAAACACTCCGAAATGAGTGTAGAAAGGAATATATAATTCAGCTAGACGCAGCAGTTCGCAGTTCTCTGGGGTAAGACCTATGGGGGAGGCCCAGCTTACGCTGGAAGGATGGCGTAGACCAGGACGCTCTGAGAGCTTAGGGATGCCAAACTGGATGACATCGGCTCAGAACCGGGACCGGTGGAGAGAACAGTTGCGAGAAGCCAGGACCGGATCCCGGTCATAGAGCCGTTAAAGAAGAAGAAGAAGACGCAGCAACAGTGTAATCTCCTTGGACTATATAAGTCGAAGCTGAGTAGATGCAAAATGTCAATAAGGAAAGCAAAACGTACCTCCTGTGCTATCTTTTGCAGCAATAGTCCACGTCAGAAGCCTCAAGGCTACGTAAAATACTAACTAAAGAGCCAATAATGCTTAGTTACTTACGCAAAGAGAACGGCAATTGGACAGACTCAAGCGGAGAATCCCAAACACTACTCATGAATACCACTTGCCGATTAATCCAATGCAGAGACAACAAGCCAAATAAAAACCCTCCAGCCTCACCACAGCTGGTCAAATCCATCATAAAAAGAACGAGAATTGAATGGACTGGAAACAACTTAGCTATGAGGACGTAGAGTTGTTGTGATAAGACATCAAATCCGGCTTTGATGATCTCGTCTGATACTTGATCTATTCCCGGCGTTTTTCCATTTTTCAGGGATTTTATTGCCGTTTTTACCTCGATAATTTTCGGTTCGGTATCGAGAAACGTCGGCTGTTCGTTAGACGGCACGCGGTTTGGGTGCTGGACCTTGGAGCGGATCGTGGTTGTACAGCTGGTCTAACAATTCTCTTCACGTCTGTAGGCGCTCATGGAAAGAAGTCACGAAAGTTTATCCAATTTTTTGATGTTGTTGTTTCTTGATGTTGTTCTACCGCCTAACCATCGGATTGTCTGGTACAACGTTAGGTACTCGTGACTGGACGCCGCTTCTTCTATGTCGGCCGCAACGTTATTCCAGTACACTTCTCGTTACGATTTTATTTTCTATCGAACTTCTTTGTTCTGTCGAACTTTTTTGTTCTGTCGAACTTCTTTGTTCAAACGAACTTTTTTGTTCAGGATTGCTCAAAATCGACGTGTTTCATTAGTTTCCGCTGATCGACGAGCTTCAGACAGCTGTCTAAGATACTGTGTCCGTTTACGGATGTGTGGACATAGCTCAATTGTACACCCCACAATGGACTCTTATAATTGCCTTTCTTCTACATCGATATCATCCGGTATTGCGAGCACCGCGAATTTGTTGTATAATACCATTTGAAGCTCTCGCCTCGTAGGCACGCCCAATTCTTCTTGACTGATGGTGGCGCTGTTTTCTTTGCTCTCATCACATCTGTAATTTCGCTGTAGCAAGATAAAGGCGATCCGCAATCGCAATACGCATTGCACGTACGTACGCGGCAATAGGAATCTTGCGTTAATCAAAACGTAGTCTAATATCACCGAATCATTGTCGGATGGATTTCGCCAGGTGAGTTGGTGTTTGAGTGGATGGCGGAAGATGCTATTGCCAAAGATCAAATTGTCGTTAATTTCTCCGTGTCCAAATTTGCCCATCGTTCTTTCCCAACCGATTCGATCTGGACCTTAAAGTAAATATTATTAATTCGGTTCGAGGTATCGTATCCAGCGTCTGTTGAGGCTGATCGTAAAATCAATTGTGTGCGTCCGGGCTGGTCTCGGTTGGCGTATAATATACGCGGAAACGATATGGGTCGGGTATCGATTGGAATACGAGAACACTGCTGATAGCCCGTCGACCGATCATAAACCAGACGCTGACCTCTCGTTTCTTACCACCGGAATAGTAAAGCGCTATCGTTTCGTCGATTGTTGTCGGGACGATCGTCAATCGTCCGATAACTTAGCAACTAATATTTTGCATTCCGATAATTCCATTTGCTATGACTCCCTTTTGATCGACGTGATGTCCTGTTCGTACATTCCACGCGGCGAATCGAATTTCCATTTTCGGTGTGACTAGTTTGTGTCTTCGGCCAGTAACCTACTTCACACCAGCATCCCTGGTCCTCAGCACTGGCTCATCGGCTGCCCTGGAGGCAGTAGCATTATTTCGTAAATAGTTAGTTCGTGTATCCAAGCGGTTTCTTGCCTAGTTTTTTCTGTTTACCGATTCTGGTCAGTCCAGCAGGTCGAGCACTCTTCTCCTTTCACACCCTGGACTTGGCACAAAACGACGGCGGAGATAGGTATATCGACCAACATCTATTCTTGTAGGTGAGGAAAGTTGAACGAAAGGGAAACACTGTACAAATGCTCGGTTTTAGATAAAGCAAAGCAGTACACACTAAGCAGTTAAGTTCTGGCAGAGTTAAAAAAGATCTTCAGACCAAAAGTCAGATTACTGATAAGCTTTCTAATCTCCACATGATGGTGTTAAGCACCCGCTCCAATCGACGACGAATCTTGGGTTAATAAGTTTGTGGCAACAAAACGACACGCCCAAAAGCTAATTGAGCCTCCTACCTCCCTAACCTACAGGAACATCCAAAAAACGTACACCTGCTTAATGAATATTTTAATTTCACGGAAATCAATTACATAATAAACTGACACGATCCTAAACAATTATCTACTCCTCCATTATCTTCTCATAATAAGTAAATATTTCCTGACCACGGTGTTTTCCAGACAATATAACATCGTCAATCCTACCGTCGGAAAATTCCTTACACCCAAAGTCAAAGTTCACATGCTGACCCAATGGCCAATATGGCTATATTCTTGACCGGTTCATACTGTTCCATTGAAAAAGGTTATCATTTCCGCAAATAACTGACACAAATTCTCTCATCTGGCCGTATACAAAGTATTGACCTTAGAGCACATGTTGCTATAACATGTCTAGGTTCATGCGATATTCAACCTCTCACGCAAGATATATTGATCAACCGCCCACATCGAGGGTGGATAGCATGGGCGGCCGTAATTATACCTTAGAAACAAACTTACACGGACCTAAACGAATTCCCCTGGCTAATACCGATGTAGAATTCCTTTTCGGTAAATCTTTCTCTCTACCGGTCTAATCTGACCATCTCATCCGTCTATCATACTATACACATATCCCCCGATGGCTGGTGTTGTATGGTTTTAATTAGAAATCGTTGATGTTTACGGGTTTTAAGTTTTTATTATTTGCTCAATGTCCGTCGAGCAGAACGAAATGCGCGCGCACACACAAAAAACAAAAAAAAAGAAACGATGAGAAAATTCACTTTGATTTAATAGAAAATCCTAGCCAGGAGCAGCGACTGCGTCTGGTGGCGATAGAACAAAATTTATCGGTTTCTGATAAAGAATTTCTTGTGATGTAAAATTAAAAAGGACTTTAAGATAGGAAATGAATCAACACCTGGCGCCACACAAGCCCCAAACAGAAATGGACGTGATTCTATTGCATATAGATGTGTACGGCCCTAGAGAGAGGTCCTCAGCCTGTGGTTAATATAAAAACCTAGAAACGTACCCGAGGCAATAAATACACAATTGTCCTTATCCGTTTGCCTTGAATGCATTTCCAGCTACTATCTACGTCAATGTATACCTGAGTACATAGTTGAAAAGAATCCACTCGGCTATGTTACCCCAGTGATGGTCTACTTCATGGTGTTGTCCTCTTTGAATAACAATTGCAGCTCAGTAGCTGAGGGAATTGCAACAACCGGCGACTCTGGGCGCACATCATTCTTCCAATTTACGATTAGTTCTACAACCAAATAAAATTCAAAATACTTAAGACTTGAGCTAAACCACATCCGGTTCAGTTCGCTACTTAATATTCTGGCATCGTTTTGGTAAGGGAAGTGATTTATTTCAAGTGAAATAATAACAGACTAACAATCCTCTTCGACGCGAATACGAATTAGTTCGAGCCGATGGGAATTCAGTGCTTCAGCATTCTATCTACCTTGTCCATAATCTCACAGGTGAGGATGCATTTCCGAGATTTATCAGATTTCCTGTGACCATTTTCCTGTGTTTTTTAGGGTCTCCTCAGGTATATAATATGGATTTCTTGTCTTGGACTCTATAAATATATCTATATTTTTTGTTTATGAGTAAGCAATGAAAAAACAGGGCTGAATTGACGGAAGGTTTCGTTTTTCTTAATATTCCTATCACCTCGGATTTAAGCCCAGTAGTAATAAAAATTTTGTCACTGTCGATTATTGGTTTCCGGCTGTTAAAAACGCATCAAGGTGCTACTGTTCTACTATGTCTGGATGTAACAGAAATGAAAAGTCGGGCATGGAACAGAAAACCTTTCATTAAGAATCTACTTAACTACCTTGACCTTGTTCAGATCATCCGAATGGAAATTTTTTGTTATTTAACTAAACTTCCGTCTTCTGTGAATTTAACGATACTAGTTTCGTTTTTATTAAAAATTATCGTTTTTGTTTCAAATGCCAAAAAGAAGGTCGAAATACAGAAAAACTGGTCCATTTGAGGCTTAGACACAGTTAGAACCTATAGTAATTATCTGGAAGGATATGGGTATTTTTTGCTGTCGTACAAACACTAATGTACTATGTAGAGGGGCATAAGCAGAAATTTTGTTTTGGATTTGGAGAAACGTACATTCAGCCGGTTTCTTCTTCCTCTATAAAAATGCTATGTTATTGTCGACGTGGGCTCGACGACGTGATCAAACAGCCCTTCACTTCAACTGTAGATCGAGGAGTATCGGTGGCCTTGCTTCCTACATCCACAATTACGTTGGCAGTATTTGGACTTGTAAATAAGTAGTACAGATCATAAAACGATTCTGCGGGTTAAGGAAGATGTTTCTTGATTTTTGAGAGTTTTGGACAGCTCCCTCAAAAGTTCATTGATTGGCACCAACATTTTTATTAGATTAGGAATAAACAGATGATATAAATTGACCATTCTTAAAAAATGTTCAATTTGTTTGATTGTGGTTGGTGTTATGAGATCTTTTATTACTTGAGTCCTTTCTGGAAAAGGAAGTATTCCGTCTTTATTATGTCCGGAAAACATGATCTCACTTACATCAAAAACGAATTTTGTTATTTTTATGGTTAACCCAAAACAATCAAGCCGTTTAAGCAGTTCTGCGAGGTGAGAGAGATGCTCTTCCTCGCTGACGATATAGCTATCGCTAGGTATATCGTCTAAATCAGTGATTCCGAAAAGTATTTCTGTTGTGGACCCCTTACCATAATAAAAACTTAATCATGAACCCCCAAAACCCAAGTGAATTAAATTTTATGTTATATTCATAAAAGAAAGTTTCTGTATGTACGAGGTGTGACAATTAAGTAATGAGACTGATTATATTGCCGCGATTGTGGTAACCCTGAGACCTTGAAATTCCCTTTCCCTTCTCTCGGCATCCTTCCCCTCTCCTTTGATATATTTGCCATCGCTCTAGCTTGTTTAGTTCGCCTGCTCTGTCGTGTTGAGTAAACGTGTGTTCGTGGTGCTCGTCACGAAAATGGAAAAACGAAATCAAGAACAACGCGTCGCGATAAAATTTTGCGTCAAATTGGACGAAACAGCTTCGGAAACGTACGCTAAAATTGTAAAAGTGCATGGTGATAGTGCTCTTAGTCGTGCCCAGGTGTTTCGATGGCATAAAGAGTTTAAGGACGGGCGTGAAAGCGTGGAAGACGAGGCGCGGAGCGGGAGACCAGTCGAGGTGCGGACTGACACAAATGCGCAGCGTGTGCGCGCCCTGATCCGTGAAGATCAAATGTTGGCGTCGGAACTGTGTATGAACCGTGAAACAGTCAGACAAATTTTAACCGACGATTTAGGGATGAGAAAGTTGTGCGCGAAGGTGGTTCCAAGAAACCTTTCCGAGGAGCAAAAGCAGCATCGAATGACCGTCGCAGAAAACTGTTTGGAACAAGTGGAAAACGATCCCACGCTGCTAGATCGAGTTATTACAGGCGATGAGAGCTGGTTTTTTTCAATACGACCCGGAAACCGAACACCAAAGCTCAAAATGGTTATCTACGCACGCCATCCGCCCGAAAAAGAAGAACGAACGAGCACCACGAGCACACGTTTACTCAACACGACAGAGCAGGCGAACTAAACAAGCTAGAGCGATGGCAAATATATCAATGGAGAGGGGAAGGATGCCGAGAGAAGGGAAAGGGAATTTCAAGGTCGCAGGGTTACCACAATCGCGGCAATACAATCAGTCTCATTACTTAATTGTCACACCTCGTATGTGTGCGGTATAGCGGGAGCACCGATCATCGCAAAGCTTTGAAATTTTGCATGAAGATCCGTGGAGGTCTCCCATGATGCACCCAGAAGCCTATCAAGGGGTATCTAGGGTTTTTAAACTTATGCCACGTTACACGACTGACAAAAGATGGCAACTGTCATAATCTCTTATCATAATTAACGGCATTGCTGTTTACACGACATCAACAATGATAAATAATGACATGAGTGGAGCATTTACACAAATGACAAATAATGACGAGTCGGATTATGATAAAAGTTATGACAGAGTTCGATTTATTTGTGTTGTGTTAAAGAATTGTTATCTCGCGGATTTCCACTGGTCGGCTTGATTCGAATGAAAGACTGGGATTTATTGTACATTCAAAACGCGCGTTGGGGTTGTTTCGACAAACTCTCGAAAATCTAACCTTATATGTTTTTTGGTTCGCTGATCACGAAAATTTGGTTCCCGCGGTAAAAAAATATGGACATGACTCTTAATCATGATATTTTCAATAAAGAACAGAAATAAACCAATGACTAAATCAAGCCAAATTTTATGATAGGGGATAATCTTCAAGGCGTGAAACCACTTCTTAATATTGAAAAAGTGTATTTCCTTGAATTATTTTTGATTAAGTATTATTCCAATTATTGCGAAAAACAGAGACTTTAATTATGACAATCTGTCATAAAAGAATGAGGAAATTGATTGTTTTATGACAACGTGCCATAACTTGTCATTAACTGTATTTTACGCGGTCATAACTTTTGTCATTATTTCTGGCAATAATTTTTCGTACCTTTTTATGACAGAAACAATGACAAAAATTATAACCGTGTAAATGATAATGACAATTAATGACATAAGAAATGACAAGTGCGCCATTCGTGTAAATTCACCGTTATAAATTCAAAATTCAAGTGACAATATGGCGAACAAATTTTATCAATTGTACTCCGATTTCGATTCTCATCATACAATACAACCGATTTGTAAATTAAGCACAATCAACGGATCTAAAAAAAATAAACAATTTCGCAAATTGGCCAAGAACTCAAAGAAACCCGATCCATGCTGAAAAAAATTAAAATAAATAAACTTACAGCTTTATTTACCCGAGAAAACCAAGCAAGGGCAATCACTAAAGGTTGTTAGTCTCGATCTTATTAATCCGTGTTTCTCCCAAAGTCAGCTGTATGTTGGTTGCTCAAGAGTCGGAAAATCTTAAAATCTTCCTATCCTAGCTCCAAATAGATAAACATTGACCATAGTGTATGCTGAAGCTCTCTAAGCAATCGAATCTGAATTGATCAACAAGATTTTGGGAAAGATGGTAAAGACAAGAGAAAATCTGGGATTTATATAATGGGTAGGATTTACTTCTGAGTTTTTCAGTACAAGTATAGGATTCTGTAATATAAGACCCGGGTAAACAAATGAAACCGACGAGACTGTCTAATGCTTGCTAAAAACAATGTACTCATACAATATTCAAGAGTACAAACGCAAGGCTCACTGCCTCCTCCTCATGCATGCTCCAGGCTACCCTTAATCTATCATATCCTTTTCTATTTTCGAGCTAAGCTTTCTACTAGACATTGCACCATGAACTAAACTTCATAGATGCAAATGGTGCACTAGCACCGGGCGCAATTGAACAGGGGCGCAAGCTCAGAGTTTAAAAAATAATTGAAACTTCGAAAAAACAAAATCCCGTGACTTCATTTTCATCAATTCATGTCAGGCATGGTAGAATGGTTGGTGAAAGCGCAGTAATATGTTTCTTGAAGCAATTATTAAAGCGAATTCTGGGGAAGAGGTGTTTAGACTTTGAGGAGATGCAAACCATTTTGTGTGAGTGTGCAGCTGTTCTTAATGTGCAACCGCTGATATACATGTCGAAGATTCTGCTTACTTAACGCGACATACGCCTGATATGTTTTTGAAAGTGATTGAGGAAGTTGGCGTGGCTGATTTTGATGCTGCAGAAGGCGGTATACATAAATCGCAGAGCGAAATATAAAAAGTAGTTAAGACGAACACTTAAGCAACACTTTCAAATGGTACATTAGGGGTAATTATATGTTAAATAAAATGAAGATTCGAAGCAGGTGATTTTAACTGGAAAATGAGAATGTAAAAAGGTTAGAGGAAAAGTTTAGTAATTGTTACCAGGAAGATGATCAATATTACTTCGTTTGCTATAACTATAACACAACATGTTTCCACTTTGTACTATAAGAAAACATCAAACACCTTGTAGTACCTAAATAGTCGTTATGCATCCTGCTACTTTGGTAATTCGCAAGTGTTTCTCCAAAGTGATTATAGCCAATCAAATGTGCCACTTTATATACTAAGGACACTCGAAAAAAAATTAATATCATAATTAACAATTTTTTCAAAACAAGTCTCCTTCAGCCTCTCCTGCTTAATTAGCATTTAAAAATTTACATGTATGTGTCCGAATAAGAATGTCTCCAGGGTAAATATAGTAATTTTTAACGATCTCGTGAATTAATCGCAATTAATTTCTGATTAAGAAGCATTTTTTTGGCCGCATCAGCCATTAATTTTCGTACCTGTTCATAATTTGGTCGCTTAAAACAGATCATAACATTCCCCATGTGTTTGGAGAAACGTTCGGTCAATTAAAGGCGGTCACATAAATTTTTATGAGATCATTGTGCACCAAAAAAAATTACCAGTCTCTGTGGAGTGGCAAGGATAATATACATAAAGAGAGATGCCTTTTTTCGTTTAAAGTTATATTCATAATTATTATTTTTTCTTATTTTGTGGTTATGCCGACAAGCAAGGTTGAACTGGAGAAATCACTCGAACGATGATTTGTTGCTGCTGATAAGGGCTCAATTTGGCCAAGGTATTAAGTTAGTTGTTTCATGCCTCCTTAATGATTATGACGATGGGATGGTCCATCTTTCCCAAAAACCATTAACAAGTTGGACCGATTTTCGGATCTAATTTAGGCTGACATAAATACCAGGCCGCGTGGAATGATCGAAGGGTTCGTTCGACCGACCTCTTTGATAAGAATCAGGAACGAGCACCGATACCTTCCAAAGGGCGGGCAGGGGCCCCCGCTATAAAACAAAAAACATTTCCTGATGGGCTTAAGGAGTTCGATGATCTGCTTTTGACTTCTGATTGTTATTATATTCAAGGAAATCTCACCTGCATCAGGTAGCGCCCATATGGCCTTGTGTATTTTGGTTGGTCCGGCAAGACTCGGTTTCAGGGTTCATACCCTACTGCGACGACCGCACAAGATGATCGGGTGCCATTAATCTTTAGGAGGAATACTTTTAATAGGTTATACCTTTTTGACAGAAATTTCGTTTTTGTGTTATTTATGGGGCAGATGCTCTCAATATTTTTATAATTAATTTTTTTGCTGCTGAGGATATTGGAGCAGAAAATGTGTATATGTCGATTTAATAAATTAATACTTGAAAAGTTTTCAAAAAAGGGTACATGTCCGGAATACACGGGAAAGGTGAATCTTGTGCACATGTTTATGTTATATAAGAACAGATAGTATCTGTATAGATATTTTATTTTTTTTTTTGAATTCATGAATAATAAAAATTTGAATAAGCAGGTTTTTACTCTAGGCAGGGCGTTTTGAGCTAGACATTATCAAAACAAATCGCCCGTTTGCAATAATGCAATTAATAGATAGTGTAATGTGATTGATGGGGTACTACAAAGAAAAATACTTTGAAAAATGTCTATGAAAATTTCACCCAGTTTGGTTATTCAGTTATTGTTTGACAATCGCTTGTTACGAACAACAGCGATACCATCGAAAATGGAACTGGACGACTGTCGAATCCCGGTTGGAAAGATAGCAGTGCCCATACGCCAGGGTTACCAGCTCGTAAAATTGTTTACTCCTAAAGACAGGTCGAAATACCCTAAAATCATTAAAGAAAGAAGTGTATATGTATCAAGGGTAGTCTCACTTTACCAATACCGATGGATCGTAGCTATTGTGATAATGATAACTTGATAACTAAATTAATAATAAATTTTTCTTTAACCCAAAATAATAAAAGTTCTTTTGAATATTTTGATTTTTGGCCAACTTGATTTAAAAAATTGTTGCACCCATTACCTAGGCCAGGGGTGACGAACTTTTTCCAGAATGCGTGCCAAAAAAATACAATGCTGATGTGTTAAGGTATTTGTAATATTAAAATATTGAATAAGGGTTCAGCGGTGTGTTTTGTGAATGAGAGGAGATTTAAAGGAGGAAGGAATACTGTATTATTATCAAGTGAGGTTATGCGGGTGACGGATTGTTTGTTTAAGCGCCCCACTTCTCTGGAAGCAATAACGTAGTTCCATTACAGCTTAAGTGCTCGAAAGCTTGAAAATCTAAAGAGCTCGAGCTCTGCCTAGTTGAAGCGACATATTTTCTTGAAATGAGCAACTGATTGACTACGACTAAAGAATTTCGAGCACTCAAACTTTCAAGCCTGGTTTCCATGACAAACACTCGATCCGATCAAAAAAATTAGGATGAGAAAAATGCAAAAAAGGTAAATTTTCTTAAGGCAAGGAAATGGAAATATCGAAAAAGCTCCTGAAGCTCCACTCAAGTTTCTGCTGTTTACAGAGAGTACACAATTACCTAAAAAACAAGCGTAATTACGTTGCTTAACTATAAGTGGTATAGATGTTATTAACGTTTTAGTAGTACAAAAACAGTAAAATAAAAGGTGGTGTGCCAGGCACTTAGCACAATTTTCCGGAAATTGCATATCCTAAACTTGTTCGGCCTTTCTGCCCAGGCACACCGAGATTATTTTTATGGTCGCCGCCGTGAGTATTACCATTTCAAAAACGTTTCATCCTGAGAGTCAATAAGACACGTTTTTTCAGCCAGCTCTCGCTCTATTACAATCCCCCCAAAATTACCACTAAAAATTTGAAGCGCCTGAAAATAACCCATTCGGCATTTTTCCCTTAAATTTGGACAAAAACCGAGCGTTGTCGTTAGTGCAAAATCACTTTGTCTTATTTCGTTCGAATTGTGACTGTATTTGCTCAATGCTCGTTTCCACCGCATTAGTTGTGTTCGGTAGCGATCTCTTGTGATGGTTTCACCAGGTTGCAGCAGCTCATACTATAAAACTTCGAGCTGATCCCTCCAAATGCAATCGAGGTGCTTCGCGACATGGACATCTGTCGTTCCGCATATATGTACATATATAGCATTCCTTTAATTCTTTATGTGACTTAGGGGGAAACAGTTGCCCTCCAGCAGACTGTGTTTTGTGCGACAGCTCTCAGCTCTGACCAGGATCTCCTAGTTGTTCCAGCCTCTGCTAATAGGGTTCCCCTCCAAGTTTTTCTAGATCTTCCGACTCGACAGGATCCTTGCGGATTCCAGTCAAGGGCCTGTTTGGCTAGATTTTCGTTTTCGCGTCGCAAGGTGTGGCCAACCTAATTCCTTTTCCTTCGCCTGATATGGTCGTTTATCCTTTCTTGGCCGGCACGGCGCCATAGCTCTTCATTTGAAATTCTATCTTGCCACCGGATTTTTAGGATACGTCGTAGGCATCTCTTGATGAAAACTTATAGACCTGTGATGAGTTGGGTGACTTTTCAAGTTTCACAGTCGTACAACCCTGCAAAACCTTTATATAGAGTGATGGATTTATAAAGGGGAGTTTACATTCCAATATCAAAGTGAAAATTCAAATCTGAGCTCTTTTATCGCATAAAAGATAGTACGGCTCTACCTCTGTTTCACCAAAGTGCAACAGAAAACGGCAGCCTCAAAGTAGAGTTCTACTCTGCTTAACGAATGCGTAGACCGAAAAAAGCTATTAATTTCGTTAAATTTCAGTATTCTAACGCCTATTAGATGCAACTTTCGCGTTTTTTTGTATGTATTTTTTTTTTAAGTTTTTGCACATTTACTTTGTTTTCGACAGTTCGAAAAGTCCGTTTTGTTATTTCAAAAACGAAACATGAAAATGTGTGAAGCTAATACAATTGTCTCTTTTTTACTACACATTAATTTAACATAACTATCTAAAAGGCTTTGGAGCTCATCAAATTGTTTCCTCTGCGTACGTGTTAAAACTTTTATGTTTGATAGTTGTAAACAGTTTCGAGCTTTCGACGAAACTTTGCGCTTGTATTTTGTACAGGGCCACTTTGTGCTTGCGATGTAAACTGTCCTTGATTATGCAAAAGTGAAAATTTTTAAATTAAAAGTAAGTAAGTAAAATTTTTACCTCTATAGATTCCTTAAATTTCTATTCCACACATTATGTATGTATGTTTTGTTTGTTGGTAACTGCCAAATTTTCATAGAAAAAAGTTTCTCAGTATTCCATGCAAAAATAGGAAAATCTTCATTTATTGAGTGGATTTATAAATTTTCAACAGAGTGTATGTACATCAAGAGGAAATTCAGACTTACAATAAAAGTTAGCTCGCGTGATTCGTACGTGCCCGGGGCACATGGATGCAGGTGGGTGGTGAAACTGAAGGCACCACAAAGAATCCTTCAGCGTTTCGTTCAAAAGGTTGCATCCCTGCCAACTCAGGAATAGAGATTAGAACTTAGAGGAACGCTCTAACAGGTACGGTATATACCGGCAAAAGTAAATCGAATTATTTTGAATTAAAATATAAAATCCTGGATCACGAAGTAGTAAACATTTTTTTTTTTTTCAATACAAGGTTATTTCCTGGTCCAGAGTTCAATGGTTCGACCAATTTTGTGCGTCGAAAATATGTAATTCGCTTCAGTGGTTTTTATTTTTCGTGTGTGTATTAAAACAATAAAATGGATTATAACTTACCTAGATTAATTTTGCTTAAACAAAAACCTACAAGAATCTGCAGAAAAGCCCACATCTTTAAAATTGGCATTACTAACATTGTTACACTATTTATTCTCTTACTATTATGTATCACTTTTCTGCTTCCTATCCAGACAACAATTATAGTTTCAATTCGTTCAAAACAAGTGCAGCATCCTTGACCTACCTTGGCTAAGAATGTGGGACTCGATAAATTCCATTCCAATCTGCCATCGAACAAGAACAATAATTGCCCACCACAATAACGAAATAATTCATACTATTATCCAGCAATTGAATAGAATTCTTATACCGAAAATTCTACATAAGCTATGTCTCGCGGTAGTTGGAGAATGGAATCAGAAGATGATGCAAGACCAACGTCTTTCGCCAGTGCGAAACAATGTTCTGCTTCAGATGGATGAGGCTACAGCCGTGGTGCATGAAATCAATGACACAATAAGATCCACCTTGTTGCATAAGAACAAACGTCCTTAACCTTTCCGTGCACAGTCAGAGAACTATGTGTATGTATGTATATATAGGAGTTTATCCGCAGCCCGAAGAAAACAATCAGAGATTCACAGTGATTCTCTCAGTGGCCTTCTTTATCAGTTGGTGGTTCACTTTAAGATTTTCCGCTCTGTTCGGAATCATCAGAATTATCCAAAACGGGCGGCCACTATGGCTGCTAGTATAGAGTAGCTTCGTGGTGTTCTATGGTTCTGACATTGAGAAAAAAAATGGCATTAATAAAAATAATAATAAAAAAAAATCTGCGAAACTAGAATGATTGCATGGCAAATGGCACGAACGAAAGGGAACGTGGCCGTGGGTGTGAGAATCAGAACAATGTAATCACCTTAGAGGAAATTATTAACGGGCTTTGTTCGTTCTATTCTTGCCAGAACTCAGGTAGGTAAGCACCTTTACAATGAATGAATGAATGAATAGTTTCCTCCGTACGCTCGCAAGAAATTATTATGCACCATTTTTATTGAAATCTGTTTATACAACGAGAGGTAATTAGGGTTTTCAAACTTGAATTAACCAGACACAAAAAACAACCGCCATAAATGAGAATATACTTTTTTCACAGAGCCGAATAAGAAAAAAAAAACAATTTTCCAAAAGTTCAGAGATTAAAGTCAAAAGCATGTTTTGCAGTTTGTTATAACATTCAGAATCTCATGGTCAACAAAACACTCCCAAAAACCAAATAAATCAGATTTATGCCCGCGCTGAGTGATATACCACCTGAAATATTTCACACGTATGCTGTAATCGATTCATCTATAAATTGTCTTCAGGTCTTCGTGTTTTGTGCCGCCTTTTATAGGAGATCTGTTTGCTTGGATAATTAGGTAACCAGAAGAAGATAGCCGGGGCATGTGTGTAAACAGAGCTTGAGAGGATGAATGGCTGTGTTTGTTATTGGCAGCTCTCTTCATTATTTAGTATTTTTGTTGGCATTAATATTTTGATAAAAATGTTAATTTTCATGTTTTTATTTTTTACCTTTTGCTTTTGGTCACCCTCGTAAATTTCTGAAATGAACATCTTTAAAATGGAGATAAACGATAAAACTAAATATGGTATGAGATGTAAGCCTACGTAGTACTTGTCACCGTTGTATTACATATATCATTATTATACAAAAGAATAGTTTATGGTGGTGTATATAATTCATAAAAAAAAGTTTTTTTGAGCAATCTTCGAGATCAAAACTCAAGGATAACCTATTTTTTTTACAGACCAAATGGCGTGTTGGGATTTTTATGCAATATCTAGTTTGAGTCGATATAACACGGAAGTTGAAATAGTTTGTCCTTATATGGTGTTGTGCGTAAATCGAAAAATATGGTTAATATTTAATGTGATGTAAAACAAATATTTCACACTACTCGTTAGATTTGTTATAACGGGTGATCTATTTAGAGGTATTTTTTAGCAGGACAGATTACGTGTCAGTTGTGTCATGCTGTGGTGGTGTTTTTTCAGTGTTGTTTGACGTTTCATCATGGATTGACCTAAGGCCGGGACACACATTTCCGCACCGCATCCGCACCGTGTCCGGGCAAAACCAAAACTCAAGTAAAATTGTACTTGTTTACTTCCACTCCTCTCCTTACACGGTGCGGATGCGGCGCGGACGCGGTGTGGATATGTGTGTTATTATTATTCAGGAGAACAATGCGATCCATTATTTTGTTCAGCGATGTAGCCCATTTATAGCTTTGTTCAATATCTAAACGAGGGAATCCAATCCCGCATTAAAATCTAAATCCCGCGGGATCGAGGACAAAAATCCTGCGGATCCGCGGGATTTGCGGGACTGAAAAAAAAAAAAAAAAATTTTGTAGAGTAACTTAACATGTACTGTGTTTCCATGAACTGGAGTAGAGTATTCGTTGAATTTACAGAAAGCTTTACTCGATGACCTTACTCTGTGTTGATGTGACAGATAAATAATTTTACATCGGGTCTACGTTGATATATGTGCAGTAAACACACTTAAACAAACCCATAAGCAAACCCCGGTTCGAGCCGACGTGCTTCTTCGGTTTTTTTTTGGATTTAACGAAACTTTACCCAACCCCGCTTCCATTGGTGCTTACTCTGAGTTAACTCAGGATGAACCCTACTTGGAAACTCAGTAATTGATCAAGCTTGAATATACACACACTGTATAGCTCACTGGTATGAGCTGGACTGTTATGTGTACTGGATGATTAGGACTGCACAACCTAATCGATTTAGTAGCAGTTTTTATGTTGGTTAAAGAAAACACTTTGAGTTGCTGTTGGTTCTCAACTGAATTTTTAATTTTCCAGAGCTTAATTTATATGTTAACATTTGTGCAACATAATCATTTTTTTTTATATTATTAATTAGAGCAACATTAATCAATAAGTTATTGACTCGGTGATCGTAATTATATTTTATTATTGAGTCATCAACATGAATGACTCGGACGCGTGTGGCATACTTATCGTTTTGTTTGCTGTGCAAACATTTTGCCCAGCCGAGGTCGTGGATCGCGGGGCTGGGTTAGGTCCCAGATGTTCTGTCGATTGTTGTATGCCGGATGAGCTGTGAATACTCTCTGGTAGATCGCCAGTGGTTACATGGTGTTGTTTCAGACTCCAACGGGTCGGTCGACATTTCCATATACCTGCGATGATCGCTATGGTGAGTAGGACAGATCCTGCTGTTGTGGCGGTATGGTGTCCAATAGTTTTCCATGTTGATGACTGAACTTGTAAGCCAGTTGGATCGTGGATGATGCTGCTGAATGTGTCGGATGTTTTTAGTATCGGGTCTAACATTACTGGTTTGCTATCTATCCCGGTAGGGTTGAATATCCCAGTTATGTTGAAATTCATTGGCTTTAGAAATGTTGATTGAATAATGACTTTGTTACGAACTTCAGAGAAAAGTATATTCTTCGTTGTTTCAATCACACAGTCCTGAGTTGTCTGCAGAATTCCGACGCCATGCAGAGTAACATCTTCCCGTTGTCCGTTACATTTAATTGCGGCCGTTGTTGGTGGATCTGCGATAAATAACCAGGTGTTCGCCAAAAAAAGATGTTTCCATATGACGGAGTGGATTTTCAGTTGCTTTAATGGGCACTCTTGCCTATTGTGTCGTTGGTATATTTCATCGATGATACAATTTGGATTTTTCACTAAGTCACTAACAACTGCGGGTGTGCACAATTTGGAGTATTTTTCTAAAGATACGCAATTTCTCATTTCTTCTTCGGTGATTTCGAAATATTTTTGATTATTGTACTCTATCGCCAGGATTGCTGGTGATATTTGTGGCGTGACATATGTATTGTTATTTATGCGCTGAGGAATTGGGGTTGCTTTAATCATATTAAAGGTATCAGCATCCGTTATATGCAGAAATCCAAAAACCTTAACATCTGAATCGGCTATGTATATTTCCATATCATTCCCTGGTTCTGGAATGATTCTTAGATTAGATGGCATTTTGCTTGCTGCTTGATCTGTTATTTCTGCCAATTTGCTTGGAGTTATGAAGTCCATAATGTTTCCTTTACCATAACCTGCTTGTAGAATTTTTATGTAGTGCTGTTTTAGGTCTTCCAAAATATCTTTGGCAATCTGGTACGCTGCTAGTATTTGTGTGCTGACCATATTACTGTCAATCTTGTCATACCATCCTTCAATCTTGTTTACCTCGGAGATTACTCTGTTCAGTTTGTTTGTGACCAGATCGAACTGTCTACCCATGCGGACTTCTGTGTCATTTATCCTTGTCATTGTAGATACCAATATATTTGCTTGATGATTAGCCGCTTGTCTCAACATATCTTGATTATGCTGAAGGTGTTCAATGTCAGTGTAAACCTCATCGTTTACTCCAAAGATGGCTTGCAATAGATGTCCAACAAGCCCTCTTTTATTTCTCCGCTTCCGCCTTTGGTTTATTGCTTCAATTTCATTTAAGATTGTTGATTTTCGTTCTAACAAATGTTCAAGTAGAGTGCGGCAATGCGTGTTGTCTTCAAACCGTTTTGCCTCACTGCAGGTTTGTTCCATCTTGGTTATTATATTATTTACTCTACTAGTGTCTGCTGTTGTGTTGATTGGGATGAGTACCTCGACCTTGATAGTACCTCTCTTTAGTTTGGCGTGTCCAATTTGTTCGATAAACAGCCCAGGTTGTGGGTATTTTATTGTGTAGTGTGTATGGCCCGGTTGGATCGAGCTTAATATAACGAGTGTAGTTAAAACCAATTTAGCCATGTTCCAGGTAGTTGCTGATTTATGTGCCGTCTTCTTGTCCGCATGCAGGTGACTCTCTGTGCCAGTTTGATGATTACTTGTTACAGTGACATGTGTACCAGCACACGTTTTCAGCTCTGTTGATGTAGTATGCTCTGCATTCGTCAAGTTGTCATCTTCAACAGGTAACACACATATTTTTGTTACTGGACGCTTTATTGTGGAGTTTTCTTTGACCCGTAGAGTTACCACTCGTACAACTCCATCTTTGCCTGGATGTGTCTCGATTATTCGGGCTAGTGGCCATCTCGTTGGAGCGCAGTTTTCATCTTTTATGAGAACAATTTGCCCAACTTCGATCACCCTTGCTCCTGATTTCCATTTTGTTCTTTGTTGGAGTCGTGATAGATATTCACTTTGCCACACCTTCCAGAAGTCTTGCGTCATCTTCTGTACTTGTTTCCAGCGCCTCAATGTGGTAATGTTGTTGTCTATGGTTGGTTCTGGTAGTCCTACTAATTCTTGCCCAACCAAGAAATGTCCAGGTGTTAGAGTAAGGATCGAACTAGGGTCGCTCGGTAGTGGGTATAATGGGCGTGAATTTAAACAGGCTTCGATTTGGCACAGTAGCGTCGACATTTCCTCGAATGTTAGCGTAGTGCAGCCTATTACCTTTTTCAAGTGGGATTTGATGGATTTGACTCCAGCCTCCCAAATTCCTCCGAAGTGAGGAGCTGCCGGCGGAATAAAATGCCATTGTACACCTTCGGTCGCCAGGCTTCCCACTACTGTGGTTAAGTTTCTGATGGCATGGCGAAGATCCTTATCCAGTATTTTTTGTGCTCCTACGAACGTTGTTCCATTATCACTGTATATGTTTGAAACAAGGCCCCTTCTTGATGTGAATCTTCTAAATGCTGCTACGAATGCCTCCGAGGTCATGTCTGTTACCGCTTCGATGTGAATGGCCTTTGTAGCTAGACATACAAAGACTGCTATGTAGCCCTTGTGGGATTTGTTTCCTCTTCCTTTGGACATTCTTATCTGAATAGGCCCTGCATAATCTAGTCCGGTGTGCGAAAACGGTTTCGCTGGTGTTACTCGTGGAGCTGGGAGTTCACCCATAATTTGTGTCACTGTTTGTCCCTTGTGCCTGCAGCAAGTAATGCATTTGTTCAATACTTGTCGTATTTTGCTTTTCCCATTGATTATGAAGTATCTTCTTCTAATAAAAGCATGTGTGACTTCATTTCCTCCATGTAGTGTCGCTGCATGAGCTTCAAGTATCAATAGTTTAGCTATGTGGTGTTTGTGAGGTATTATGACGGGATGTTTTTCATTATACGGAATACGAGAATTTTGGATTCTTCCACCCACTCTTAGTACGCCATTTTCGTCCAAAAATGGATTTAAGGAAAGAATTGAACTTTTTGTGTTAAGTGGTTTCTTTGCTTCCAGCTGTTTTAGGTCTTCCAAAATATCTTTGGCAATCTGGTACGCTGCTAGTATTTGTGTGCTGACCATATTACAGTACCATATGTCCCAGTTGTAAGTATTCTTCCATAAATTTGTTGTATTCATCCCGCAAAGTTTTGCTTTTTGAGAACCGCTTTTCCATTTGATATAGTCGTGCTATTGCAACTGGTTTTGATTCTCCTAACCCCTCTGTCTGCTTGAACGGAATTTGTACTGTATACGTGCCATTGGGATTTCGTTTAACTGTTCGATCAAATTGTTCTTCACACGTTCTGTTTTCCTCTGACATAGGTGGACTCATTACTGTTTCTTCCATTTCCCAAAACTTTCGAAGCTGTGAGTCGATATCTACCCGTGAAATCATGGATGTGATTTTCCTGGTTACTTCTTTCTGTTCGATTGGTCCAGACAATATCCAGCCAAATTCAGTTTTTTGAGCTAACGTTCCACATTTCTTTTTTCTAATTCTGTTCATTAGGATGTCACCAAATACGTCTGCGCCCAATATCATGTCGACTGGTCCCGGGGTATCGTATGTAGGGTCTGCAAGAATGAGATTACTCCAACTGGTAAGATCTTCGCTATCGATATATTTTTGTGGTTGGTCGCTCGTCAGCGATGGAAGTATTAGAGCTTCACACTGCAGTTTAAAGTTGGATGGAAATCTCGGAATGAGTTCTACTAGAATTTTGCTGTGAGATGTCCCAGCGTTGCTCTCGTGTATTCCTGAAATCTCTGAATATATTTTCATTCTTGGAACTCCTAGTGCTTGCGCCGAATTTTCGGTTATGAAGGTGACTTGGGATCCGGGATCTACCAATGCTCTCAGATACTCATAGGTGTTTCTTACGGTCTTGGCTCGTACTAGTGCTGTTGCCAGTATTACATTGCAAGATTTCCTTGCAACGTGTGACTCAATTGTGCGTTGAGATGTAGCAATGTGTGATGACATTACTCTCGGTACATCTTCTTGTTTTGCTGTTGGATTTTTTGCCTCTTGGTGAATTAGTGTATGGTGTTGCTGCTTACAGACGTTGCATCGGCTTTGACTGTGGCAGGGGTCGTTCGCTCCATGGTTCAAACAGTTGGGACATGTTTTACTCTGCCGGACGAAGTTGAGCTTCTCTGCTAATTTTAGTACTCTGAATTTTTTACATACGTATATACTGTGCTGTCCATTACAGTATCGGCACTTTGTGGTACTAGTGTAATAATTCTTTATTTGGTAGTTATTTCGTGATTGTCCATGGTTTATGGTGCGGCTGCTTTCAGTTTTCTTCCTAGGCTCTGCAATTACTTCTAGTGCTTGGAATCTAGTTTCCAAGAACTTCAGTATGTCTTCTAATTGCGGTATCTCTCGTGGATCGCTCAATGATTGCTCGTACGCTTTATAGGTCTCTGGATCCATCTTTCTTCGTATAATATGTGCAATAAAGGGTTCCCAGGGTGGGGTTTCTAGTTGTAGGCTGTTGATTCCATGTAGGCATTCTTTTATTTGGTCATGCAATTGTTTTATTGCTTTGGCAGAATCGATGATTAACGTAGGTTGATCCAGAATTGCATCGGAAAATGTGGAGAATATTTTCCGTTTATTATTAAATCTGCTTGTTACTAGGCTCCAAGCTGCTTCATAACTGGATTCGCTGCTTGCCAGGTGTTGGATAAGTTTGTGCGCCTCACCACTTAGTGACGTTTGCAAGTAATGCATTTTCTCAGCATTACCTAAACGTTTGTTGTTGTGGATTAGTCTACAGAATATATTTTCAAAATATTTCCAGGCCTTATAGTCACCGTCAAAGTTAGGAATTTTTATTTGTGGTAGTTTCGTCTTTGCCTCATCCTCTCTCTGACTTTTTTCTTCTATCACATCTTGTAGTTCTATCATGGTTTCTTGGTAAGCTTCTTCAAGAGTTTCATATTGCTCCTCCTTGAAGTACTTATGCGACAGCTCTTCCTCTTCGGTAAACGTCATGATTTCTTCGTGCAATTCTTGTATAGCGTCCCATTGCGTTGTTAACTGCTTGATTTTAAATTCGCAGTACGTCTTGGTTTTCGCTTGGCCTCTCTCTGCTACCTCAGCAAGTAGTCTCCTAATGTTGCTCATTTTGACCCTCTGCTTCTTGAGACGCAATGACTTCTCCTCCATGTCGTCGTTTAATTTTAAGTTGAAGTTTGCTCCTGAGGTGTTTGCTGCGGTCTCGACCAGCTGCTTGCTCAGTTTTTGTTGATACTCCCTCAGTAGTTCCTTGGCTTCATCGTATATAGCCTTTGCTTGATTGTAGAAATTCTGCGTGAAATACGGCTCCGACGGTCTGTTCATTCCTTCCAGATAGGCGTGGTTTTCTTGGAATTTTCCCCAGGAACTGTCAAATTCCGCTAGTCTCTTCTCTATATAGTTCTTGTCTTTCCTCCCACTGCTGTCTTTCTTCATATTTGAGAGGGCCCGGCACATGGCTTCCCCAAGCTTCTTTTGTTCTTCTGTTATTTCCGAAAATGACTCCATCGTGGTACTGCAGACTCGGTGATTCGGTTCTTAATGTTATTGTTTTTTTTACTGTTTAACTCGGTGCGAGTTGTGCGTAGGTGTGATTCTTTTTAAAGGCTCGAAGGACCAATTTATAGCTCACTGGTATGAGCTGGACTGTTATGTGTACTGGATGATTAGGACTGCACAACCTAATCGATTTAGTAGCAGTTTTTATGTTGGTTAAAGAAAACACTTTGAGTTGCTGTTGGTTCTCAACTGAATTTTTAATTTTCCAGAACTTAATTTATATGTTAACATTTGTGCAACATAATCATTTTTTTTTATATTATTAATTAGAGCAACATTAATCAATAAGTTATTGACTCGGTGATCGTAATTATATTTTATTATTGAGTCATCAACATGAATGACTCGGACGCGTGTGGCATACTTATCGTTTTGTTTGCTGTGCAAACACACACATAAATATACTTAGACGATTTTGAAACTGTATTGCTTAGGAGACAGGTATATTCAACTAACGAATTTAAATATTTTGTGGAGTGTAAAGCCTGAATTATACTGGACGCCACGGAAAGCAACGAAGCGGAGTGAACGGAGTGGTTGGCTGGTTATACTGACGGAATCGAACGTATGCAAATATCATTTGTATTTCCTAATTTTTCGGCAAGAGTTTGCCAAACACACAAGCACAACTGAATTTGAATCAATCCGTGTTCTGTGCCAACAAATTTTTTGCAGGTCAAAATTTCAAATACATAGTTCAAATCAAAGTAGTTCAAAGCTTCTGACCGGCAAGAACAGTCACGCGCGAGCAGTTCAAACTAGTTTCAAATCGGTATCGTTTATTTCGACCCGTGTATGGATTCCCACTTCCAGGGCAAAATAACGAAATAGATGCATGTGCAACAGCAATTGAAAATCGGTCGACTCGTATTCTGTCCTACTTTGAAATATTTTCCTTCTAAGTCCCGGTTCTTATAAGAAGTTCTTCTACTGTCCAAATCCCGCCAATCCCGAAAGTCCCGCTCGTCTAGTCCCGCATTACTGATCCCGCAAAAATAGTTCGCGTTTGCGGAATTGGATTCCCTAATCTAAACCTAGGCTGCATTCGGTATCGTCAAATGACCGTCAATCAACTGCGTCGGCTGCAAAATTGACTGATACAGTTTGCAGAAGTGACTAGTTTTACAAAAGCAAGGGAGCAAATTTGACGATTCCGAACACCTGATTGCAATACCGAACGAATGATTTGCGTCTACTGCCCTGCAAATGACGTTACCAAACGCAGCCCTATATTGAGTAAAAATGCTGAAACGTCTTTATTAAATAAAACGATTAATTCAATTGAGAACATCACTTAACATCAAACAATATTTTACTAACAACAATATTAATTATAAACAACAATTCTTGGCAGTTTAAAACTTCGTCGTTTGTGTTTACTAAACCAGATTGCGAATAAACCCTAATAATGAATACCTGTGTATTGTTTCGCGGCGACTGCCAATTCTTTCCAGATGCTCTGCTTCGTATCCCATTTCCTGTAGTCAATTCTTCGTTCTTCTTTGTGCTCCTTTAATCCCTCATCGGACTCTGTTTAGCGCGACAGCTCTCACTCTGCTCTGACAGCTCTGACTAGGATTTCCCAGTTGTTGCAGCCTCTGTTAGCAGGGTCCTCCTCCACGTTGTTCTAGGTCTTCCGAATCGACAGGATCCTTGCGGATTCCAGTGAAGGGCCTGTTTGGCTAGATTTTCGTTTTCGCGTCGCAAGGTGTGGCCAACACAATTCCACTTCCTTCGCCTGATTTGGTCGTCTATCCTTTCTTGGCCATATCCTTTCCGGCGCCACAGTTCTTCATATGAAATTCTATCTTGCCAGCGGATTTTTAGGATACGACGTAGGAATCTATTGATGAATTGGGTGACTTTCCATGTTTCGCAACCGTACAAAAGAACCGCCTTAACGTTGGAGTATAACAGCCAAAATTTGGTCTTAGTTGAAATATGTGTTGATCTCCATATGCGTCGCAGGCATGCGTATACGCTTCGTGCTTTATTTATTCTAGAAGACTGACGTCGTCTTCTGCTCGATGTGGTCGGTAATAATACTACCGAGGAAGCAGAGTTTATTTACCAGTTCCATCCACGTCACGGTTATTCAGTGCACGTTTTTTAAGGGTGTTTGCATTTATCAGCATTTCTGTGGCTTTATTCGGATTCAGCCTTAAGCCTACTGGACTACTTTCTGTTGCCAAATTGTTCAACATGTTCTTTTTCCTGATGTCTGTGGGCCAGCAAACAGATATAAGCCGCGTAGTCGAGATCCTTAAAGCGGTCTAGCAATTACCATTGTATGCCTCCTGTTCCACTATCTAGAGTCCTGACAAGGATGTCGTTTATTACTATAAAAAATAGTAAAGGCGAAAGAAGGCATCCTTGCCGTCCTCCTGAAATCACTTCATAGCTGTCGGATAATTTTCCATTATGCATTTGGAATTGTTGTATAGGGGTTTTATCAACTGTATTATTTTATCAGGCAGTCCACGTTACCGTAGTGCCCGCCATATAAAGCTCTTATTGACCGAGTCGAATGCTTTCTCAAGGTGTACGGGTGGTGATTCTTATTGGCTGTGCATTATTGCTGTTTTCCTGAGGTTTCTGTGCAAATAAACCATTCAAGGTGGAGAAAAAGTAATCTCTTCATATTTAAAGCTGTTGCCCGTCGCTGCACAGCAGCTTTCCATCCGCACTCTTAATGGCATACTTTTTAGTAGAGTGCGTTCCAGAGAGCTGTTTTGTAGTTTGGTACAACACTTTACTGTTGCCTGAGTTTGCCACCTTTACCGCTTTTTCTGCGATCTCGTTTATCTGCTAACTTTTATCACACCTCGCCGCTCCCCAAAACCTCTGATGAGTCTCTTGCTTTCGCCTAAACTGTCTCCGGCCCGACTCTGCAATCTACTTAGGAAGTCTGATGTCTTTCTGTCCTCTGGCTCATGCGCCGCCATCAATGGTTCGAGACGATTCCTTGTCGACAACCCATATGGGTTGATCCACCGCTTCTTGGCCTCTGCATAGCTGGCGGCACTGAGATCCGGGAATGCGTAAAACAAGATTTTTGCGGCCTCAGTAGGCAGCGCTAACGGTCTCGGGAAACCAATTCAGCAGCTTATGTGCGTCAAAATTGTCTCACTTTGACATGGCATCTGCAATTCCACTCCTGAAAAGTTCTCAATCTCTTGCCACACATCATGCAGTTTTGTCATGTATTGTATGCTTCTTGTCACGCCTGCAGTTTCTCTTCGTCCATGAACGCAACGACCACCACTTGTGTTCATTAAGATCACTCGAGTTTTTTCAATGGCCATATTACTTCAAATGTCATACCACCTTTTCTCACTGCTATACGAATTCGCGAATATATAGCCTTCAATATGAAATACGAGTTTGGGAATGAAAAAAATTTGTTATTACGGAGACAGACAGAATTTTCAAATAGGGCTTGACCACGAACGCTTCGTCGAAGAAATAAACCTAAATAGTGGAATTTGTAAGAAATAGGAATAGGTATTTAGGAAAAGTTTATAGTTTTCGACTAATAAGCGAAAACCTCGAGGATTTACCCGCAAAAATGCCATCGCTACGCCACTTGGATTCTTGTTAATGTTAATAAATCTACTGGCCCTGACAATATAACGTTTTTCTAAGTAAAAAAAACTCTTTTAACTCTTTATGGTGATTAAGAGTCCCTTTGGAGTTGTCAATTATGTAAAAAAGACATTGAATTCATTATGCCCTTTGTTCTTGCTCCGATATCAGCCATACAACCTGCAACTACATATTTACATATTTGCTCTTTTTTTGAGAGAAATGAGTTAACTTATTTCTATCATATACTTTCAAATGGCTTCTTCTTTCAAAGCTGCAGTAAATTTATAAAATTTTAACAATCAACTTTCAAGGAAGTTATATGTTCCATCGCTCTGCAACCATATTTTATAACACTCTCAGTTTCTATGAAGAACTTACGTAAGATAAAAAAAACATACATATATCCAAAAGTTTGATATTTTTTCTCGCACTATTTTCTCCACATGCCTCAACTATAATAACAAAACAAAATGAAAACAAAAAAAACTTCCAGACAAAATCACAATCACCATATACGAAAAATTCATATATATTCATAAATTCCAATTTCCTGTTTTCAAAAATATATGTATGTGTATGATTTTCAAAAATACCACTTTTGTATGTAATTTTTCAAAACGGTAGCTCTAATCAATCATTTCTTTTAAAATAGTTTAAGTGATTAAAAACTTGATTAGCCCCAAATAAATTTATAATAAGCAACAACAAAGTTATATTAACAAAAAAATATAATTTATTATAGTATATCCTTTGTAGTTATCTCAAACGTCGCCGACAGTAAAAGTCCAGTAAAAAATGATATTACATAACAAACTTGATCCATTTAAGTCTGAAATTGGAACAAACTCTGGCATATATGTCCTCCATATTAAAGATAATAAATTTTATAAGTTTTGTTGTGTTATATAAAAAAAATTGTCATTCCATTTCCAAGAATTCTATTTCTTCTTTCTTATAATTTATAAAAAAAAACAAATTCTCTCATAAATTATTAATTGTTAATTAGTTTTGATCTAATTTGGTCAGAGCAGCACCGTAAAAAATTTCAACATGCGGGAGGCATTAATATCAAAGTTTAATCCTATTAAAAATTTTGCTGTGACGAAATTTTTATATTTTATAAATTTCGCGATTAGTGCGGATTAAGCGTATTTGAAGCGGATTTAATCTTAGCGCCAGTTAATGTGTGTATAAAATAAAATGAATAATTTATAGTATACAGTGGTGGTCAGAAAAATAGCATATGCCGGAAAATTTTTGCAAAAGTTAATATTGTTTTTTTTTATGGAAATCTGTTTTGTGGGAAGATGAAAGTAAGTTTAATCGTGTCAACTCAGATGTGAAAGTGTATGTTAGATGTCCACTATATCAAGAATGTAACAATTTGTACACAATATAAAAATTACAACATGGAGGTGGTTTAGTTATGGTTTGGGAGTCTATTACCACGTTTATGAATATGTTTAACCCAGGTTCAACCCAGTCATATATCGATGACGAGTAGAAACTAGATCCACTCAACTCAACTCAGCTCTCCTACCTGAGTCGAGTAAATATTTCGCCTCATATACATGGGTCAATTTCAAATTGTGTTGAAGTGACATTTGTTTTGTTTGTTTACCATGCGTGAAGTCCACCTTCGGCGTTAGTTTTGTGTTGTGTGTTTTTGCTTGCACAGGAACAACGATCAAAAAATTATTTTGTTAAATGAGAATTTCACACAAAAATTTGAGTTTTTGTTTTGATTTCAGTTCATCTCTATTGCAACCCAAAGTAAAGTCAACTCGACGTCATATACGATGGTCGAAATTTCAACCCAGCCTCGACTCAACTTTCCAGGCATCCGCCACCTTATCCGTTTTCCGCAGTTACGCCCGGAAAAGACAGGATCCGAGACCATGTGGAAGGTACCCTACTAGGAAAACACCCTCGGGCATGCCCAGACGCAGGAGCCCGTCGTAGGAAATGTTGCAAACGTCGGGTTCCAGAATGGAGAATCGGGCAGCCCCAGGTGTTACCTCGCTCCTTCTCAAGCCACCGTTGGTTTCATATTCTATGAAGCGCTTATTCAGGTAGCCCCCAGTATCCTTTGCAGGTACTGAGCGAGTCCGAAGTCGCGCTTCATCTCCCCAAGCGCCCTGTCCCACCTAACGGAGTTGAAGGCATTCTTTACGTCTGGAGTGGCTAATAAGCCCTAACTATAATGGTCTTAAGATACCTTAAGATTTTTTACGCTCCTATGAAATGTCATAATACCAACTATAATGGCCTTAAGCAATCTTTCGTTAACTTTTCCAATCTTTCGTCAAGTCTTTAATGTACGGTAACGAGCGTACAAATCTTAAGCAATCATAAGAAAAGTGTAATTTTCTTCAGTGTTTCTAGTTGCAGAAAACGTTTTTTTGCAAAATGGATAATTTGGAGTTATTAAATAATTTGGCGTTATTAGTGAAATTGGTAGAAGATGTGAAAAAAAGAAAAAGAAAACCTAGATCGTGTTGTGTAAGAAAAATAAATAGAACAATAAAAAAAACAGTTTTGAACTAATTCAATCAGTTCTTCATTAAAACTATTGTTAATTTCCTTTTTTTTTTGGACGCTTTCGCAGACTCGGTTTGTTTACCTTTTACAAATGTCAAAACGTCTTAAGGCTATTATAGCTGAGCTTACGATTTGACAGATAATTAACCAGTCTTAAGAGAATTTGACGAAGAATCTTATGACGTCTTAAGATCATTATAGTTAGGGCTATAGGCACACGTGTCGGGAAAAGTGATTTGGTCGCTCGGTCGACCTGGCAGTCTCAACAACCTGTTGGATTGTGTCAATAATGGAGCGGCCCGATCGGAAGCCGAACTGTCTGTCGGCCAGGTCACCCGCCACCAGTACGACCTCATGAAGGCGTGGCCTCAATAGCCTCTCCAGTAGCTTCGCCATCGTGTCCCAATATACACGAATCGCGGTTAATGCAGGCTTGCCGATCAGTACAAGTTTCGCGATCTTCCAGCGAGTAAGGAAACAGTCCGCCTTCAGGCACGAGTTGTACATCTCCAGCAAGAGAGAAGGGTGGCTGGAAGCTACTGCCTGCAATATTTCTGCTGAAAGGCTCTCTGGACCCGGAGCCTTTCAGTTACGTAGCGAGCGAGCGGCCACCTTCAGCTCCTCTTCGTTGGATTGGGGGGGACTTCAAAGTCTAAGGGCAGTGGTTACCCGGACGGTGTCTGCGGATTGGTGAGGAAGGCTAGTCCCATTACCTCATGTGGACCGTGTATATTGCCCTATAAGGCCACGCAGGGCGTCTAACGCCTTGTCTCATTCACACCTCATTCATAAAGAATGCTCTATCTGACCCCTTGAAGAGAAGGAAGAGGAGTATGAAAAATTTAAGAATTTAAGAAGAAACTGAGTAATGACTGCGCCATTGTCGAAAGCTTTATATGTATTTCTAAACCAACGTATTCAATGAGGTCCGTCAACTGAGTACTAACGACGTTCAATGCTGCTTGACCTCTGTAATCGCACCAGAACCGGTCTATTGAGTATGCTAAATGACATCCTTCACGGTACAACAACATAATTGTCTAAAATATGAAGCAATACAATAACAAAAACTAAAGCTTAAAGCTTTTTAAAAAGCCCTCTTTCAACATGCCCCTCATTTACCACATGTGGTCCTCGTGAGGAACCTACGGGGAAATCCATCTTTCAGCATGCCATTGAGGCAATCCACTTTTAAGTGCTAGTCGGGTGGGGTTTAAAAAGCTTAGGCTATACAGTTCTAAGTTCTTAATAGCTCTAATTTATAATACTATATTTAGTTTTTGTCTGAAACACCTTAATTGTGTGTCCCTCTTCGACCACTTTACTTCGTCGCCAGCAGGCCCTCCCTGCGTTATGTGAACATGAAATATTTTGGGTGTGGATTTCCCAACCCAAAGTAAAAATGCATGTGCGCTCCGGCGCCCCTGAGCAGGACCAAAGCAAGACCAAGAAAAGACAGGAAAAGGACAAGTCAAACCTGCAAAATCAAGATAGCAAAGCCTTTTGCTCATCACTAAGTGGCAAAAGTTCTGAAGTAATGAGCAAAAAGCCTTGTCTTGCACATTGAGCAGGACCAAGACAAGACTGCAAGACTTTTAGCAAGACTTTTTGCAAGACTTTTTGCTCAATATTGCAAAGCTTTTGGCACTTAGTGATGAGCAAAAGGTTTTGCTACCTTGATCTTGCAGTCTTGTTTTGTCGGGTCTTGTCTTGGTCTGGCTTGGGTTTTGCAAAATATGCAAGAAAAGGCAAGACTGCAAGATCAGCCTTGCTCATCACGAACCAGAGCTGCTGATAATGCCACGGGGTTTATTCTCCTAACGTTCCATTTGGAGGCCACACAAAACGAGCTTCCCAGCCTCTTGTAATATCAATAATAATAATTTATTTAAGTCTTAGCCGTTAATTTTTGTTACTGTTATTATTAAAAACTGAAATTAATTTGTTTTCTATGTATTTATGTTATGAAATAAAATATATATAACTATGTTTTAATTGCACGGCAATTTGTTTTTAAACCAACTATTTTCGAAACTGATTATTACACGTCCTCTTTCTCTGGCCACCACTGTAGGTGATGGTAACAGCATAGTATATATTAAGAAAGGAAATTCTGTCCTTATAAACAATGAACGCAATTAAGATTCAAGCTTGTTTAGTTACAATTTCTATGCAAATTAAACCACTAAGATCAAAGACGAAAAAAAACAAAGAAATGTGATTAAGCCCACACCGAACCTGTTTTGGGTCAATCTTTGTACGCACATGCATATATGTATTTTTTTAAAAGATCTAATTTATAACATTATCTCTTATCCCACGCTGATTTGTTGATTATCAAACTATATGGACTTGTGTTAAAAGAATAGGACCCTAGTCCAATTAACCCACCAGATTTAAGCAGAGGTGAAAGATATAATTCACACAAAAGAGAGTTTTTGTACGGGTCGGCTGCTATGTATATGTTCGTTAGGTTATATCTTCGTCTATCTGCTCGGTGTTTTTTTTTTAATATAAAGCATCTATATAAACGATATGACAAAATCTCAATAGTATTAACACATTTTAGACCACAATAACATTAAGTTCGGCAGCTCTGAAGTGATCGAGCGTGGATAACGAGTTCATTAAACTGAATATAATATTTTCTTGGTATCCAAAAAAAGAGAAGAAACAGACCGATAAAGATAACACACTCACCTGGAAAAAAAAACTACAAGAAGAAACAATTCAAGTTGTTAAATCTAAAACAAGATCAACGAATTATTTATGTTAATGTTCGTCAACCTCTTCCAGAATTCTTGGTGTCTTTCTTTCTTTTTTTTAAATACTTTGATTGAGTTCGAAACAAATCAAAGCCTGATAATGAGATCGCTAACGGCACTCAATTCTTGGTTTTGTTCTTTAATTAAGACCAGAAGTCCAATTAACATAATCCGAGCTTCTCTCAATATAATGTTGTTGGGTTACACATTTTTTCACAACGAAAAAAGAGAAGCATCCATTTCGTGTCATTTCGGTTCTCCCTTGTTTTAATTTTTTTGAGAATTTTTCCTTTTTATACTCAAGATGATAAAATACATTTTTTGATAAGGATCAAGGTATCTACTGGTGTTTAACACAAGATCATCTCAACAAGAAAAAAAAAGAAAAAGGTCCACCAAAAAAAAAAAAAAAAAAAAAAAAACAATTATTTACGAACTGATCAGTTCTTGTCCGGGAGCCTACGTAACAATTGGTCAAATATTTGATCAATTTTGGTACTGATGTAAAACGGTTAAAAATAATGTTTTGAGAATGAAATGGACGGTCATCAGCTGGCTAAAATGGTGGCGAATGCAACAGCAAAGGAAACTTATTACAAAAATATTTAAAAATGCCGGCGGTTCGTGTAAGGCCCGGATGAGTAGCCTAAAAAGGAAAGGAGGTAAGCATTTCATTGTGGATCGGAAGATGGGTTGACGGTGTACAGGACAACAAGAGGAGCTCCGCAGGGATCTGTCTGGGCCATCTTTTGTGGTTCGCAATGTATAACGATATGTTGAGGCTACGCCTCGCGAAAAGAGTAGTTCGGGCTTGGGTTCGCGGACCACGTCATAGGACGACGCTTCGATAAGATCGAATTGTGCGCGAAGGAAATGATATTGAAGATTAAAGCGTGTACTGAAAGCGCTGATTCGAGGCTTGCAGATCACAAAACTGAGGATCAAGGTATGGGAACAGATCATTCACTCATAGCTCGCCCTAAGATACCTGCGGGCAGTGCCGGCGGATCGTGTTGGGCCCAGGTGGGTAGTCTGGCAAACTGACTATCCTTCGAAATTGTTATCAGGCAAAATCCTTTCTTAGAACGTAGATCACTTCATTGTGAGTCGGAAGATGGACCCACGGTGTGCAGAACAACGTGTGGAGTTCCGTAGAGAGCTACCCTGGGTCCCCTCCTGTGGATCACAATGTATTTAGGCTACGCCTCCCAAAAGGAGCAGTTTCTTTTCCGTTCGCTGATGGCATCGGGGTAGTACTAGTAGGAAGACGCCAAAGAAACGATTTTCGCCGGAAAAGCAAAAGTACCGACGAAATAAATTCGTTGTGTGCACACACTAAGAGCGATGGCGACAAAGAAAATAGCCCCCGACAGCCAACTATGCTACACGTGCATTCAGAAACACACGGAAATAGTAACACAATCCCATGCCATAGCACCCATGCAAGCTTGACAGGCAACGGCTATGAAATAGAAAATAGATTGATTCGGTGGGCATGCATTCTATTCGTTTTTGACAGTAGATTCGTCGGTCGCCCTTACTCTGTTTACTGCATGAGATCGAATTACGCGCGAACGAAATTATCTAGAGGCTAGAGCCTACACAATTCAATGAACACCCTCCAACGTTGGACGCTTGATGTGATCGATACTCAACTACGAATGTCCAATGACAAGTGCACCAAGTGTATTTGCACAAGTTCGGGCTTTTGTCGATACTGACTCACTCGTTGGAAGCCACCATTCGAATGAAACTTTTACCACATCGTCTGGAGCAGGCTGCAGAGATTAAAACGCTCCCCGAAAGGGATTTAAACATGCCTGGATGTTCTGACGATTAGTGAGTAGAAAACTGAACCTTTGCTGATCACCGAACTGAGAAAACAAGTGTTCGTAACGTACAAGGTATGGTAACAAATCAGGTATAAGGAAGTGAAGTTTGAAGCACACTTGGAGGGCATTGCGGATAAGGCTTCCTCTATTTGGGCATCATTTCTCAGAATGCTTTCTAACGTGGGGCCTTAGAGCGAGCGAGTGTGTTTAGCTCAATCATGCTTCAGGCTGCGCCAGTGGGAGAAGTAGGGTTTAACAGGACGGCTAACAGCAGAAAATGGATGACCACATACAGACAAAGCGAACTCCCCGGGTGCTGCATGTACACGACCATATCTAACGATACGGCTTGAGTAATATAGGGTGCGCCAAAACAATTGGGAATTTTATGGGCATGCGGGGAATGTGAATTACATACAAATTAACATTTCGTGTATTGATAAAATACAAGCGCTCGTGCATTTTGATTTTTGAACATTAGAATGTTCAAAGTAACATATTAAAAAAATTTGAAAATGATCAATTAAAAAAAAATTCTACCTGTTTGACTGATCAGCAGTCGGCGAAATTCCAGTAGTTGGCTCAGCTGTTTTTTTTCCGAAAACTTCAATCGATAATTTTTTACTACAGTAAAAAATAAATAAAGATCAATTGTTTTTTTTGTAAAATGTAAAAAAAAAATTCTCACACAAACTTTTCAACATTTATAACACCAATAATTATTGGAAGATTATTCTCCCAGGACCACCTCTGAAGGATCAAGATCATCAAATCATTTTTCATGCTGTTTATTGAATAAAAGATGTATATTACAAAGAATGACACAATTTGACCTGCACGTCATAACAAGACCCCTGAAATACAAAATCAGATTTCTATTGTCTGTTGTTATCTTCTTGTGGGACTTTACCTGTATAAAAGAAGCATCATTAATAAAAATGTACGTTCTGTATTTTTTTCTTCGCCCAAACAGTGTATCTTCCAAAAATTGTTAAGCGACGAGAGTTCATTATTGGAGTGTACTTCGACCTGATCATATTTATTCTAAAGATTGTTCTGTATTGATTCTTTTCTTTACACTACTAAGTCTTACTTTTTTCACCTTTAACGTTTCTTCTTGTTTTTTTTATTCATTTAATATGAAACAGGATTTTGGCAAGTTTATTCTGATGAAGAAGAAAAAAATCAATTATCGTTGGGTTTTTTTGATGTTGCCCCGGTAATTGTTTAAAAGTGAAAGTCATAATCGTGAAAAATCAAGCTTAAAAATTGGATGGATGTGTTTATGGAGGAAAAAACATCGAGTGTGGCATAAAAATAGAATGAAATACAAGAAAAAAATTAAGTTGAATTGTTATTTAAATACAGGTAAATACGAACTAAAGCGCGAAACATGTTTTATTAAGGGAAATCCTATCATCTTTTTAATTGGCCTTAATAAAAATAAGGATGTTGTTTTTTCTTCACTTGGACCAGTTTCTTTTAGTAGATACACATAGGTACATGAGCGAATCCAGGATTTTTTCTGTGACGCGTGATTTAGTAAAAACATTACATATTTGATCAAGGCAGTTTTTTCAGGTTTTTTACCGAAAATGTCCAATAGATCTTTAGGGTTCTTTTTTGACGAAATGCCTTGAGAGATATGCACTAAATCTTGACCATTTAAAAGATCTTGTGTCAACCTAGTGCAAAGATACATATGTTTTAAATCGCCGTAAGGTGAAGAAAAATCAACGGAAACATGCACAACAATTGGAACAGAATTCTAATATTTGGCAGCATCGTTCAAAGCAATGTCGAACAGCAAGCTCTAGTCGGAAGATAGTGAAGAGAAAGAGAAGTGAAGGAAGGAACTGCCACAATGAAACCGCGATATTTTATATTACACCTACTTCATCATTCATGTAAGCGGGGAAAGTTGGAAAGGCAAAGGCCCGTGGTGCTGCCGGGTTTCGAACCCAGGACCTTTGGGATGGTAGCCAGGCGCCTTACTCTCTATACCAGTGGCCTCCAAACTATTTTGATAGCGTACCCTTGTAGCGAAAATAATCTGAAATTGTACCCCTTAATTGTGGGAGCGACGTATTCACACTATATACGAGTGCACGGGCTACAAAGGATATGGAGATACCATTTCACGAAACTAAACAAGATACGCTCTAATTTTTGGGAAGATCACATATAATAGAATTCAATTTGCGCGTACCAATAGTGCGATGCTTTTCTAATTTACCATAGGGGGGATATTATTGCCAGTCTTAAAATAAACACTAAGTGATTCATATTTTATGTCTTGAGATAATAGTTAAGTCGGTAAACATTCAGTCTGCATCCACCAAAGCAGTAAATTGTACATCTAATCCTTCTTTGCTGGTCTGGGGCTTCCACAAACCCGTTTCATGGGCTATGTTTTGAACTATTTATTTTATTTCAGCCCAGGCTTTATAATGATTTTCGATTTCAGTTATTAGAGTTCTTCCCCAGGTGTATTTAGGTCTACAAATACCTTTGCTCTCTTGGGGGCTCCGTTCCAGGGCTTTTTTGTTATTAACCTATTTGGTTTTTTGTCTTTATTATTGCTTCCTCACCGAGTAACTACACTTTGCCGTGGTGGTGGGCTTGCATGAATCGTGGTAGTATGAGGCTATGTCGGCTAGCTGGGAACCAGAAAGCCACCGGTACTGAAACCCATGCCGAACATGCTAATTGCGAAAAGGCCAGACAAAGCTAGTGTGTAGTGAGCCCCGGGTAGGGTTCCCGAAGAGGCCAATCTCAGAATCCCACCACAACAACCAAAAATTTGAACAAAGGAATAAATCCCCAATAAGCCAGAACATCATCAAAGCAGAATTGCCTCCCTAGTAGGGTTATCTCTACGGGAGGTTGTGGGTTGTTGAGACATCAATGGTACCACCTTTGAACTTGTGCACCACTTACCTGCCAGTCAACGCCCCCATTCGGGTCGACGCGGAATACTTAGATGGCCGGGGAGAATACCTGTAAAATGAATTTCTGGGCGAGAAACCTCGCCCACTGCTTTGCAATGCTACTGTTTTAGTGCTCATCTTTGCTTAATCGCCACTAACAAAAAACAGAGAGTTGTCCAACATGAAAACTATTTATTGTAATCTTGAATAACACAGCATAGCCAGTGGTAACCTTATAACTACAATAACATTAAAACATGTGTACAGAAGTAAATAAGTTCATTCCACCAGAGGGTAACGATGTCAATTCCGGCCAATTCCAACAGAGACTAGTAAGCCCACGGACCCACCCTGGTACCACCGTCAGTTGGCAATTATTACAATAGAGATGATTTAACATCACAAACAAAACTCAAAACAAATATAGGGGCTGATTTGGGGCCAGTCTTAAGTCACGTGTACAATCACCTAAAGCGCGATAATAAGGATACTATAACCAAATTAAAGAACACCGAACAACTTCTTAAATTACCCACTAATTTCAACGTACCTGGTTTCCTGGCAGAAATGGGATCTTACTTCTTCCCTCCATGGTCTCGCTCCATTCGAACTGCGGAATTGCTACCTCTTTGGAATAGAGGGTGACTTCTTCTATACACCCACTGCTTCCTCTGATGACGTCAGAGTTTATTTTGGCTGCTTTCTTAGATATTGAAGGTGCTTTCAACAATGTTGAATTTTCTGCGGTCACGGGGTACTCTAACGTCTGTGTTGACGGATGCTCCAGGTCCTTCAGCTCTTGAAGTTCAGGGTCCTAAAGTCTGGTCTGGGGCTTTCGGAAGAAGTCAGCCCATTTGGAAGAGGCACACCGCAGGGTGGGGTCCTATCGCCGCTCCTTTAGAATATAACAGTCAAAGAAGTGTTGATAACCCTGGCAAGTTCATCTCAACAATAAGAGATATAATGCAACGAGTAATGGACGCTATTGTTCGTTGGTTTACTACAAAGGGTCCAGGCGTTAACCCAGATAAGACTGAAGCAGCGCTCTTTAGAAGGAAGAATAGACTTCCCGTTTCTCCTTCTCTAAAACTTTGCAAAGAAAGACTACAACTTAAGGAGGATGCGAAATTTCTGGGCCTCATACTGGATGGTGGGGGCCGAATCTATTAGAGAGAGCCAATAAAGCCAAAATAGCTCTGTTTCTAGTCGATTGAGGCCTTAAAGCCCGCACCTAACCGCACAGACCTATATTTATTCCATGCATCGGTATGGTGTACTGCATTACAGAAGGTTACGTTTTCGCAATGAGAAACACCTCAACAGCTATGCTGGGTTTCACGTTGCATCTTACTTATTCCTTTGGACATAACATGGCAAGCAAATGACAGCCTGGATGGCCGCGAAGACAAAGGCTTCTCTTGTATGGACTCTGTATTCATCTGGTCACTCATTCATACTTTGGAAGTTCGTTACCACTGCGGAAACCCAGTTTACAATACACCTACTTGGACCTTGGAGAAAGGTTTCAATACCGTCGTTCCGGGGCCAGAGCTGACTGGACAGATGGTGTTATCCCGACTGGCTTTTTATGTGTCTTCACTGATGGCTCAAAAATTGGGAACAGCGTTGGTTGTGGTATGTTCTCCGAGGTATTAAATATTTATACCTCTCTTCGTCTAAGCGACCTTTGCAGCGTCTTTCAGACCTAAGCTACTGCGCTCTGGGAGGGTCTCGAACGGCTGAATATACAACACTAGAATTGCATCACAATGGATCCAATTGTGTGCCTAAGTGGGCTCCCTAGTGCGGGAGTAGCCATTTTAACTTATCCTAACCTAAATAATAAAAGTTGTTAAAACAAATTTCCAAAAACCAAAGCTACCAATTATTGTTACTGAATTTAATCAAAAACCACATCCTTTCCTTTTGACTGTTCAGACTACACTAGATCTATAAGCATAGTTTTATCAAGGAGTTCCATTTTCTTCAACAGACTTTCCTATTGAGTAAGTGATTGAATTTCTTTAAAGCAGTGGACCTTAGTTAGACGATAAGTTAGTGAATCATGTCATTCTACAATTGTATCAATATCAAACATCCCTGAAAAATATCCCTGAAAAATGTCTAACTAATTGCTAGATTATTTTCTTCCCTACTCTATTTACGAGAACATGCAACATATCAATTCAAACTTTATCTAAATCAGAATCTAATTTTTTTCCCCAAAATTCCTCTTTCCCTTCGAATTAAAATATTTTATTTCCAGCCCAAGAAAGCCTATTATAAATTACCAAAACTTTATAAATGAGAGCAGTCATCCTGAACATGGAAACATGAATATTATATATAAAAAAAACACTTCTGATGAAGAAGCTGACATCTTCCATAATATATCATTCGAATGTGAACGATTCACATAGAAACAAGTGCATACCTGCTGTGCTCAGGTTAATAAACCTAACGATAATATGCCACTATATAGAGGCCTACAGTATAATCTGTGTTGCCCAGGTTGAGCTTAGATATTGTGCCCCAAACGAACAAGTGTCACGTTTCATCTCGATATTTATTTGGGCCTATTAATAATGTTGACAAAATTATTTTCCATGGATTTGGAGATGCATGATAGTGTGTGATGGTAAAGGTATGTTGAAATTCTTGGAATATTTTTTTTCGGGGAGAATTATCTCTAAATTAAAAAATAAAAACAAGAAAGTAATTTTTTTTTCGATAAGCCTTATTTGTATAACAAATTACAATTTTTATTTGTTGCACCCATAAATGGCGTAATTCATAGACTTAATATTCACATTCGCAAGACCCAGTATTAATCCGAGTTTAAAACCACTAAAAAGCATTAACAGAATTATTTGCAGCGATAAAATTTCCTATTTGTCACCCGATTAAAGTGCAGTTACACGGAATAAATTATACCCACCGCATTCAGTAATCTAGTGTTTAGCCATAATGTCATATAATGACAATAAATGACTTCCATCCGAGGAGGTGTAATGTGAATCCTCCCTCGACTGGTCCGGCGGTGTGTTCAGGTATTTATTCGCGGTAAGAAGATTTTGACAAATAGGTTAAAGTGAAATTCTGCAATGTGCAAGGAGTGACTAAAGAAAATGTCGCTAATATTAATGAACTGCAGGTAAGGGGTTATTGCGAGATTTTTTATGTTTAGTTTTTTGTTTAGAGTTTTCGTTTATTTTTATATTAGGTTGTTGGTCACAGATTAAATTTCAAGAGCCAGATGATCATAAAAATCAAGATAAAGAGCAGTATTTGCTCGCTTTTGCTCGTAGGCGGTAGTAGTAGTTAGTAAAAAACTATGGAACTTAATCGCATAAGTTTACTGATGCCTAAGCGATAAGTTTATTTGCTAATAAAATGATGGCTTAATTTAAATCAATATTTGTGAAAAAAGAACACATATTTCCATCCTGCATTCCATAACAATGTATATAAGAGATTATCCTTCACCAAAACCTCTATTGACCATCCCAACTAACAGGTTAGGTAAGGTATGGCAGGTAACTCAACTAAAAACAGTTACCTAAATTTTAGTCACAAACCCTTTCCGGGTTTTCACAGGTTAACTCAATGTTAGCCGCCATGGAAGCAAGAGTAGAGTAAAGTTTCGTTAAACTTAAGTGAACTCCACGAAACCAGTAGTCGGGTTTTGCATACATACATATGTGTTTGTTTGAGCATGCTTTTACTGCACATACATTGCTATTAAAGACACAATAATTTTATTTATCGACACTTCAACTCAGAACCGTTATGGAATCGGGGTCGAGATAACTTGAGGGAAGGAGCTTTCTGTAAACTTAATGAAAACTATACCCTAGCCCGGCATTATATTTGCCGTAAAGATATCCACCTGGATATCTTCTAATAGAGCCATTCCCAATCAAATAGATTATATGTTGATAGATCACCCCCACCGTTCGGGCTTGATGACGATAAAAACGTACCTTCTAATATAGTGCTTCCATAAGCGGAGGTAGAGTTTTCGTTGAGTAAACAGAAAGCTTTCTCCCTCAAGTTAACTCGACCCCGATTCCATAACGGTTCTGGGTTGAAGTGTCGATAAATAAAATTATTGTGTCTTTAATATATAATATACAATATATGTGCAGTAAAAGCATGCTCAAACAAACACATAATGTATGCAAAACCCGACTACTGGTTTCGTGGAGTTCACTTAAGTTTAACGAAACTTTACTCTACTCTTGCTTCCATGGCGGCTCTAGATTAAACTGACAGATAAATAATTTTACATTGCGTCGCTGTTAGCATATGTGCACTAAAGGATACTCAAACACACACATATGCAAAACCCAGCTTAACCGGACTGGTTTCGTTAAGTATACTTGAATTTAACGAAATTTTACTTAACCCTCGTTTCCATGGGTCTGAATAAACCCAAGGTAAAATCTTCATGGAAACAAAGTATGACAGTGGTCGGCAAAGAGCGGCTCGCGCAATTTTGGCTTTTCCACAAAATACAATGCTCATATGCATTGAAATCGGTTTTCGGCGAATGCATTGCTAGGCAGGCATGAAAAATGGCCAGAAACTCTGCCTAGAAGACACTAGCGAAATTAGCCATGCGAAAGCTTTTTTGCAAGTCAATTGGTGGGAAAAAGACACCAGCTCTTAGACCCGACTCTGATTTGGATCCGTTTGTGTATAAGACAACGTCATGGTCCTTGTCAGGCTAGAAATCTTGTCATTCCTCTCAGGTACGGATCTGGATATTAAGGACACTGCCGAAATTTAATTTTGCGACCATGAAGTCGGTGGGTCCTGATATCGTGGTAGGTAGCACAACAACCCGTTTCAGGCAGCCGGAGGGTAGTACAGGCCTCCTGCTACCATGTGTATAGTATCTTGCCAACCGCTGCATCTGAGCTAGTAGATGCTAACACCCTCTAAATCTCGATGGCTGTTAGTTTATCCAAACACTCACTGAGATCTTCATCGGAATCAGCCTTTTCGTTAGATGAAACCCTTTTTGAAAACATTTATTCATCATGCCTGACTTAGTCCAAAATGGAGCTTTTTGTCAACTCTTTCGAGTCCTGTAGGCACTCGTCGTCGCAGTACCAGGGTTCTACTATTTTGCTGGGGTTCCGCGGCCTTGACCACCTGCCAGTCCGTAGGGATGTATCTGTTGTGGCGTCGAAGATATTCGAACATTTTGCCCCATCACAAACTCCATGACCCTTTTTGATATTTTGGCATCGATGTCGGCCCGAAGGTTCGGGAGCCTGCCGGTAGTAGAATTGGTATCGGTTAGTGCCATTAGAAGGTGGTTCTTCACTACTTCGATCATTGGACTGTTACACATTGAGCCTAATTGTTCGGCTCCTGAAGTAGAAGCTTCCCAGACTATGGCTGGTCTTTTTCCTTTTTGGTAATTATTTGTAGGCGCAGGTTTCTTCTCCAGATCTCTCCCTTTTGGTTCGGGACGTTACCGCTCCTTCTGTCCTTGCGTTCTGGAACGCTTCCCACTCCTCAACGACTGCTTGGAACTTTGATTTGATAGTCTTGTCCTTCTTCGAAATGGCACCGGTGAACCCATTCTCTGCAATTCTCCCGAGAATCAAGAGGGCGTGATTGTAGCTTCTCTTCTGGATGGACGTCCCTGATCTCTGTTTCTCAAATGTGCCACTTCACTGTGGCCGTGTTCCTCGGAATGGCTCTTGGATTACTTAGTCTAGCTTGGGCGAGATGAATCTTTTTCCAAGTACTGCTGAAGCAGCTTTGGAGTGATGAAAAATTATCTATACAAGCTTCATATAAGAAGCGATATTCACTTGCTTTTTGGGCCAGGTCGCCCAGGCGTGGTTGATTTTGTTTGGCTGAGGACAGGTCTGGATGGACATGGGCTCACTAAGGGATGCATTCTAAATTACTTCATAGGTTCGTTGAAAACCTGATTAATCGTAAAGGCCATTGCTGTACAGCTCTTTGAGACTCTCATGTTTACTGCTAAACTGATATAATTTTAAAATACATAGTGTGAAGCAATGCAATTATGCAATCCAAGGGAAAGGCAAGTCAAATCCTAGTCGCCCTTTATAATTGAAGCAATCGATTGCGCTCATTAGACAATAATGAATGAACCTTGTGCTTATGCACATACCTAAATGACTTGAATGCTTTCCAGATTCGCAACGATTACACATCCGAACAATTTAGCCTCCTTTTAAATATCCACCCTCGCAAATTAATTTACCTTATAAAATTCCCAATTTCATGTAAAACTAATTCAAATTGCAAAATTCCAAAAGGTGTTTATTTATCCGATTCCCATCAACCTTTTAATGACAATTAAATGCATTTTAACTGAACCAACTCAATAATGGAGAATACAGATCCTCAGGTGCTAATTCAATTTGACAACATTCCGATTTGGGAGCGGCATCGCGTATTCTGTTACTTACTATCACTTCATTATTTCAGCAAAAAATTTCGTAAGACCAGAGGAGATCTCCTGGCCTGATCTTGAGAGCTAGCTAGCTAGCGCTGGCTTGTGTGCATTGTTGTGGCAGAAAGATTTGCATGCCACTTAATCCACAGGAGGTTCAGTGAGAAAATAACTTAAATTGGCAAGTGGCAAGTGCAATTCCCGAAAGTGAATGCGCGCAAGCGCACAAAGCTTGGAAAAAAATAACTGATTTTCGTGAGACGAGATATTCGATTAAAGTTTGGTTTTGTGCGCCTGGCTTCGAAAAATGTTTTGTAATTGTGAATATTGGTCTCAAGCTGCACATTGCAAAAGGGAGGATTTTGTAAGATCTGTTTTTAGATTTATTGAGGTAATCTGTGGGCGGCTAGTTAAAGTTGTTGATTGCATATACACTAAAAAAAATTACATAAGAAATTATTTTGTCGTTTTTTTTTATGGAAATTGAAATTTCTTGAAAATATGATAAATTGAAAAATTGTTTTTAATAATAATTGAAATTGGGGAGGAGCGTTTCGTTGTGTAGCATAACAAAAGGCTTGCCTTCACGTATTGAGAATCTCATGTCAAGCCCTTGACTTATCAGCAGTTCTGTTTTTGAAAGGACGGCCTTCTACTTAATCAATTATAATTTTTGCGTTTTTTGCTGCTTTTGTTGAACACAAACAGAAATGTAAACTAGTCAAAATTAGAGCAACTAGGTTCTTCTATGTTTCCATTTTTCTACTCTGAATTTTATTGGTTTATTGATAAAATTAGGCAAATCCGATTGTGGCATGACAGTCAAGGAGCCTCCAAGGGCCAAGGCCGACCGACCCGCTCAATGTGTGGCTGCATTGCTGCGTGGTCACGTGAAGGTCATCAAGCCATGAATTAGGCTGATTACGGCAAATCTAGTTAGGACACCCGAACACACTATAAAACCCGCAATCCCAAAGTGTAAGCATTTGTGTTGAAGGGAAGAAGGTTACTGTGTTAATTTACTTCTAACGATAAACTCCGAATACCAGGTAATGCTATTAGAGGGAGAGCCAGCGACGTATTTTGGGTTGTCATTTCATTAGTCATGAAAATTTCCACACTGAATCTTATACACCTGCTGAACAATAAAAGCTAATTCTGGCAACCCCCAGTGGCCGGAATGTAGTACCCTAAAATTACAAAAGGGGTAGGAAATAAAGTTCAATTTTGTTATAGTATTAGTCATGAATTTTCAGGAGATTATTTTTGATGGTATTCTCTATTTATAAAAATTATTGCCAGAACATTTACCCGTCACCAAAGTGCCGCCAGAACGCTGTAAATATTCATTTAACAAAACGATATTTTTGTTATTTCATTATAGTTCAGTCGACAGAGTCAGACTAAATGTTAACTCACGAAACTTTTTCTAAAAATATAGTTTTTCGTGAGTAGAATATGTTAAAAAAAAGTTTTGGAAAATCGGTTGTACGCTACCCCTAAAAACAACCCCCTAAAAACAGAAAATTTCGTTTTTGGTTAATATCTCTTAAACGGAAAGTCCTATCCTAAAATATTGTTTACAAAGTTTGTAGATCATGCGATTATCTACAAAAAATGATATTATACATTTTCCCGTACGAATCGCTGTTCATGAGATATCGCCGTTTTAAAGATTTAAGATACTCATCCCCTAATTCTCAACTTGTATAGGTCATCAAACGTTCAATAAATCCTCTGTTGCACTACATGGCTATTATTTTCAGGGGTGATTCCAGGATGGTTTTGAAGAGACAAATTGTTCTAGAGAGGGGGCTATGCCCACTATTCACTACGATACAGGGTGTTTACGAAAGTAAAAAATGTATTTTTTTAATATTTACTTAAAGTTAAATAACTCCTAGACGAATTATCGTAGAGCAATGTAATTAGGTTCATCTTTTAGGTAGATGTGTATTATTTTATATGATATTTAGAACAGGAACTTTAGGGACTCCGTTTACACGATATGGAATTAAAAAGTGTCATCTAAATCCCAATATTCTTCGTTTTTCCAGAAAAATTCCAATATTTTAGAATTTTGGTCATATTTTGAACCTCCATACTTGTAGATATTAAAAAAACAATTTCATTTTTTCTTTGGTAAACACCCTGTATCGTAGTGGATAGTGGGCATAGCCCCCTCTCTAGAACAATTTGTCTCTTCAAAACCATCCTGGAATCACCCCTGAAAATAATAGCCATGTAGTGCAACAGAGGATTTATTGAACGTTTGATGACCTATACAAGTTGAGAATTAGGGGATGAGTATCTTAAATCTTTAAAACGGCGATATCTCATGAACAGCGATTCGTACGGGAAAATGTATAATATCATTTTTTGTAGATAATCGCATGATCTACAAACTTTGTAAACAATATTTTAGGATAGGACTTTCCGTTTAAGAGATATTAACCAAAAACGAAATTTTCTGTTTTTAGGGGGTTGTTTTTAGGGGTAGCGTACAACCGATTTTCCAAAACTTTTTTTTAACATATTCTACTCACGAAAAACTATATTTTTAGAAAAAGTTTCGTGAGTTAACATTTAGTCTGACTCTGTCGACTGAACTATAATGAAATAACAAAAATATCGTTTTGTTAAATGAATATTTACAGCGTTCTGGCGGCACTTTGGTGACGGGTAAATGTTCTGGCAATAATTTTTATAAATAGAGAATACCATCAAAAATAATCTCCTGAAAATTCATGACTAATACTATAACAAAATTGAACTTTATTTCCTACCCCTTTTGTAATTTTAGGGTACTACATTCCGGCCACTGGGGGTTGCCAGAATTAGCTTTTATTGTTCAGCAGGTGTATAAGATTCAGTGTGGAAATTTTCATGACTAATGAAATGACAACCCAAAATACGTCGCTGGCTCTTGGTCTATATTGCTGGTCGTTCTTTCTCGTGCAATTCGTGAGATTAATATTGCTACATACTTTAAATAAAATCTACGAGGACGGAGCATATCTCAAAGCTCCAAACACGTTCCGGTGGAGACCTTGAGACATCAAATCTGCTTGAAGAGTGCTTGGAAAAGTGTTCATCGTGGACAACTTGGATTTGGGGGCACCGAGGAAGAATATGCGGCCTCGGTACCAATGCAGGCAGGCTGATATATTACAAAGAGAACTTTCTTAGAGCACAGTTAATAGGGAAAAACTAGCCTGTAGTTTTACTACCTCTGTTACAGTTCGACACCCCATGTCTCGGCGGCGAACTAAGAGCTGTTAGAAAACGAAGTTATGGTCAAGCTTGTCATAGCAATCGTGACAACTTTTGAAAGCATCTGCCCTGTGAGACCCCGTGAAGGGTTACATGGCGATACTGTGATCTCTGAACAATGAAGAAGGAGGGCTAAGATCCCGGATAACTGAGACCCTACAAGGAGGATCTGAGAAAATTCATAAGAAGTCGCCCATTAATTACGTGAGGCGTTTAGGCGGGGAGGGGTGTCTACCCAAATGTCACCCAATCTGACGTGGAGGAGAGCAGGGGTCTCGGCAAATATCACGTTATATTTTTCCGCAAGAAAGTGTAAAAAAAATTTTTATGTGAAGAAATCCAAGCTTAGGAGTCACCCTTTGTAGTTCCATTTTGTCTTGTTGTTAAGGTCATGGTGCAATGTCTAGTAGCAAGCTTGGTTTGAAGAATAAAGGAGAATAGGAAAGGTTAGAGGGAGTCTAAGGGATGCTCAAGGAAATGTCGATGAACTTTAAGTTTGAGCTCTAAGATGCTGTACAGGTTGGGAAACACTGACTGTGGCAGATTATTCCACAGACGAGTTGTTCAATTCGTAAACGATCATCTACATCGTATTGTGTCCGAGTGGGTTGTGCTGTAGGGTATGGTGGTGGGCCGAGCGAGCTAGTCTTGTGTTGTGGGAAAAATATTGCCGTGTAATTGCAGTGGAACAGTCGCTCTGGCAATAGAGATAATGTTTAGAGAATACGTGAGTTTGATGGCACGATTTTGCACCTTGTCGAAGCAAGCCAAGGTGGTCTTTGGGCGCCTATATACGAATTGTATTCGAAGCGGGGCTAAATGTAAGTTTGAAGATTGCAGCCAGACCGGCTGGCTGGAGGAGGATCTTGCATCTCTTAACAAATCCCAAGCACTGGGATGCTTGTTTGGCGATTTGGAATATGTGGTCATTCCATCGCAAAACTTTGGGTAATGTCACGCCTAAGAAGGGTAGGGATGGGTCGACCATTAGTTCAACTTCACCCACTGTCACGGATGGAGAGGTGTTAAACTTTTTTTTAAAGTAAGACAGAATTTGGATTTCGTAGGGTTGAACTCGGCACGATTCTTGCTTCAATGAGTTTAATGTCGTTGAACATAAGCTCAAGGTCATCAGGACAGGGTCTGGCACGTGTCTGACTTGTTTCGAAGCCGTAAGAGTAACGCAGGGTCCCCTAGACCCCTGGGATACCCTCGCAGAGGTCGTGGGGGATGCGAATTTGACGCCACCCAATACTACCTTGATCGAACGCCCGGAAAGGAAACTCTCGATCCATTTCTGTAGAAGAGAGTCGACTCCAATAGCTTTGAGTTTAGCTAACAGGGCTGAGTGCCAAACTCTATCGAAGGAAAGGAGATATCCAGACCAACCAGACTAGGCTCACCAGATCCATGAAGACTTCGGCTGAGGTGTTCTGTAAGACAAACTAAAAGATCGCCAGTGGATCTTTTTTGTCGGAAGCCATACTGTCTGCCGTTTATGAGAAGGTTGGATTCTAGATATCCCATAAGTTGTTTGTTGATTATCGTCTCCATGGTTTTGGAGAGAATAGAAGTAATTGCTATTGGGCGATACTTGGAGGGATTCCTGGAGTCACCTTTTTTTGGTATGGGCTGAACATGGGCTAGATTTCCAAGAGTCTGGATAAACTCCGGAGAAGTATGGTAGGACAAAAAGTTTGCGCAGAGGTTTAGCCAAAGGTGAGGCGTATTGTTTTAAGACGATAGGAGGTATATTATAGAGTCCTGTGGCGGATCCCCTTTGTGGCGGGCCTGGGCATATCACTCCGGTACCTCAAGCTAACCCTGGCGGTTGTGGCTCAGCCGGCTGTTAAAAAATAAACTCAGAACTGCTTCTGGGTCCGCCCCTGACTCAAGCTCGTCATAGCAATCGTAACATCTTTTGAAAGCACCGGTACTGTGAAACCGCGTGAAGGGTTTATGGTTAGACTGTGATCTCTGAAACTATGAAGGAGGAGAAAATTTAGAAAATTATGCAAGAGCGCTACGATCTCGGATAAGTGGGACCCTACAAGGGAGATCTGAGAAGATCCATAAAAGATGTTAATGAAAAATTTTCTGGGAAGATTCCTACAAAGTTTGTCTAAGGTTCATTCATATGCAAACGGAGAATATCAGGGATACTATGGAGCTACTACTAAGAAGGCATTTTCCGGGTATCCTTGTAACTATTCCTGAAATGGCTTTAGTTAGGCTCTGTATCTACCTATCCTACGATATGAACAAAGGCCTGGCAAACAAAATTTTCACTGAAAGGAACATCGAATGGACCATCGAGCCTCTTCAAAGCTATTGGAAAGATAAAATCTTTCCGGTTCTCCACGTCGAGAAGGGCCTGGTAGAGCTCATACCAATCCTGCTGCCAAACGATTCTGATTCTTGCTACGATTAGGGGGAAGAGGAGCTTGAGAAAACGGCGACATATTCTGTCACAGTAGTATTGGATGAAAATGGATTGAAGTAAAATCGCATGTTGGCGATTAAACTGTTTTTATTCTTCTCTCGTAAACATTGAAGTCTAGATAAAACGCTCAACAGTACCAAGAGGCTTATTTCGGACATATAGTCTAGTGTAGAAGGATTAGAAGATGTTAGTTCCAAAAGCCTAATTTTAATTTTCATCAAACACTTATTTGCAATTTAATTTGTAATAAAAATATTACTGCCACAATATACAAAGCAACACCTTAAAATTCAACGAAACTGGAATGTTATATCTAAGTTTAATCTGCATTACGACCAACTGGACTAGTAGTCTTATCAGAATTATCAATAAAAACAGTCATCTCTAATTAAAGTTTGGCTACTTAACAATACCAATTAGAGGACTTGTAATTATGAGCATGTCAAATTCGGATAATTTAAGTCTAGCAATTATAATAATAGTAACTTCAACCCATTGGCTTAAGACTATTTCGATACTAGGTGCAGCCTCATCATGCATATCTCCATTAGACCAATTGCATATCTCAATTAGGCCGGATGTAATTATTTGTAATTATAGTAATTGGTGTTGCATGATCATACATAACTATATTTAAGGAAATTTTATGCGGTTTAAATATTCTTTAATCTTCAACCATCAGCTAAAGTGTACCAAAATGAAAGTCATAATACTCCTACTAACAATTGGTGCTTTCATATATCAAAGTGATTCGAAAGGGGTAACCATTTTCAAAATAATATACAATATATTAATTTAAAAAACTATCGATTTTTACAGTTGTACGACATCATTTTAAACAATGTTGTATACAAGTTTGATCCTGAAATTGCCAACTTTACACTAAGTATTCTAAATAAAAAAATTCTAACCATCGAAGGAGAGTTCTTCAGGGAGATTCCAACAATGACGTTCTTTTTTGAAATATCAACCATAGATAACCAAGGCGGATATAAGCCACTGATTTCGAATAACATAGACTTTTGTGATTTCAAGAAACAATTTTGGAGATTTCCGATGGCAAAAGCTGTTTTTGAACCAATGTTGGCGAAATCGAGTTGGGACTTTTCGTGTCCATTCCCGAAAGGACCTTTTTATACAAGAGATTTTCAGGTGGTCTCAGATGGTTTTCCGATAGGAATGCCTAATACAGATTTTCGTCTATTCTTGGATTTTAAGGAGAGTGACAATATACCATTGTGGAATGTTTCGTACTTTGGATCGATTAAATATAATAACTGAGTATCATGATTATTGATAAGTTTGGGTTTTATGTGTATTTGGTTTTTCGGTTTGGTTTACATATTTTGAAAGTGTTTTTTTATGTATTAAAATATTAAAATATCAATTGTTTACCATTTCACAATTATTTAATAACAAAGTACAATTTTCTCCAATATTACAATTTAGTAACTAAATTTGAACATTTTACTATACCGATTTCAAATTTTCGAAATTAATTTTGTTTTTAACATTTTTTGGTAAAAAACTAAAACTCCGAATGACTTACACCTAACCTAACTACAAACTTCACTCGAAAGAATGTGAAAAAAAGAAAAGAATTAATAAAACAATTCAATAGCTCATTTGGTGGTGTTCATAACTTTAGATAGATAACCAGGGCCGGGTTTAGGCATATGCAACAAGTGCCTTGTGGGCCTCGGTAGTCTAGGGGTAAGACGCCTGACTACTATCCCCAGAGGTCCCGGGTTCGATTCCCGGCGGCTCCACCAAGCGCATGTCATCGGTTGGTTGATGAGATTCAATTCGTTTCACGAAGCATAACACTCCAGCGAGTTGTTCTCAATGCCCCGATGTCAGAGTCGCTAAATGGTTGGGAGTAGGTGAAATAAAAATACTGCAGCTAGGTTGTGGCAGTTCTTTCCTTCACTTCACTTTCACCAAATAATGAAAATTGGAAGAAAGTAAAAACTATTACAATTGTTTGAACACAATGGAAAGTCTTGTTAAAATGTTAGGGTCATTTGCAGAAGCTAAAAGCATTGAACCTCCTACACCTAGTAGTGAAATTGGATCATTAAACGTTCCTCAAGGAGCTAAACCTGGAGCCAATGATATTGTCCGATACCATTCCTGCCACTCTTGACTTTGACAAACCGCTTACGACGATTATTCGAAGTAGGTCAGAGTGGCAACATGGCACGGAAGCACGGCCTTTTGGTACACAGACTGTTCCTTGGCTTGTATTAATAGAGCTCCAAATAGCTCTAACATTGTTATTTTCTCGGGCAGTCACGTTGCCCTGCTGTCATTAAATTTCACAGGGTGTCATCAAAAACTGTCCTGGATTGTCTCATATCTTTGAAGTCCCTCAGCAGAAGCAGCAGTGTCACATTGATGTGGATTCCGGGCCACGAAGGTCACATTGGTAATGAAATGGTCGACAGCCTGGCTAGAGTAAGGGCAAACTCATCACCTAACGGTCCGGAACCTTTCTGTAAATATTCAAGCTGCCACGTAAGAACGGCCTTCAAATATTGGGTCGACCAGCTGTTACTTCATAGCTGGACAAGAACTCAGGGTGCTCGTCAAACTAAAAGATTCATCCAATTCGATAAAGCGGGCAAATTTTTAAATCATAAGAGGTGGGAGCTAAAATTAATAACAAAGCTCCTGACAAGTCACTGTTCGCTTAACTATCATCTAAACAAAATAGGGCTGGTAGCCGATGGTAGATGTCGGTTCTGCGGGGCAGCTCCCGAAACTGCGGAGCACTGGCTATGGGACTGTGAGGCTACAGCGAGGAAGAGATTAAGTCTCCTCCATCGCGACTTCCCTACTCCCAGGGAGATTTAGGACAGTTTTAGGCTATTTTGGAAGCCTTAACCTTGATGGTTTTTAAAGATGGGGACATCACAATATACCAAACAGAATAGGTGCAGTCCCCGCCAAGGCGCCGGCGCCCCTCGACAAGAAATGGAAATAGAACTCGGCTCCCTGAAAATCGATGAGTACTTTGTTGCAAGAAACTGAATTCCAAGCTGACGCTGAAATTTTATTCGAAGTTTAGAGTTGATTCGCATATCTAAAACAAAATCTTAACAACAATAATGAACTTTTCATACTTCATCATTCCGAATTTTAATCAGCAGATCACATGTTGGGTGGTATTTCATCGCTGGTCCAGGATTGTTCTCTACAGCGTCAGAATTTGATCCATCTATTTCAAAGGATGGTGAATAGTCAAATTCTTGTTATAGAAGCGGCGGTATTTCATTGTTAGTTACGATTTTTGCAGATAAACCCAAAGATTTTTACTGATAAGACGTACGGTTTAGCATATATTTGCAAAAAACTGATATTTTGACCTTTGACCTTGAATAAAAAAGTTTGCAGCCGCCCAATCGCGTGGCAGTCTCTACAGCTTACGTATAATAATGTTTTTAACGGCTGTTCCAATTTTCAGCAACTTCGGAATTATCTTCCAATTATGGCGTTTTTTCGTCTATTTTGACTGGACTAAGAAGACATTCAGAAACCCGCGAAGTCAAGAAGCAGACCTCGACAGTCGCTGCTCTGTTTTAAGCTTCACCAGAGGCCCGAAGAGGAACTGAAACCCCATGGAGCACACCCAATGCCCGCTTTCGTGAGCTACTTCCAAAAAGACCAAAGGCAAGGTTGTGGCGAGGAGCACGGGTGGTTCCAGCTGGCCGGGATTACCATGGCATTGGCGCTAACAAGGGGCGGCACTTTCATATGTGCAAAAGGTGCACTTGTCCCCGGGCGCAATTCCAGAAATTAAGATTTTTGTAAATCTAATATTAAAATTTAAAAAAAAAAAAAATTTTGAAGTGTGCCCATGCGTTCATTGTCATATATAAATGGATCTGCACAGAGTGTCTGTGCCTTTTTCTATTGTCTTCTGCAAGGTGTGGCCAATCCATTCCATTTGTTCGTCTGATTTCGTCATCTATCGTTTTTTGCGTGGCACGGCGGCATAGTTCCTGATTTGCAGTAATTCGTATTAGTCGTACTATTATAGATCCCTAATTCGGCGAAAAACATCTGGATCGCCTCTATGACCGGGAAGGCTGTTAAGGTGGATTGTTTTATTTCGATGCAAGATTCTACAGTAGTATACATGCAGTGCAGTGACCGCCTATTATTCCTTGAAATATGAAGCTTGGAGAACGACGTAGAGACCTCTAGTATTAAGATTCGAGTGTAAACTACTATAGATTTTCAGAGCCCAGGATTGTGCTGGAAATAGTTAGGAAAGTCAACTAACACTGTAAAACATCCTGGAGTATTAAGCAGTCTTCCTGGAGAGTTTTGTGGGGTTAAAACGAAAGCAAACTCAGCACAAAAGCAAGATCATGAAGCAAATCCTGATAGAACATAGGCAGGGGCGCCGCTTTCATAGGTGCAATTGGTACATTTGCACCGGGCGCAATTACGGAAAACAATGTAAAATTCATTTTAATATAATAAAAACTCCACAGCTGATGGGGGCCCATAAGGCATACTGCACCGGGCGCCAAAAAACCAAACGTCAGCCCTGGTGATAACGGTACTTTTTAACCAAATCGCCAAAACAAGAACAACATGACTTGGCTTCTTCGCTTATTATGCTTAGAGGCAATGACATATGGAAAGGCGAACAATCAGCCACGGTTTGGATTCAAACCGCGAACATCTGAGATGGCTACTGTCTACTGAGTCCGGCCTCTAGTATTACGTGTATTATATTTCCAGAAATTTGCGTAAGTTAACAATTTTTGTACATTAAAATGAAGTATCTGCTTATTCAATGCCCACATGATTATCTCTATATAAAACATGGTCCATTACCGAAATTAGCTTACAATCTCCAACGTAATTACAAATGATTACAAAAATTAAAAACAAATCTGTACCAAATATATCACAGAATAGTTTTAGTTTTCTGTATGAAAGTCACGCAAGCCGTTTAGTTTGAGCACGCTAACTAAGGTCATGGAAGTAACTTCAATAGTTCTTTTAATATCTGGTATAAGCTTTAGTTATGGTGCAAAATCGGTAAAAAAACAAAATCTTAGTTACATTTCTCTACAAATAATTATTATAATTAACAATAATCAATTATTTTAGAGATATAACATAGCTCTCAGTGATGTCGATTACTTCTACGACCCGGAAGTGTTGAAATTGAACATTTCAATTGCAAATAATAAATCAGTTACAATCGAAGGAGAAACGCTACGAGCTATCCCTATTGTTGTATTGTTCTTCGATTTATCCATAAAAAGGGATAACGAAGATATAAAATCCGTTGTTAGCAATGAAATGGATGTATGTCACTTCCACACTAATGCATGGAGTATTCCCCTTGCGAAGGCAATTTTTGATCCAGTTTTGTCAAAATCCAATTGGAATTTTCGATGTCCTTTTCCGAAAGGCCCGTTTTGGACAAGGAATTTTGACCTTGTTCTTAAGGATCTTCCACCAGGAATACCAAATAGTGATTTTCGATTGTTTCTTGACTTGAAGGAACGTAAAAAAAATAATGTTAAAACTAGTTTTTGGAATGTTACGTTTTATGGTTCTGGTAAAAAAAATGTTTAAAAATATATGATATTATACAAATTTTAAATTTAAATAAATATGACTATCACCAGCAATAGTAGTCAAAGTGTAAATTGATATCTCTTTTCAGATTTAGATTGTTATCGTAGTTGATGTTTTACAATATCGAATATACTGTCAAGGTTACAGAAAATATTATGAAAATTCTAATTGGTTTCATTTTATAACATTCTAGTCCCTACAAAGATGTCTTAATGATCTTGTGCTAAGTATCACAAAATTTGTGACTTTTAAAAACACATTAAGCTTTTATTAACGTCCAAGCTTAGGAGTCATAGTTTTGTACTACCAGTCCATCATGTCGTACTCGTCATTGTGCAATGTTTTGGTAGTAGGTAATAAGTTTAAATCGAATGAAGGGATGAGGACAGGATAGTTTAACAAGAGTCTGAAGGAGATGAGCCTTGCGTTGGAGCACATAAATGTCATAGGAGTTCACACCAAAGCACGAGGCCAACTGTAGCAAAAGTCAAAACCGGACACAGAAATTAGGAAGTAATTTCGGTCTTGGTTCTAATGTGAAATTATTTCTAAGCTAGTTATCTAGTCGTTCTCAAATCGTTGAAATTCGGGATAAGTTCTTTAAGCCCATTATGTGCATTATAGTGTTCCCCAAGACTCTACTTATTCTATGCCCCCTGCTGTTTCGCATTTATATTAATGACCTTCCTCTTATAACTAAAGATGTGTCCTTATCCATTGTCCTTATGCTGATGATGTGCGAATTGTAACAGCGGACCTAGCCTTTGATTCAAAATTCACCTTGAATTTGATTAGGAATTTTGGAGAAATTCGAAAGGGGTAGGCAAGAAAAAAACCAAAAAGGAAATGGATTTAAGAAAAAAATTTAGTCAGCCTTTTTTTGCAAAAAGTTAGTTCCTTTTTTGGAAAGTAGCAAGGAGCAGATAGGCAAGTTCCCGTGTTTGTCCCAAACCAAACCAACAAACGATTAATAAAACCGAAAAGAAAACAAGGGACAACCCCTGGCACGAATTTTCGAAAGGGTAGAGTTACAACCAAAAGGGTTCATCAGTTAGCTACTAGAGTCAAGCTGGACAGGCAGTATCAAGAGTCTTGAACAAGCATCCTAAAAGCTTGTTGGAGAAAAGTTACCGATGACCGAAAACCGAATAGTTTTTGGAGAAAAAAGGGTTAATATCTGGATCAGGCGAGGGAGGTTGCAGGAGCCAGCTCGAGCACCCCAACAGAAGCAGGTTCAGGCTCGCGAGTGGAAAGAATACTAGGATGACACGGGGACGCCATCTCTGGCGAGTCAGGTAAGTAACATGCATTGTTGCGTTGTTTTTGTGGTAAATTAGGAGTGTTACCGGCCAAAGAATTAAGACCAAGGGCGGCTTAGGGCACGGGCGTTCTTCCGGGGGAAGATTAGAGCATTGGCATACATGTCCGGCGGACAGTCTTCTAAAGGGATGGCTCTGATTGATGACAGGACGTGGATAGGCTAGATGGTAGTATAGAGTCTTCCTACATCAAGCCGGCTTCCGTTATGCCGGGACAATGAAATCCTTGGATCTTCCAACAATAGAAATTATTTGTGATGTGTGGAATTAAGTGAATTTGATCCATTTCTTGCAGATCACTTAAAAAATTTTGGGAATGATGCAAAAGAAAACATTTCTCATTTATCGGGAAATATAGGTATGTAATGACTTTATTGACGTAAATTATAAATGAAGTTAAATTGGCAAAATATTTTTACATTAACGCTGACAGCACGCCTGAGCCGTCTCATGTTGGCCAGCTAACTTTTATAATTCGATACCTAAAATCTTCACACCTATCAGTTTCCGATGCCTTAAGGGCGCAGTTATAGTTTCTGAAAATTTTCTAATAACTAGTAGGTGCATATAGACCAGTGCAGATACGCTTTTAAAAAGCCAAAAACTAGAAAAATTCTTAGCAGTATATGGAAGGTGGGAAAATTTAGGATAAATGCTACTTAAACAAGGAAAAATCGAGAGCACCGCAGCAGATGACCGGAAAGGGGGCGGGGGAGCCAAAATGTGAGTTTTAGGGGGTTAAACGTGTTTTTTTGTGATTTCTGAGAAAAGTAGAACTCCTATCGAAAAACGTTAAATGTAAACGTTGTAGATAATTAAAAGATCAAACCCTTTTTCGACATAACCTCAAAAAATGGAAAAAGCGTCAAAAACCGAGTTTTTCGTTTATCATTTTTATCTTTCACAAAAATGATCCAATTTTAATGAAATTTGAGGAAAATGTAGATTTTCATGTTTCGAAAAGGCCCAATTTTTTTTCAAAGCGATTGGTTGTGTAGTTTTGTTTTTATGAACTTAATTTAAAAAAGGCCCCATTTTCAATCAAAAAAGTGGGCGAACGAATTTTTGATTTTGAAAATTTTGAAGACGGGTTTTTTTTTTCGACGACTTTAAGATGGTGTAAAAAAATGATAGTGTCACAATAGTAAAACATCGATAAAAATTCGAAAGACCAAAAACATCCTTTTTCAAATATCGATTTTTCCGTAAACTTCGCTAATTCTTTATCTCTCTTTGACATAAAGCTGTAAGAGTGGCGCAAAACTGTAAATTTAATGTAATATACAATTGATACAATTGATGAAATCGTTAATAAGTATTGGCATTACGTACATAGTCACTAAGCAGCAAACAGTTACGTTGTTTTTGATGTGTATCCCGAAGCTGATACGACTACTACAAATACACCACTAGCATCAAGCGCTAAAGCAGCCATAGATGTTGTGAAGAAAATAACTTCGGTAGGCAGGGCATCTAGCTCGTATGAGTGAAGATGAGCCTGCTCGGAAAGTTCTCTGCGGTAAGATCTATGGGGTGCGACAGCGAGGGAGACCCAACCTTCGCTGTAAAAGTGGCGTAAACCATGACGCTCAGAGCTTAGGCATGCCAAACTGGATGACATCGGTTGAGAATCGGGACCGGTGGAGAGAACAGTTGCGAGAGGCCAGGACCAGGATCCCGGTTGTGGAGCCGTTAAAGAAGAAGATACTTCATTTTATTCTGTATGCTTCTAGTTTCTAGCGGAGGTTTGAATTTCCTACTGAGATAGCTGTCCTGCAATCTACATTGAACCAATCATTTAACACTCTTCTGGCTTCTACTCCTTCTGCCTGTTCAAGAGCTAGTTTCGCGACACTCTAAATATATGTCCAGATACCGTCTATATTAGGGTGGGTCAAATATTTGTTGGGTCCATTTCAGCGAAAATCTTAAAATTCGTGTTATTTCAAGTATTTCTCGCGAAGAAACTATATATTTTGGATGAAGTGTACCCCCCCCCCCCCCCACTTTTCAATTATAGATTTTTACTAAATAATAATTTCTTTTAAAAACACTTTCAAACAAACCGCTGTAACTTCTGAAATATTTGTAGTAGGATAATGATTTTGGGCTCGTTGGATTTTGGTTTAATTCTACCCCCACTTTTTTACAAAAATATATTTTGTACTAAATGATTATTTTTTTAATAACACTTTCAAACAAATCACTATAACTTCTAAAATAATTGTAGTAGGATATTGATCTTGACCTTATTGGATCGGGAATTTTTGCAGCTTTACGAGTACACCATTGTAAATATCTGATATTTACTTGTATTATAGTAGATAGAATTTGATGATTAGTTGCAAAAATGAAAAAAAAAATGTCACTTTTCAAAATAACACCAATTTTCTGTTACTTTTTTTTTTTTCAAAAAATATTTGTTTGCAGCCTAAAAAACTAACAACTTTAATTTTGGTCAATTATTGTATATTCCTGTCCGATTTGTTAAAAAAACTCATCCAAAGATTGAGAAAAAAGTAAAAAATTAACCTTCTTACATATTACCACAACATTTAATACCATTTTTTGGAATTCAAAAATTTCCTGGGCATTATTAAGTATTTAACGGTAACACTTAAGATCAATATCTTACTATAATTATTTTAGAAGTTATAGCGATTTCTTTGAAAGTGTTATTAAAAAAATAATCATTTAGTGCAAAATATATTTTTGAAAAAAAAAAAACTGGGGGTAGAATTAAACCTGGAAAATTTCTGATCCAATGAGCCCGAAATCACTATCCTAGCACAATTATTTAGAACTTATAGCGGTTTGTTTGAAAGTGTTTTAAAAAAAAAATTATTATTTAGTAAAAACATATTATTGAAAAGTGTGGGGGGGGGGTACACTTCATCCAAAATATATAGTTTCTTCGCGAAAAATACTTAAAATAACACGAATTTTAAGAATTTCGCTGAAATGGACCATGATACATTCTTTGCGAACAATTTGACCCACCTTAGTCTATATCGTTAAATATTCTTTCAAAAGACATTTTTGTTGGTGTTAACTCTTTGTCTGTACCGTTGTTCTGTCAATGATAAGTTTTTGTTCCATATGGGGACCATCGGGCCCTGCTTTTACCTGTGGCAGTTCTTTCCTTCCCCGACTATACCTGCTGTTCGAGATTGCACTCTATACGTCAAAAATAGATTGTCGACAGTATAAAGGGCCTTTCCTGAGCCTCTAGTCTTTCGCAAAAAAATGTGGTGATCAGGGCCACAGCAACCATATTTGCAGGATCTCACATCTAATATACTTGTTGCTGATCTCTTTTTAAAAAGTAGGTACATGATATATTTGGTTTCTTCTCCTTAAATCCGATCATGTCCAGCTCGTTTACGGATGTTTCTTTGCAGTCCGATTATTATCATTGGTGTTTGCATGTAGGATATGGTTGCCTGTTGTGCCCATATATTGAACATCTTTCCCGATTTTAGCGTTGAAGTCGTCCAACATCATGTTTATATCTTTCCACCGTATATGGTTATGGTTGAATATTATTATCATACAATTTTGCTAAAATTCGTCCTTTTCTTCTTCAGATTTGTTATATAGCTACTTTTTCCGGGATTAGGCTATTATCCTGGAGCCTAACCAGTAAGATAAGTTATAACGTGCCGGGCACACGCGTTCGTCCTTTCACCACTGCTATAATTAAATAACATTGTCCGGGGGTCAACGCGTTGAATTAATCTAAGGTGACAAACAGGAGTGCGGAGGTAAGCTCAGTAAACATTACTAGATTTTAAAAGTATAGCCCTGAAAGTTCTATATTAGCCTTACAGTTCTTATATTAGCCTTCAACACCCTCTATTAGATTCCAAAGAGATACGAATTACGCTATTTTATACAAGAATCTGGCTATGCTACATATTTTATTTTATCTGATGCGCGCTTTATTTAATATCAAGGTGACTGAATATTAAATTTTACGATTTTTTTTAAACAAACAGAGATATAAATCTTAGCTTGATTGACTTAATATACATATTTCGGGTGCGTGGTGAAATTAAAAATGCTTTAGATTATATAGCTCTCAAAACCTAAAAAGATAAGACGTTCATCAAGAAGGAAAAAAAGCCCACAATTTACTAATCAAATATTTAACAGCAACTCAAAATCTCTTTTGATGTTGAAGACATCTTGATATAATTATATTAACAAAACAAAAAAAGATTCTCAAGCCACTATAAACTTCCGTTAAAGATTATCGAAAAATCATAAATTTCCATCTCTTGTGCTTTAATTTCTTGTCAAATTTTATCTTTATATAATTCTCATAAAACGAGACCATTCTCTCATACATATAAGAAAGAGCCTGCACTAAAATATCAATCAAGAAATAAAGATCTAATGGAAGTCTTCGATATAGTTTTAGTTTTTATGATCACTTGCGGTTATATCCAATTAGATAAGCTGCTAATCGATTTAAAAGCAAAACCTGAAATTTATCACAGGGAATCTCCCTAAGAGTAGAGCTCATGATAGCTTAATGGCTGGTCTTAAGGTAGATACGATTTTATGACTCTAGTAGATCAAATCTAAGCCACGTTTACAAGCCTCCAACTTGATACCACACGATCCAATAGGGCATTTTTTTTTTATTATTCTTTCTTTCCTAATCAATCTGCCAACAAAACCCGCTTCTCATCCATCCATCCATCGTTTGGTCTGGGTTAAATGAATTTCTAAAATATCGACATATAATTTGTTTATAGTGACTCAACTCTGTTGATGATAAAGTGTAAGTTTGACACAATTCAAAATCACCTTTCAACATCATTACGGACTTTGTTGCGGGGAAGTTTATTTTGCAGGCGTCTACTGATCCTAATGATGCAACAATATTGGTGGGAAATATTATAAATAAAAAAACAAAAAAACAGAAATAGCTAAAAAAAATAAAAATATAAATGTTAAGACGATTTGTAGTAACATGACAATGATTGATCGTGTTTGTCGATCGGCAAGGTGCCCTATTGCATGCATCTTCAGTTCGACAAGAAGTACGTCCATCAGAAGACCGGGGGTTAAGCAGAATATTGAAATTTCTTAGTAGAGATAAGAAAATTGATGGCTATTTTGCGAATATGCTTCCTTGTCTGTGAGATTTGACTTGGTTTGAAATATGTTGTTGAATTGGGTCTTTTTTTGTTGTTGAGAATTCTTAAAATAATGTTAGAATCATCTCTGGAATGTGTGATGATTAGTTTGGATTACTTTTCGATGTAGTTCAATGAAAATTACATTCGTCATTTTTTTAAACAAGAAAAGTTTAGGTTTTGAAGGAAACTAGGATAGCAATGAAGTTATAACAAACAAAAAAAAAACATAAATTCACCAACCATATACAATTTCCATGTTATATCACTTTTTACAACCAGTCCATCATATCGTTTAAGACATAGTACAATGTATAGTATTTAGCTTAAAATAGAAGATTCTAGGATCAATGTTTCCTCTCACTGTAGTGGGAGGAAAAATATTCAAAACAAGTATGTAAAAGTGTGCATGTCGGAAGTGAGGAAGGTCCTGTGCTTGTATTTGAAGTCAATTTTTTTTTAATAAATATTTGTGAAAATTGATTTTTACATTAACGTTCACATCTTAGTTTATAGGGGTGCGCCATCTAGACCTTCGGTATTTCAACATTGAATAACTCTGACATTTTTTATCCGATTTCGACAAAAGTACACGATTCTGAAACGTCGTTGAGTACCATTTTAGCTATGCGTTAATATAGACCGAAAGCTAATTTTACACTCTCGGGCGAAGTTAATAAACAAAACTATCGAATTTGAGGAACATAACACCCACACGTCATTCACGAAGCACCACTGCACGACGAAAAAGTCACTGTTTGGGCTGGAGTGTGCTCAAAAACCATCATCGGTACCATTTTTCTTCAAATAGCGATGCACGCTATCATTGGATGTTGGCGTAAGTTCTCGAAAGACAAAAATGGTGATTTGGAGTGGCCTCCTCGTTCTCCGGATTTAACGGCACCAGACTTTCTTCTGTGGGAGTATCGAATGAAAGTGGTCATTTAAGCGACATTGTATTCAAAACCTGATTTGAAATATGTAAATGGTAGAGAATATCCTAAATAAATCTTACTTATTTGTCAAAATCGGCTTAACATTTTCAGAGTTATTCAATATTGAAATACCGAAGGTCTAGATGGCGCACCCAATATTCTTTCTTTATTTTTCTTCTTCTATGATCCGTTAGCTGGCGAACCGCGTCCTTCGTTAAAAATTTCCTTTTTTAACAAAATTGTACGACAAAAACCCATAAATCATCTTCGATCTGAAACCTTCGGAATGGTTTTTTTTTTCGGAAAAAACCAAAATAAAAAGGAACTCTTTTCATCAGCAGATGCCTACGTCGAATTTTAAAAATCCGCTGGCACGATAGAATTTAAATGAAGAGCTGTGGCACCGTGCCGGTCAAAAAAGGATAAACGACCAAATCAGACGAAGGAAATGGAATTCGATTTGCCACTCCTTGCGACACGAAAACGAGAATCTAACCGAACACACCCTTGATTGGAGTCCGAAAGGATCCCGTCGTTTCGGAAGACCTAAAACAACGTGGAGGAGAACCCTATTAGCAGAGGCCGAAACAACTGGGAGATCCTGGGGCCGTATTTGGTTTCTCGAGTCGATGGATCGACTCAACAAAAAAAGGTTCTAGACTTTCTCTAACTTTCATATTTGGCATCACGACCAAATCGACACCAAAGCGCGGCCATACAAAACCACCAAATTGTAGTATTACTCCAAGGGCAGCAAACCACGTATATTTAATTGAAATATAATCGATTCTTTCATTGATTCCAGGCAATCGATTCTTTCATTGATTCGAGGTAATCGATTCTTTCATTGATTCCAGGTAATCGATTCTGCCATTGATTCCAGGTAATCGAAAAAGTAATCGATTCTTTCATTGATTCCAGGTAATCGATTCTTTCATTGATTCCAGGTAATCGATAAAGTAATTGATTCTTTCATTATAAGTTTATTGTATGCATAAATTGAGTTTTTTAATAATCGTCGAACGTCTTTATCGACATGTAAAGAGATGATATTGTGTCGCCAAATGCCAATTTTTGTTTATCGACAGAAGACAAAGTCGACTCAAGAAACCAAATACGGCCCCTGGTCAGAGCTGGTAGCTATAGCGAAAAACGAGTCCGCTGGAGGGCAACTGTTTCCGCCCTATGTCCCACGAGGAATAAAGCAGCGTAAGGAAGAAGAAGACTGCTTTGGTAAAGCCACTCTCGGGATTGGAAAGAAAAAGGCATTTGAAAAAGATGAACAAAATAAAAGCTTTTCGATACCGGATCACATACCCACAGGCGCCCATGGGTATTTTTTTTTGAAAAGCTTTTTTATAATACTCCTAGAACGTTTGTGAGGAGCATATAAACGTTGCAATGACAACGACATGCAATGTTAAAAAATATATGGAACTGGTACCCAGTGGAAAAAATTGGGAGCGTTGCACAGGGGAGTGCACTTGGAGCACTCTCAAGGGAGCTTTCCTGGAGTTTTCATAAATTTTATAGAAAAAAAGAAAACGGGCAATTATCTTCGTGCCCATAAAATGTGACATTAGCATACTCAATAGCGCGGCTCTCGTTCGATACGGAGGACAAGAAGCTTTAGAAGTGGATAGAATTTAGTTGGGGGACTGCTTTGGTAAAGCCACTCTCGGTCTTGGAAAGAAAAAGGCAATTGCAAAAGATGAAGAAAATAAAACTTGACTGCGTTAAATGCGATTCTTTTCAAGGAAGCCAAGGATAAGTTGAAAGGGAATGGATTTAAATATGTATGGACTAGAGATGGCGCAATTTACGCAAGAAAGACAGAAGGTGAAAATAATATTAGAATTAGGAAAAAAGAAGATTTAGATAATTTAATTTAATTTAAAGTTAGTTGTTATCTATATATTTATTTCATAAGTTTTTTTGTTTTTTTTTTTTTTTTTAATGGCTGAATTATTAAAAGAGTTTGATCAAAATATAGTAAATCGTACAGAATTTCTAAACACTGAAACTGAGCTTAGATCTTTTTTTGTTGGAAATAACTTTAGCTTTAAGGTATTCTGTATGAATATAAGGAGTGTCCCAAAACACTATGATGAATTTTTGATTTTGCTACACAACCTAGAAGTAGAATTTGACATAATAATACTAACCGAAACATGGCTTAGAGACAATGATTGTTATAATATGGAAGGATTCATAACTTTTAAGAAACCAAATGTATTAAATAAATGCGATGGCGTTATGGTATACGTGAGAGATAATCATATGGTAAGAATGCTGGACTGCAAAATCACTGATGCTAACGTGATTGAATTATCCATTGACTTACCAGGGCATGACAAAATTAATATCACCTGTGTGTATAGGTCCCCGAGTCAAAACCCCATCAATTTCATAAACTCACTCGATAAGTACCTTGAAAACAGGAAAGGAATTAGAAACCATATGGTTGTAGGAGATATAAACATAAATATCCTGGATCCTAAATCAGTTATAACAAACGAGTATTTGGATGTTATGACTAAAAATGGGTTTAATGAGTATTTGTTGGGTAAAACAAGAATAGGGAACAACAAGGGCACCTGTATCGACCACATATTTCTTAAGAATACCACAGAATTTTCCTTCACTCCTGCGATCTTCGAAACATATATAACTGACCATTTCTCTGTTACAGCAAAACTAACTGCGGCAGCGGCACTAGTGCATAACAACCAAAACAGAATATACACAAATCATGTCGACTTAAAAAAACTTAATGATACCCTAGTCCACGAAAGTTGGAATCAGATATATTTACAACAGGATATAGACATTTGCATGAATAACTTTTACGAAATCATAAACAAGGCAATAGCAGAGAGTTCTAAGAAAAAAATGGGAAAAAAAGTTAAATATAAGCCGATAAAACAATGGATTACACCTGGAATTGTCAATTCGATAAAACAGAGAAATAAACTTGGCAGAGAACTTAGAAGTCAACCTTTTTGTGAATCTCTTAAGAATAAATATAAACAATACCGCAACAAACTAAACTACTTGATAAGAACTGCTAAAATGCTCTACTATAAGAATGAAATTCTTAAAGTTAAGAACAACCCCAAAAAGCTCTGGAACAAAGTTAATGAAATCACTTTTAAATCCAAAGCTAATACATCAGTTGCTCAAATACGTTTGAAGGATGGTCGAATCACGAGAAAAGCGGCAGAAATAGCAGAGGAATTCAACGAGTTTTTCACATATGTAGGAGAAAACATTTCCAAAAACGTAGATTGCGCTAGTCAAATGCAAATACCAAACCAACCTATTCTAAGAAACCCTAACCACCTTGATGATTTACCTCCCATAACTTTGAAAGAAATACAAGATTATATTACAAATCTAGATGACAGAAAGGCTGCAGGGCTAGACAATTATACGCCCAAAATTATCAAAGCTATATCAGGTCACATCATGGAACCTTTGCTTTTCATTTTTAATAAATCACTTTCTGAAGGTGTTTTTCCTAAAAGATTGAAAATATCTGTACTAACTCCCGTACCTAAAGGAGGTGATAAACTTAATCCAAATAACTACAGACCGATATCTCTAACCTCGGTTTTAAGTAAAATTTTTGAGAAGTGTGTCTAAAACAACAACAAATTTCCCGATGTCGGGAAATGCAGCAAATTTCTGGCACGCGCGTGACCCTCATCGGTGGACATCCGCTCGTGTGAAATTTGCCAATAATTAATTACGATCCAATTATTGGTACCATCAGCAATTTTGGTACCATCAGCAATTATTACTACCTGCTTGCACATTGATTATCGAATATAGATTCTTGGCCTGTTCAAGGTTCAATTCTTGAGTTTTGATGTGTAAGCAGATAATTTTGTATATAAAAGAAGAATCGAAATAAATTAAATTATTCAGTCATTAACAATCAAGCCTTTTATTTTATACTCAGTGTGAGGCTGCACTGAGAAGTCAATTAGTGAAAGTCAATAAATAGATAAAAGAATCTATTTTTTCATTGGTGACCCCGACGTTCGAGAATCTTTTGGTGATCCCGTTTACGCCATGGAATCTTTCGAGCAGCTAGTAACTCTTCAATCCGGAATCGGAAAACGCATCGAGAAGCAGTTTCAGAACTTCAAAAAAGACTCCCCCAGCAGAAAAAAGGGAGACGATGGCATCCAGAGAATGCAAAATAGGCTCTCAACGCTGGAAGAAGATTGGGCTCAATTCCAGCAAAACAACAGCCAACTGACTCCATTACAAGAGAAATTCTCGCAACATCCGTATTTCAGCCAGGGATTTGAAGAAGTAGTAAAAACAGTGTACGAGGAATTTAAAAAGGCAATTCAAGCAGCCATCACAGCTGCAACAACAGAACTTGCAGCAGCAAAGGTCAGAGATCCAAGCCCAAAGGCCGGCACCAGCGGCCAGGAAAATGAAAGTGAGCCTGAGGAATCAGCAGATGACAAGAGAGAAGTGGCCGACATAGAACAAGCTAGACGGTTACGACGCCAACATGCGCTTATGACGGCTCTAGAACGGCTTTTGGCATCCACAGAACAAGACCTGAATATCCCGCGTTCTCAAGCATACTACACACAACGGAGAACAACAATTGAAAAATATTGGACGGATATCAGCAAGTTACATCAAGATATCATGTCTGAAGTGGATCAAGCTGATTACAATCTGAATGTGTTCCTAGAACTGGAGGACCACTACCTTGATATAATTACGCATATCCAAGAACTCTCTGCTCCACAGGAAACGGCTCTTCCATCCAGGCCATCAATATCAAACTCGGTAAAGCTTCCCAAGATTACACTACCTACGTTTGACGGGAATTACCTCAGATGGGAACAGTTCCGAGATCTCTTCAAGGAACTGATCCATATTCAGCCAATGGGAGCGGTACAGAAGTTAATGTACTTGAAGGCAAATCTAGTGGGAGAAGCCAGCAAAATTGTACAACACCTCCCAGTAACGGAACATAATTATTCCATTGCATGGACAACACTTAATGAGCGCTACGAGAATAAACGACTGCTAATAACAGCCTACTTGGACAAATTAATGAACCAGCCATCCCTGCAAAATGAGTCCGCGACCGCCATAAAGGCCCTACACGATAACACGAAGGAGGTGCTGCTGAAATTAAACAACACAGGTCTTAACACAGACAGTTGGAGCCCTCTCGTACACCATATCCTGGTCAAGAAACTTGATCGAGCCACTCATCATCTTTACGAGCAGTCACTCGCCAATCCGAAGGAAGTCCCAGACATATTTGGACTGCTCAAATTCTTGGAAACACGCTTTCAATCACTGGAAGCACTCGGAAGTGGACGAATCAACAACCACTACATGAAAGAGCGCCCCCAAGGTCACAAGGCCTCTTTAATGTTAGCGAAAAATCCTATCAAAAGGCCATGCGACATGTGCAAGGGAGATCACCCGTTGTACTATTGTCAAAAGTTTTTAACGCTAAAACCACAGGAGCGATCAAAGTACGTCAGACAGTGGAAAAGATGTGAAAATTGCCTCAGGACTGGACACTCAGTATCCAAATGCAAAGGAAGGCGCTGTTCGAAATGTGCAGAGAGACACAATACCATACTGCACGATGATTCAAGGTCCACTCAGAAACCTTCACCTCAGCAAGAGATCGTTGCCCCTCCAGCAAACTTAGCAGCCGCAACCCAACAAGAAGCGCAGTATAAACGTTCAACGTCATACGTATTCCTAGCAACAGCCATAGTACAAGTAATGGATCATCATGGCAACTGGGTGGAGGGCAGAGCCGTCCTCGATTCTGGGTCTCAACTCAGTTTCGCCACAGAACGCTTCACTCGGAAACTAGGTTTCATGTCCCGCAAGGAGAAGCACGACATCACTGGGATAGGTGAAATTCCACTAACTAGTCACGGCAGAGCTCATCTTAAAATAAAATCACGGACATGTGGATACACAACCAGTTTGGAAGTCTTCATTCTCACGCAAATAACATCTGATCAGCCGAGTAGTTACATCCCGACCACAGATTGGCCCATTCCAAAAAACATTCAATTGGCCGACCCGAATTTTAACATATCTCGCGGTATTGACTTGCTCATTGGGGCTGAATTAGTCTACTCTCTACAGTCAATCGGACAAATAAAATTAAAGGACTCGGATACTGTTTTACAAAACACAGTCCTCGGGTGGATTGTGACAGGGAAGGCAGATACACAAGATACAACTTCAGCCTTTTGCGGAATAAGTCATCACGAGCATGAAGGATTGGAAACAGCTTTAGAAAAATTCTGGGAAATGGAGGAAATTGACAAACCAGAGCGTTGCATCACACCAGCCGAGCAATATTGTGAAGACCTCTTTAGAGCCACTACGAAGAGGGAATCATCAGGACGATACATAGTTCGGCTTCCATTAAGACAAGACCCGTCCGCCCTAGGGGAATCTTGGAGTATTGCCTTTCAACGATTCCTGTCACTAGAAAAAAGACTAGCAAAATGTCCGGAATTGAAACAACAATATAAGGAATTCATACATGAATATCACCAACTTCAGCACATGGAACAAATCAAACATGAAGACCTCAGCCAGCAGCATTATTTCCTACCACATCATTGCGTCATTCGTCCGGAGAGCAGTACAACGAAGTTACGGGTCGTATTCGACGGCTCCGCAAAATCCACAACGAACTTGTCCCTCAATGACATTCAACATAAGGGTCTTAGAACTCAAGATGAGCTGTTTACCATCCTAGTTCGCTTCAGGACGCATAAGTACGTTTTTACAAGCGATATAACCAAAATGTATCGACAGATATGGATTAAACCAAGTGATCAAAATCTGCAGCTCATTTTGTGGCGAGATCACCCCGAAGAGGAGTTAAAAATATTCCGATTACGAACAGTAACCTACGGTACCACTGCCGCACCTTATTTAGCAACTAGGTGCCTGAGTTACGGCATTACACCGCAACAAAACTTTATACCAAATTTACTATTCTGCAATTCTCACGAATTTCAGAAGATAACAACAGAACAGAAGCAGAAGATAACAACACAAAATTTTATATCAAATTTACTATTCTGCAATTCTCATGAATTGCAGAAGATAACAACAGAACATTTCCGTTCCCATGAAATATGAGAACCAAACATTTTGTTACCTCTTAGCTCTAGCATCTAGGAATAGACATAAGAAAATAGTCTTTAGTCTTGTTCAAAATTTTAAGTTGAAAGGTTGAAAGCTTGTCGTAAATAAATCAATTGTAATAAATTTGGTCCTTTTTTCATTTCTCATCAACTAATTTAAAAATTGCTTTTTTCGAAAATTAAAACTGGCGCAGTCGGTAGGATTCCAAAAAAAAAGGAATCCAGTTCGTGAGTGTATTCATTAAACAGTGGTTTCCTGAAAAAGATTTTTCGTTCGGCACAATCGAAGGAATATCGATTGGTGGATTTTCATTCTTCAGCCGGAACCTAAGCAACGCACCAAGCAGCCATCGACATCAGTAAATTCTAAGGAATGCAGATAATAAATTTTATTGTTTTGGCATGGTAAGTCCATTTATTGATATATAAAACTCATTTTCCCTATGCCCAAATTCTCCAAATCTAAACCATTCAAATTTCCCTTTAAAAATACCTTTTACAACAATCAAAGTGATAAAGAATTGGAATTAAATAAACTAGAGGATAGTACCGCGGATTACGGTAATTTTTCTAAAGATAACTCTACTTCTACCGAAAGAACAGACTCAATTGATTCTAATAACACCGCGGCTTACGGTGATTTTTCGAATTATAACTTAGTGAAACTCGAAATTGAAAATAGACATATAGCTGGTGAAAAAACCATTGATTCCGATTTAAGTGAATTAAATTTATTAGAAATTGAAGATAAAAACGAAATCGGGGCTAACAAAAAATTAATTGGTTCGTATATCGATTTAAGTGAAATAAAACCAGTGAATTTTAAAGTAGGAAACGCGGAATATAGTTCGTCAATAATGAATCCAAGTTCAGGTTCAGTTGATGTAAAGGGGATTTTTGATAGCCTCAGGATCCCGGATGCAGTGAAAGATCTGCCGACCTTTGACGGGAATCCGAGGACACTTTATGACTTTATAAGCAATGTAGAAGAGATTTTAAGTGTTATGATCAATATTTCCGGAAGTAGTTACGCGAAATTAATCTTTAGGGCTATAAGAAACAAAATCGTAGGCGATGCCAACGAAGTGTTGAATATGTACGGAACGGCGGTTTCCTGGGATAGTATTAAAAATAACTTAATCGTTCATTATAGTGATAAAAGAAATGAAACAAGTTTGATTCGTGACCTCCATTTATTACGACAAAACCAAGACACGGTTGAAAGATTTTATTCAAAAATTATCGATATTTTGTCTACCATGGTCAACCATATTAAAGTACACGAAAACGATGTAAACGTAATTTCATCCAAGCAATCTTTATATGAGGAGATGTGTTTGAACACATTTCTAGCAGGTATTAGAGAACCGTTGGGGTCGACAATAAGAGCAATGCGGCCAACTAAACTATCAGAGGCATTGAATTTTTGCTTACAAGAGCAAAATAGCTACTACGTAAAAAATTCGATTTTTGTTAAGGACTATAGCTATAAAAACGCGAGTAATAAAGGTAATCAACAAAGATCACAATTCAATTCTTCACCAAAGTCAAATTACCAACAAAGGCCCCTTTATAAACAATTTTCACCTCTAGAGGAGGACAGATTTAGAAACTTATCCCAACGCAATAAAATAACACATTCTTACAAACCTCAAAACTTTCAACCCCATACTTTTAATCGCAACTTGAATATTCAACCAAGACCTCAAAATATTAATACGCACCCAGAACCTATGGATACCTTAAGCGCAAACACTGGTGCAAACAGAACAAGGTTTTCTCAACGACCAAATAACTTCTCTCGACAAAACAATTCACCCAGATTCAACTCCGAAGAATTATTTAATGTTGAACTTTGCAACGAAATAACAGATCCTGTCCAATCGGAACTATCCGGAGAATACGTGGAAGAACACGAAAACGTCCTCTATCCAACGAATTATCATCCAAACTTAGATAGTTGGAATCAAATAAATCCAACCTACGAAATTGACGATCAGAATTTTCCTTTAATAGCCTCGGAGAGCAAATCGGCTATTTAGAGCTTAATAGTCATCAATCTTTTCTCTTACCATACATACACATAAAATCTGGCAATAATACCTCTTTGAAATTTTTAATAGATAGTGGCAGCAACATGTCATTTATTAGAGAAGATCTCGTCAATTCTTCTTGCATAGAAACCATAAAGCCAATCGAGATAAAAACCGTTTTTAAAACGCATTTACTAAATAAGCAAATTACTCTCAATGGGCTTCAAGAATTTAAAACTAAGGAAAATTTGCAATTCCTATTATTTAAGTTTCACAATTATTTTGATGGACTTATTGGACTACAAATGATGAAACAATTGGGAATTAAATTAGATTTTAAAACATCCACTTTATCAACCGACAGAGTAACAATTCCCTTAATTTATAAACCGAATTTCAGGTCCAAACTATATTTTGTCCCTCCTTACAGTAAAATGGTCGTTAACTTACCAGTCGACGTCAAAAATGGCAGCATCCACGTTAAACCAATAATGATCAATAATTTGATATTACCTGAAGGAATATACCAAGCCCGTAATTGGTATTCCCTCATGGAAGTATTAAACCCCACTAATGCTCAAGTACCCCTTTTCTTAGAGCAACCTATTAAAGTGCAGCCATTAGATTCGAGCCAATTCTTAGAAATCCATAATTTCGCTATTTCTAATACTAACGTTTTGGAAATGGTACCTGACATAAGAAACTCGATACGCATTAATCATTTGAATAATGAGGAGAAAGAAGCAATACAAAAATTGTGCAAACAATTCGAAGACATTTTTTTTAAAGAAGGCGAAAATCTTTCTTTCACTAATCAAATAACTCATCAGATCAATACGAAAGATGAGATCCCCATCCACACAAAATCCTATAGATATCCAGAGATACATAGGGAAGAAATTCGGAAGCAAATTAGTAAGCTCCTGGAACAAGGGATAATAAGACCAAGCTTCTCTCCATGGTCATCCCCAATATGGATCGTACCGAAAAAGGCTGATGCAAGTGGTACAAAAAAATGGCGGCTAGTCGTGGACTACCGCAAACTAAATGAAAAAACTATCGATGATAAGTACCCTCTTCCAAACATTTCAGAGATCCTTGATAAACTCGGGAAATGTCAGTACTTCAGTACACTCGATCTCGCCTCAGGGTTTCATCAGATCGAGGTAAGACCCAAGGACATTCCTAAAACTGCCTTTAATGTAAACAACGGTCACTATGAGTACGTTCGCATGCCTTTCGGGCTTAAGAACGCCCCTGCCACGTTCCAACGAGTTATGGATAACGTTCTTCACGAACTACAGGGAAAGACTTGCCTCGTATATATGGACGACATCATCGTCTATTCCACATCACTTCAAGAGCATATCGAAAACTTGGCAGCTGTTTTCAAAAAGCTAAGGCAAGCAAATTTTAAAGTCCAATTGGACAAATCCGAATTCCTTAAGAGGGAAGTTAGTTTTCTCGGGCATATTGTTACCCCAGACGGCGTAAGGCCCAATCCGGAAAAAATACGGGCTATAAAATCATTTCCATTGCCGAAGACCGCTAGACAAATTAAATCCTTTCTAGGCCTTTTAGGCTATTATAGGAAATTTATCAAAGACTTTTCAAAAGTTACGAAACCCATGACAGAATGTTTGCGGAAAGATAAGGGTGTTAAAATTGACGCCAAATATATCGAGTGCTTCGAAAATTGCAAAGATATACTGACAAATAGTCCCCTCTTGCAATATCCCGACTTTGCAAAGCCGTTCGTGCTAACCACAGACGCTAGTAACGTAGCACTAGGAGCCGTCCTTTCGCAAGGACCAATAGGGTCCGATAAGCCTATATGCTATGCTAGCCGTACATTAACAAAATCGGAAGAAAATTACAGCGTCATCGAAAAGGAACTTCTGGCCATTGTATGGGCCACCAAATATTTTCGCCCTTATTTGTTCGGCAGAAAATTCAAGATCGTAACGGATCACAAACCTCTCACATGGTTATTCTCTCTCAAAGAACCAAACTCCAAGTTAATCCGCTGGAGATTAAAATTGGAAGAATTCAATTTCGAAATAATTTATAAAAAGGGTAAACAGAACACAAATGCAGATGCATTGTCTCGAATCGAATTAAACATAAACGAACCCATATCAAAGAATGACGATATCCTAGATACAGTATCTTTAGAAAACAACGTCGACGACCTCGAGTCAATACCAAATACCTCAACCGTCCACTCAGCACAGGAGAATCTAGACGATGGTATCCCTATCTCAGAGAGGCCACTCAACGAATTTTCGATACAACTAATATTAGAAAAGACAGAAAATTTAACTAGACCACAAACGACTTTTACTATTCTATTCGGCAATAAACGCAGGTATACTGTGAAGCAAAATAATTTAAATGATGATAAAACCATATTAGATATATTTCAAAATTATATACAACCTAATAAACTGATCGGAATATTATCAGACGATGACACCTTTAAAAAATTTCAATATGTTTACTCTAATCACTTCAGCAACAATAGATATAAAATTGTTAGATGTACTAAATTGTTAAAGGACATAATGGAAGTAGATCAGCAAGAAAAACTTATAAGGGATTACCACAAACGGTCGAATCATAGAGGGATATCGGAAACATTGGAACATTTGAAACGCGACATTTATTTCCCCGACATGAAGAATGCAATAACGCGAATAATAAATAATTGCGAAATCTGTCAAAAATACAAATATGAGCGAAACAGACAACCGCTAAAATTTCAGCTCACTGAAACCCCCCACAAGCCACTTGAAATCCTTCACTTAGACATATATTCAGTACACAAAGAAAACTTCTTAACCATTATCGATAAATTTAGCAAATTTGCTAGTGCTTATTTATTAGCAGGGAGAAATAGCGTCAATCTCATTAAATGTCTTAAACACTATTTCTCGCATCACGGTGTACCCAAGAAAATTGTAACCGACAACGGTGCCGAATTTCTATCCAGTTTATTCAAAAACTTCCTTAGTAACTACGAAGTAGTCCTCCACACCACATGCGCAAAAACCTCTACAGGTAATTCGCCTGTCGAAAGGCTCCATTCTACTTTAACTGAATTAATTAGAATAATCTACTGTGAAGATAATAAAAAACCAATTAGTGAAATCATGGACGAAGCCATACTCACATACAATAACTCAATTCATTCCACCACCAAATTAACTCCTTTCGAGTTATTAAACGGTCATTACAGTGGACCACACCCTTTTCCCACGGCACAGAACCCGAACACAGAAGAAGATTATTTAAGAGAACATATTGAACAGTATAAATTATTAACGAAGCTAATACACGAACGTAGTTTAGGCCATAAGGAAAAAATTATTGCCAAGCTTAATGAAAAACGTAAAGACCCCCCCGAATTCGATATCGACGAAAAAATCTATGAATTAGATGATAGGAGAAACAAATTAGCACCCAGGTTTCAAGAACATAGAGTAGTAAATAATTCTAAGATTACCGTAAACACTAATAAACGTAAAGTTCATAAAGCAAAAATTAAAAACAAACGTAAATTTCAGGTTCATCCAGGCCTCCAAGACGCAAAAACTAGAGATACACGACCTAAGTAACAATCAGGGTCTATTGCCTCTAAAATTGGAGAATGGTAGAGTAGTACTAGAACACTCTAAATTAATACATATCGTAAACCTAACTCAGTATGAAGCCAATGTAGGAATCATATACAGGAACATAGATTCTCTTAATCGGAAAATGAATATAGACAATAGATATTCTTCAGTCATCGCAACACTAATGAAAAGATATACCATGTTAGAAAATAGTCTGATATTGATCAAACCACACTATAGAGGGAAACGAGGGATCATAAACGGATTAGGTACAATAATAAAAACAATAACCGGCAATATGGACAATGAAGACGGCGTTGAAATAAATAAACAAATAGAAGCTCTCAAGTTCAATCAGCATAACTTAAACAATGAAATGATCAAACAAATAGAAATTAATGAAGGGATGATTGAACGATTCAATAATATCTCACAACACATTAACGAGCAACAATCAAATGTAGGTAAATATATTAGTAATTTTCAAAATAAAATAGCAGGCCAAATAAATAAACTCGACGAAATGTTACATTTTCATCAATATTCCAACCAATTAAGCTATGATATCGACATGTTGAATGAACACCTTAAAGAGATATCGGAAGCAATGGTTCTAGCCAAAATAAATTTAATATCCAAACACATTCTTCACCCCGAAGAGCTCGGTTATATTAGAGAAATCTTTAGAAAACAGAAAATTGAAATCATATCAAATGAAAATATATACGAACTTCTACAATTACAGGCCTATTATAATGCCACAAACATAATATTCGTTGTAAATATTCCAATTTTTCATCCCGAGATTTTTTCCTTTTACCACTTAAAAGAACTACCAATAAATAATACCTATTTCATCAAACTATCCTCTCCATTCCTACTCCTAAGTGAGTACAAGTATCAGTATGTTGATGAGCCATGCCCAACAATAGAGCAAACCAGGTACTGTCATCAAAGCTCACTAAGGACAAACGATCTAGACCAATGCGTCACCAAAATCTTGAAAAACCAACCAGCCCATTGTGAGATAGCAGAAAGAGACGTGGAAGAAGAGGAAATACTACTAATGGAGCCCAACTTCCTACTAGTGATTTCAAAAAGGGAAATAGCCACGAACTCAACATGCGACACAAGTATGCAGATGATAAAGGGAATATCTCTCATCCACTTCATCAATTGCTCAATAGAAATCAACAATATCCAATACACGAGTACATCCGCCACTTTCTGGGATTCAGCACAAATTATTTCAACCCTTTATAACAAAATTAATCGTTCAGAGACCAGCGAGAAGCTTACATTCAACAAACTACACAATTGGACAATGGAGAATACTAAAATAATTCACCTGCTTGACAAACAAACCAGAAGTTCAAATTCCTACATGTACATCTTGACAGGAGTATTAGTCATCTTCCTCATCATCTACGGAGCAACTAAATCCGGGAACCATATATTTAAGTGGAAAAGAACTTCGCAAGGAAACAATCCTGGAATCATCATCAACACGACTACGAGTCCGGCACCAGCCACCAGCCAAAGCCCTTCACACCTTTGGTCCTCATTTCCTTCGGCCCAATCTTAAAGGGGAGGAGTTACGGCATTACACCGCAACAAAACTTTATACCAAATTTACTATTCTGCAATTCTCACGAATTTCAGAAGATAACAACAGAACAGAAGCAGAAGATAACAACACAAAATTTTATATCAAATTTACTATTCTGCAATTCTCATGAATTGCAGAAGATAACAACAGAACATTTCCGTTCCCATGAAATATGAGAACCAAACATTTTGTTACCTCTTAGCTCTAGCATCTAGGAATAGACATAAGAAAATAGTCTTTAGTCTTGTTCAAAATTTTAAGTTGAAAGGTTGAAAGCTTGTCGTAAATAAATCAATTGTAATAAATTTGGTCCTTTTTTCATTTCTCATCAACTAATTTAAAAATTGCTTTTTTCGAAAATTAAAACTCCTGCAACAATTAGCAGAGGATGAAGTAGAACGATATCCTTTGGGCGCAGCAATTACCAGGAAAGATTTTTACATGGATGACGTTATGACAGGGTGCGATTCCCTGGGTAAGGCGCTCAATATGCAGACCGAACTTATCGACATAATGAAGGCAGGAGGCTTCTCGCTTCGAAAATGGTGTGCAAACCATCCAGACTTACTAGCCAGAATCCCAAAGGAAGATCGCGAAAAAGAAATTGATATCACCGACGTGGCAGAAACATCAGTCAAAACCTTAGGCTTAACTTGGTTCCCCAAAGCAGACCAGTTTCTCATAAAAACGAAATGGGAAGGAGTGAAGCGCATCACTAAGCGAAGTGTACTAGCAGATGTAGCCCATCTTTTCGATCCTCTTGGTTTAGTCAACCCAGTAATAGTGACCGCAAAAATCTTCATGCAGGAGCTATGGGCATTAAAACTAGACTGGGATGCCAGTCTACCCGCAGAACTTCACACTAGATGGACATATTTTCGGCAGAGCCTATCAAGGCTAAACGACATCAAGGTTCCCAGAAGAATACTAGCAGACCGGCCAGTAAACATACAGCTGCACGCATTTTCCGATGCTTCGGAAAAGGCGTATGGAGCAGCCTTATATTTACGATCAGAAAATGCAGCCGGGCAGATCACAGTACGTTTAATTTGTGCAAAGTCACGAGTAGCTCCGCGAAAAATCATCACGCTACCACGACTGGAGCTATGTGCAGCAAAACTGATGGCACAATTGGTGGACCGAGTTAGATCAGACTTAAGTATAAAGATCCATAATATAACGTACTGGACAGATTCGCAGATCGTTTTATCGTGGGTACAAGCCGAATCCTCAACATTTAAAACATTTGTCGCTAACCGAGTAGCCACGATTCACAAATTATCCAACGTTCATCAGTGGAAATATGTGCAGACCAAACTAAATCCAGCCGATCTCGTGTCCAGAGGAACCACGCCAGACGGTTTACTAACCACAGAACTCTGGTTCAACGGGCCACCATTTCTCTATCAACCCACAGAACTCTTCCCGGCAGAAGCAGTCTCCATACTCAGGTTACTTCCTGAAGAAAGGAACAAGAAAACAACACTAATAGCGCATCGTGAAGAATCCATACTTCAAAACATTGACCATCGAAACTCATTCAGGCACTTACAAAGAGTAACAGCTTATGTAGCAAGGTTCTGCCAAAGACTAAAGGAAAAACAAACACAGAAATACTTCTCCAAGGCGCTAACAGTACAAGAATTACGACAAGCTCTCCACATTATCATTAAGATAATGCAAAAAGGAAGTTTTGAACGGGAACTCCAAGAACTAAGACGCAGTAAACCAGTTCCGGCAGACAGCCCACTGAGTACTCTTAGCCCGTTTATCGATGATAAAGGGATCATAAGAGTAGGGGGAAGACTACAAAGAGCGAACTTGTCCTACAACAGCCGACACCCAATGGTCTTACCACACAATCATCCTTATACTAAACTATTATTAACACAACTTCATATCGAGCATCTACATGTCGGCCCGCAAGCCCTGCTAGCTATCGCCAGACAACAATTTTGGCCATTAAGAGGAAGACAATTAGTTCAAACAATCGTTCATCAATGTATTCGATGTTTTAGAGCTCAACCCAAAGGTATGGGGCAAATAATGGGAAATCTCCCAGCCGAAAGGATACAACCATCAAGACCATTTCTGCATACAGGAATTGATTACTTTGGCCCAATTAACATTCACTACAAGATCCGAGGGAAAACACCAACCAAGGCATATGTAGGAGTATTCATCTGTTTCGCCACTAAGGCTACACATTTTGAAGTAGTTTCGGACCTAACAACGCCAGCCTTTATCGGAGCCTTGAAGCGGTTTATTGGAAGACGGGGAAATCCTGCTAAGATATACAGCGACAATGCCACAAATTTCATGGGCGCAAGGAACGAGCTAAATTTCCTTACAGATCTTCTTTCGGACACAAAACATCAACAGGAAGTCTCTGAATATTGTGCCCAGCGAGGGATCGAGTGGCGTCCAATACCGGCTCGGTCACCACACATGGGAGGACTGTGGGAAGCAGCGGTAAAAGGGGCGAAACATCACCTCAAACGTCTCCTTGCCGGCGCATCTTTGACATTCGAGGAGCTGTGTACCGTAATGACACAGGTGGAAGCAATCCTCAATTCACGACCGCTTACGCCTATGTCTAATGACCCAAATGACTTCCAGGCCCTAACTTCTTCTTCTTTCTTTCTTTGTGCCCCTTTAATCCCTCATGGGACATAGGGCGGAAACAGTTGCCCTCCAGCGGACTCTGTTTTGCGCGACAGCTCTCAGCTCTGACCAGGATCTCCCAGTTGTTGCGGCCTCTGCTAGTAGGGTCCTCCTCCACGTTGTTCTAGGTCTTCCAACTCGACGGGATCCTTGCGGGTTCCAGTCAAGGGCCTGTTTGGCTAGGTTTTCGTTATCGCGTCGCAAGGTGTGGCCAACCCAATTCCATTTCCTTCGCCTGATTTGGTCGTCTATCCTTTCTTGGCCGGCACGGCGCCATAGCTCTTCATTTGAAATTCTATCTTGCCAGCGGATTTTTAGGATACGACGCAGGCATCTGTTGATGAAGACTTGTAGGCGCCCTGTGATGAATTGGGTGACTTTCCATGTTTCGCAACCGTACAAAAGAACTGCCTTAACGTTGGAGTTGAACAGCCGCAATTTGGTGTTAGTTGAGATCTCCGTTGATCTCCATATGCGGAACAGGCATGCATATGCGCCTCGTGCTTTATTTATTCTGGAACTGACGTCTTCTTCTGCACCGCCATTTTCGGTAATAATGCTACCGAGGTAGCAGAATTTATCTACCAGTTCCACGTCACGGTTATTCAGCGCAGTTCGTTCAAGTGTGTTTGCATTTATCCGCATTTCTTTGGTTTTGTTCGGATTCAGCCTTAAGCCTGCTAGACTACTTTCTGTTGCCAAATTGTTTAACATGTTTTTAAGCTCCTGATGTCTGTGGGCCAGCAAACAGATATCATCCGCGTAGTCGAGGTCCTTAAGGCGATCTAGCAAACCCCATTGTATGCCGCCTGTTCTACTATCTAGAGCGCCGACAAGAATGTCATTTATTACTATAAGAAATAGTAATGGCGAAAGTAGACATCCTTGTCGTACTCCTGAATTCACCTCGAAGCTGTCGGATAATTTTCCATTATGGAGAACTCTGCATTTGGAATTGTTGTAAAGGGCTTTTATCAATTCTATTATTTTATCAGGCAGTCCACGTCGCCGTAATGCCTGCCATATAAAGCTCCTATTAACCGAGTCGAACGCTTTCTCATAATCTACGAAAGCAAGGTAAAGGGGGGATCGGAATTCAGTAGACTGTTCCACTATTATTCTTAAGGTGTTGATGTGATCTATACATGAACGGCCCTTCCTGAATCCGGCCTGCTGCCTTCTAAGCGTTTGATCTACTGCCTCTCTTATTCTTGATAGTATAGTGTGGGACAAGATTTTACCCACAGTAGATAATAGACAGATGCCTCTCCAGTTGTCGCATATTGTTAGGTCCCCCTTTTTGGGTATTTTGACTATGATACCTTCCGTCCAATCCTCCGGAAAGGTACAGGTGTTCCATGCTATTTCCAGGATTGGCTGAAGCGCATCTGCTATGAGGCTTGAATCGGCTTTCAACAATTCTGGCGGGATGCCATCTTTTCCAGCTGCTTTACCATTGGCCATCGCATGAATTGCGGTTACTATTTCCGTCTTGGATGGGGCCCGGGTGTTGATTCTTATCGGCTGTGCATTGTTGCTGTTTTCCTGAGGTTCTTGTGCAAGTGAACCATTCAGGGCGGCGAAGAAGTAATCTCTCCATCTTTGGAGTTGCTCCTCGTCGCTGCACAACAGCCTTCCATCCTCACTCTTAACGGCATGTTTTTTAGTAGAGTGCTTTCCCGAGAGCTGTTTAGTAATTTGGTACAGCACTTTACTGTTGCCTGTGTTTGCCGCGTTTTCCGCTTTTTCTGCGAGCTCATTTATCTGCTGCCTTTTATCACGCCGCACACTTCTCTTTACTTCCCGGTGTAATTGGGAATATTCCCGTTCAAGTTGGTGACGTCTTTCCGGGTCGCTTGTAGAGTTTACGTTATTTTTGAGGGCCCTCCTGCGTTCTATTTTTTGCCAGGTAGTGTCCGAGATCCAATGTTGCATGTTTCTCTGGACATAACCGACGCTCGTTTCCGCAGCCGTCAATATAGCGCCCTTTGTTCTACTCCACAGCTCTTCAATATTTGTGTCGTCAGAAACGGTTTGCTGGTTTAATATTTGCTGCAGGTTTCCAGCAAATTCTCGCTTTTTAGCGGTCTCCTGCAGAAGGTCAACGTTAAACCGTCTACGGTTTATAACATCGCGTTGAACGTTTCTGATTGCAGCGATTCTAAGGCGAATAGTTGCTACTACCAAATGGTGGTCGCCCTAACACCAGGACATTTTTTAATAGGAGAGCCGCTGACTACGATAGCAGATCCTCAAGCCGAAACATTAAAAACAAATTTAGCCAAAAGATGGAATATGGTTCGAGTTCTGCAACATGAATTTTGGCGACGTTGGTCAACTGAATATCTGCAGGAACTACAAACCAGATATAAATGGAAGCGGGAATATCAAAACATCAAACCAGGAACATTAGTCTTACTAAAGGACGAAAACTTACCCCCATTAAACTGGAAAATGGGACGTGTCGCAGAAGTGCACCTGGGAAAGGACAACAAGGCACGAGTTCTAAGTATTAAAACTGCCACTGGAGAGACTCAAAGAGCGATTCATCGCATTTGCCCACTTCCATCGGAGGAAGAACCAGAATCAACAACGCAAATTGTCCCGAGTATCGACACCTTAACTAGGCCAAAGAGGAAACTGCCTCCTCATCCATTAAGAGGTAGATTCCTACCAATAAACTCTAACTGGCACAAAGCTGCAACGGATTCACCCGACACCAACACAACTATAATAGCCGAAGATCCACAGCCACGACCAAAACAAGCCAAGAGGTCGACAGTCGCTAATGCCATAACCACAGTACTCCTAACTTTACTGGTTCTGCCTGCTCTCGGGCAAACTCAGACAGCACCATTTGAAATTTTCCCGTTCGACCCTGAAGTCGGCGCATACTTTGAGCACGTTGGGAATGCCGACATAGTTGTAAGTAACTGGAATCTCATCGTGTACTTCGATACCACAAACTTTTGGCATGAAGCGGAAGAATTAACAAGCTTAGTAGAACGATTAAGAAATCTCTGTCAGCTTGCAGCAGGATACGAGCGCCTATGTAACGCCATTACAAACGACTTAAATCATGAACTCCTCACCATCCAGCAGCAGAACCGCCTCTTGCGGAGATCACATTCACGCCAACGGCGGTCCCCTTTTGACTTTATTGGAACTGTTGCCAACCGTCTCTTTGGTGTATTAGATCAAGAATACGCCGAAAATATGAACACAATCATCAGAGATACCAAGACCAACGAGGCACACTTATTAGAATTACTGAAAAATCAAACGTCATTAATCGAGTCCACTCAAAATATCATCAAGAAAGATGAAGAATACATCGATCAACAATACTCTACAATCAATAAACATCTCATAAAAATCCACCAAGAAATCAAAGAAACAAACAAGCAAGTGGAAGAACAACATGTCTTGCAGCTATTCAACTTGGTTACTACGCATACCACCTTGGTAATGAATAGCTTCAGGAAAATGCAAACGGCACTAGTAGAAGCTATAATCGACGGCCATCATGGAAAAATAAGTCCCCTGTTAATAACACCGGTTCAACTGAAAGAAGAGTTCCAAATTATTCGAGAGCACCTTCCACCCAAAACCCGGCTACCACTTAGTAGAAAGGAGATGCAGCTACAACAATTATATCAACTAATGACAGCCGACGTAGTAGCAACCAACAACAGTATCATCTTCAAATTAAGGTTACCATTAATACGAGACGATATCTTCAACCTCTTCAATATCATTCCACTGCCCATGGAACACGCTAATTCCACCATAATAATAGAGCCACCTAATCGGTTCCTAATAAGTGACCTGCACCAAGACAGCTTCTACCCTATGTCCGCCAGAGAATTTCAGCAATGTCACCGAGATGTCAGTAGGTACCTCTGCAGATTAAGACGGCCAACTTATACGGCAGCTGCATACAGGGAGCGATGCGAGATTGCGCTCGCACTACACAAGAACTTCCTTCCTCAAGACTGCATCATGACACGAACTCATTACACCAACCAATGGATACCGCTTCAGCAGCAAAACCATTGGATTTACTCCCTCAAAGAAGAAGTCACCATAAATATAGTGTGTAATGCTGTCTCGTACGAGCAATTATTAAGAGGAAATGGGATTCTACTTCTGAAGGCCCAGTGCATCGTCAAGCAAGGATCCACCGTTCTTTATTCACGATCCGTGGTCAACACCAGCATCGAGACCTCGTTCACTCCTGCAATTAATTTCACAACCCTGGCAGTAAAATTGTCGACTCTACGTCCTGATGAAGTACCCAAGTTAGCCAGCAGAAATAACAGTGAGCTGTTCGCCAGCTGGTCAAAACAAATCGAGGAACTTAAGGCGAAAACCATTATCCCGCACAGCTTGTCTAAACACGACGCCCACCAATATGCAGTAGGATACTCTAGTCTAATTCTCCTTTGCATTGGAGCACTAATTTGGATATATCTAAGACACAGATCATCCTCGTTTCCGAAGCCAGCACCACGAAACCCACCTAGACCGAAAAGCGATCCTGCTTTTGAACTACAAGAGTTCAAGGCCGGGGAAAATGTCTAAAACAACAACAAATTTCCCGATGTCGGGAAATGCAGCAAATTTCTGGCACGCGCGTGACCCTCATCGGTGGACATCCGCTCGTGTGAAATTTGCCAATAATTAATTACGATCCAATTATTGGTACCATCAGCAATTTTGGTACCATCAGCAATTATTACTACCTGCTTGCACATTGATTATCGAATATAGATTCTTGGCCTGTTCAAGGTTCAATTCTTGAGTTTTGATGTGTAAGCAGATAATTTTGTATATAAAAGAAGAATCGAAATAAATTAAATTATTCAGTCATTAACAATCAAGCCTTTTATTTTATACTCAGTGTGAGGCTGCACTGAGAAGTCAATTAGTGAAAGTCAATAAATAGATAAAAGAATCTATTTTTTCAAAGTGCATTAAAGCAAGGTTAATGAAATATCTAGTTGAAAACCACATCCTTGCACCGAATCAATATGGTTTTAAGCCTAGAAACAGCACAACAGACGCACTATATGACTTGTCTGAGTATATAAACCGCGCCATTGATAACAACGAAAATGTGGTTGGCATCTTCCTAGACCTAAAAAAGGCATTCGACACAGTAAATCACCTAAACCTGCTTCACAAACTTGAGTGTATTGGTATTCGAGGTAAGGCACTCATCCTTCTAAAGTCTTATCTAAATGAAAGGACACAGTGCGTAAGGGTAATGGATGCAGTTAGTGATTCCTTATTAGTGAGATGTGGCGTTCCCCAGGGTACAGTACTAGGCCCCTTACTTTATCTAGTCTATGTTAATGATCTATGTAATATGGAGCAAAATGGAATAAGTGGACATATTGTTGCCTACGCTGACGATACAGCTCTTCTATTCAAAGCAAAAAACTGGACCACGGCCATATCTTTGGCTAAAGATGGCCTAAAAAATGTGTATAATTGGCTCTGCCTTAATAAACTAGCGCTGAATCTAGAAAAGACACAATTTATGACCTTCGGACACAGCAAAATCTTCAACCCAAGTGAAAACTATTTAAAACTAAAAAACATAAAACTAAAATATACAAAAGAGGTAAAATACTTGGGGGTTGTCATGATAGTGACCTTAAATGGAAAAAGCATATATTCAACACTGCAAATAGACTGCGGCAAACCATATATAAATTTAGCATACTTAGAAATTATGTCGGCCTTGAAATTCTAAAAAATGTTTATTTTGCGATTGCTCAATCAATTCTCCAGTATGGGATAATAGTCTGGGGTGCTACTCACGGAAGTACTATTAACATTTTGCACAATGTCCAAAGCAAATTAATAAAAATGTGCCTAGGTAAAACTAAATACTATTCGACAACTCAGGCATTTGCCGAATTCAATGTAATGGGCATTAGGCAATTATACACAGTAACGCTCCTGAAATTCGTATACCAGAATTTGGAAAAATTTGCCACGAGAATGACAAGGCATGACACGCGTGCGCAACGTAATCGACCACTAGATATTCCAAGATGTAAGAAATCCCTAGTGCAACGCCATGCAAGTATATTAGGCCCAAAACTGTATAATAGTTTACCAATGTACATAAGAAATTATATAAATGAATTTAATTTTAAAATGCTACTTAAAAAATATGTCATATCGAAAAGAGATGTACTCAATGAATTTATTCAGTGATTAATATAGAACTAAATATTAGATAGTATTAAATATTTAGATGTAAGAAGTTTGAAAATTAGTTTTCTTTTTTTTTTTTTTTTTTTGGAATTTGTATATAAGCAGCTCAATAACTGAAATTACTTATTTGTTTCAATTTGTTTGTATTAGGATTTAAGTTTATATAGATTGTTAGACTTTGTATTTTGGAAATTAAGAATTAATCTTTTTTTTTTTATATACCTTAGGTAGTCACAGCCCCCACGCACAAACCACTGTTTATGTGGTGGCTTAGCTTATAAGTTTGTATTAAGTACTTAATTTGTAATAATTTAATTTGAAGCTACAATAAATAAATAAAATAAAAAAAGCTTTTCGATACCGGATCACATACCCACAGGCGCCCATAAATATTTCTTTTTTAAAAAGCTTTTTTATAATGCTCCAACAACGCGTTTTTGGGAGCATAAAAACGTATGCTCCCTCGCAATGACATGCAATGTTAAAAAGAATATAGAACGGGTATGGCAACGGGAGCACTCTATGCTCCTTTTGGTGCGCTCCAAGATGGCTCTTGGAGAACTCCTTTTCCCGCTGGGGTATGGCAATGGGAGCGCTGTAAGCCCTTTTTGGAGTGCTCAAAGATGGCTATTGGAGCACTACATTATCTTCTGGGAAAAATACGATCTATGTCTTACACCTAGCTTGTTCCTGGAGCAGAATGTATCCAAGGTTCTACAAACAACCACAATACCCCACGTAACTTTTCAATGAAAATCGATAGTTTTGAAAGGGGAAAAAAGTTTTCAGATCCCAAACAGAATTAGTTAATCATCAGTTCAGATTTCACTAATAATTTCTCATGTCCAAGATAAGTTTGACCTATGCCTTTATATCATCGCATCACTACAACATTAATAATATTGAAGAAAAAAAAACCCCCGACAGAAGACGATTCGATACCTTGAGAGTTGGTCATTAGAGATAATTTTAAGTATGCCTCTCTACATGTCATACGCTTCAGACTAAGATCAAAAAGCAACAGCCATTAGATAATTTATGGGCATACCACCAACAGAATGGTACACATTATTAGGTCATAGGTGAGAAAGGTTGCCCATCCAAGTATACGTTGGACTTGTCAACATAGTAAACCGCGCGCGACGAAGAATCTTCGATGATCATTTTTTTTTGCTTCATCTTCTATAATTTGTGCTTCATCTCAGCCATGCCAGAAGTGACCTAATGCGGACCAATCGTGGTAAAAGTCTCTTCTCTTAACCAAGATATTTTTCTCGTTAATTATCAACACACAGTTTCAGTTAGTCATTGGAAGTTATTAAGAATCGCTTAAAGATAAAACTTCAATTGCGTGATATCAACATTAATTAGCTTAGGACTCACGAAACTATTAATATATTATGAAAACACTCAGGAGGTGATCTCTCGACGGACTTCGTTGTGTTGTGTTGTTTTTTTTTGTTGTTGTAGCAGATTAGGATATATGCTGATAGTGAATAATATCTATAGTGAATAGGCAAAGCGCTTTGCTTTGAGAAATCATTAAGATGATCATTGAAGATTGTCATCGCCATTGATTTTTATTATGTCGTATAGTATCATGGAGTGAATCAAGAATGAATTAACCATTACGGATACGTGAGACTGAGCAAATAAATCTTTGCCTTTTTTTTTCATATGTATAATCATTGTACCTGTTATGGACAATGTAAGAGTTTTGTTGGAATTAATTTAAGTTAAAAGCATTTATTTAAATGAAGGGAAAATTCATAATGCAGGTGCTACTTTTTTCTGTTAGTTCATGTCGTAGCGTATAATTTATTATCATATGTAATATGGCATCATCTTGAGGATATTTTTATAATGTTTCTAGACAAAGTAGAAGCATTTGCTTAAGTGAAGAAGAGCTTCTGTTTGATGTAGATAGTGAACATTTTAACTAATTTCTTAACACTTCAAATTCTCTTTTATCGTCTGGCAAAAGTGCTAACAATTGCATTTAGTGCCCAAAGAGATTCTGAGATATTGAACTATTACAACTGTGCAAAATTTGATTAACCATGTCACGGTCCCTAACAAAATCTTAAATGATAAACAGTACGACCTCACACCAAAAGTCCGTGTAAAAAAGAAAAATTTGCTTACAGCGGGCGAGCACCGGCCGTTTGGCTTTTTAAGGGGGATCTGATCTGATAATCTGATTTTGGCAGAAATGAAACTGAAAGCCGCATTAGCGTAATACTCAACAAAAAATCCAGTTCCACAAAGAGACCTGGGTATCGCCCGATGGTAGAACGAGAAATCAGGTAAATCACGTAGCCGCCAGCCGCAGATGGAGAACTATTCTGGAGGATATCAGGAGTTTCAGGGGAGCAGACACTGGAAGTGACCACCATTTGGTTGTAGCAACTATTCGCCTTAAAATCGCCGTAAGCAAAAACCTTCAACACGATGCTATAAACCGTAGATGGTTTAACGTAGGTCTTCTGCGTAAACTCTACAAGCGACCCGGAAAGACTTTACCAACTTGAACGGGAATACTCCCAATTACACCGGGAAGTAAAGAGAAGTGTCCGGCGTGATAAATGGCAGCAGATAAATGAGCTCGCAGAAAAAGTAGCAAACACAGGCAACAGTAAGGTGCTGTACCAAATCACTAAACAGCTCTCGCGATAGCACTCTACTATAAAACATGCCGTTAAGAGTGCGAATGGAAGGCTGCTGTGCAGCGACGAGGAGCAACTCCAAAGATGGAGAGATTACTTCTTCGCCGCCATGAATGGTTCATTTGCACAGGAACCTCAGGAAAACAGCATCAATGCACAGCCAATAAGAATCGCCACTCGAGCCCCATCCAAGACGGGAATAGTAACCGAAATTCATGCGATGGCCAATGGTAAAGCAGCTGGGAAAGATGGCATCCCGCCAGAATTGTTGAAAGCCGACACAAGCCAAGTCAAAATACCAAAAAAAGGGGGACCTAACAATATGTGACAACTGGATTGGCATCTGTTTATTATCTACTGTGGGCTCATATATTACTATCTAGGATAAGAGAGGCAGTAGACCGACCGTTTAGGAGGCAGCAGGCCGGATTCAGGAAGGGCCGGTCATGTAATGATCATATCAACACCTTGAGAATAATAGTGGAGCAGTCTACTGCCTTCCGATCCCCCCTTTACCTTGCTTTCGTAGATTATGAGAAAGCGTTCGACTCGGTTAACAGGAGCTTTATATGGCAGGCATTACGGACTGCCGGACGTGGACTGCCTAATAAAATAATAGAATTGCGGTCATCATAATGCTACGATATTTCGCATCCATATTTTTCGCATCCATATTTTTCGCATGGCAAATTGTGTGTAGCGTGCTTACGTGCCGGCAAACCATCTGCTTTATTTGTATATGCTCCGAATGATGAACGAATTCGTTTCGATTAATGTTTATTCAAATTAAAATTTTGAATGTTGAGTCAAGCTTACATTACATTAAATTCAACTACATGTGCAAAACCAAATAAAACATAATGCATCAGTTGAATAACTATTGAATATATTGAATGGCTTTTTTACCAAAAAAAAAAATTCAATCATAATCGTGTGAAATGTTACAAATGCTGTAAACAACTTAACGTCAACGCTCGCGATATAATAGGCGTTTGATCTGGTCAACTCTTTTGGGCAAAACGGAGTTATGCCTGCTACAGCTAGTGTACAATAATTGTAAACAGATTTGTATTTTAATAATCCAAATTTCCACTAAATTTTATTTTATTTCATTTTTATTAAATTCTTTAAAGACATTTATGAAACATGCTTTAATTAAATGCAGAAAGTTAAATTAATGTTACAAATATCCTGCCTTCTGCCTGAATTGGGTGACCATTAAAATTGTATTAATATAAGGTTAAATTGTTTGTAGTTAGTAGATTAATTAGTAGCCAAAAACCAGAACGAACACATCAATACCAGCCTAAAAGTATAAATTAAAATTTTGAAATAACGTAAAAAGAAGTTATAGTTTTGTTTCCTTTACTTGTGTTATTGTAAATTAAAAATGGCTCTACAGTGTGTCTAAGAATTCCCAGTGTCAAATTGACGACTTTTTATTGGTTCTGCACATTTATACTCTTTCAAAAATTCCGATGTCTCATGCAAAACATTCTGAAACTCCATCTTTTGACTGATTGTCCAATTTTTATTAACAAGTTGTTGTGATATAAGGGTAAATAGAATTTTATTTATTGATAAATCATGTATTTTTAAAATTCGTTCTGTTAGTCTATAATTAAAATTGTTACGCTGCAATTCCACTTGTAATAAATTCATAAAGTCTGTAAACCAATATTTCCAATGACTATATTCATCGCATTTTCTATCTGGATTTGGAATTAGACTATTGTATCGATTAATCTCAAACCACTTAAAATAAAATGCCATAACAATTCTTGGCTCATCATGAACATAGTATGCCAAGTTATAATATGTAACATAAGGTTCATAGTTTTTATCTTTATTAATTTCATTTATTTTTATTATATTACTAAAGATATCAGAATTCAAATCGTAAAATTGTTCCATCCAATTATCATGAATGAGTTCATCAACTATACGTTTTTTAATAGTTGCATTATGAAATTTAAAATATGGTACAAGCTCTTTAAAGTGTTCTTTGTCGTGCTGGTTTAAGTACTTTGTTATAATATATTTAGCATGGGTATATGGTAATGCCCGGAACGTGATATTATAACAAATATCTCGATTTTTATTAATTTTTTCGTATATTTCGTAAAAAATTCCGTATGCAACAAAATAAAAATAATTAGCAAGATCGTTTCCGTTTGTTTCATTTAATATCTGCTTGTATTTATTAAAGTAACTCTCATCTTTTGAACTCATGCAATTTCTATGTCGAGATTTGCTATTATTTAAAATCGAGTTTTCCATACTTATAAAATTTTCTTGTAGATTTTTAAAAGTTTTTTTAATATTTAATATTTCGTCACTAGTATACTTATAATCTTCGAAAATTTGCCTGAACATTTTTGGTTCACTGTTGTCATCTAAGAAATTAAATTTCATTAATATCGGCAAACTGATTAATGGTATATATCTTAAGTTGCCAAATCTAGGATTAGTTGGAGATACATCATCAGGTATCAAGAGCTGAGCTAGACTTATCAAGTTCATATTAGCCTCAAACCATTTAAATATTTCTTCATCGCTAGATCTAGCCTGATTCATGTAAGTTTTATCTAAATTATGATTGGATATTGCTTGTATATTTACAATATCTGATATCTCAATATTTTCTACACATTCTTTAAAAGGCTTCGATAAATAATTATCAACGCATGAATAAAAAAAATTCTGTGGAATTAGTCTGTTAATATACTTCAAAACTTTTATGTCTGGCTCTGATATATACTTTTGAATTGGTCGCAAATTTCCAGTAACATAATCCACAAAATTCGTGATTCTAAAGGGCATGCAGTCCCATAGCATCCCGCTTCCGGAATCTCTTCTATGCTGTTGATTATTATAGAGTGTCCTCGCCCAAGACCAGCACCCAGGTGACCATTCGCTTTCAGCCGCAGCGCCGCGTTTATGGCGGATTTCTCCACCTCAAGGTAGAGGGATACCAGACTGAAGAGAATCTTAAGTTTGCTTAAATTGGTTATGAAACCCTTAAGCGTCGTTCTGTGCCACCAATCTAAAGCTTCATAAGTTACCATGGGCCTGATGATGGTGGTGTATACCAGTATAGATTTTTTCAAACTCCGTGACACAAAAAATTTGAACAGTTCTGCGCACCTCATTGCCAAATTTTATAAATATTGTTCTATCATTTCCCCGTTTTTTAGTTAAAACGGCAACAAACGCAGAGAAAACTCAACAAAATAATTTGGGAAGGGATGCGCGCATGCCGAATGAAAAAAAGTTAATTAATCTTTATATGTGTTGAGCAGAGCTTTTAAGTGCATGTAAAACTCCTGCTCAACCAAGTCAGTTTATCCATCGTAATAAGCATAATTTTACTATAATTATGCTAAATATTTCTCATCCCTAAATTTATAATAAATTAAAAGAATTGCTGGAAAAATTTCTTTTAAAGATATGAGCATTTTCATTCATAAATTGAGAGTTCTCCGCAGCCGCAAGCAACACAACCTCCCCAAGCAGAAGCGCGTATGCGACTGGCGGAAAATGTCCAAAATCTAGTAATCAAAGTGATAAAAATACAAATTTCATATTTTTTAGTAGAAATTGCTACAAATTATTTCTGTAGCATATGTGTAAAATACAAAAACCTTAAAATAAAAAAAATATATAAAAACGGGTGTTTTTCAGTCATAATTTGTAAATTTTTTAAATAATCACTAGCAAAAACCCGCGTGCGTTGCAACGCCTTTCAATAAAATAAGATTATGGGGACACAGTCTGCGATAGGAGAAAGCTATAGTGAAAAAAGAACAAATCTGGCAAAATTGAATTTGGGAGATGACCGCCATGGACCAAATGATATATTGAGTATACTATATTGCCTATGGTGTTCTACTTATCATACTCTTTCATTTGATACCCATGTCGAAGGGGTTGTGAAGAAAATATTAATCCGCCCTCTTGAGATGGCCGCTATGGACCAAACGATATATTGAGTGTACTATATTGCATATGGTCTTCTACTTATGATACTCTCTCATTTGATACTCATCTCGAAGGGGTTGTGAAGAAAATGGTAATCCGCCCTCTTGAGATGACCGCCATGTACCAAACGATATATTGAGTATACTATATTGCTTATGGTGTTCTACTTATCATACTCTTTCATTTGATACCCATGTCGTAGGGGTTGTAAAGAAAATGGTAATCCGCCCTCTCGAGATGGCCGCTATGGACCAAACGATATATTGAGTATACTATATTGCTTATATTGTTCTACTTATCATACTCTTTCATTTGATACCCATTTAGAAGGGGTTGTGAAGAAAATGGTAAACCGCCCTTTTGAGATAGCCGCCATGGACCAAATTATAAATTGATTATACTATATTGCTTATGGTGTCCCGGGTGTTGTGAAGAAAATGGTAATCCGCCCTCTTGAGACGGCCGCCATGAATCTAAAGACATAGTCTATGGCATTCTTCTTATAATGCCCTTTCATTTGATACCAATGTCGAAGGGGTAGTGAAGAAAATGATCATCCTCCCTCTTGAGTGACCGCCATGGACCAAACGATATATTGAGTATTCTATATTGCTTATGGTGTTCTACTTATCATACCCTTTCATTTGAAATCCATATCGAGGGGTGTGAAGATAATGGTAATCCAACCTCTGGAGATGGCCGCTATGGACCAAACGATATATTGAGTATACTATATTGCTTATGTGTTCTACTTATCATACTCTCTCATTTGATACCCATCTCGAAGGGGTTGTGAAAAAAATGGTAATCCGCCCGCTTGAGATGATCGCCATGGACCAAACGATATATTGAGTGTACTATATTGCCTATAGTGTTCTACTTATCATACTCTTTCATTTGATATCCATGTCGAAGGTGTTGTGAAGAAAATGGTAATCTGCATTCTTGAGGTGGGCGCTATGGACCAAGCGATATATTGAGTATACTATATTGCTTATATTGTTCTACTTATCATACTCTTTCATTGGATACCCATTTCGAAGGAGTTGTGAAGAAAATGGTCATCTGCTCTCTTGAGATGACTGCCATGGACCAAACGATATATTGAGTATACTATATTGCCTTTGGTGTTCTACTTACCATACCCTTTCATTTGATATCCATGTCGAGGGGTTGTAAAGAACATGGTAATCCGCCCTCTTGAGATGGCTGCTATGGACCAAACGCCTGCTTTTCTGTTGAAATTTTTTTGCTATAAACCTCACGGAGCCCGAGACCTTTCCAACGAATGCAAAACCGTATAAATCGGATCGTGCGTTCTGGAATTATAGCGTCAGGAAGGAAAACCCGACTTATTTTTATATTATAGATTGAAGTCCCAGAAAAATACACCTCCCTTTAGCAATACGCAGTCGCGACTGATTACATGGCAGCAAGTGATTTGATAGGAGGAGTTAAATGAAGCTTTTGTCTGAGCTTTTAAACATTTTTAAGAGCTTAGCTGGGGAACATGCGCGGGATGTCACGAGGTTTGAAAACAACTATACCATGATGCAGCCTATGTGAACACGGCCTAAGTGTTAACATAGATTTTTAAAATCAGTGTAATGAAGCCATCTATATCCAAAGCCTTACAACAAGGTTACGTATTTACTTATAGACCCAGTAGGAAATATTAACACCACTTCAAATAGAAGCGAGTTCCAAGCGCTTCTTTGGCTGGAACCAAAAGCTTTGCTGCAAGTTCCCTGAAAATACACGGAGCAAGGAAGCAGCTTTTGTGTTGCTACGCGATGATTGTTTGTATTAGTGAGATGTCAAATATTTTGACTCTGCTCGGGTGTTGATTTAAATCTGGTCGGGTGTTTAACTAAATCAATTAAAAATTAGTTATCATAATAGGAGAAAATAGTGCGTTGGTGATTTCAACTGCAGCTGCAGCGGCAGCATGTTTTTTCATTGTTAATTGTTGACTGTTTGAATGTTTATTATTTTCAACTCCATGGCAACGTATTAATTTCTTATTTGTGTGAGTGCGTGCTTCCTGTGTTCGCAGGACGAAAGCAAGAGCACAAAAGTCTCCACCGAAGCACGAAACTCTAATCTTATTTCATCTCCGCACGCCTCCCTTGCCAAGAAAAAGCTTTTGCTCCGGAACCGTGCTCCCTCGTGTATGAATGGCCTTTGGTGCACTTTTGTAGCCAAAAATAAAGCGCTTTTTTCGTAGTAGCTACTTTAAATCGAAGAGCTCCTTATTGATTCTAAGTTTTTTGGCGAGTGATTCTCTACTCAAAAGAGGCGTTAAAGCGACAAGTCGGGAAGCAAATTTTTGGCGAGCCATTCTCGACTCGTAAACGAGTCGTTCAAGCGACGAGTCGATAAAAAGTATGCAGACCCAATTTTTAAATGTCATAAAAATAACATGAAACAGTTGAAGTAGTTGATAGATTTGCTCAAGGGCATGCAAACGAGATGACGCATGACTTTGTAGATCTTAGAAAGAATACAAAAGTAGTCCTAGCGTTGCTAGTGACCTGGTCATTTCATGCCAATTGAGCCCGTTTGGAAATTATTCCTCTCGGGTAGTAAGTTGATCTAAACGCAGCTGCATGAGTAGGGGTGGGGTTGATCGTGGCAATATGTACATTTTCTCCCGGCCAACCCCACCATGATTGTGGTGTCTGACTCTTGTTTCTATTATCAGCCTTATCTAAACTATCAATCACAAAAAAAGTACGTGATCAGAAATGACCATCCAAAATGCAACGCTGACTCCCGGACTAAGGAATTTGCAGCATGCAGGAAGAAAACGACAATGCGTAGTGCGAGTTTTTTTTTTTTTTGTAAAACTAAAGAACGTTCATTCGGAAGCATCCCGGCCAAGGTTTGATCATTATTTGTTGGTTGAAAAGTTAAAAATAAATTTAAGAGTGTTTTTTTTTCTTCGTTTTTTGCATTTTATCTAACATCTGGAACCTAACCGCATAAAGCCGCGTTTACATTCCAAAGTCAACGCGAAAGTGCACTTTGAAACTCTTTTATCGCACAGAACGATAAAAGAGCTTCAAAGTGGACTTTCGCGTTGGCTTTGGGATGTAAACGCGGCTTTATTCCTTCAAAGAGGGATTCTGAGTGCGCGGTTTCGGTTTGCACGCTGTTTTTGTAGAAGGCATCTACCGCGCAGTTGGAGGGATTATTGTATTTTCTTCCTTAAGGCAATAAGGGGCTAGTTTTGCTTTTACTTTTTCTGCTTGAGAAGAAGCTGTCGAAGCTGGAGTTAAAAGCTCTATATATATCAAACCGAAACTGTGAGCCGAACTGCTTACTTCTACCTTCATTTAAAGCACATTGTTTGTGCTTACAAACCAGCTTAATTAAAACGCTTTCTTCTGCGGTCATAAGTACATAAAAAAAAATAAAATGAATCTTCTTACCAAGAGGAAGCGGTACTTGCATTAAAAAAGGCGCTTTAAAAGACCTTTTGGTTAGTATTTTTCCGACTGTGGATAATAATCAATGGCCAAACTCTAGGTCGACAAACTAAAAAAAATTAAAAAAAAAAACAGTGGGTGTGTACTTATGAACGTCCATTAGAAGTTATACTTCTTTGGCGTGATTTTAAGACTAATTTTTAATTCATTGGATTCTTTTTGAAGTGAAAGCATCATGGTGCCGACACGCTCCAGCCTGTCGGTTATACTGGTTATACTTAGCCCCAACTAAAATTACCTACTAGTCAACTCATTAGGCCTAACTACAATAGGCTTAAGACGGGCTTTAAGTTGCCTCATAAAATTCTCTTAAGAGTGGCTAATTTTCTGTTAAAACGTAATGAAGGTTAAGCTTTATATGCATCGCAAACTGGATCAGCTTTTATCTACCGGATAACACTGCTAGTATTTCCAAGCCTGCGGGTTCATCGACCTTGGGTAGACTCATTCTACTTCCTTTGCCACTACTGCAATAAACGTCACTTCTGAATTATGTTCACTTCTCTTGCTTCTTTTTATAGCTGGTACTCAATTGAATTGAGCGGGATCTTCTTCTTCTTTAAACTCCTTTAATCCCTCATGGGACATAGGGCGGAAAAATTGAGCGGGATAGGGTAACTGAAATATGATACGAAGAGTTTTATACTAAGGACATTAACGTATCAGGTAAATACAGCATTAATGGTGGTGCCGCGTCGTGTTTTTTGAAAAATTATCATTATTCATGGTTAGATTTACATGATCTTGGAGAAAATTAATAGGTGGACCCGAATCTTCGCCTCTGCCAAGAAATTCTCCTCACTTTTGCATATAGCCATAATACTTGTTTCAACATTTCGATTTTTGATTTGGAGTAATGTACACTGCTACAACAACTACTACTGTTCTGAAAACTAGTGCTAGTTTTTTTCACAGAGATAACCTCTCAACCGTTCAAAATTGAATCTGGAGTCTCCCAAGGCTCCATTATAGACCCCAAGCTTTTCAATATATTTATACACGACTTCCCCACAAAAATTCCCCTCCTTAACACAACTTGAATACAATACTCTGACGATACACTTATTTGGGATACAAGTGTCTCACTTATTAAAGCCACGGAAGAGCTCCAAACACACGTCACCAAAATAATAGATAGATGGAACATACGCATTAATCAGGGGGAAAGTTTAAAACCTGCTTGAGGAGCCCTTCAGGTAAAGAACATAGAAACGCGAAAAATGTAAGTCAGCGATAGAAAAATAAAAGCACAGCCAGTTTGGCGCGGCTAATATGCTTGTGCCTACACTACGAATCTTCCTATGCCCTCGAAAAACCCAACTTACGCTTAGTTGTTGAATCGAACATGAAATTTATATCCCTCCATAGCCTCAGCATAAAAAACCCCTCACCCATCGACATCGTGAACCGGCATCGGCTGCGAATTTTCATCTTACTAATATTATAAACGTGAATGTTTGTATGTATGTTTGTTACTCTTTCACGCAAAAACTACTGAATGGATTTTAATGAAACTTTACAATAATATAGCTCATATATCAGAATAACATATAGGCTATAATTTATAAAAAAATTCAACATGGCCGCCGAAAACTCAAAATGGCCACGCAAATTGTGTTCCGATTTCAATGAAAGTTGGTATATAGAGGTTTTTAAGGTCGCTAATAACGAATTTGTGGTCAAAACTTATAAATTCAAAATGGCCGTGCCAATATGGCCGACGAAATCGCCAATTGTGTTCCGATTCCAATGAAAATCGAAATCTGGCGGATTTTAAGGTTGCAAATAACGAATTTATGATCAAAACTAATAAATTCAAAATGGCGGACGAATTTTTCCAATTGTATTCCGATTCCAATGAAAGTGAATATCTAGTGGTTTCTAAGGTTGCAAATAACGAATTTATGATCAAAACTTATAAATTCAAAATGGCCGTGCCAATATGGCCGACGAATTTTTCCAATTGTATTCCGATTGCAATGAAAATCGGTATCTGGGGGCTTTTAGGGCAAACAACGAATTTATGATCAAAGCTTATAAATTCAAAATTGCGGGTCCAATATGACGCACGAATTTTCCCAAGCCACATTCTGAAATGTAGTAAATTTCTAAAATTCCCTCTAACCAGTATAGAAACAGTAAAAACGGTAGAAAGAGTCGAAGTTTGCAAATTTGTGCGCCCTTACATTGTCATCACGAGGTTAAACGATGTCATCTATCGCTTCCAAAAAGTTCGATCGGAAAAAACGGGACCTGGAGGAAGCTGTGTTCGGGACGAATACTGAGTAAGAAGGGAGCAGTGTAACGGCTAACCGAAAAGAGAAAGTTAAAATTCCAATTCACCGAGAAGTTACATGTTTAGATACATCTACTTGAATACATAACGCTGTTCTAATTGAATCACCGATAAGATTGGGAAGAGGGAATTTTTTTCCAGATTTATTGTGTTTTTTTTTCCTACCGCGTACAACGCACACATATTTTTTTTTATTTAAAAGCCTTGCAACGCACACAGGTTTTTTGCTATAGGCTATCTTACTAATATTATAAACGCGAATGTTTGTATGGATGTTTGTTACTCTTTCAAGCAAAAACTACTGAATAGATTTTAATGAAACTTTACAATAATATAGCTCATACTTCAGAATAACATATAGGCTATCTCGAAACCTTCGGGTAGCTGCAGTGTACTGATATAGAAAAATCCGAAACTTTTGTATGGGAGGTACTCTTCAAATTTCTGCTAAAGAAGTCAGATCTATTTTGTTTTGGTTTTTTTCCGAAAAAAATACGATTTCCAAAGTTTCAGATCGATCGGAGTTTATTTACGGATAGTTGCCGTACAATTTTGTTGAAAAAATCAGATTTATCGCGAAGGACGCGGTTCTCTGAACTTGGATTGAAGTAACTTCGGCTGCATGTGCCTGATTTTAGCAATGTATGGCTTAAATGAAAGGTCTCGAAACCAAAAAGACGACAAATTCAATAATCAGATGTTCGTCGCTTTTTCTTTTTGAGCTATGGTACCTGGAAATTTGCATAGATTTCAAGGTGCTTGATTTTTCAACATACAATAATTTTGCATGGGACATATTTTTTTTTCATATTTCTTACGGAAAAATTACTCTTTATCATGCCGTTAAATGTTTGAAAAGTTCGCCCAATGTTGCCAAACGTTGCTTATTGAACGTATTAACTGTCTCCATTCATAGTGTGAAGTGTGACATCATCGGGAATTGCATCAACGCTACTTGATGGTGGATGTTTAGGGTATTGAGCACCCAAGTTCCTATTGAATTTGAACCAGAGAGAAACACCTACATGTAACATCAGTAAAAACTCCCGTATTGCCACATCCGTGCAAAATTATTATTTTGGAGCGAATGCACCATGGCCTATAAAAAATAGGTCGAAGCGCATGACAGGGCTTTTCAAGATTTCCGAGGAAAACCTAATCCATAGTAGGCGCTCTGACACTACTTGCTCAACTTTGCCTGGTATACTTCGATCAAAGCCTGCAAATGAGCTGAACGGTTGCATGCTTGAAAGCATCACATCTATGGAACAGTATTGAAAAAACCAACTTTTGGTCGTTTCGAATAGCGAAATTTCAATCGATAGCATCGATATTATTCGGAATCAAAAATACGAAAATGGCTCCTACTGTATATTAAAATTCTTATCACCTCAACTGCAAAATAAACGGAAGCTATAGCGCGTACCAAAAGAATTGGAAATATAAACACAGGCGGTGAACTGACAATTTCACACCCATTAAAATTTCGTGTATGGATAAAGTTCAAGCGGACGTGCATTGTAATTTCGTCTTCGAAATTCATTTACGGGCAAAAACACTCCCTCATAGCATCTGACCACGACAAGAGTGGCAGTGAGACCGCTGAATTGTGATTAGGGATATAAATGAGCAAGTGATTTGGGTTTTTAAACGAACGGAGTTACACTTTTCTTTACGAATGTACTTGCATCCCGGGATTTGAGACTCTCAGTGCCCATCGATTTTGAGATTCCCAATTGTTTTGGCGCACGCCATACTATTGGCTTATTTGTGCAGCGAGGCGCACCGGGTTCCAGCTAGTATGTCCATAATAATGATAATACCAGTGCGCATGAAGAACTTCGCCCATATCCTCCGTGCTGCGCCTTCTCGGATTCCTGTGTTGCGCATTCCTGTGTTGCGAATTCCTCAAAATTTACTCTCAAAATATTTTCAAAACGCGCCTAAAGAAGTATAACTTCAAAAATATTTTCTCCAAATTGATTAAAAATCAATAAGCCACAAAAAATCATCCAAACTATAAATAAACAAAATAATATCAAAAAATTTAACAAAAAAAAAATACAATAAAAAAAAATTCCCAGAAATACTACCACACCCCAGAAAAGCAAATATTTCACAGTTTATCAATAAATAACATTCGCATTATATCTAGATCTCGGTTACCCAAGCACCGGACCAACACCTGCTGATTAAAGGAGAACATATTTTCAGTAGAAGACCAATAAACTAAACATTTTGACAAAATTCTGGGATGCCTTTCTGTGATGTTGGTTTGAACTCCCAGCGACACAAAGATGAAATGTAGCCCAACAACAAAAGCAGCTCGAGAGTGCCTTGTGGTCACCTTTTAAGGTGAGAAATAAAGAAGCCAAGGTGATACCATCAGACAAGCATAAATTTTGATGCTAAGGCAAGGAGCAACAGGAACAACAACAACAACAACAAAATAAAATAAAAGTGCAGCAATCTTGACATTGAGAAAAAATATCCTCGAAGACATAAAAATGAAGGTAGTAAAAATCATGCACACGGGCAGTTAACAAATTCACAAGGAGAGAGTGAGGACCCAAATGTATGTTTCGGTGGTCAGCTAACTTCTTCTTCGAATTTGTTATCGATGATCGCCAATATTTACTGGTGTGAAGCGTCTCAGGCATGACCCCGAAGAGATCGTAAGTTTAAGATATAATTGGAAAATTTGTTTTGCATTGATTATTGATGACACGATCGTGGTGGGTTCTTTAGCCCCAGGCGCAGATGCTCTCAGTTTGGCGTCGGCTAATAAGAATATATTGCGTAAAATTTTCAGTAGACATAAATAGGGATAAAAAATATTGAAATATTGAATATTAAATATATGAATTTTTTGTTCTCCTTCTAAAGGTAAGATGATTTCTGATGCGCCTACAGGTAAGAGTCATACCCACATATTACACAGGACACGAATTATTACACATGGCTTAAGTGATTTTTAAATGCCTACAAGACATTGTTTATGCAGGACATTGCTAAGGTGGGTTCAATGGTAATGAACTTGAGATTTCTTTTGGGTTTTGAATAGTCTATGAAAGCCTAATTTTCATAGTTTAAAAACACTGGAGTAAAGCAAATGTCTTTAATCTGATCAAATGTAAGGATCTAAACCTTCGACTTGTTATACATCTTTCTTTTTTTTAAATTAACATTTATGTAAGTACATAAAACTCATCTAAATCCCAAATGTATTCTGCATCATTTTCTACAAAGCTTTTAAATAGGGCTGCCATCGCCTAAATTGCAGAAGCCGGACAAAAACTACAAAAACCCCGGACATTTGGGTGAAATTGAGTTTTTTCTCCGGGCACCCATTTAAAAAAACAAAAATTAACGAATATATATTTTTTGGCGAGTTAAAATCCAACCGTCGCGTCGTACCAAATCGATAACCAACTATATATTCAGCTGCCAGAGAAGGGTTAGCAACCCTCGGACAGGGCAAAGATATCTAGAAATATCCCGTTTATGAACAGGTTGAAAAGTTTGGTCGAGGTTGCGTCGAAATTTCGATCAACGAATATGATGTCGAGTTGAGTTCACTTTGGGTTGAAATAGAGTTGACCGGAAATCAAAATGTAACCTCAAATTTTTGTGTGAAATTCTCAGAACGAAATAATTTTTTATTCCTGTGCAAGCAAAATCACCGAAGAAAACTAACACCAAAGGCGGACTTCACGGATGGTAAACAAACAAAACAAACATCACTTCAACCCAATTACTACTCAACCAGAGTTAAACCTAGTCATAAACGGAGTAAAAAAAACTAGAAGGAAGTAGTGCCCAAATTTAGTATGTCCGTTTACCGGAAATTTTTTGGATCCGCAAAGTGACCTAGTGAGTAAGAGTTTCAACCTATAACCAAATTAAAGCTTGAACATTTTTATACTCGAAAACAAAGGTCTGCCGGCAATCTTTTACTTGCAACACAAGATTAGCCCACTCACCTCCCTCCCACAACTTGCAGCCTGTCCGTTCGCGCACTAGGTATTCATTTACCAATAAAATTTATCAAAAAAGCAGCAAATCGCCAGGCATTGATAGAGTCGCAACAGACGAGGACCGCAACTCTAAAGAAACTTACACGAACTCTTATGCAACATCTGGGAGGAAGAAGTTATACCAGATGACTGGAATAAAGCGATTATATGTCCAATCTACAAGAAAGGAGATAAATTAACCTGTAAAAACTACAGAGGCATCTCACTCCTCAGCACCAGCTACAAAACCTCCACAATCCTTATGAAATAAAAACTAGAGCCTATAGCGGAAGGCCTTATAGGAGAATATCAAGCTGGTTTTAGGACAAACAGGTCAACATCGACCCCGCTGCTGATCTTAATACAAATTTTGGAGAAATCCTTGGAAAGGAATATATGGTAGACACCTTTATTTAAAGAATATATAACAATTTAGAGGATCTGAGTTGTGTCACACTGTCATAGTATTTGTATTCAGTAGTTTTTCACATTTGATAATAGAAAGACATCCTACCACAGCGTTTACAAATTATCCAGGAGAACAAGATCCACTGTTTTAATCGAAATTAATGGCTACGTCTACAAGCAAACTTGCCGTTTTTGGGCTGAAGAGCAACCCGAAGACTGCTATCATTACATCCAAACAAAACAATGGTTTTGAGTGATTTCTGCGCTACCGGATCATCGTTCCATATTTCTTGAATAAAAAAGCCACTTGAAGTTCGTGATCTCGACATTAGGTTCCAACAAGTCGGCATTTCTTTCTACACCGCCTACAACCATGACTTTATTACGACAAAAATTCAGTGAGCAGATAATTTCTCGCTCGGTATATTACGCCTCCTTTGGGCTACAGTCGAAAATCTAGTCATTAGCCATAAATACCACTCGAAATGCTCGAAGTCGTCATTGAGAACGATGACGATGACAAGGCTGCTAGACCTTTATATTAGGTGCAATCTGGAGTACTCCCTTCCTCTACATAGCTTCCATTTCGCTTACTCGAAGGGCAAATCAGTAGAAGTTCTTTTACACCACCTGGTCCGTAAAATCGAAACAGCCTTCCTCGCTAAAGAAACTGCTGTATGTGCGTTCCTTGACATCGTAGGTGCTTCCAATAACACTGACTCCTATGATTCTATTTCTAGAGCACTGGCCTGCAAAAACCTGAGTCCTCACACGATTGAGTGGGATAAATGCCATGCTACCTACATAGATCTACAGGTGGTGACATTTCTTCTACCCTAGGTGTCTCCATCAAGGCTAATAAGCTATTAAGGCTGTTAAGAGCTGCCTTCAAGGGGGAGTCTTATCCCCGTTACTTTGGTCACTAGTTGTGGATGAACTTTTGACCAAAGTATTTGAATCTGGTCTCGATGCCATCGACTACGCAGATTATCTTGACATCATTGTCTCTGGGAAGTTTGACTTGACCATTACAGAGGTCACTCCGAGCACTCAAACAAACTTACAGCACTCCGAGAAATTCAAAGATGGTGTACCGCGGAGGGTGTGTCAATCAACCCAAATAAGGCTGCCCTGATGCCTTTTTCCAAACACTACAGAGTGGACCTAGATGCTATTTGTGTCCAGGGTACTACTGTTGAGTCTTCATACTCACATAAGTTAGTTTAACAAGTAAAGTAAAATTAGACCAAGAGACTGAGCTGGACTCAACTGGACTACGTCATCAGCATACCCACAAGTGTCATTTGGGCATGCAAAAAGATTCTGGGTAAGACATGGGATCTTACACCACAAATTATGTACTGGATGTTCAATACGATCCTTAAACCTGTGGTCACTTATGCCGTTAGTCTGGTGGCCCAAGACTTAACAAGTTAAGTTGATCCTCAAGTGCAGCAAACTATAACGGCCTGCTTGCCTCACCATTACCGGAGCTATGCGGACCTCTTCCACACCTGCGATCGATCCAATCATTAGATTAACCCCATTGAATATTTTCATATGGAAATCCGCCGCTATAAGTGCCTTGTGACTTCAGATCTTATCCATCTGGCCCTAAAGGATCAAAGGACACATGGATATCCTTAACAATATCCCAAACATTTCCATTTACCGCGTATCAGACGACATGCTTGGTGAACTGCGGTTCCAAAGGAAATTCAGGGCGATTATCCGGGATCGTTCTGAGTGGGAGGAACTTTTCTTCCTGGGGATCCAAAACATCTGCACTGTTTTACCGACGGGTCAAAGATAGAACATGGCACAGGGGCTAGTGACGCAGGACCCCACTCCAAGGTCTCGATTGCAATGGGTAAGTGGCCCTCTGTTTTTCAGACTAAATTACATGCCATTGCGACTTGCACTAGGCTCAACCTTAAGAAAGGTCTGAAAGGCGTCATCATCAAAATATTTTCTCAAAGCCAAGCTGCCATCAAGGCACTCTAAACGTGGAAGTTTTCTTCTTTTTTCTTGCAGGGTGTTTTGACGTCCTCCAGAGCTTGACCAGAAGAAATAAGGTTTCGCACGGGACTCGCTCGGGACCCAGCACCTGGACACTGGGGCATCGAGAGAAATGAGGCTGCAGACAACCTCGCGAGTGAGAGGTCTGAAACTTTGGTCTAGGGCCCAGAGCCCTTTTGTGGCATCTCTTGGTTCACCTCCAAGTCCCTGATAGAGGAGTGGATTAAGGGGATAAGCCTAGCCTATTGAGAGTCAGAGAGCCTTTGCCTTCACTTTAAACAGAGCAGACCTAAGGCGGGTTATCTGACTTGCCAAGTAGGATTACGGTATCACCTCTACAGCCTAGGAATGTCACAAGAGACAGAAGGCCGACTTTCTCTTCTCTGTGAATGTCCTGCTCCGGTCTGGCTTAGAAGTAGAACGTTTATCAGAGACATCATGAGCCCTGTTCAAATCCAATCAAGTTGGTGACACCTAAGGTTAGACTCTTACACACCAAAACAAAAATAGGTATGTAAATAGAATAGAATCGTGGTCTAGTTCCAGAATATTTTAGTATAACTCTATAAATTAACATGTAAATATTCAGAATAAACATTTTTGGAGTTAAGGTTGACTCATTATTCTTGATAAATTCCAAAAACGATTACTATTTTTACACTTTCTACCTTTTGACAATTTTGAAATTTCCAAAAGTATTTCTAGTCTAGTCGTGTACAGTCGTTCGCGATCTATTTTGACCAAAAAATGTTCAATTTGAATTATTTTGTAGTGATTATTATAACGTTAACTCCAAGTATACTAGCAGAATATAAATATACAAACAAATACGTAGATAGTGAAAATAAACGTTTGGAAGAGTTTGTTAACAAAATTAAGTTATCGTTCCATCAGGATGCGGATCCTTGTAAGAATTTTGTGGATTATGTAACTGGAGATTTGACATCAATTCAAAAGTATATATCAAAGCCAGACATAGAAGTTTTTAAATATATTAACAGTCTAGCTCCAAAGAATTTTTTTTATTCATGCGTTAATAATTATTTATCGAAGCCTTTTAAACAATATGTAGAAAATATTGAGATATCAGACATTGGAAATATACAAGCAATATCCAATCATAATTTAGATAAAACTTACATCAATCAGGCTAGATCTATCGACGGCGAAATATTTAAATGGTTTGATGCTAATATGAACTAGATAAGTCTAGCTCAGCTCTTGATACCTGATGATGTATCTCCAACTAATCCTAGATTTGGCAACTTAAGATATATACCATTAATCAGTTTACCGATACTAATGAAATTTAATTTCTTAGATGACAACAGTGAACCAAAAATGTTCCGGCCAATTTTCGAAGATTATAAATATACTAGTGACGAAATATTGAATATTAAAAAATCTTTTAAATATCTACAAGAAAATTTTATAAGTATTCATGACTTGATTTTAAATAATAGCAAGTCTCGACATAGAAATTGCCAGAGTTCAAAAGATGAGAGTTACTTTAATGAATACAAGCAGATTTTTAATGAAACAAACGGAAACGATGTTGCTAATTATTTTTATTTTGTTGCATATGGAATTTTTTACGAAATATATCAAAAAATTAATAAAGATCAGAATATTTGTTATAATATCACGTTCCGGGCATTATCAAATACCCATGCTAAAAATATTATTACAAAACACTTAAACCAACACGACAAAGAACATTTTAAAGAGCTTGTACCATATTTTAAATTTCATAATACAATTAATAAAAAACATTTAATTGATGAAATCATTCATGGCAATTGGATGAAACATTCTTACAATTTCACTAATGATTTCTTTAGTAATATAATGAAAATATATGAAATAAATAAGTACCAAAACTATGAAACTTATGTGACATATTATAACTTGGCATATTATATTCATGATGAGCCAAGAATACTAATGGCATTTTACTTTAAATGGATTGAGATTAATCGAGACAATAGTGTAGTTTCAAATCCAGACATAAAATGCATGGAATATAGTAATTGGAAATATTGGTTTACAGACTTTATGAATTTATTACAAGTGGAATTGCAGCGTAACGATTTTAATTATAGACTAACAGAACGAATTTTAAAAATACATGATTTATCAATAAATAAAATTCTATTTACCCTTATATCACAACAACTTGTTAATAAAAATTGGACAATCAGTCAAAAGATGGAGTTTCAGAATGTTTTGCTTGATACATCGGAATTTTTGAAAGAGTATAAATGTGCAGAGGCTGCAGAGGCTTCTTAGTCAAGCTGTAGAGCCATTTTTAATTTATAATAACACAAGTAAAAAAACAAAAACAAAATTATAACATATTTTAAAGTTAATTAAAAATTTAAATTTCTTTTTCGTTTAGGTTGGTTTTGATGTATTCAATCTGGTTTTTGGCTACTAACTAATCTACTTAATAGAAGCAGTTTAACCTAATATACATATTATATCAAAAGTGTAATTTATCTCGATATGGTAACAAAATTTTTAAGGCTGAATATTTGTAATAATAATTAAACTTTCTGCATTCAAACATGCTTTAAAAAATCTTTAATAAAATTGAAATAAATTGTACTTTAATGGAAGTTTTGACTATTAAGCCAAGTTTACATACAAATGACAACTCGAGTGAGCTTTAAAGCTCTTTTATCGCACAGAAATTTGTATGTTTTTTTCTTTGCGATAAAAAAGCTTCAAAGTGAACTTTCGCGTTGACTTTGGGATGTATTAGTAATAGAGTTAACCGTAACCCGCCCTCTTGAGGAGGCCGCCATGGATCTAACGACATAGCTTATTGCATTCGACTTATGATGCCCTCTCATTTGATGCCCATGTCGAGGGGGTTGTGAAGAAAATGGTAAACCGCCCTCTTGAGATGGCCGCCATGGACCAAACGATATATTGAGTATACTACGTTGCTTATGGTGTTCCACTTATCATACACTTTCATTTGATACCCGGGTCTCGGGTGTTGTGAAGAAAATGGTATTCTGCCCTCTTGTGATGGACGCCATGGACCAAACGATATATTGAGTATACTGTATTGTTCTACTTATCACACCCTTTCATTTGATACTCATGTCTCGGGTGTTGTGAAGAAAACGGTAATCCGCCCTCTTGCGATGGCCGCCATGGACCAAACGATATATTGAGTATACTATATTGCTTATGATGTTCTACTTATCATACCCTTTCGTATGTCGAAGGGGTTGTGAAGAATATTTCAATCCGCCCTCCTGAGACGGCGGCCATGGTTCTAAGGGGTTTATTGAGTATACTATATTGAATTGTCATCGGAGCTAAAGCTGCATGCAAAATTTCAGTATGATATGATATCCGGAAGTATTGGAAAAATCAAAATCTTTTCCATGAAGAAAACAGTAATTGGTCCTCTAGAGACGGCCGCCAGCCGCCACGGATCTGACAGTATAATTAGTATGCCATATTTCATTGTCATTGTAGCTGAAGCTGTGTGCAAAATTTCAGGGTGATCGGAAGTTTTCAAAAAATCGATTGCAAGATTTGCACCGGACAAGCGGACAGACAACAAAGTGAGTTAATAAAAACGTTTTAAAATACGCGTTTTTTTAAACCAAAAAGTAAAAAATAATTTTCAATGTTAAGTTTTTATTGCTGCTACTTACTTAGATGTAAAAAAGTGTCGTGAGCGTTCTGGGAGTCGTGTAACTTGCAAGTGACGTGACACTGGAAAAATGGAATTTCCCTAGTCGACTCAAGAGACATCTCTCATTTAAAATTACCAACCGTCAGTTTCATGATCATTCCCAGAGTGGAATAAAGTGAGTTATTTGCGTTTAACTGAAAGTTTCTAGCCGTGATGCAACAGTCATGCAAATGTCGTGTGAGTGATTGGAGCTTCAGAATAAGCCCCTGGTAAAGAGCGCCCCATCTTTTTTTGCATTCAAGTAAGTAGCTGCAGCAATAAAAACTTAACATTCAAAATAATTTTTTAATTTTTGGTTCATTTTAAAATAAGCGTATTTTTTATTTTTTTTTATCTATTTATTGTCCATTTTGTAAAGGTCAGATTGTATTTAGTACGTATACATTAATGAGTTGAACCGAGGTTGAGTCCAACTATGTGTAGAAATGAGTCGAATTGAGTTATAGTCCACTGAGCTCGACTCATCTCTGCTACCAGGGTTGAGTTGAAATTATGTATACAGTGATGAGTTTAGTAATTGAATATTGAATTTAGTTGACAACAGTTCTCTGTTTGTGTTTTTTGTTACGTGTAGAGTTTTTTTTTATGTTCAACTCTACCGGTTATTATGGCGTGGAGTATTTATACTAAGTTTGAAGAAAATTTGACTAAAGAAAAAATAGTCCTCATATAACCCCATTACACCCCTTAGGGGATGAATTCCGTAAAATCGCTTCTTAGTGGTTGTCCACGTCATTATAGGGATGCACTGTCACCTTTACTTGGATATAGAAAAGGCCGAAATCAATAGCCGGAAATATTACCTAGTGCGTCAAAGGTCACAATAAATAGGTTTTAAAAATAGGCCAAGTAACCCCATTTAAAAAAAACGCAATCGATCGACCACACACTCTCTTCAACCGGAAACTACTAACTACCGATTTTGTGATCTTGAATTAATTGTGTTCCCCTAATCGATACCGCCACCACTGAGACTCCATGGCAGATGGACATAAAGTGATGAACTAATTATACCCTGCTCTAAACTATAATCCACCTAAAACTATAAATGCAGACCTCACACATGCACGAGAGCATTGGGCCAATCTGCAGACGACCAGACCAATTCGATCGTTACAGAATTGACCAGTTCACAGTGTTTTGTGGATTGTTGGATTTCATAACGATCGGAAAAGATCAAGCCATCAGCCTCAAATTACAGTAATTTCACAGCAAATATCTCGGTTCTGCCACACATGTCGATAAGTTCAGGTAATTGCAATTTCGAGAATATACCGTCCCGTGGGTGTCTCCTGACACACTGGGTAGATGGGATGATGGATTCCTTTCGACCGCTCACAGATGACAGACATCCGATAAAAATGGCGTTTGGGCTGCTCTTTTGTTTTGCCGCTGTATTTTAGATGTAATTTCCGGAACTAATGAAGTTGTTTGCTCGAGTTCCGAGTGGATTTAATGATTGGAAATGAGTAGCTGCGAGGCTTTCCGATCATGGAATTAGATTCGGTATTTATGTTGTATTGTGTACCTCTCCTTTGGGCATTCATGCTTTTCTCTTTATTTACTTTATTTAAGATCGTGGAACAACGATCGACTATAGAGTCGAAACGTGAATCATAATAATTTGCACCGTGAAATTTATGTTCCAGTCAGTTCAGAAAAATGCCAAACCAAAGGACATTCCCTTTTTTTTGAAATATGTTGATCGGATTACATTTGGACAAAATCATAAATCAAGATCATCTTATACAATTTCCAAAATTTGATACAGTTTGACTTATACGATTTCGTCATAATTTATAACGAAACATAAAATCCAGAAAACGAGGAGAAAACCCCGATCAGTTCCTTAGACAACAGCAAAACGAGGGATCGTCGCAACACACAACACAACACACTAACGATCACCTTTATTGATATGAAAAAAAAAAACCCTGATGATCTCCTTTCGATCTGTAGAGTCCTTTTTAGGGGTTTATATTTTCTGAACTAAGAATACAAAAGCCCAATCAAATATCCTATTGAGCATGTCTGTTGTCGGGTGATAAATAACTTCTAAGATATCGTATCGTAGGTGATCCTCAGTTTTTGTCACCCTTAAGCAGGAATCACTGCACCACCTGCATCTGGTGTGTCCTGTTGTTGACTTTATTTAGGGCGGAGCAGAGTTGGCAAGCTGTGCTACTTCTGTTGTTTGCTGGGACAAATTTATAATAACCACCATCAGAATAGGGGTGTAGATTATATCAAGGTAATTTTTGTGGGTTTTTTTTGTGATTTATTTTTCGTTTTGCATAAATTAAATTTAGGTATATCGGGGAAGGATTTCGTGTAAAGGAAATGACGGAATGATTTTATCCAAGACCTTAAATCATTTTCAGATTTTATTTCGAGTACCAATACAAATCTTTATATATAAAAATCACATGTCACGATGATCGTACACGCTAATTTTCAAAGCCGCCTAATCGAATACAATGAAATTTTGTGAATACGTATGGTTGGTTCCAGCTAAAAAGGTAAGATAGTTTTGGACCCGACAAGTGGCGCTGTTGTAGAGATCTAAAAAATTGTAATTTTCCCACGGCTGGCCCGATTTGGCTAATTATTTTTAAAAGTGCTCTTAATAGTCTGAATAAGGTGTTTAGAGAAAAAATTGAAAGAGTTACCACGAAAATTGAAATTTCGGGAAATCTATGGCATTTTTGTATGAGCGGTCTCGCAGACGTCACAAAAAAATATCTGTCGTTCATAGAAATTTGTCTCGTCTTAAGAGGCATAACACTCTGACAAGGACAAATTTTCTTCGCTCTTTTAGTTGAATCGACTGTTCGGCTGAAAAAATCCAAAGGAAATTGTGGCGATTAAATCGGGGTATTTTATGCCCCGTTTTGGAAATGTCTCTATAGATTTTTGTAACATGCGTGGGTTCAGTTCAAATTGAAACTCAAATATAACCTGACGCTAATTTAATTCAATATCAGTTGTTAGGATACACCTTGGTGCATAACCTTTCCTCCCATAGGGATATTGCCATTTTATATTAGAAACAATGTGGTTACCATAATGCGGGTACAGGAGCGGCGCTTTCATAGGTGGAAATGGTGCACTTGCACCGGGCGCAATTTGACAGGGACGCAGATGGGGATTAATAGAAATTTTGAAAAAAAAAAATTCTTCATTCAGAATTAATTTTTATTACAACGATTTATTTTTCCAATTTATTATCTCGATAAAATATTCTGTACGTGAATGAATGAACTAAAAATGAACATTTAACTGTTTGTGCTTCTGTCCATTGTCCTTCACTGCGGCCAAAAAAGGAACGCGCAATATGGCATACGGTACCGGTCGCAGAAAAAAACCTGTCCTGCCTCCTATTCCAGTAGAGAACCATGATCATACACTCTGGTACTGCGGTAGAGGTATATTAGAAGGGCCTTAAATTAGGTAATGAAGTTCAGTTCAACGTTTATTCCGATTAAAATATAAAGATTACAAACTATACATCATTATCTTACTACTAGACCTTAAGTCGACTGTATCCAGGTGAAATATGTACAAGATAGATTTTTACATGTAAGAGGTATTAGTAATTGCTTATAGATATAAATCTGACTTATACCTACGGAGCCAAGTGAATAGTTTGGCTCAGAGCCTCTTTATCGGAAGGTATCAACAGTTAGGGCTGACCAGCGTGAGGGTACATGCCCGTGCATAAGAGCCATATACACCTCCCGTGGATGCCAGGGGTTATAGTTGTATGACGAGCAGCGGCCACCCCCGCGTTCATGTCAGGTCACGCAGCTTGCAAAACGAGGGGTAAGAGGTTGCCAGACGTACAGCTATTTGATTAATATTGCGTTTAAACAAGGGTCATGTTAATGCGAGAATACATTCGGCTCTCTTAATGAGAGGAGTAGGGAGCGCCCGCTATTTACAATTCATATTGTTTAGAATAACATAGGCCTATTCCTTACTTGTAGAAGATATGTTTATTAGTGGTGGTTAGTATCTGTCATCAGTATGGTTAATCGAGATTAATCAATTGAGAAGTGCTAGCTGTGCTTATTTATTCTTATGTTCTGTAGTTGCCTACGCAGCAGAGCTGGGTCTAATTCTAGATGGGCCGCGCTACTGTATCCGAGGTAGGGTCAGAGACTGAGTTATTACAACAGTGCGCTATTTATCACGTGCCCTATTGTTATAAGGCTAATTGTTCATCTTAAACATCATCCGCGGTGGTGGTCCGCATCAAAGCTGCCGTAGAATTGCGGGATTGTGGAGTTATTAGGTGTGAGGACGGGGTTTATATTGACATTAAGGAGGTTTAGAGGATTAAGGTAAAAATTGCCAATGGGGGAATCACTGTTTTCCCTGTACACATTGCTAATAAGAGGGTTTTCGTGTGATGAAAGCTTATTAGTGCGCTCTTTCCAATTTTCAAGCAGGTACGTCAGCAGCGGAATTATTTGCGCCTTGGCATAAAGCTCTCTATTAGAGTAGTATTTTAATCTAGATTTGAATCTCAGAGAACAACAGTGCCTAAGGATTTTCCTTTCGAGGCACTCAAGGCTGCGAGCCCAAGTAGTGGAGCAGTTAAACCAGCAGGGAAAGCCGTATGCCAGCGATGGTCTGATAATCTGTTTATATAGTAGTAGCTTCGACTGCATGTTAAGTGGGCTTTTATGCTTGAGAATAGGGTAAAGAAACCCCGTGACTTTGCGAGTTTTAGCAATAACCAGTTTAATATGTTGGTTGAATTTCATTAGGCAGTTGAAATTAATACCCAAGTACTTGATCTCTGAAGTAACAGCTAATTCTGCGCCATTTAGGCGGATCTTGAGATTTCTGCATTTCTTGACCGTGTTCCGAAGTCCTTTGCCGCTGGCATTCCTGAAGGTTATTAGTTTGGATTTAGATTCATTAATGGATAAGCCCCATGTGGAGTAATATTTATTAATGACATCAAGATGGTTGACTACATCAGCCTTGGCCATACAGGGGTTGGATTTGGTTGCGTATACGACTGTGTCATCAGCGTAAAGAAGGGCCTTTGAACGCGTCCCTCTTACGTAATGGGGGAAGTCGTGTAGGTATAAGTTGAAGAGTTTTGGCCCTAGGATAGAGCCTTGTGGGACCCCAGATTTTACCAACACGTGCCGTGAGGTAGCACCTTCGATTTTGCCTTTAAGAGTTCTGTTTGTGAGAAGCTGTCAAGGAGCCTAACAATCCATCTGGAGAAGTTAGTTCTTTGGATCTTAACAATTAGTCCATTATGCCATACCGAGTCAAAGGCTTTTCTCATATCGAGTGAGCATAGGACAGTAGTCTCCTTAAGTCTAAGTCCCTTGATGATGTCGTTTTGGAATACCAGAAGGGCATGTTCGGTAGAGTGGTTCGCCTTAAATCCAAATTGTTCGTGAGGGATGAGGCCAATAGCTGAGCAGTGGCTGTCGAATTCTAGGGCCATGACGCGTTCTAGTAGTTTTCCAACGTTAGATAGTAGTGATATGGGTCTGTAGCTGTCTGGGGTGTTAGGGCCTGTATTTTTTTTATGTATAGGAATTAAGAGTGCCTCTTTCCATGCATCCGGGAAGTATCCGTTTTAGGTAATGAAGAGCGACAACTCATCTGCCTGGGAGAACTACACCAGAAAAAAAAGAAATTAAAAAACTATACGACGAGTAAGAAGAGTGTCGTGGTCGGCGAAACTCTACAGAATAAAGTTAATGAAACAATGAGAAGAATGGCAGAGAAGCTGGAGGAAACTAGCAAAATCATAATGGAAGTTCACTCTCCAGGAAGCTTCTTCTCGGGTAGGCATTGAGATTATTCAAAATCAAATGAAAACGAGGTTGAGCCGCTGTTAGGATCATGACAAAAGAGGGATTGAAACCTGCTATAGAAACATTTTTCTATTTCAAGAATTACGGCTTGGCGAGATATTCTCCGCTTTCTCCCATGCGACAAGAAGGCCATTGCTCTTAACTAGGGGCGGTTCTTTCATATTGGCATATGGTGCACTTGCACCGGGCGCAATTCGACTGGGATGCAATTTTTCCATTGTGCTTCATTGCGATCAAAAAATGAGCAGCATACTGACATACTGCACCGGGCGCATAAAACCCAAGCGCCGGCCCTGTGCGTGTAATAGTAGCTCTTTTAATTTTAACCATCTCTGGCTTCAAATCATCATTTAAAACAACGTAATATTCTTTTGTTTGCTAGACAGAGATCCTAACATAAGAAACGAATCCCCAACTTCAGCTATTACTGCTCTTTCCGAACGGATTTCAGGATTTTTATCACTCAATCCTGAGTGTAAAATCATTGTTGCGAATGATTACAATGATTGGGAGATTTGTTTCCGAAACAAAAATCTCAACTTTGCCGCTATCTGTGTCTTCAGGATCTTAAAGGTAAGAATACATTTATTTATTCATCATCTAACCAACTCTTTGAAGCCTAGGCAAATATATGGCTTAATGGGGAATGCATAAAAACAATAAAAGCTAAAGAAGCGGCCTTCAGAAGATATTGAGGTTTTCAAACCCCGTGACATTTGGCGCAGGCTGAGGTAAAAAGCTCTTAAAAATGTGTAAAAGCTTGGGAAAGCTTCATTTAGCTCCTGCTAATCAAATAACTTGCTGTCATTTAATCAGTCACGACTGCGTATTGTTAGAGGGAGATGTATTTTTATGGCGCACCATGCGTTTATTGTCAAAGTTAATGAACAGTGGCGTCAAATCCATTTTCTGAAGTGGAATGAAACCAAAAATACCAACAAATTTTCGTATGAAGTTCTGAAGTTTAAAGAAACAACAAGAATAACTCAATTTGAATAATTGTCCGGTCACTTATGCTTTTCATTTCTAATTTGGCCACATTCGAATACCAATGTTGAAAGCAACATGAGCATTCCAAGAATAAGTGAAAGTCTAACCTCATGTGTCAACTTTTATAAAAACGTCATTCATGTCATGGTGCAATGCCTAGTAAGAAGCTTAGCTCGAAGAATAGAAAATGGATAGGATAGGTTAAAGGAAGTCTAGGGATGCCTGAGGAGGTGGCGGTGAACCTTGAGTTTTTGATGTTGTATGAGTTCAGAGTCAACTGTCGGGGTAAGCGGAAGATATTCTTATTATTCACATAGTCTTACGCCTCCTGAAAATGGTGGATCCATCTAGCGATCTGGCGAGGGCTGTGGCGCCAGCAGTGCCAGACGGAACAAGGAACAAAGAGGTGCGACGTCCGCTATGTAAAGACCCAACTTCGCCGTCGTCTGGTCTCGAGTCCAGGGTTTGAAAGGAGGAGGGTGTTCGAATTGTCGAATTGACCGAAGAAAGTAAGCAAGAAACCGCTTTTTTTAAAGCAGCACCGACAGCAGCGTATCCGTTGCGGGTACGTGCCGCTCTGGACGCCAGCTAACGGATTATTGAGTTGGAGCTTGAAAACATCTATATAAAAGTTTCCTTAGTGAATGTAGTAAGGAATACCCGCAAATTCACCAACTAGACAACTTCGTAAGTGAAAAGTAATGAAAATTGATTATCCAGTGGGTCCTCTTCAGGGTCCGGTCCTGTCCTCTCGCAACTGTTCTCTCTACCGGCCCCGAATCTGGGCCGATGTCATCCAGTTGGGCATCCCTAAGCTCTGAGCGTTCTGGTCTACGCCATTCTTCTAGCGGAGGTTGGGTCTCCCTAGGTGTCGCACCCATAGGTCCTACCGCAAAGAACTTTAGGAGCAGGCTCATCTTCACGAGAGATATCTTGGATGACGAAGCTGACAACATTATTTGCCAAAGTATAAGATATAGAAAATTCCAGACCCGGATATCAATCGCGCATCTTTTAATGAGAAACCCTTCTTCTGTGATGGCGTCCGGACGGTTACTGTAGTTGACTATGTTTATCCTGGGTTGGAGTACACAATAGGCCTAACTTGGCCGCAGTTTTTTTTTTTAGGTGGTAAAGTCAAGCTTAGGAATTACCCTTTGTCCTACTAGTTTGTCATGTCGTTCGAGTCATGGCCAGTCTCTAGTAGTAAGCTTGTTTTGAAGGATAAAGGAGAAGGGATAGGTTAGGGTCTGGAGGGTGCGTGAGTAGATGTCTATGAACCTTGCGTTTGAACTCTGAGATGTTATATGAGTTCGGAAACAGTGACTGTGGAAGACAGTTCCACAATCGAGTTGTTCTATTTATAAACGAACTACTAAAACGTAATATGCGCGAAGGAGAGGGCTGAAGGGTGAAGGGGTGAGCCGAGTTGGCTAGTCTTGTGTTGCGGGAGAAAAATTGCCGTGTAGGCAGGAGGTTTCTAATTTCGGTGGAACACTCGCTATGGTAATAGCGGTAAAATTTGCTAAGTGCTGCAACATTCTTACGGTGGCTTAAAGAGTCGATGGAGGAGCAAAGGGTGCTATCGCCAATGAGTTTGATGGCGCGATTTGGCACCTTGTCCAGCCAAGCCAAGGTGGTTTTAGGGGCGCCCGCCCAGATATACGAGTTGTATTCAAGGTGGGGTCGAATGTAGACTTGTAGATTGTAGCTAGAACAGCTGGCTGAAGGAGGAACTTACATCTCTAAAGGAATCCGAGGCATTGATACGCTTGTTTGGCGATTTGGAATATGTGACCATTTCATTGCATATCATTGGATAGAGTCATTCCCAGGATGTTAAGAGATGGGTCAGGTGTTAGGTTATCCTTGTCCACTAAAATAGAGGGAAAGTCGGTACAGGAGTTCGCGGTCTAAGAGACAAGGTCTGGCACTTGCTTGTCTAACGTTGGCGTAAGAGTAACGCAGAGTACTGTCATCGGCAAAACCGTGGAGTGGGTTGGAGGGGATTGAGAGCAGATCGTTAATAAATATTAGAAATAGAGCAGGTGAGAGGATCGATCCTTGGGAACGCCGGCCGAGATGGAGTGTGAGTTGGATTCAACGCCATCCAATACTACCTTGATTGAACGGCCAGAAAGAAAGCGCTCAATCCAGTTCATAAGAACTGATTCGATACCAATAGCTTGGAGTTTAGACAGCAGAGCGGGATGCCATACTCCGTCAAAAGCTGGTTGCTCCCTCATTCCTTATCCTGGATCTCCTGTTTGCCTTGACCTCTTTACAAAACATCGCAGATAAGTTTTTGGCAAATTATGTTAGGATTTAAGGATGCTGAAAACAATAACGTTTCCTTGAAACTATTCCCTAAGGATTCTTACAAAACTGATTTATACTCGTAATTATCGTTCTACTCGTATCATTTTTTATTAGTTTTACGAACCCCCTTATCGTGTTTTCTAGGCAAAAATGTTGATCCTTAAAATATAAATATTAAAATTATAGCCACTAAATCATTCTGGTCGTGTGTCGTGTTAAGGTGAAATATAAAATAATAAAAAAAATTTGGGTTAATATAAATATTTCCAGGCGAACTTCCTGACACATAACATTACCATTTTATTACACCATATCAGTACACGACCACCCAATTTAGTCCTTAACCTGCAAAAAAAAAAATAATTAAAGTTAAGTGTCCAAGAAAAAATATTTCCCTTGACTTTAAGTGCAAATAAAATTGATAATATAGTCGCAACATTGTTAAATGGTTTTAAGGATCTCCTTGTTAAACATTTATTTAATTAACATAAAAATTCTTTAAAAAAAAAGAACTATCACCACCCAAAAAGAAATTGATATAAAATCATGCGACCTACAAAGTCGATTATCAGGTAAACACCAAAATCATTTTTAATCAGTTTAATAACTTAAGAAAGCTACCATAAAATAAAATGAAGCGAACGGTGCATAAAATAAAGATATCAACCGGAGATTGAAAGAACAAAAAAAAAATAAAAAAATAAATAAATAAAATTGGATATATATCGACACGAGACAATCACCCACCTCGATGCGGAATAACGATTTTTTGATGTCCGATCATTATGCATACCACGAGTCTTGCATCACAGCCACACACTATATGTTATATCGAGGAGGAGGCCCCCACTGGAAGTCGCACACATTACAGACACCTTCTTCAAAAGGTGATTCAGGTGATAAAAATTTTCGGCTGCACCTGAAGAAATCTGGACCAGTTATCATGTAGTAAATATTATTATATATCGTAGCCCTCCTGAATCCGCCAAGAAAGCGTGCTTTTAGGTATTATTTTTTATTTTATTTCAAAAAGCCCGCGATACAGCAAGCCTAACTTGGCGCCTTCCACACCCACACCTGTTCCAGAATTTCACCCGTGCGCGCCGTGCGACAAGCCAACAGAATGACTTAAGGTGTAAAAGAAAAGAAAGTCAGGTGAGAGGTGCTGGGTACATCCTCGTGATGTAGTTTTTTATTGACACTTCAGTTCGTAGCTGGCATGAACTTTTCGCCGATTTTATGTCAGATTTTTAAATAGCCCAATCAATTCGGGATTTGTTTGGACAGGAGTGGAATAATATTGCCCATCGTCGATGGACCATAAAGGTGAGGATTATTGGGGGGCCCCCGTACGCGAACAGAGATGACCTGGAAAGGAGATTTTCCCGGGGGTACTTTACGTCTTCTTGTGATGGCTGAAGGTTGTTTAAGGCCTTTAGGTGTATTACGGCATATCGCAAAATGTCAATCGGCCGCCAGCTCCGGTCTGGGCTGTTGATGTGGTGTGCTTCTTACCTGTGGTCCATACTGTTGGTGCTGATTCCAACATGCTATTAACTGGGAAGTGTGGACGTCGATTTATTGCTGCTGGTAATGTAAATTAACAGTTAAACGCGGATCGTATAGGGTATATCGGGTATTTACTTAAGTTTATCCTTATCTGATTTAAATAAATTCCACTTCTGGGTGTTGGGTGTCAGTCGATTACTTCGTTTTTTTACGATCGAGAAACTATAAAAGAATTTAGGAGCCAATATTGAATTATTCGCACCTTATGCGATGGCATGTCGCTGATGACGACGACAGGGGAAGCCAGAGTCAGATTGCGAGCTAGAATAAAAATAGACACACGAAATTATATAAATAGAAGCTTCAGCCTCGAAATTCCAGGTAATAAAACTCACATATGGGTTACTAGTATATACCATATATTTTTTTACTGTCTTCGTTTTGCATGAATCGCTCCGTAATTTCGTCATTTTGAAAGATTCTTGGATAAGTTCTTGGCAGAAACTCTCCTGTTTTGACATCGAGCAACGCGATTATGACATGGCACACAACTGTCACACACAATGTCTTAAGCATATACCCACAATATTGTGCCAAGCCCAAGCAGCATATGATATGGCATAAAACAACAATCTTCTATGTATGTATGTAAGTATAACCAACGTTGCGTGCCAAAGAACTGTTTTACTATACTACCTTACCGCCCTATTACAAGTGGTTCTGACATTGAAAGTGATAATTTTCATGATTTTGTTTCTGATGATATGATGATGGCATTTGGTTTTAGTTCTTTTTCTTGCATTGTTCTTCTTCGAGGCGAACGCTACACTACTGTCGTTGCATTGTGATGTGATGTGATGTGTGTTTTATACTTTTTCTTTCGAGGTAAATTATGCGGCACAAAGCCAAGCAGCGCGTGTCTACCGTGAAATCTACTCTATTATGAGCCAGTTTGATCCACATTCTGCCACATATTATGAAACATGTCATTCCTGCCAACATTTTGCTAGTTAATGCCCACACAAAACTGACTTTAATGAAATCATTGTTAGTAATGATTTTTAAATAAGAGATGTGTATTATTGTAAAGTTGCTTCAATTTATGGTGTTATTGCGAAAGAATATGACATTTTGTGACATATTATTAAAGGATCGAGGAACAGTCTGTCAGGCCGTTCGCCATGGTGCAATGTCTAATAGTAAGCTGAGGACGCCAGCCAATAGGTGCACAGGAGGACTAACACGTTGCTAAGATCTTAGCGCCCGGTGCCGTGCTGCACTGGTGAGCTAACGACTACGTCCGAAGGAAGAGAAGAATAGTCTCTTTAATAAAAAATTGCTTCAATCTACTGAGGTGGTTATATGCCGGGGGTGCTTGGCCAAGGTATGTTTGGTCACAAATATCCGAACTATGGATACCTGGGCCTTTCGATTTTAATTCACTTTCCACACCGCATAGGCTCCCGCTGGGGCGAACTATAGGAAAAGAAAGGCTTTAACAAGTAAAAGACCCCGTTCAGCGGATCTCACGGGACAAAAAAAGAAACAGAACCGTACAAAGGCCCATCTTTAGGCAGGACCTCAAGGCCAAGCTTGGCCTAATCTCGTATACCACTGTTTTGCACCTAATCAATTGGCTGCAGGGAGCCATCATTGACGCCGTCCTTGAAAACACAGGTGGTGAAGCCAACACAGTTTTTGAGGGAAGCTTCCCAAACCGTGCCACCCAAGAATGGGTGGGAAGTTACTTTCCCGACGACCTCAAGGGCGCTCTTAATATCGCTCTGGTGAAAAAGATAACTTTCCTCACACTCATTCGATTCGAGGCTACTTCCACCATAGTGTTAGAATGCGGTCACGTCTATTGTGCCAACATTCAGTTGTGCCATATTGTGCCAATATTCATATTGTGCCATATTCAGTTTTATCCAATTTTATTGACGGACCGTGGGTGATATTCTTTCTTCTTCTTCTTTGATCCGTTAGCTGGCCGGTCCGAGCGGGACGTCCCCGCAACAGATACGCTGCCGCTCGGTGCCGCTTTGAAAAATGCGGTTTCTTGCCAAGTTTCTTCGGTTCTTCGGCTTAACCGATTCTGGTCAATTCAGCAGGTGGTCCACCCTCCTCCTTTCACACCCTGGGCTTGGGACCAGGCGACGTCGGAGTTATGGGTGATATTGAAAGTTTGTACAATATATTGAGCAGATCAAAATGGATTTGATATTTAATGTTTAATATAACACAGTGCTGAAGTCTGTAGTTAACACGTTGAATACCATGGTGGTCAACGGTCACCGTCACTGAGTTTGATCGTAGCGCCGTGGGGTTACTATAAGATAAAGTAATGGCAAAAGTGGGCATCCTTGTCGTACTCCTGAACACACCTAAAACCTGGCGGTTAATTTTACGTTATGGACAACTCTGCCTTTGGAACTGTTGTATAGATCTTTTATCAATTGTATTATTTTGTCCGGAAATTCACGTTGACTTAGTGCTGCCATATATAGTTCCTATTAACTGAGTGGAACACTTTCTCATAGTCTATAAAAATTCAAGATAAAGGGGGATCGTAGTTCAGTAGACTGCTCCGTTATGGCTCTCAAGCTGTTAATATGATCTATGACGGAGCATTCGATATCAGGCCTAGTTGTAGCAGGCCCCCCTTTTTTTGGGTTTTGACTATGATACCTTAGGTCCAGGAGTTTAATGGTACTTCCTGGATTGGCTGTAGAGCATCTGTGAGACTTGAGTCGGCTTTCAACAATTCTGGTGTTGAGTACGAGCCTTTAGCCACTCGACTGCGTCCCCTTCGACCGCATCAACGACTCGCCAATGAAGTTGTTGAAGCGGTAAAAAAGACTGTTGCCGATAATCCAATGTGTCGCATCGCTGCCGATGTCAGCAGTTAAACATGATTGGAAGGACTCTAAGGAGGATTATCAAGCAAAATTTTTCTCTTATTATATCATATCTCTTCCTATAGAAAGGGCAACTTACTAAAAGATTGTTGCCAATGGACAACCCGCGTCGACTGAAATATGGAAATGCCGCCGAAAGAATGATTGATGCCGAGCCAAATTTTAACAACGGACAAAGCTCATTTTACACTCTCTGGCGGAGTTAATAAACAAAACTGTGGTATTTGGGGAATAGAGAACTCATTTTTCTGCAAACTTCGAACGGCGCACGCCATCGTTGGATGTTGGTGTACTTTGTGTGTTCGAAAACGCGCGAAAAAAGTCTGACGAAATTATTTTCAACAAGACGGCGTATTTTACCAGACCCCCACTACGATGAAGTTCTTGCAAAAGTAAACTTTATGTCAGCAAGCCAAAGACCATTGACGAAATCAAAGCTAACAAACGCCTCGAAGTAGCTGCTATACCTCCCTGAATGCTAACCAATGTGAAGGCGAATTTTTGCTTATCGAATGGGTCTTTTAATCGACATTATATTCAAAAACTGTTTTGAAATAATGGAGGATTGGGGTTAGGGTTTTGCTGATTTAAGATTTGTTGCAGATTCCCAGCATATTCTCGCTTTGGATGTTTCTAACTTCGTCCATTTTGAGGCTAATAGTTAGTACTACCAAATGGTGATCGCCATAATAGCCCGACAGTCACTTGGTCTATTTGGCTCCTTGTGTATTTTCTTGTGTCAAAAGTAAGCTCCATCTACCAAGAGTTGGTGCGAACTGTAGAAGTCAACGAAAAGCTCACCATTGTTGTTAGCAACTTGGCTTATTCCTTGATTTGGGTCTTCAAGGCTGGTTTTGCTAGGGTCGATCAGTGCGTTTAAGTCACCCACCAAAAAATGATGTCCTCCTTTGAAACAGAGTGAAAAATCTTATTCAGCTAATGAGGCTGGACCTGGTTTCCTTGATGAGAATTACGCCAACGCCTTCCTACAGTTTTCTGGGTTTCAAATAGTTTAGTTGCAAATATTTTGCAGCAGTTCTAAGGCTGTTTTTCTTAAACGATGTACTGTAACAAACCATGTTTCGTTACTAAGAACCCTCTCCGCGAACGTTAGAAAAATACTCTCCTAACAAAGCTTTATGCTGTAAACAATCGCTTTGCTCAGCGACTGTCAAAAACGAATAGAACACACCGCTTTTGTATGAAGCTGCACAATCTGCAGACCACTGCGATAACTACGCCGCCGAGCTCGGCTACCGCATCAATCCAAGTTCTATTTCGTAGCCATCGCCAAGTTGCATGTGCTCTGTGGCATGGGTTTGTGTTGCTATTCTCGTGTGCTCCTGTGTACGTGTACAGCATACTCGTCTGTGCAAGATGTTTATTCCGGTGTGTGTTTTTTAATTTGTGTCGCCGTGCGTCGCTCTTAGTGTGTGCTTGCAACAAATTTCGTCGGGCCATTCGGCGTGGCCGAGGAAAATAGTTTCGCCGTTGCCCTTAGCATGTATACAGCATTAGGAAAATAAATATATACTCAGCATGCTGGGTGAAAGTCTTTTGAAACCTTCACTTCGAAGCTTTAACGTTTCCTACACCGACGAGCTTTCTAGCTATAAAATAAACAGCTTCACCAGGCAAAAATTTAGTCTTTAACCAGCCTCGTTCGGGAGAGGTCACCTTCTCCGGTCATATACCGTGTCGTGGTGTAAAATCCGACACGGTTACACATTACACATAATACACACATTACCTGAGGAATGTTGCCTAGGCATTGTCGTGGTGATGATCCGACAATGTGCCGAAGCAGCGATTCCTAGACCATGTTGTGGTGTATAATCCGGCACGGTTAGACCGCAGACATAACACATACCGACCAAATACCTGAGGATTGTTTCCTGGAACAGTGTCGTGGTGTATGATCCGATGCAGTTCGCGGCAGCATTTTCTATACCAGTGTCGCGATGTGACCAGATACAAAACCGACCATATACCGAACGCCGCATTACACACATACCTTCCTAGACCGCACCAGTAATACCACTGACCCCAGCTTACGTACATGTAGAGTATAGTAATGAGTAGATAGCTGCTTAACAATGCATCATTAAGATGCATGTACCTAGAGATAATCCGTAGTTAGTTACTTAGAAATACCTACAAGAAACATGTATCCAGAAATTTCTGGTGTATATATAAGGATTTTTTGAATGAATAAAGAAATGTTATTTTGCAACGCTCCCTTAAAAAAGACGAACGAAACACCATTGCAGTATTTGCTGAATTCTTTCGTTGATTTCATTCTCAGTTGGGTAGGCTAAGTGGAAATTCATCTTTCAGTTCGCAACTGTCACATTGATAGTGAACGAGCACCGCAATCACAAATTTGTTTAACTCATTTTCAAAATGTAATAATAACAAAACTTTAATAATTTCATATATGTGCTTGAAATTCGTACAATTTATCAAACTAATTGATAGCATTAACCTATGATTAATTATTCAAATGACTTTAAAGTCAAGTAAGCTATAATTTATTCTAATCCAGGTGCGTGCCAGATTGCATTTATTTCATTTCATAATCAAAATTTAAATATCAAAACTAAAAAAAGACAAATTATGACATAAAACATAGTGCAACATTGAACTTGCATATTGCGTTTACAAATAAAAAATATAAACCAAGACAACAAAACCCCATAAGCACACCACCCAAGTGCGAATTCTATCGTAATCTTTGGCAAACTGCATTGCCCTAATCTAGTCTGCAACTGTTTTCAAGTGGAAAATACCTGTCATGTAATGAACTTGGAAATATGGAAAAAAATAACTGGTGCAGAGCGAAATACCATGCAAAAACCACTATAGGAGCACATGCTTCAATGAAAACATTACAAAACCTCTCGACAGAACTGTAGAAATCCATCTTTTCATGGTTCAGCAAACAATAAAAAACATTCGTGGTTGAGAGATTTTTTTCAAGAAAACTCACTTTTTTTCCATTTAGAGGTCAAGGTGGAAGAAGGTGTTGGTATGATTTTCAACGAGTTTTTCTCAAGTATTAACATTTTCAATATTTTGATGACTGACTGGGGAAATCTGTAAAAGGACAAAAAGGTGCTGCTAACCCACGAGCACAAAATGAATCCTATGCAATTTGCATGCGGTGATAAGATTTATATTTCATTATTTACCCCCAATTTGTCAGGTATTTTACTAAAGCAAAACGCCTTTTCAGCTTACCGTACAGGTAACATGTTAATCTGAGGAATATTAATGGCTTGTTAAGGCTCCAGGTGTGGCTTATTAATGCCGTGTCCATTACATACAACTGGCAATAAGTTATTGAATGTCGTCGGTAATCAAAACGATTCAAGTATAAGTGCAAGATGCAAGATGCAGAAAGATGGGCATAGGCCGAAAAGATGCAAGAGTTCAGGATGTATATCTTGAATGTCGAAGGGTAATTGCTGGTTAGGTATTCTTTCCGGGGTTGTGATAAAGAAGGAATTCTAATTTTACTTAAAGATTGTCAGAATCTTTATAAATATCGAGGAAATTCTCAAGCTTTAGTAAATTTTTTTAGATCGGATCCTCTTCGATTACCAAAGCTGGGGATTCTATTAGAAATCGACATTTCTCATCTTGCCAATGACAGGCCAAAAGACGTTTACTTTCAGATTTAGTCTTCCTTAGGGTCTATTTTTGTAGATAAAGAATAGAGTAGGTGTAAGGAGACAAGAACGAAGTTATATTCTGGGAAATCCGGAAAAATTGCATTGCCATTATTACATCAAATAGTTAATCAAATGCAACTGGTTATGCTGTTCTTCGAATCTTGAGAGATCTCCAGCCCAATTCGAGCCTTGGAATCCATCAGCTTCTTCCTCCAGACGTTTCTCTGTTCTGCAGCTCCCCTACAGTTTCTGATGTTGAGGAGTTTTGGTGTATCAGAGTGCTGATAGACGATGAGAATATTCTCATGTAAATGCTCTCGCGAGAATAAAAATTCTTTCTCACAGTAATGTAAGAACTCATGAGGATCCATTCTCGTTCTCATGGTACTAGTCTGCAGCGCTCTCACGATAATCGTTCTCTCAGTCTTTTAGATAGGTGCCGTAGAAGTATTCCAATCAGAATGCGTGAGAATGCAACCATGAATGTTGGAAGGAACGATTGTTCTCATCCATTTTCTTATTATTGTTTTATAAAATTACATTCGCAGGTGGTTGTGTTTATTTAGTTTTACTATCCCAGTAGGAAAAAGTAAAAGCACTTTGCTGCGGAGCAAATATAAAGCAGTAAGACAGTCCGTCTGCTTCCAACAGCAACGGTATCAAAGCACTATCTCAGCAGATGCATATAAATCTCTACAATTGCGGCATAATAAAAGTGCTGAGCTCTGCGGACATGCAATGTTAAAATACCATGAAGCTTCTTACGGAGCGTAAGCGCTTTACTGCTTCAAAATAGCGCTTTAAAAGGCCTTTCGAAGCATTTTTTTTCCTACTGGGATGTTATTTACCATTACATTTATATAAGTTTTACTAATTTGGGTGTGGCGAAATCAATAAAAATAAAATCAACCCCAAACTTTATCGCAACCTACCCCACACTTGCTTATGAAAACATCACGCCAATTTTTGTATATAAATATCCCTTACTGTAAGCAATTTTTTATCCCAAATTCAACCCCCTCTTTGAATCGCAACCTACCCCTCCCTAGCCCTAAAGTTGAATTATTTTTGTATCCCCTAAATAAAGCTTCAAGCGGCAATTTTCTATGAAAAAGCGCCAGGACCTACTAGATATAAGATAATTTTTAGAAATAGACCTACACCCTGCGGGTATCGAGAAACTACCTCCACCAATAGTGGGTGAGGACTAAGCTGTCTATCCATTGAGTATAAGATTAAATAATTTAGTTTAAACCCCCTGGTGGTGTGGGTGGGCTCCGTACGTACGGTTACGATTCAGCACGTCATATTTGGTTCTGGCTTTAGTCGTAAAATTCGTAATTGTATCCGGTCATGATTATAGTACCTGATTGATACCGCTTAAACTACAAATGATATCGTATTCTTTGTGGAGCCAATCGAAGGATATTAACGAAAACATGCGATTAAAAAAAATTCATAAGATTCGGTCGAGCCTTTTTTTATTATATTATTATAGACGTTACAAAAGCACCTTCAATTGATTTGATTTTCTGATATATAATAAACTCGTTGGAATGAAATGAATTGATTTGTGTTTTTAAACGAACGCATTGACACTTTTCACTTCGGATGTGCTTTCATGGTGGAATTTGAGGCTCTCACTGCCAATGAAAAAAGCGATTTTTAGATTCCCAATTGTTTTGGCGTACGCCATACTTTTGGCCAATAGGTAGCGCAAGGTGCTCCGAATTCCTGCTAGTGTTATCATGGACAAGACTACGTATACGCAAACGATAGTATAAAAGGTTCAGTTTTTATATTTTTAAGAATACAAAGAAGTATAAAAGAATGCAAAGGAGTATTTTTGGAGTACAGGTTTAAAAAGGAATACTGTTCATGAAAAAGGAGTATAAAATTCCATGAAAGAGCACGGTTGGTCACTTTAATGAGGAAAAAACTTATCAATGCTAAAACAATTTTTTCGGGTTTTCCCATTTTATTTGGGTTCATCAGGTGGTGCCTGACAAAGTCATGTAACCATTCCACTCTCCGCGGCCATACAAAAAATTCGCACACACTCGAAAAGTCGAAAGGTCTAGCCAGACCTCATACTGAATCAGAGGGTTAAAGAGGACTCTGAGGAGCATATCTAACTTGGAGGCTTGTTGCCAATTCTAGCAAATATTAAAATATTCCCATTAAACAAAACTGGATATTTTTATTGTCAAATTTGGACAGTAACAATTTTTTTGTTTTCAAACTTGACATCCATGATGATGAGTTTACACGAATGACACACTGATCATTTTGTATATCATTATTTACCATTATCACTTACACAGTCATAATTGGGTGGTGTGAATAAAAACTGAGTGTACACTTACGGTGAACACTTCTGAGTGTAGTGGTTCGTTAAAAATGAACACTCAATTTGGTGTGAATAAAAATTTCCTCATTCAAATGCAATTCACCCAGAGGAAATTTTTGGGATTGAAGTGTTGAAGTGTCAATGTTGTACGTTAAGTAATAGTCAAAGTAAGCAAACATTTTATTTTTATCAAAAAGTACAGTAGAACAGGTAAAATACTAAAAATAGCGAAAATGATTGGGTAGAGGCTGAAACTTGACAGAGAGCTTCCTTTTAGGATGCTTAATAAGGAGTTACAAGGGTATTAAGGCTCAAGGGATGGGGTTTAGGCTCAAAATATCAGTTTTTTGGAAATTTTATTGCAAAATAATGTTTACAAATTTTGTAGATCATGCGATTATCTACAAAAAAACATTATACACACATTATTATACATTTACCCCAACGAATTGCCATTCATAAGATGTCACCGTTTTAAAGATTTAAAATACTCATATGCTCTCATTTGGAACTTGTATAGGTCATCAGACGTTCAATAAATCCATTGTCTTTGTAAATGCTAAAAAACGAAGAAAATTGTGATTTTGCTCATGCTTTCCACCTAAATGGAGTCACTCAAGTTTTTGCTCTTTATAGTAAACAAAGAAAACATATGTACATGAAAGATGGGCCTAAGTATGTTGCTTTACCATAATTAGTCTAGGAGTTATTCAACTTAAAGTTTTAAAAGAAAAACAATTTTTCGTAAACACCCAGTATATTAGTGGACAGCTCACTCTCTAGAACAATTTGTTCCTCCAAATACATCCAGGAATGACCCATAAATATATTAGCTACGTAGTCCAACAAAGGATTCATCGAACGTCTGATGACCTGTACAAGTCCCGAATTAAAAGGAAGCTCTCTGCCAAGTTTCAGCCTGTACCCAATCACTTCCTCTATTTCTTTTTTTTTCGGCTTATTTACCTGTACTTAAAAATGGAATTAAAATGTTTTTGAATATTGATCCTCGGAAAAGAAAATGTCACGGTCAGCGGTGATTCCGGTGATAACTTAAAGTCTCGTGGTGGCGCTATACCAAAGCTTGAAAAAATTAAAACTTTCTTAAGACATATAGGTGATCAAAGTCGGAAAATATCTTGGCATCCATAGAACAACAGCGGCAAAATAATTTGGGAGGTCTGTAGTACTATATGCACAAGAGCAGACAAGAGAGAAATGGATCAACTCTCCGACTTCACGTTAAGAAATAAAGGAGGCAAAGAAGGAATGGTTGGCAAAAAATAAATTGCCTAGTGCAATTGGTGCTCTGGATTGTACACATGGCATTTATCCATAAAGCATAGTTTTAATAAACTGACAAAATTGTTGAAGTTGAATTTTCCTTTTTAATTTTTTACTCCATCGATTATCTCTTCATCTATTTCATCCAAAAAATCAATTTCATCACACATTTTTCGTTTCAAAGCTCCTCGCCACTACCCTTAAGTTTTATGAGCGTTCACTCACAAACAAACGTAAAAACATAATTTTATTCACACCAAAGAGAAGTGTTCACTTTATATGGGGAAATGAGAGAGTGAGGTACTTAACGGAACCTAACGAAGGTTATTTTTATTCACGCCAAATTATATTTTTATTCACGACACCCATTATTTCTGTGATAAAAAATGGCGAAAAATTCGTGTCTTAAAAGTCGTCACTGTAATGATATTCTTTTAACGCGTTTTCACACGATGTCATTACAATGACAACTTTTATGACACGAACTTTTTATGACAGAAACAATGACATAAATTATGATGGCTTATACACCGGAAAAAAGGATGGCTGATACACTTCTAACCATAAAAAAACAGTGAGATGTCTACTCAGCGAACAATTTACACGATCAATCCTTCCGATTGCTTATCTCTGGGCAGTGACCTATTTTCAACCTTCAACGATCACCACGAACCACCTTTTCAAAGCTCGCACTTTTTCAACGGTTATAATTTGAAATAGATGAATTTGGTTGGTCATTAATCCAATTCGAAATATCTGACTGTTTTGTAATAAAATTATACCACTTTGAAACTATTTAGCAATCTCAAATATTGCCACAATCAAATAATAACACATTAAAATTGAAAGAAGAATTAAAATTCTCAAATAAACTTTTGCGCTTCCTTGAATTCTTTATTATATATTATTTAAACTCGCTGTTTGGGATCTTCTTTTAAAATATACCGATTTATCTGGCCGATTATTGTAAAGTGTTGAGGTCGTGACATTCCTTCCAAATGAAATGCTCGAGGCGCGCATGAATTGATTGAAGTTCATAATCTGATTCCCGGTGACACAACCATTAAAATATGATAATGAATACATCAAGAATAATTTTATTTCTCAATTTTCAAGAAATTTTGACTTTAAAGGGTCTCCACCGGATGCATTTCAGACACGTTGGAATGCTCCAGCGTGCGTTTATGGAATATGGAATCAATCGACTTTTTTTCTATATATATTATATCGTGTATATAAAGTAAATGAACAAAAAAAAAACTTTGTTTTATCCCCGAATTTCTTTTAAAAGGTCTTCATTACCTTAATGAAATTGTCTTAAACATTAAAATACTTTGTCCACCGCAGCGCGAGCACAGAATTATATAGGTTTCGATTTTTTTCGTCGGGTTTGTCTTCGGCGCGTCTTTTGTTTCTCCACCTTTATTATAATCCAAAAAAATTGAAATTTCTTAATTCATCAAACGTAAAATTTTATATAGCTTACCTGGCGCCTCTAATAAAGTATGGATGGAGCACATTTTTAGTTCCTTTGGTGGCCCCTTGCTGATGTCTATAGATTACGACCATTTTCCGTTTAGAATTTTAACTTTCTCGTAAAAAAAGCACACACGACGTCGAAAACTGATTTTATTTCTTTGTATTCAAATTGGATCTTCTTTCTTGTCTGTCCAAAAAGGTAAAAGACGGTTCTTCGTTTCTAGACAAAAGAATAAAGAAGCTCTATAAAAAAAATGCCATAACATGTATATTTCAGTATTTCTTAAGATAATGAACACACACGGCATGGACTTATATAGTGTTGGCTGTGCATTAAAGAAGAAAACCTCCAACTGTGTGGTTGATGCAGCTCTAACAAAACTGCGCTACCACATGCACCAAAATGTGACAAAAGACCATTAATTTACCTTTTGTTACAGTTTCTTGAGGTTGACGTCGGGTTTCCATTAACAGTTTTCTCATAAATACCTACTACTCAACCCCTGGATCATAGATGCAGAACATCGATGTTACCTTTACACAAAAAAAAAAAAAAAACTCAATCTTTGATGAATTGAAATTGTTTTGTGGAGGCTGGACTAACTTTTTGGTATTCCCGATAATTTATCATCCGTAAACTAAGGATCTCACATCATAATCGATATATTCGCACAAAATAAAGCATTTCGGGAACAATGGATGAGACGTCAAAACTGAAATAAATATTTATCCAGACTGTATTGTAAGAGGCTGTCTCTGGTAATGATTGTCTACTGTAGGGAAGATGTTTTCTTCTTCGGGGGATTCCGAAGAGTACCCGTTTTGTATCAATAGAGCACTCCGAGGGGTTAAACTAATTTTCGATATTTATTCTGGTCGCTGTTGGATGATATTTGAAGGTAACAATCTTCAAGGGGTGAACAGAATGATATTAAAGAGTTTGTCCATTAATCATTGGTTTATGGCAATTTGTGCTTAAGTAAATTTTTTAGGAAGTGTAGACCTCATTGAACTAGAATTGGGAAGATCAAGGCTTTAACTTTACCAAACAATTTTACTTTTGGAAAAGTGTAATTTTAAATTACTTTTATCCTCAATAGAAATTAGAGATGCGCCGACGGAAAGCTTTTTGACAGTTTAAAAAAAATACTCTGGCTTCATCGGCTGAACTGCGCAAGTTCGAGCAAATTGGCGAACTGAACTTCTAACCTCAGTTCAGTTCACTACAATTTCCACATTTTCAACTGAGGATAAATAAACCCCAGTTCGCCAACTGGTCTCGAATTGCAGTTGAACGTAAAAGCTCGGTCAAAAGAGAGTAATGAACTGGATGCCATTTCAGTGTGCTTTTGCATTTCTGGGGTGATAGGACGTAAGTTGTTTCAATCGACCTCTTCATACAAAAATTCAAGTGAAGTTAAAACAACTTACGTGCTACCTCTCTTGACTTCTGGCGAAAAAGCAACAACAATTTTAAGTAAGTACTGAACATGAATTGGATTTCAACCGGTGAAGCCACTTACGAGGATTGAACTGAACATTATTCATTATAAGTCCGTAAAACCGGGGCATAAACCTTAAGTTTAACTCTTTTAAAGCTTTAATTTTTGTTGTTGTTTCTCTTTCTTTCTTTACGCTCCTTTAATCGTTCATGGGACATAAAGCGGAAACTGTTGCCCTCTAGCGGACTCTGTTTTGTGCGACAGCTCTCAGCTCTGACCGGAATCTCCCAGTTGTTGCGGCCTCTGCTAGTAGGATTCTGCTCCGCGTTGTTATAGGTCTTCCGACTCGACGGGATCCTGGCGGGTTCCAGTGAAGGGCGTGTTTTGGCTAGATTTTCGTTTTCGCGTCGCAAGATGTGGCCAATCCAATTCCATTTCCTTCGCCTGATTTTGTCGTCTATCCTTTCTTGCCATAGTTCTTCATTAGGAGCTTTATGTTGCAGCGGATTTTTAGGATACGACGCAGGCATCTGTTGATGAAAACTTGTAGGCGCCCTGTGATGAATTGGGTGACTTTCCATGTTTCGCAACCATACTAAAGAACTACCTTAACGTTGGAGTTGAACAGCCGCAATTTGGTGTTAGTTGAGATCTGGGCTGATCTCCATATGCCAAATTGCTTAACATGTTTTTGAGGTCCTGGTGTTTGTCGCCCAGCAAACAGATATCATCCTCGTAGTCTAGATCCTTAAGGCGGTCTAGCAATCCTCATTGTATGCCGACTATCTAGAGCCCTTGTCGGCGTCATTTATTTCTATAAGAAATGGTAATGGTGAAAGTAGGTATCCTTTTCGTACTCCTGAGATCACCTCAAAGCTGTCGGACAATTTTCCATTGTAAAGAAGTCTGCATTTGGAATTGTTGCATAGGGCTTTTATCAATTGTCTTATTTTATCATGCAGTCCACGTTTCCGTAATGCCTGCCATGTAAAGCCTATTAACAGAATAGAACGTTTTGTTATAGTCTATGAAAGCAAGTAACAGGGGGGATCGTAATTCAGTAGACTGCTCAACTATGATTATCAAGGTGTTAATATGAACTGTACATGAGTGGCCCTTCCTGAATCCGACCTGCTGCCTCCTAAGCGTTGGGTCTACTTTTTTTATGTGGCGTGGTCAAGCTCAGGAATCACCCTTTGTACCACTAGTTCGTCAAGTCGTTCAACTCATGGGGCATGGGTCTAGTAGTAAGCTTGACCTGAAGATAGACGAAGGATATGAAAGATTAAGCGAAGGTTAAGGGTAGTCTGGTGGATGCACTCATTTGCATAGTGAGCCTCACAGTGCCTCTCTTATCCTTGGTAGTAATATATGTGACAAAATTTTGCCCACAGCAGATAATAAACAGCTGCCTCTCTAGCTGTCACCTATTGTTAGGTCCCCCTTTTTGGGTATTTTAACTATGATACCTTTCATCCAATCCTCCAGAAAGGTACAGGTGGTCCATCCTTTTTGCAGGATTGGCTGTATCGCATCTGCTATGAGGCTTGCATCGGCTTTCAACAATTCTAGCGGGATGCCATCTATTCCATCTGCTTTACCATTGGCCATTGTCTGAACTGCTGTTACTATTTCCTTCTTGGATGGGGCCCAGGTGGTGATTCTTATCGGCTGTGCATTGTTGCTGTTTTCCTAAGGTTCCTGTGCTAGTGAACCATTCAGGGCGGCGAAGAGGACCCTTCTGCGTTCTATTTTTTGCCAGGTTGTGTCCGATTCTGGCCCGTGTCCGGTTTCTTTGCAAATGACCGATGCTCGTTTCCACTGCTGTTGTAATAGCCCCCTTTGTTGTACTCCACAGCTCTGTTATTTTCGTCAGAAACATTTTGCTGGCTTAAGATTTGTAGTAATTTCCTAGCAAATTCTCGCCTTTTAATGCTGTCTTGCAGAAGGTCTACGTTAAACCGTCTACGGTTTATGGCATCGCGTTGGACGTTTCTGATTGCGGCAATTTTGAGGCGAATAACTGCCACTATCAAATGGTGGTAACTTCCAGGGTCTGCTCTCCAAATTTCAGTTTCATAGAAATTTTTTGTCAAAGAAAGAAAATTTAAAACCGAAAAACCGGGTTCATGGCATAATTTTGAGGTTAGGATAAAAATGGTAAATACAAAAGTTGTAGATCTTTATATTTCCTACAACATTTACATATTCACTTATTTCGATAGGATGCACAGTTTAGCCAGAAATGGCGATGAACTGTTTCCAACCTCTAAGAACCGCCCCCCCCCCCCCCCCTCTATTTCCCATCGGATAGCAGCTGCCGGTTTGATTTATTTTTCCCTCTTTTACAGGAGCTTGCTCGACAATATCCCGCTGTCAGAGAATCCTGTAACGAATTTTTTGTTGCTCGAACCCTATATCCGCTGGACTGTCAGATAGCTTTTTGAAATTATCGTACATAGTTTGATTTTTGCTATTTAGTTATAATATTTTAAATCATAGTATCTAACTTAACGTTTTATATTTCTATATCAAAATTGGAGCAATCCATTATCTTGTTCAGTTGCCTAGTTGATGTTGCAGTGTTCATCTGGGTTAACTCAACTGTAGTATTGGTATAGGTTTCAGATATTCTAAGAAGATGGAAAACTCACGTAGCCAACAGGATATCGGCAAAACTTTTTTTTTTATGTGACTTAGAGACTTAGGGAAGGCCCCTTTGTACTGTCGACCATGTATTTATTTTGAAATGTCGAACAGTAGCTCTAGTCGGAAGATAGAGAGAGAAGTGAAGGAAAAAACTGTCACAACCTAGCTGCGGTATTTTTTTATTTTTTTTTATTTTCACCTACTCCCAACCATTTGCGACTCTGACATCGGGGTATCGAGAACAACTCGCTGGAGTGTTATGCCTCCTGAAACGAGTTGAATCTCATCAACCAACCGAAGACATGCGCTTGGTGGATCGGGGAACCACTAGTGAATGCTATGACAGGAGGAATCAGGAATGCAAAGAGGGAAGAAGAAAGAAGGAAAGTTATGTAGGTGGGAAATTGGGAAAGGCTAGGACCGTGGCACCGCCGGGAATCGAACCCGGGACTTCTGGGATAGTAGTCAGGCGCCTTACCCCTAGACTACCGAGGCCCACATCTCACTACCGAGGCCCACAGCACTAACTCGCATACCTCAATCTCAATTGAGCCATGTACCCAGCCGATCCGGCCCCACGGAGATATACTACCTGCCGAACTGATAGTCCTCCCTATATGGTAGAAGAGACCAAAATGGCTCTCATAAAACCCCACTGATTATCCACCGTAAGAAGCTTCCACAACGTCATCTAATACCAGCACTGAACTCTGGACTCTCTTTCACTACTGTTCTCTCTACCTTGTCAAAGAAAAAAAATTAAACAACCGAAAAACCGGCGTTGCTAAATTTCAGGTTCGAAAAAAACGGTAAATACAAAAGTTGTAGATCTTTTTTTTTTACAACTTTTTATATACCTACATATAACTTTTTTAGATAGGATGCACAGTTTAGCCAGAAATCGAGAGACCTACATATATACAACTTCTAAAAACTTCCGATTTCACCCCAGATAGCAACTGTCAGTTCGATTTACTTTTCGATCTTTTACAAGAGCTTGTTCAGCAATATCCCGTTATCAGATCGCTGAAACGAATTATAATTTATTTTCTCATTTTTACCCCTATTTCTACTGGACTATTGTGTTTCGTTTGGGTTTTAAAATAACCCAAAACGAAATATAGAAAAAAGAGCCCCGAAAATGTTGATTTCTGTGACTGATAATAAGAACAATCAAGAGTTCTTTTAATTAACATTTATCACGAAACCTAACGCCCTACAATCATCAAGGATAGTTTTCTATTATAATTTTTGTTCAACAACTCTCGTACAATAAATAAAATTTAAAGTCCCGTCCATGCACAAATAACAATGCATTTTTATATTTTTCCACCTGTAATAACATCTCTCAGCGTGCGCAGGCAGGTAGGCAATATTCTACCATTTTCACTCAAGTAGAATAAAAATCAAGAAGTTTCATAACAGAAGCTTTCCAGCAAAGCAAGGTTGCACCGATTGTCTCAAGAAAAATCGCAAGCTGCGCATGTGACACAATTACCGGGCCGATATTGTTATTACCTTACTCTACGACGACGAAGGTACTCCAACCATACCTGGTCTACGTCGGTGTTTTCAATTTTGCTTTTGTTTGCCTCCCCACCGGAGATTTTGTTTAGCTTAAGTAGTTGGCGGCGGCGCGGTCTCATTATTCAGGGTCAGTGTTGAACGCGTTTGAATGAGATTTTTTTTTTTTTTTTTCATTTTTGTAATTTTTAACTTCTGTTGTTGAAACTCATTTCTGGCACGACATGTTCATTTTTCCGTCATAAGAAACAAATTGACTAATCCCTGGACAGATTAATTGGAGTTGGGGCTGTCAAGTGGAGTTTTTGTTCGTTGTTCTTTTTTTGTAAATTTTCTTTTCGCTTTTTAATTCTTGATTTTTAATTAAAATAATTGGATGAAACGAACAGAGCGTTTTGCTGAATACTGATTCTTTATTTCACAGATAAATAAGTATCTTAATCGATGATTATTAAATGGAGACCGCGCATGACAATATGGCTCAAAATCTCTGTAAAAGTAAATCAACTTCATTAAACGCAAGCAGATAAACCTCTTCTTACATGGCACTACTGTTCTTCCAGGGCTCGGGCCTCTTGAAGTCTCCCTTTTCTGTCGTCTCTAAGTCTTGCTAGCTCTTTCGTGTTCGTTATACGAGGTATCTTCTAGCACGTCATACATCCACCTATTTGTTGATCGTCCCACGCTTCTTCCAATCTACCCTTAAAAATCTGGGATAACATAATTTTGTCCAAAGTTCTTTCAATGTCATCGCCATGGTAGTCTCCTCAATTTTATATTTCGTCATATATTTCTTCAAGCTCAAGATAAGGTGCCGGACTACCATCCGAGATATCTATGGTTCGTGAAGAAAATCGTTTTTAAATACCGAATTCAAACTTATTTGATGGGAGCCGGTGGAATAACACCACGTGTTGCCGTTATTAGTTCTTTTACTGTTTTCTCTACTATTTTTCTGGGTAGAGCTTGCTGTCTAGCATTGCATTCAATGATAGAATGGTCGACAGTACAGAGTTTCTTTACCTCGGAGCACTAGTCTTTCACATAACAAACCAAGCTGCTACTACCATAGCAATGTCTCCATTTCAGTGGAGGTACGAACACTATTCTCAAGAAATCCATTTCATTATCGGGAGACACGATTTTGGAATAACCTTCCAAAATTCGAAATTCTGAAAATCTAAGTTTAAAAATCGGATTCATTGCTAACAGGACAACCCAGCTTTTTCTTCTTCCTTTAAAGGGGTGTCTTTCCGGGGACTGCAATATATTTCATTGGGTCCATGATGCCAACTCCGTCGTTAAAAACCTTCCACCGATTTTTATATAGCCTAAAATTGACCTGAGATCGATATGAGCTATTTGGAGCTCTATTACAATAATACAAGTCTTGGCACACAACTAGATGGCGAGTACCACACCTTGAGAGACAGTGGCTGAGGTTCCAAGGGCCATGCATAATTTGGACCTTGGGCCATAAATATTCAGCCCTACCACATTATTGGTTTTTGGAACCGTATACGTACATATATATATATATATATATATAGGTATATACCAAAAGGACGTTTTTCCATCATTCTCACCGAACTCTAATAATCGTCATAAATCGTTTGTCGAAGTTCGAAGTGGCGCGTGATCCATCTCGTAGTAGGGGTTCAATCTGTGGGACTTACCGTTCGCTGTCTCTGCTTTCTTTGGAGCAAGGTAACTGTGAGAATGCTCGCTACTCAATTCATCATTTACAGTAGACCAAACTCTTAACATCCTAAGGGTAGCTTTAATTGAGGATCTGCGATGGAATGATCACACATCCCTAATCGCCAAATCTTGAATGCCTTCGATTTATTTCTTAGGAGATGTAAGTTCCTGCAGCCAGCTGCCCTGCTAATCTTCCACAGTCAGCATTTCCGAACTTGCAGAATATCTTAGGACGGGCGCCCACTAAAGTGGTAAGGTGGCAGTGGCGTGGCGCTCTAATGGCAATTGAAAAAAATGTATTCTCGCAAAATCAAAATAAATAGCGCACATTGAAGTGGGGTAGCAATGGTATGGCATCTGGCAAGTGGTGTGGCATCACTTGATTACCACTAGTCAATAAGTTTAAGTGGATACCATTGCATGTTACATGTTAGTAATAAGATGATGTTGAATCACTTTTGCGATACGATGCTTGCCATTTCGATGCCGCCACATTCATTCACCGCACTACTTTATTTCTACATGGTAGGACAAAACCACGGCACTACCACATCACTATAGTGCGAAATTCAGATCGGCCAAAAAAGCGATACATGGACTCCTTTAAGGAAGATTTAGTAAGGCGTACGAAATTGGGAGGCATCAGCCAGGAACCGAACGACAAGGAGAGAAAAGCTGGAGGATACCAAGACCAATAATAGGCTGTAGTGCTAAAGATGATGATGATAGCCCTGACTAAAGAAATAAAATAACACCTCCTTCTTAATTCCCGGAGGAACCTCTCCATATATCTCTCAGTGGGAGAGAGACTTTGTAAACTGCCTGGGCGGTAGGCCAGTTGCAAGCAGTGGCGCGGTTGGTTGATGGGTCCAAGGGATATTTCGTCCTTGTGGCAACTCCTTCCTTCACATCTCTTCACTATCTTGCAACTAGATCTTGCTGTTCGACGTTGTAATCTATACGAAAAAAAAGAGATTTCCGACAGAACAAATGGGCTTTCCCTGGGACTAGTCTTTCACATAAAGAAACAAAAAATACGAGCTTATCATTGCTGCTTTAGGACCACCCACCTCGGGATAGGCCAACGCAAATGCACCCTAGAATAGTGACAGCACGATTTGTAGGATTCAGGCCCCTCAGAAGGAGAGTCTGTCTAGAAGATTTGTCTTCCTTGCAGCCGTAAAGTACTTGAAGATGCCAATGCTTTATTCGTTCTTATCTGGAGTAAAAATTTAGCTTGCCAGGGCTTTGTTCCTTTGTAGGACCAGCGGGTAAAAACTACTTCACATCCAGTGTTAGGGTCTAAGGTCAGATCAATCCAGGGTTAGTTACTAGAGAACCGGGGTAATGAGTGTTCATGTAGCACTCCATGGTATTCTGGTATTCTCCGTAAAGAACCTATCAGGGCGACGGGGACAATGTCATTTGAGCGATCCTTAGACAAGAATTGGCATATCCTTATTAAGACTAGAAGCTTGTCGATTTCTTCGCAGAACACTTTCAATGACTTTCGGATTCCCTGGACTCTTTATTGTAATTTGTGAGGGTTTTTTTTTGTAGTTACCCCAAACCCCAGTTTCCCAAGACAACTTCTCTAAAATCTAACCTCTCTCCTTTTGAATAAAGAAAATGTATGAATGTCTGCCAAATAAAACATCGAAAACTTCAAATTTGTTGAATCTAAATTCAATTATATTGCTGCAGATTCTATTAGTGCTTCTATTTTTGTCCTATAAAAAATTCAATTGAATTTGAACTAATCCTTCATTTAAGACGAATAAAACCATAATCCCACTATATGATTTTATTATTAATATCGATTTCATTAAACCGATTGCATTTATCCCTGCAAATGTCTCCCTCCACATCCCCACAACAACAACAAAATACATACAATTTATCATGCATGAAAATCCATCAAAAAAAATCCATCTCAGTTACAATTCCACCCGGTAACATTTTATCCAATAAAAGTGTGAATAAAGGATTATAAAGGTCTTCTTAAAGTGATACATTTAACAAGATTACGGCCGAATGAAAAAAGGACGAGATCAGAATCGGCAAAAATCCCAAACGAGAACCGCTTCGGAACCGTCCTAATGAAGACGTTAAAACGTCACGGAACAATGAGCATAAATGCTATAACGAATGATAAACAGGAAGCGGCATTTATAACAATTCACAAGGGGAAGGAAATGTGTCGCCTCTCTTCTGGTGGTGATCCCTAAAATATCCTTTTTTTACTTAGATACTCTGATTTCAATTGAATTCAAGTTATCAGCAAACAAAAAAATTTGGTTCAAGAAAATTATTATATATGGTTGAGCTGCAGTCATGCAATTAACCCTTCTTCTAGTGTGTGGAAGTGTTGTTGAAAAAGTCAAAAGGTGAAAGAGAGAGAATTGTGGTCAACCACCGAAAATAAAACAAACAGCTTTTGAAAGGGTTGAAATAAAAATCTTTTATTGCTGTAAAGGGATTGTCAAGGATACGACTTTTGACTTTTATTAATGCTATGTCATAAACTTATGCAATCTTTGGAGTATTTTTTTTTATATTTTATCCTGATTTATTGCTCAATTTAAGGAAATGAAGAGAATGCAGATGGTTGGATATGAAAATCCTGTGGGATTTTGTTCTTATTTCAATCTTAAAACGTGTATGTGTTTTTTAAAGGACCTTGAAGGGACACATGGGATTTGAAATAGATGTCCTGTAAAAGTCCGAAGTTCGAATATCGTTTTGACGTGAGTGAAGAGATACAAGCTGAATCGAAAAATGCATAGAAGGCCTTTTCGGAAATCAAATTAAACAATTGTTTCGAAGACCGGAAAAAAAGTTGCAATAATTGTATTATGGGTCGCGCCAAAAGAGTTGATGCCGAGAAAGTCGCGTTTTCCATGCGCAGTAGAATCCCCGCATGCCGTTCCCGTCCCTTTTGCCTAGTCGCAACAAATTTCGAAGGGGAAATTTGAAAATACATAAGCGCATTTCTTGTCGATATGTGCGCAATTTTTATTTGTGTGCAGCTTTAATTTCCCCAGCTGCGCGCTCTGGCATCAACTCTTTTGGCGCGACCTCTATATGGCATTCTATATATTATAAACAGCGCCAGCGCAGACGAGCGGTCGCTCTAGGCGTTAGCTGGCAAGGAGCGCAAAAATGAATTCGAAAAACTAAATTTTAATGACAACTTTTGACGGGCGAGGGGCTGCGCGGCGGAGCAAACTTATATTGTTTGTGGCTAGCCAAATGTATGACTGGAACACAGCCCCTGCTGACGCCAATAACGACCGTACATAGCCTTTGGCGTTCTGATGCGCCGGATCTAAAGAGAATAAACTCGATAAAACTCGCAATCCTAAGGATCTACATAGATACGTTTAAAAACTGGAGGTCGAAAACTCTCTCATTAAAAGAAGATCTCCTTAGAGATCAACCTGCAGAAGCGCGGTCTCTTTCTGCTACATCGGAAAGGCGACCCGAAAGAAGAACGTTTTAAGGACGCGGGTGGTGCAGCCCGAAAATGAGGATTTTTGGATGCTGGCTAGTCCCAGCTACTGTAGTCGAGGGAGATATCAGTCTTCTTAACAAGAAGAGGGTTAGAACATCTAGATATTCTAGATCCTCTCCAAAACACAAGAAAAGAGTGGAAATGAGCACTGGTTCCAATATGAAGCTTGTCCAGATACACTTCCAATACGCCAAGGGGCCGTATAAGGTTTCTCGAGTCGATATCGACTTCTCTCGATAAATAAAAATTGGCAACATGATATCGACAACCTTACCGTCCCTTTACGTGTCGATAACGGTAGAGCTCAATTTATATACACAGTAAACTTTTAACAACTTGTGTTGCTACCCTTGCAGTAATATCACATGGTTTTGTATGGCAGCACTTATCTGTCGATTTGGTCCTAATGCCGTATAAAAATCGAGAAGTTTTTTTTGTCGAGTCGATCCATCGACTAGAGAAACCAAATACGACCTGCCTCAGCAGCGCTTCAAAAAAGGTTTATCTTGACCAACCGGGACAACCAAAGGCCGCCGAAAGACAATCTCGCTCTACCCTGAACAAGTGATAGCCCTGCCTGCCCTAATTATAAACTATATATCTAATGTACATTAGCGACCTTTCTAGATGTAGATGGCACTTTCAATAATATTTATAACGAATAAAACTACCCTAGAATCGGTGACGGAGTTAGGGGTGGAAACAACGCTCGGCCGATAGATAGCCATTATGCTGGAAAACCAGTGCGATTCATACGGAACTTCGGGAAGCTGTAAAATTACCAGAAGATTTAGTAAAGTCACGACGCAGGTAGGACTGCTTCTCCCTCTGCTATAACTTCTGCTAATGGATAAAATCCTTAGGAAATTACTGAAAGAGGCGCAAGTACCTATGGGTTATACTCAACCCTTAACACACCTGGAGTAGACCCTAAGGAAAAAATTAGAAGAGCCTACATAGCTCTCTACTCATGCAAGAAAATGTTTGGGAAGAAATGGAGACTTACATAAGTCCCGAATGGTGTAATGAATGTACACACGAATGGTGCTATTTTAATAGTTTTTGCGCAATCCTACGAAAAGTCAAGGCGGCTGGAGTGTTATGCCTCCTGAAACGAGTTGAATCTCATCAACCAACCGGTGACCTGCGCTTTGGTGGAGTGGAGAAATGTTAAGGAAGGCTATGACAGAAGGAATCAGGAATGTAAAGAGCGAAGAAGAAGGAAGGACATGTGGGAAAGTGGAATGGCCGGGATTCGAACCCGGGACCTCTGGGATGGTAGCAAGACGCCTTACTCCCTAGTGTTCGGCTTTTAGCAATTCTGTCGGGATGGAATCATTTATAACAGCTGTACCATTGGGAAACTCTGCCGACGTCTGGTCTCAAGCCCAGGGTGTGAAAGGAGGAAGGTGGTCGTCCTGCCGAGTTGACCAGAATCGAGAAACCGAAGAAACTAGGAAAGAAACCGTATGGATAGACGAACTAGCTATTCACAAAATAATGCTATGGCATATGGTGCAACCGATGCGCAAGCACTGGGGACCAGGGATGCTGGTGAAGAGTGGATTACTGGCCGAATCCCCAAATAAGTCACACCGAAAATGGAAATTCAATTCGACGCGTGGAATGTACGAACAGGACATCACGTCGGTCAAAAGGAAATCATAGCAATGAAATTGTTGAAATGCAAAATATTAGTTGCTGCGCTATCGGAATTACGACTTACCAGATCCGAGACATTGACAATCGTCTCGCCAACAATCGTCGAAACGATAACCCTTTACTATTCCGGTGGTGAGAGACGAGAGGCCGGCGTCGGGTTTAGGGTCGATCGACGGGCTGCTGAATCGTTTTCGCATTCCAACCTATATCCCAACATTTGGCGGTTATAGCCATCGGTGGAATGATCAAGACCCATATCGTATACGATTATGTGCCAACCGAGGCCAGCACGGACGCGAACAAAGACGAATTTAATGATCAGCTTCAACAGACGCTGGCTACAATTCCACGAACCAAATTAATAATACTCGCGGGGGACTTCAATGCACATTCAGAAGCAGATCGAACCGGCTAGGAAGGAACGATGGCCAGATTCGGACACGCTGTAATTAACGACTTACCGCTAACGCCTGCTTTCATTCGCAGCGACAAACAACTTAATCTTTCGCAACAGAATTTTCCGCCATCCACTCAAACATCAACTCACATGGCGAAATCTATCCGGCAAAGACTCGGCGATGTTAGACTACGTTTTGATCAACGCAAGAATTCCGATCTACGCTCAAAAACGTACGGGCAATGCGTGGGCCCGATTGCGTATCGGACCATTATTTTGTTCGAGCGAAATTACAAATGCGATTACGAAGAGGGAAGAAAACGGAGCCACCACCAGCCATGAAGAATTATTGGACCCGACCATCGGGGGAGATTTTCGAATGGCATTATCCAACAAATTTGTGGCGCTTGAAATACCAGACGATATCGATGTAGATGAAAGGCATTTATCGGAGTCCATTGCGAGGTGTGTTATGGATTCGTGTCCACATATCTGTAAACGGAAGCAAGCATGGATCTCGGACAGCTGACTGGACCTCGTTGATTAAATTGAACAAAGATGTTCGTAAGAAAATTGAATCGGAACGAGAAGCATACTGGAATAACGTTGCTGCAGCGAGTTCAGAACAGAACCGCTTTCCATGATAAGGTAATTACACGCTACGAACTTGTATGGTCTACAGGGAGAACCGCTTACGACCAGCATTTTTTAACTAGTATCTGACCACGCATCCAACGGCACTGTAAATACTTTGGTTTCAACGAGAGGAAATTGTGAGCACGGGGAAAGGGAATAGAACACATGGGAAATTGGAAAGAAGAGATGAGAGTGTATGTACTTAGCTTCGTCTGACCTTTCCGCATTCGCCTGTTTGGTATGGCTGATCCTTCTACTGAATCGCCAGTTCTCCAACCTACCACCGCAGACATAGTATAATGCTTCAGTAAGACACGAAAGCCTCACAAAAGCGACACTATAGAATATATGGTATTAGTAGATGAGAAGAGTAGTAATAGTAGATGAGAAATGCTTCTAAACAGCGAAAAAATTCCAGCCTAGCAGCCCTAGTACCTACATCATCGGCCATCACCAATAATCGTATTACGTACAAAACAGCAACGCAATTCTGAATAAAGCTTCTTCCTACGATTATTATCCCTGTAGGATTTTTATTTAATTTCTACCTCCTATAGGAACTAAATTTTCTTTATATAACACATACATAAACATTTCCTAAGCACCAAATATTGGGTTCATTAGCAGGTTGTTGAACTATATATCGGTACACAAAATCAATCAGTGTTTGATTGTTAAAAAAATAAACTATTGATAGAATATTTATTAAGCAACCAAGTAAGGTAATTACCTGTGTATTTTTTTCCCTCCCTAAAGTCCCTTTTGCAACATTGATTAATTTCCCGAAGGGGGTGTGTATTGTACATTAATGCAGTGGGCAGCAACCTTGAGAAGTCATGATTTTGTCGAAGTGGCATGTCATGTCACGGACGAGTAATAGTAAACAAAAATTGTACAATATTCTTGCGTGTTATTGGAATCGATTGTAAAAAGGATTTACCTGAATGCATTTTTAATAAAAATGTGCCTCACAAGGATGCATGCCTATTATCATGATTTTTTTAAGGACTATGGAATGATTGTAATATTTTTCATTTCTGGGGATTAGTATAAAGTAATCATCTTGAGCTTACTACCATTGCAATTAATTGTGAAATATTTCTGCATAGAATCATCTTTCTGCTAACAACAAAGTTTTAGTATTTACATAATGATTCAGCAAATCACAATAACTCAGGGCACGAATTCCCAGCATAAATGCAAACAAACACAAAAAAAATACTGAATGTCAATAAGAGTAAAAACAATGGGATCATATAATAACTCCTCGATGACAGTATCATTAGATCGCGTTTACCATTGTTTCTCTCCCCTGTGTCTGGGGCCACGTGAAAAAGCTCCCAGGTAAAGGAAAAATGTGAAATGTTAGTATTACCTATAAAGCTGACCTCTAGATAAATATTCTTACGGTCCAATAGTCACCGGGGGCCTAATTTGCGATCTCAAATGAGCTACGGAAAAATAGAATAAATTCACTCGAGGTCCATAAATTCAATTAAAATGTTGAATTTTATGTGCAACAGCAACAAGCTTGCACCGCCGAGCGCATTATGCAATTTCGATGATTGTGCACTGCCGATATGCAAAACGATATTGACGGACAGAGCGAGAATACACCGTGTGTCTGCATACCTGGTCACTGGGAATTAATTATAGAAATTAGTCATGTGATTGACTCGGGCAATTTGGATTATTGGAGCGATTACCAGTTGTGGGTTTCTGGGAAGGAATTTCAATTAAAAGACCTCAGCGAAGAAAAGAAAAAAAAACACGGGGGATTTTTAATTTGTTTTAATACTTTTTAATTCTCTGAAGACGATGAAGATTAGTGGAATTGATTGGAGCTGTATGGCTGGGTAATTTGCCGCACAAGTGATTAGGAAATCTTAACAAATAATTTTGCTGAGAGTCTAGTTTATAATAATAAAGATTTTTATCAGATCCGGGTCACGTTATGTGAATACGTGATATTTAAGTGGATTTTATGAAGTTTTTTCCATGGCATAGGGTTTTTTTCTGCAAATTCACTGTTCGTCCAGTGACAAACAAATATAGAAATTTTGATCAGATACAGTCAGTGTCAAAAGTTAGTATACACCGGACATTTCCTACTTATAAGGAGTACAGATCAATGGGTGATAGCCTATAGCAAAAACCTAGTTAGCTAATGATTGTTATAATTAATTGTGCAATACCCCCTGTTGTTGCGCCCCAGGTGGGGTACTCTTAGGAGTAAGGGTAATCAAATGAGAAGACCAGGCGTAAAAGATCTTCCTAGGCGGATACGTCCCTTAGATCAGTAACGCCTGGGATGGCAAGAGCCTCTAGTTTATCCCAGTTACGAGTATCCTGAGGAGACCTGCATCTGCTTGCCAAAGATAAAGTTCGATACCGGTAAGTTTATCCAGTTCCTCCAAGCTCAAATTCCTGCCATTAATGTCATGAAAACAGAGGAACCGCAGAAGAATTTCATTATTTCTCGTTTTCAACGAGGAGTTGCTAGAGATATTGAAGAGGAATGAAAGCTGCCATATAAAAAAGCTTCTGTTGATTTATCTATATTGAACCCACGAATTTAGCGAGAAAGGACGGTCACCCATGGCCGATCTTCACATTATCATGTGAAGGTTAATTTAAACCGAAGGTCGCCTGGTATCCGAAGTCCATCGTAAGTAGTAAAGATAACCGTTAAAATGAAAAAAGTTAATAGGTCAATTTATTTACCAGCTGTATGTTGAGTAATATGATTTTAAATTCTTTGGTTATGGCGTTATGTACTTGCCTCATTCGCTTATCGTCATAGGTAATACCCCATAATTTCTACCCGATCCCTAGTGAAAAAATTTGAGAATTTCGTGAGTAATAACTAGGCCGGCTTTATTTTTAAAAGCGAGTGTCGTTTTATCAATGCGGTCCCCCAACTGAGTACTAATCACGACCAATGCTGCTTGACATCTGTAATCGAACAGAACCGGGCCATTGAGTATTAAAACTTAAGGGAATTATTTTAAGGCTTCTTAAAAAGTAAGGCAAATTTTATTTGTAATGAAGTTGCCTCATAGGGAGGGCCCTTATGAGAAACTGATGTCATCTCTCACATTAGTAATGCTGATATTTTTTGTGTGGTGTTCATGAAGAAACTAAAGGGAAAGTTCTCTTTCAGAATGCCTTTCATTTGGCTAGCCTACGCGGAAATCTTTCTTTCGACATGCCTCTCATTAGCTGAGTGTGGCCCACACGGCCGCATGAGGCAACCCATTTTAATGCTAGTCGCGTGGGGTTTAAAAAGTTTTGGACTCAGTATAATATATTTAGTTTTTTTTTTTTTTTTTTTTTTTTTATGTGATAGTCTAAGCTCAGGTGTCACCCTTTGTACTACTAGTACGTCATGTCGTTTAGGTCATGGTGCAATGTCCAGTAGTAAGCTTAGCTCGAAAGATAGAGAGAAGGATATAATAGGTTAGGGGGAGTCAAGGGGGTGTTGCAGAAAGTGGCGATGAACATTGCGTTTGAACTCTTGGATGTTGTATGAGTTCGGGAATACCGTCTTTGGAAGGTTATTCCACAGACGAGTGGTTCTTGTTATAAACGAATTTCTAGATCGGAGTGTGCGCGAAGATAAGGGCTGTAAACTGAGGGGGTGAGCCGAGCGCGCAAGTCTTGTGTTGCGGGAAAAATGTTGCCGTTGTTATGTGGGAAAACCAAACTCAAGAATCACCCTTTGTATTACCAGTCTGTCATGTCGTTCAGGTCATGGTGCGGTGTCTAGTAGCAACATTGATAGAAAAGAATACGACTGATCAGGAGGTCTGGGGTGTTGGAGCCGGTGACGAAGAACCTTACGTTTGAACTCTTGGGTGTTGTACTAGTTCGGGAAAACTGATTGTGGGAGATAATTCCACAGCCAAGTTTCTCTATTTATAAATGAATTTTTAGGAGTTAATGTTCGCGAAAAGTAGATTGCAGGGTATGAGGACCAGGTTAGTGGGCAAGTTTTGTGTTGCGGAAGAAATACTGCCGTGCAGGCAAGAGGACGGAAATTTTATAGCGATACAACTTTCAGAGGACTGCTATATTCCTTCGTTGGCTCAGAAAGTCAATGGAGTGTAAATACTGTTATCTCCGATAATTACCCAGTCACAGTAAGGCGGTGTTCGAGAAGCCGGCCCAGATAAATGAGTTATACTCGAGGCGGGTGCGAATGTAAGACTTGTAGCTTGAAGTTCTGGCTAGTGGTGGAAGAGGAAATTAGTATATATTAAGAAATGCTTGGCAATAGGATGCTGGTTTAGCGATTTAGAATATGTGATCATTCTATCGCAAGTCCTCAGATAAAATTATACCCAAGATGTTAAGATCAGCTGTACGGTTTGTTTTGCCCACTGAGACCAAAGGAAATCGGTGCAGGTTTTATAAGTAATGAGACAGTATTTTGTTTTTGAGGGGTTGAACTAAACTGATTTTGCGGCCCCAGTCAATAATGTGTTTGATATTTCTGTTGATAGAGTTGGACAAGAATTCACGATGGTGAAGGCAGGGTCTGACAGGTGCTTGTCTTATATTGTCGAAAGCGTAGGAATAACGCAGTACTGTCATCAGAACCGTTTTGGAAAGGATTGAAAGCATATCATTTATGGATATGAATATTACCGTTTATGAATATAAAGAGCCGTGCTTGCATGTGGCCCTTCGACAACATTTCTTCGACGAGTCGGCTCTCCAACGTTCTCGGTTATCAGGTGTACATGGAATATTTAGGGTTTGGATATCCCCATCGTCGGCCCCGCCCCATTCTCGCAGTAATACGAGTATTTATTCCTTTATTGAGTATGTCCTCTCTAGATCAGCTGTTTTCGGTATTTTCCATAGACAGGTAGAGGCAACTTGAGGACTAAGAACTTGGTATGGTCTGTTCGTGCCCAGCTCAGGTCGCAATGTTGAACCTAGAAACGGCAAAAACTAAGCCCCTAGAACAGTGATTCCCAAAGTGGGAAAAAATTTTAGGGTTCCGTGTCACCAGCGCCGAGGCGCAAATACATTCGCAGACTCACTGGCGCTGCGCCGGCCGTTTAAAGCGTTCTTGCTAATCAGAAAGTGCGAGTCTTCTTCGTTGAAATTTGGTCTACGTCACGCGGCGTAATTTTGGATAGGATATTTTTGGTCGCCATTCCATATTCCCATGTCGAGGGGTTGTGAAGAAGTGGTAATCCGCCCTCTTGAGTTGGGCGCCATGGACCAAACGATATATTGAGTACACTGTATTGGTTATGGTGTTCTACTTATCATACCCATGATACCCATATCGAAGGGGTTGTGAAGAATATTTCAATCCGCCCTCCTGAGACTGCCGCCATGGATCTAAAGGTATATTGAGTATACCATATTGTCATCGGAGCTAAGACTGTACGCAAAATTTCAGCATGATAGGATATCCGGAAGTATTCAAAAAATCGATTGCAAGATTTGTTCCGTGAAGAAAACAATAATCCATCCTCTTGAGACGGCCGCCATGGATCTAACGGTATAATGAGCATTGTCATCGGAGCTGAAGTTGTGCGAAAATTTCAGGGTGATCGGGTAACCGAAAGTATTCAAAAAATCGATTGCAAGATTTGTACCGGACAAACAGACAGACAAGAAAGCGAGCTAATAAAAACGTTTTAAAATATATTAAAGGATAAATATATAGGGGAAAGTGGGGTGAGCCGGGACGGTTGGGTGAACCGGGACAGTGTTTTTTTAAGTGTTGCTAATGTTTTTATGTTGGTAATTTTTAGTGAATTATGTTAGTATTGGCCCTCTACATTATTTTATGAGAGTTGAAGGTCAGCACCTGCATCACTTTATTAGTAAGGATAGGATTGTTAACAAAAATCGACACTCCACAAAGTTTTATTTTCTCGGAGTTTAAGGAAGCCTAATTGTATGGTTTTTAAGACTACAACAAAGGTTAGATAATAAAAAGTATTCGTTAGTATGTTATCTTTTAGAGTTCACATGGAATTTGTGATAACCTCAACAATATGTGATGACCACGCGATTGTTTAAAAAACAGCACCGTGGGGTGAGCCGGGACACGGCTTCTGAGTTGACCGAGAAATGTTTCGGCCCACTCTTTAGCTGCAAAATCGACTTAAATTCATTAGTTATTAACAAAAATGATAGTTAACAATTTTTTATTAATGATTTTTACGTTTATTTATAGTTTAAACCAAAATGCACATTTTATATTGTTTATAATAAAAAAGTAAAAAAAAATATGTTCAAGCATTGTTTATAATAATATCATAACATATTTTTGACATAAAAGCAAATAAGACTATTAGTTACAACATAAACGCCACTTTCACCTGCTCTTTCTATCGTGTCCCGGCTCACCCCACGATTTTTCGGAACTGCCGATTTGACACTTTTTTTTAAACGATTAAAAATTATTGAAAATATAAAGTAATAATATTAAAAGTGACAAATAATGAAAGGTATTGAAACCATCTGCAGGATAGGATGTCAAAATAAGAGAGAAAAATTGTTTATTTAGGTTTTATAAGGCCTTGAACAAAGTGTGTCCCGGCTCACCCCACTCTCCCCTACATATATCATATTATATATATTATTTTATTTGTTCATCGTTGGGTTCCGCCAAATTTTATGCATTGTAGAAAGGCTCCGTACGAAATAAAGTTTGGGAGCCACTGCCCTAGAATATGCTTTAGATTCCACCCGGCCACTACCGTCAGTACAAGACAGCTGTATTTAGACCAGCGTCGATACCAATAGATTTGAGTGCTGTTTGAGATAACTGGATCCACCAGCCGAGGCTCGCCAAAGGGTGTGTGCTTGAACATCTCTAATTATTTGATAAAAACGAACCCTCGCTAGCTCAGATGACAACCGGTAATAAAAAGTGTATTACATATGAGAACATTGTGAGAAACTGTTTGGTATGCCTATCTATGTCCTTCATCTTAAAATCAAAGCTTTGGCTTAAAAAAGGAAAGCTTTGTGCAAGGTAATGATATCGAATTAGCAAAAGACCAAAGCTCCCGCAAGGAAAAGCTCAATTTCGAAACAAATTATGTGATTAAACTGCCCAAGGAAAATCGCAAAGCTAGACTGAAAAACTCTATCTCACACGTTGAATAGCTCACGTAAGTTTCCATTGACCCTGATATAAAACAAGTCACGGTAAGCGATCTTCTTAAACAATTTCTGCTGACCCCACTGCAGGTGGACCCGAGTTAAATACTAATAAATAAATATTGCTTATAAACCTTTTTAGTTTTTGCATGTGAAACTACTTTTACTAAGGTGTTTCAAATGCAAATTTCGTGAGTACCATTAGTAATTTCAATTTTTAAGCATGTTATTTTTAATAGTTCACTTCACGAGCTGAACTATTAAATTTGCCCAATAAAACCAAAACACCAATAAAACTTGAGTAATATTAAAATTTATGCAAAACAATTTCCAGAAAAACCCCAGCCCGTCAGTTCTCTAAATTAACTCATCTCTTGGTGAATAAACCCAAGATGACCTCATCCCTTTTACTTGACCAGAGTTGCATTTCGCAGCGCAGCGCATTTCCTTGAGATAATTCCGAAGCGCTGCAAGAGCGTAACTGCAGCCTTATGGGAGGCAATCAATCAAAATCATTGCCGTAAGCACAAATCAATCAAAAAAACCAGAGTCCTGAAAACGGGTGCATAGCGTTGGAGGCGATTCTAAAAATTATTTCACACTAAATCCCGAACTCCTGAGAGAGTAAGATGCCAAAGTGAATTATGGTCAGTGGCCCGGCCGCATCATAACTTTAATTAGTTTGCAGGCACTAACTAACCGCTCAAGACGCTGCAATGGAAAGAAGGCTGCAATTTATCGTTCCCATAAATAACGCGATTGAGGTCTTCAGCACTCCTTGTGCGCCTCGTCTTGGAAAATCTCGCCCCGGACGCAGGTAAGTTCAATTTTGCACAACCGATGACCCTTGACATATCGGCGACATAGAGAGCCGCTCATTACGTTACGTTAATGGTCTCGTATCTGCGAGTTTTCTCGGTACTGTGACAAACACGTTCATCACACCTGACTTTCTGGATGTTATCCACTAGCGGTGAACAGTTGAAAGGAAGGTGAGTCCAGATTAGATGAAGTCTTAAATTTTGTCTTGCAACACTGTAATTGAAGTTTGTGGGAAACTATCGGTGCCTAATGTTCAGGTTAGCTGCGCTTGATTGAGAAAAAAAATGAAAATATCTTGGGCTTCTCTGCGGTTGCTCCTTGAAAGGAAAATATTGACTTAATTGTTGGATGGTGGAAAAGTGTTGCAATGGTAGCCAGTGCAGGCAGGTAATGACTTACTATATACGCCACAAGATGTGTGGATTTATGCTTAATTTTTACTTAGCCTCGCTTAGAAGATTTAGTAACTTTTGATGTACGATCGTTTGTTTCGGCGTTATTCTACCAATCGAAAGTTATTACTGTTTTATGAAGAAAAGGTAAACAACACAGGTGAATGGTGCTTGTTGGCGCAAAAACTATCGCTGATGTCGAAAAAACCGCAAGGAAAATCACTCTGTCACAGAGAAATTGTAGCCGATTAGTTTAAGTTGTGAAACAGTAAAATCTGCGAAGATTGTTTGGAAAAAATCAGATAAAACCTAGGTTGTCTCGTCTTAGGCAGAAAAGAACAACTGCAAAGAAAATCGCTTGTCCCACTTACATGTTATGTATATTCTCAATCTGGCTCCGGGTTTCAAAAGTGGCCAGAGTCCTGAAATAAATAGACGCGATTCTGGCGATAGCCTTTGGCGGCGCCATTAAAAGGAAGTGCAATTTTTGGTGTCTGCCAGTCAGGGGCATGATGTCAACTCAGTGAACAGCAACCAGGGAAAGCCGTCCAAAACTGGCTCAGTTGGGAAGGTTTTTTAAGGAATGAGGCGCAACACATTTGGTGAACACGGCATTCAACTTAGGCCTATTGCGAACGTACCTCACTAGCGGATCAGACTATCAGGCTTCCGGACGAAGGCAAGAAGGTCTTTAATTGAAGAAGACCGGACTTGAGCGGGACCCATAGAGTCTCTGATAAAAGCTCTTCTTCTAAGCCAGATTAGAACAGGATATTCACAAAAAAAAATTGTGGAAGTCTTATCGCCTTCCATGCAGAGTCGGCATTCTGTCTCTTAAGACAGTCCTCAGCTGTTGAGGTGATACCGCAGTCTTACATAGAAAGTTAGATAACCCAGCAATAGCCTTAGGTGCGCTCTGTTTAAAGTTATAATGCCCGTTAAGACAAAGGGTCTTATAAGATCTATAGCCTTTTTGAGATCTGTGACTGATTACCAAAAGGCTAGGATTAGGTCCCTTGAATCAAGGGCCTTGCTCCTCCTCTATCAGGGACTTGTAGGTCGACCAAGAGATGTCACAGATGGGTTCTGGGCCCTGGATCAACGTCTCAGATCTCTCGCACACGAGGCTGTCTGCACCTTCATCTTCCTCCATACCCCAGTGTCCGGGGATTCAGCAGAGCAAGACCTCATTCCTTTTGATCAGGCTCTGGAGTACGTCAAAGTACCCTGCGACTATTTTGGAAGACAACTTCCACGTTGAGAGTGCATTGATGGCAGCTTGGCTGTCAGAAAAGATTTTAATGTTGGCGTCTTTCAAATCTTTCTCGAGGTGGAGCCTAGCGCAAGTCGCTGTGGTCTGAATTTCAGTCTGGAAAACAGAGGGCCACTTACCCATTGTAACCGAGACCTTGGAGTTGGATCCTGCGACACAGAACTTGTACCATGTTTCATCTTTGACCCATCGGCGAACCAGTGGAAATATTTTGCATCCACAGGAAGAATTAGTACGTCCTACTTAGAACGATCAGGAATAATAACCCTTGCCTCCATCCATCCATCGCCGCTGTGAGACAGGTCCGCATAGCTCCGGTAATGAAGAGGGAAGCCAGTCGTTGCAGTGTGGGACACTGAACATCGACATAGCCTGTTTAGTCCTGGGCCTCAAAACTATAGCGGCATAAGTGACCGCAGGTTTAACGATCATATTGTACATCCAGTATATCATTTATGGATCAAGAGCCCATATCTTACCCAAAAGCCTTTTGCAGACCCAGGCCCTTCTGGTTTTTATGATGGCGTAGTCCAGTTGAATGCTGGTCTTGTCTCTCTCCTCTTGTTTAGCCTCTTGTCTAACTTTGCTCCCAAATAGTTTACTGAGTATGAGTACTCAACTGTGGTACCCTGGATACAAATAGGACCTAGGTCTACTTTGTAGCGTTTGCAAAAAAGTACCAAGATAGCCTTATTTGGGTTGATTGACAAACCCTCAGTGGTATACCATCTTTGAACTTCTCGGACTGCTGCTCACATGTCCTCTGTAATGATCAGGTGAAACTTCCCTGAGACGAAGATGGCAAGATCATCTGCATAACAGATGACATCGAAACCAGATTCCGGTAGTTTGGTCAAAAGTTCATCTACATGACCAGATTAAAAGGGATAAAACTCCACCTTGAGTGCAGCCCTTAATATCTTTTACACTAATGGTGGAGACACCTAGGGTAGAAGATCGATCTACAAGCATGGCACTTATCTACCCAATCGTGCGAGCATCCAGGTTTCTAGAAATAGAGTATAGCCAGTGTTTTCGAAAGCACCTTCGAATAAAGCAGTTTCATTAGCGAGAAAGACTTTTTCGATTTTGCTGACCAGGTGGTGTTGACTTACCCTTCGAATAAGTGACCTGGGAGCTATGTAGAGGAAGGGTGAGCTTCAAATTGCACTGATTATTAATATGGAGCTTTTTCATCGTTTTCAAAAGAAAAGAGGTTTAGTTGATATGTCTGTACGATCAAGGGGTTTGTTGCAGTGTTTTGGAGATAAAAACAACCACGACTTTCCTCCAGATGGTTGAATGTATCCCCAGTTGAAGATGGCTCTAAAAAGATAGACCAGGTTGTCGAGAATCAGATCAAGGTACCTCTGAAGGAGTTGCGGAATAATTCCATCCCCTTCCAGGGACTTATAGGGCTGAAAAGACTTCGGGAATAGCTCGAAACTTTTTCACGAAAACCTACCCTTCAGAAAATATGGGATGTTTAGTATTGTTTGACATTTCATCATAAAAAGACTCAGCGTATCTACAAAATTTTCCAAAAAATTATAAACACCAAATCGCAACACATCAGCCTAACCGGAAAGAGGGTATTAAAGGATCCAGGTTCCGGACCGCTGAATACAGTGTTAGAGCGTAGATTACTTGGCAGATACATGTTATTTTTTAGACTTGACTTAATCTAGATTTGTTGTATTTTTTTGTAAGACCGGACCATCGCTTGGCAGAGTCGTATGATACCACGTAGCTAATCACTGCTCATGATCTACGGATCATCTTCGTGAACGAAGGAAAAAGTTTGCATGCTCCTTATGCTATAAGGCACCAACAGGTTGGCGCGGAGGTCGTGGCGGCAGTCGCCTGGAAACTCTCTCGCAGGCGACTGCCGCCACAACCCCCGCGCCAATCTGTTTGGGCCTTTACACTTTGCATTACCACTCTTTCCTATAGCTATCGATTCACATTGCTTCGAATTTCTACAAAAAAATACTGCATTTCGATTTCGTGAATTCGTATTTTCCCTACTGGGAATCGTCATGTTAGTTGCAGTGTCTGGTAGTAAACTTGGTGCGACGAAAGCAATAGTAGTCTGGGAGGTGGTGAACGAGGAGGCGATGGACTTTGAGTTGGAATTTCTGGATATTGTAGGAGTAGTTATTTACATTAAAGAAAAATTATTTGCAACAAGTCCACTGTAACAAAAATCATCACAAAAAATGCTGTACTAGCGATTCGATTTTGCAAAATCAATATTGTCAATAGCAGCTGGCTGATGTAGAGACAGGTAAAGCGGGAAAACGCGTCTTCGTATTGTTAGCCCCCTGAAACAAGTATATCCCACTAGACCAAACCTAATTGAAAAGTAACGCAGAAGTGAAGTAAAAGTAAGTAGTCGTAACTTCCACTGAAGTAGATGTAACTTCTACTTCACTTCCATTTTGGTCACTCTCATACATTCATAAGCAACGGTACCTAACTTCACTTCACTTCACTTCCCATTTAGGTTTGGCCTACTAACCAGTAGACAACGCCTTTAACGTCGACAGTATCAGATTACCAGGTGAATACGGCGGTGTACGTTCCCTTAGGTGATGGCCCGACCTAATCGGAGCTATGGTACTCTAATATTAACCGGGTACCCCGGCAAGCTGTGCTATCAAGGGTACGATAAGAATGTAAAAACAACAAGGCAATAAAGTATATAAGTTAAAACGTGTTTATTGCATGTTAACAATTGTATTGTTTTTCCTCTTTCTCTGATTACTAATTTAAATTGTAAACCAAAATTTTCTTTAGGACATATGTACATATATTTACTTACAAGACATCAACCTGTTGAAGTAGTGTAGCATTTCTAACGTGCAGTAACCATAGCATAAGTTTCAAACAAATATGACACTATCATTTAGCTAACAACGTCGTTTTATTTTATTTTATTTTGTATCCCATAACATTTGGGCCACAGAAAACAACGTAATACTTTTTATCTTTTATTTTTTTGGTCACCACCATTTCGTGACTGGAAAATGGCACTCGTAATTCATGTCTAGCCGCAGTACAGTGCCCTCTACCTCCATCCCCAAAAAAAAATAAAAAACAAATAAACTTCACAAATTGAGATTACTTAAACACGTCTTCAATGTTATCGTTCGTATTTAATCAAATTAAGTAAAAAATACATAAAAAAATAAAAAACTTGTAACCCATTGACATGAATATATTGTAATCAGCAAATTCTTAGAAAACAAGTTTCCCCGAAAAAAAGGTACAAAAATAGCCCAATTCACGTCAATTTCTTTCACTATTTGCAGTTCATCAGTCTTCCTTTCGTGACCGAAAACCACTATTACAAACACCGCAAGTAATTTCGGTTCATTCAACTCTAAAGTAGAAGCCTATGGTATATAGTGTAGTTGCGCTATGTCCAGCCGGCTAGCGTCTTATAAAGGACTGTAATCAGTTTGGACATCTGTTGCTCTTACCTTAATGATAAATCGATATCCTTTCAACGAAGCCAACACTGCATTGTGTGCTGAGAATTTGGGGTGAATGCATACGGCAATCGGATACAATAAATTTAATATTTTTATACTATATCAAAAGTTTTTCTGACGGGGGGGTGCAGGAAAATCGAATCGGGGTGGATGGTCTTTAAGCTGTACTATTGCACCATTACCGATTGTAAGGAAATGAAAATAGTACGTCCTAAGGGATAAGTGTCTACGAAAATAATATAACAAAAAAAAAGGACGAAGTGTTGGATCACGAAAGCTTTCGTTTTTCTATAAGAGTTCTGTTAGTACCAGGTAGTCAAGGAGACAGCGTCACTATTTGCGTTTTTGTGTTGGTATGCAACTACACGACTCGTAGGGAAGCCAAAAGTTTAGCCAATAATTCCGATTCAGTCAAAGGCTTACAGTATTCCTAGGCGGTTCAACTGTTTCCCATTGAACGAACAAACAATGGGAAACTAGCTTACAGGAGTTTTCTGTTCCATTCAGAATGGTTCTGAAGCCATGAACAACCTCAAGGGAAGGTCCTTGCTGGATTTTAAGAAACAACAATGGGCTAAAGAAAAAGGTAAGTAAATATAGACCAAACTGAGTTGTTCCTTTAACCTTCATAAAAAAACTTTCTTTTTTTATTAATTACAGAAGAATTAGCTGGAATGGGTGAAATGTTCTCCCATTCGTCACAGAAATATGAACGCACATCAATAAGGACTTACTACTCAAACTTAGATATTAGCCAAAGGAACAATACACAGAACAGTAATAGACATTATATTGATCGGAATAATCTACACCAAAATAGCTATGAATTAATGAATGAAGAGGATTACCCAACGACAAGCCATAGCACAAAATTTTATGATATACCCAAGCAACGGTTGCGAAGTCCAAGCCTTCCAGCAATACGGCATAAAAACTTTAATGTACGAAGTCATGTCAACAGTCGTCAACAGGAGGAGGATACCTCAGGATATACAAGTGATTCGGGTAATAATCCGCATAGCCCAGATATTTGGTATTCTGATAATAATCAAGAGAGGCATGCTATGTCAAAGGAATATAAAAATTATCATAATTATAATGATAGAACGACAAAGAAGATACAGCAACAAAAACATCAACATCATCAACAGCAACATCAACTACAGCAGCAACAACATCAGCAGCAACAACAACAGCATTTAGAACAGCAGCAGCAGCGTCACTTGAGAGATGAGAAAATCAATTCGAATAAAATTAGAGAGAAAAATTTGAGACCTTCGTTAACTGACCTTGAGGCTGGTCATGGAATGGATAATAGCTATCAAAGGTGAGTGAAATTAGTGTGTGTTTTGTGGTAATGTCAGCGAGGTGTGTGGGGGTAATTATAAGTGATTTTACTTCATGACTTTAATACTAGAGTTTTAGGGAATTGCTGCAATTATTTTTATCGAAAATTATTGTCCTTTAATGTCCTTTTGATATTGGTGTAATCGTTACTTGAACACAGTCCTTGGCCGATAAGCCTTGTGACACTTTACTGCAGTATAGCACTACACCGCAGTATAAAATAATACAGTATATACAGTGATGTCGAACTCTTTGCAAACTTAAATAATTTACATTCAATAATTATAAAGTGAGCTACGAGATCCCTGACGTTGCAGATCCAGATTGGCTTTGATTTTTTTATTATTTTTGTTTTTCGTCACATCACTCCGTCGAAGTAAACCCATCCCATGCGTCAGCATTTGCATAGTCTATCCATCACCTATTTGGTCTGCCTATTGGTCTATATCCCGGAATTTCTGCTACCATTTGTGATACAATTCTTCTGCACCCTGATTACGTGTCCGCGGCTAGTCTAAATCTGTTTTTTATAAACATCCCCAACGAACACAGCTAGCAAAACAAAGAACTTACAGTGACAATGTAAGAAACCCAATTGCTTGGGGCTTATTCGCTTCTTCCAAGCCACTGACTGGGATTTGTGTCTCCGTAGTACAAACTCTGCACCACTCAACCTTTCTGTGTCACCAAAATCATACTAGCGGGAATGCGTTTATTCATTCCCCTCACTTTTTAAGATCTATAAAACCTAGACCGAACACATCTTTCAATGGAGAATGTATGAACACCATCAAAGCTAAAGAATCCGGCTGCAGAGCGTACAGACATTCCCCAAATGAGTCACTTCGTCTTGAGAATATCAAATTGAGAAAATCCTGTGATTCCATCATCATCAAAGGCAAATCATTATTCGATGATGGGCTGAGAAGTGAGCTTCTAAATACCACTGCAAGCAGTATGAACTTCGGGTCTTTAGTAGCTTCCATTAACAAGAATTTTACCTCTTCCACAATATCTTTCATTTATGAGAGGGAGATGATAACAGAAAGCAAATCCAAGTCAGATTTATTGCCATCTCTGTTTTCCTCAAATTCTTCTTTATCCGAAAGTGCCAAGCCCTCCATCCAAAACCACAAAAGAGCATACCAACCACTCTGTTTTTTTCTTTGGACGAGCTCTTAGGTCCAACAACACTGCGACCACTAGCTTGGCTTATTCTACTACACCTCTATACCTCATATTTATAGGCGAGTCCACTTGAACAGGTTTAGCAGTGTTAGCAGTGGCTTGTCGCTTAGACTTCAATTTATGAGCAGTGTCTCGATAAATAGCGAACCAATACCTTGGTGATTTTGGCTAACTAGGGCTTCTCGGGTTCTGTAGTCTTGCCGCTGATCTGTTGGGAAGCGGGGCTTGGGTGTCCTCCTTGATGCTGCCCAATTGTACTCCGGTCCTTCTTGCTTGGCTCTCTCCAGTTTTATTGGGTCGGGGAAAGTTTATTCAGGATAAAGCATTGTACAACTGGGTGCGCCAGGTACCCAGAGAAGAATTAATTTGGATTTGTACCTTCGATTGGATGCCCGAAATGGCCAACTTCAGATCCTCACACAAGAGAGGCCTTGAGGCACCACTTAAACTGCGTGCACCAATACTTACTAGTTCGGGAGTAACTCCATCAAGATGGACGCGTATATTCTTGGAGACCATTGAGGGGACCAGGAAAAGAAAGTTCGCTGGTCGGGGAACCTAGTCCACCACTACGCCTACGCCTTTGCCTTGCGCTTAGACCATCAGCATAACAAAAACTGTTGACCAACACCCTATTTTAGATAACCTCCTACCTGCTCCTCGCCTGGTTAATCGTCCTTCTTCGGGAAGCCCGAAGAGTAAGCAGCCGCCACCACCGGGAGCTAGTATGGACGCATCTTCCCACTATATGAGACCTTCTGGGACTCCTCGCTCTGAATAGTATTTTTGGCAAATATGTGGTACGGGGCTAGGTTTCTCGCATCCATCTCATCCATTATTCCTAACCTCGCACTACTTAATTTTCTAAATAAGCATACCTGGTAGTTTGTATACTTGTTTTTCTTTCTTGTTTTTGTTTTCACTGATTGTTGGACCCTCCTATTTCCAGTGTCTAATTACCACTTTCAGGGGGTCCTGTTGCTATCCACTTATATGGTCATGGCTAGGCGTCTTGTGGTATGCAACACCACATTAATCCTCGGGTACAGATTTAACGTATTAGGTTCGTTTTTTCTTCTTTTTCTTTCGTCCAAATTTCAGCTACAACTGTTCCCTCCTCCCTGCACGGCAATATTTTCCCCGCAATACAAGATTAACCCGCTCATCCCAGCCTCATACACTACAGCCCCTTTGCGCGCATAATACGGTCTATAGAATTTTATTTGTAGATAGAACCATTTGGCTGTGGAACGATATTCCACAATCTGTTTTTCCGAACATCCAAAAGTCCAAACTTAAGGTCTGCTCCTATAGTCTCAGACATCCTCTGACCTAACCCATTCCCTTCTATCTATCAAACTGAGCTTGCATCATGATCGAAACGACATGACAGAAAGATAGTAAAAAGGGTGATTCATAAGCTTGATTTTTCCCATAAAAACAAATACTATTGTTTTCTTAAAGATTCAACCTTAATAATAAGAAATTTTCTTTTGCAGCAACTACTTCATACCCCCAGCAAGTCCATCAAACATAAGCCGAGATGTCTCAACTTCCAGCACTTATCCCGTCTATCCAGAACCAGTCGACTACTATCCAAAATCCCGTGATGAACGAGCCAAATGGAACAACTGGAAAGCCAATTCAGATTACTCCAGCAATCACAGTGACTACAAAGCCAACGGCCCCGGATGGCTTAGTCGTGGCATGCACGACTTAAAGGACAGCGAAGATGACACACAATCTGTTCAGTCTGTATCACATATAAGAGGTCAGAATGTCCCATTGGATCCAATAGTGATCGCGGAACGAATGAATCGACGTAGAAAGGCGATCGAGTTTCAGAATGCTATAAAACAACAACTGGAAGAACGTGAGAAGTTAAGACAGTGGGAGCTTGAACGTAGATTAGAAGAAGAAAAGTTGGAAGAAGAACGATTGAGAAGGCAAAGACAAATCGAACAGGATCGTTTAGAATATGAACAGCAACTGCAGCTGGAGAAGGAGGAGGCACAGAGAAAGAAACAAGAAGCAATGCTTGCTGCACTAGCAAAAGCTGAAGAAGAAGCAAAATTAGAAAAGCAAAGAAGAAAGAGAAATAAAATTCCAGCAATTGACCCCATAGTTCGGCAGAGAAGTAAAATGCTTGAAGAAGATATGGAAGATGAGAAAATGGTGCCAAAAGACGAGCCTTTGTTAACACCAATATCACCGCAACCACAACCACGCAGTGAGACCCCATCCCAAAGTATACCGCAAAGTCCAGAAGTCCCAAAACAAGACGAGGAAGAAGAAACAGAAGAAAAAGTTTTAATAGGAACACCAATCAACCTACGACGAACTATTAAAAAAGTTGTCCCAGAAAAGGCCGAAGTTAAAATCATAGCAAAACCAGATCAAGAAATGGAAAGTATTGCATTAGTTCTACAACCGACAACCTTAATACCTCTTCCAGTAACTACAGACATCTTTGGCCTTCAAAACACCATCGGCAATCTTCATATCGCCGCTTATGTAATGCAGCAAACACAAAATTTCATGTCAAGGTTAAATAATACGAATGCAAATACTACAAATCAAGATTTTAATGTTAAGCAAAGTGAAACGACAAAAGTGGACCAAGTAGATGTTAATGAACGCACAACAATTGTAGAACCGGAGGTGATACAAAATATATCCAAGGAAGTAGCCATATCGCCACCAAAAACTGTTAATCAAGAAGTTGATGCAAGACCAGATCCTGAACCGATGTGCAGGATGTGCGGAAAGTGCCATTATTCCAGTTTTGCCAAAAGACCAAGTCTTATTAACGATGCAGATTTACCGCATTTCGAGAGTACGGAAATGATTGAGTCTACATCATCAACATTTGAAACTACACCAAGTCACATACCAGCACCAACCAACGAGATTGCACTTCTTGATGCAGACAAGCCATCCAAGGAAAAGCCTAATTGCCAGGATGCATCAACCCAAACAGAAGTACCAACTGCATGTGAATTGTGCATGTTTCATAATGATTTTTACAAGGTTTGTTTAAAGCGACAAGTTTCAACAACTACAACTACACAAACATCAAAACAGAAACCAGCTAAAACTGAGGATACTGCTGCAACGACACCGGAAAAGGATAGTGAAACTACGACAACAACAACCACAACCACTACAACAACATATCGTGCTAAAGCTAAAAGCAAGAAGCGTCCAGAAAAAATCGATGAACGCCCAAAATGGGGTGTCAACCGACCCGTGGTGCAATATGTTAAGGCAAGCGAAAGGGATCCTTTCTACCTTCGCAACAAGAAGCGAAAGCCACCAAAACCTGCAAGGAGTCTATCAGTTGATTCCCGGTTGAACACAGATGACGAGGTGATGACAAAAGCAAGAAATGTTTGCACAGAAATTCTGCCTATAAAAACAGATGAACGTGGAAGGATATTCCTTAATTTTAGAGAGGCCAGCACCATAATGAATGAGGACGAGATTAAGGAGCAGTTGAGGGAGAGGTACTTTAGTTTTGGTAAGATGCTTGCGAAGAGGAATTGGGAAGGTAGCTGCAGCAGCGGAAATGGCAGTGAGCTTGTTAGGCATTCCAGTAATCCAGATATCGAGGTTGATGTTTGCTAGAGTTATCGCGGATTTAGAAAAGCACAGATTAATGATTTTAGTTTAGGTATTTAGTGTATATGTTGTCTTTTGTACTGTTTTTTCTAGGAATTTACAAAAATACAATTTTTATCACAAGTAGAACGTTGTGGTGATCAATGAATTTTTGGGTTTTGTTTGTTATGTTTTTGGAACTTAGTTGTTTTTAGAAAAAGCTCTTTTGAATTAACTTAAGATTAGCAGTCTAGGTGGACCACCGTTACTATAGATTTGGTTGTTGACTTAGCATATAAACTAAATTTACCGAAGACTGTACCTACAAGAAATAGTAGGATCTATGCGGAAATTTAAGGTTTGTCTTCGCCTTGGTGCGGGTGTAGGCTTCAGTCACGGTTTGGTTTGGTATTTATAAATCATGATGACAATTAGGACAATCAGGATCAGCCCGAAGTATCTCACTGTCATATAAAGGATATTATTCTCTCCCATTCTAGCTGAAAGATTCGAGAATAACTGGGATTTTAGTTCGTCCTGCAGTTGTTCCAGGCCCTCAAATTTCAGTTGGTATTTGATACGACGGGATGGACTGGTTTAAAGATATTCAGCTGCGGGCTTAATTTCGTATGAAGTTGGAACATTATGTTGGTTGACCTCGTATGTTTACCAAATCATCTTTAAGAACCGATTGCTAGGAGATGGCTTCCTTACTACAAAAGTCTACTCATTAGCCTGGGCTTATTGTAACCATTTGCTTATCGTTGACGACCTGGACCTTTCAGTTCAACAAACCTTGGACGTTTTTAAGAAAGATTAAGAATTGAAGACTTTTTAGCTTAAATTTGTCTAGGGTTAGCAGCAGAGGATCTATTTGGAACATCGCATATTTTTTTATGTTTTGACTTTAACCTACTTCAGTTGGAAGTCTTCTGGGTTAGTCGGGAGACAGAGTGAAGGTGAAAGCTTATATTTCTAATGTTATTTAAAGCTTTCTTCAGCTGGCTGGCAGCAACAGTGGATTAATACTACTTTGAGTTGCCGATGCTGGCTGCTGCTTTTGCGTAGGGAATTGGCCATTTAATCGTCATTGTATTCAAAAACTGATTTGAAATAAGTGGTAGATAATATCTTAACTAAATCTTGTTCTTTTATCAAAATCGTCCAAAAAATGTCTGTTATTCAATGTTGAAATACCTACGTGTAGATGGTAGGAAGGTGGACCAGATTGCTCAAACTTTTACCCTAAGCATTGATGAGAGGTCAATAATAAAGCTACAAGAGCAGGGAATGTACCAATTTTACAGTTTCGTCCTAATCAAGGCCAACGAGGTTTGCATGCAATGCAAGGTGCAATAAAGTAGGGCTACTTCGCTCCGCGGCAGTTTTTTGCAGGGTGCTAACCACACAATCTGTCGACGCGGCTCTTGCCTCGGAGCCATGGGTAAGTTATGACACTATACAGAGCCGGATGAATAAAGTTAAGTAATATTTATATGTATTGAGCAGAGCTTTTAAAGACATGTAAAACACCTGCTCAACAAAGGCAGTTTATCCATCGTAATAAGCATAATTTTACTATAATTATGCTAAATATTTCTCATCCCTAAATTTAAAATAAAATAAAAGAATTGCTGGAAACATTTCTTTTATGAGCATTTTCATTCATAAATTGAGAGTTCTCCGCAGCCGCAAGCAACACAACCTCCCCAGTCAGAAGCGCGCTTGCGACTGGCGGAAAATGTCAAAAATCTAGTAATCAAAGAGATAAAAACACAAATATCGTATTTTTTAGTAGAAATTACTACAAATTATTTCTGTGGCATAAGGTAATTGTATCGGTTATCGACAATTTAAGGTTTTCACATCACTTTGACAACTGATTAAAAATAATGTTCTTTAATATTTCAAGACGGGGCAATGAAAAATCAATAGAGAAAAGTATTTATAACAATAACATTGCAAGTTCATCAAATGAAATTGTTCATGCATTAAATAAACATGAATTATTTAAAAAAAGCAGAGTGCTTCGGTTTTCGACACTTTTATTTCAAACTGTTTCGGTTATCGACAGTTCTTGTATCGGTTTCCGACACCAACACATTTCGATAACATAACACTTTATAATTGAATTTCTGAAGCTTCAAATGAATTACTTATTAGAATAAAAATGTTCTATATAGGTTATATTAACTCATAGAATGAACACAACAAATTTTATAGGTGCAAAATAAGACGTTTTGTTTATTCAGACTGAAAATCAAAATTTATAAAATCATAAAATGCAAAAATTCGAAATACAGATAACAGCCCATAATGAGATAATTTTGCAAAATTGTTTTAAACTAAAATATACAATGAAACTAACAAGGGAAGTCTCTTTGGTGTCAAACGCGCAGAGCTGGCTTACATTTTTTTTCTGGTTCTTCTTATCAAAACAAAGCTAAAAATGCATATCACAACCCCTACCTTGTTGCTATTTTTTGTATACCGATTTTTTAATTGTTTACTTTTAGGGGGATATGAATATTTTAAATCTTTAAAACGGCGATATCTCTTGAACGGCGATTCGTACGGAAAAATGTATAATATCATTTTTTGTAGATAATCGCATGATCTACAAACTTTGTAAATAATATTTTATGGTAGGACTTTCCGTTTAAGAGATATTAGCCAAAAACAGAATTTTCTGTTTTTAGGGGGTTGTTTTTAAGGGAAGCGTACAACCAATTTTCCGAAACTTTTTTTAACATATTCTACTCACTAAAAACTATTTTTTTAAAAAAAGTTTGGCGAGTTAACATTTAGTTAGAGGTCTGCATTCGAATTTTGCTCTGACGACTGTACTATAAAAGTAAACAATTAACAAATTTTCATACAAAAAATATCAACAAGCTTTCGACAACTGCTCTTCGGTATACTGATATTTTTTTCGTTGTATTCCTATAACATCAAATAATTATATTAGTTTTGTAAAAAGATCTAAACAATTTTTCTAGCCATTTTCAGCCAATATTTTTACCTGAAGATGACATTTTTCCTCACACGAATCTGTTTACAAAATTATGTTCCCTTTTTGTACGTTTTATTAATTTTTTAAACTAACTGATGCCTTTTTACTTCTTTTAATACCTTAAATAATAAAAAACTATTTTTATACATAAATCGCACATAAAACATTAATAAAAAAAAAACGAGGTTAGTTTTTGATCTAATACTATGATCTAATAATAATACACTTCATTATCAAAAGTAAAAAAACCGTTTTAACATTGAAGAATATTCACTACTTATTTCAAATAACACATTATTTATCTCTAATACGTACCTCATAAACTTAAAACAACACGTACAAAAAACAACAACGGAAAACTTCTTGCTTATAGCGGCAATGGGATGTTTACATTTCTACAGTGACGAAAACCGAAACACTCATAGTTGTGGGTATCGGTTTCCGATCATGGAGCTTTAAAAATACAAAACTGTTTCAAATTCATTTTTCTCTTCGTAATATGATACTTTGATGTTTTGCCACCCCTATCATTTTTTTTTACAAGTTAGAAATCTTTTATAATAAATAAAATGTTCAGTTGTGTTTAGCTCTGTTCCTTAATCAAAGTTCTAAAAATGGCGACTTTAGACGAGAAATTGAGACTTTAGCTAAGAAAATCAAAATGTATTAATTATTTACATCGTATCATTGAAAAACCTCGTGTTAAACTTGTTGATTGATAATTCATTCTTCCGCTTATTTTATTACCGGAACTTTTTGTTTTGTTGTATATTAAATATATTCATTTGAATTTCAAAAGTGTCGATAACCGATACAGTGACGATAACCGATACAACTACCTTATGTGTAAAATATAAAAACCTTAAAATAAAAAAATATATAAAAACGGCTGTTTTTCAGTCATAATTTGTAAATTTTTTAAATAATCATTGAAGTCCCAGAAAGAATTCCTTACCAGTAACCACGAATTCTACCCTCGGCAATGGTAAGAGACGTGAGGTTAGAGACATCATGCTGGCTACAGTCGCAGGCGAGCCACCGTCCTCAGACACAGGCATTTTAGGAAATGACTCTGCAGCCCAGGTCAATTTTAGCGAGAATGAGATAAATAAAAATTTCAAAGTTGCAACGAACGAGCTCTACATCTACTGGTAATACCTACTTGTATATTTAGTTTTCGCAACGTGGACTACGAAGAAGTCCGTAAAGCCTGTTATGCTATTGAATCCGACGCCACTGCACAGGACAACCCTCCATATAACTCATATTTCTCAAGCTAATTTTCCCCTACATCTCCCAGCGAAAGTAATGGCACTAAATAAATTTGAATCCCCATGTAATCTTGCCGACTATCGTCCTATAAGTAACTTATGTGTTTTAGATAAGGTACTAGAAAAACTGATGGCATGGCAAATCGACAGACCGAGTCGGGGATAGTCAGCAATAGCTGTGAAACCGAACCTCTGGAGGTTACTGACCTTCGAATGGCTCTTGATTCTGGTAATGTTGCTCGTTCTTCTTGATTTCAGTAAGACATTTAATAGAGTTGACCACATGCGCCTAATTACTAAATTGGCAACCGACATGATGTAAAAAACTCTGCTATGTCCTTAATCCGTAGATACCTGCAGAATCGTTCCCAAAAAGTATGGTTGAATAGCGCGATTTCTGATCCCTTACCCATCGATATCGTGCGACGTTCCGCAGGGCTCAATACTAGAACTATTACTCCTCTCTATGTATATAAATGATCTTGATAATTGTCACCCTCAGAGCAAAAGCGGGTTATATTTGATGTTGCAGCAAAAGAGGAATAAAAATATTTCAGCGCAAAAATGGTTCAACTATTATTCAGAGCAAGAACGGAACGGCAAAAGTCTTAGAGCAAAAGCGGATTAACTCTCTAAACCGTTTTTGCCCTCTACGAAAACTTAAACCGCTTTTGCCCTCAGTTTTTATTTATACCTCCGTCGCTACATTATTACTTCGAAATCTATTTTTAGACCACATTTTCTTCATTTTCCTAGAAATACAATGCAACTCTATTCATAATATTGGAATTTTTGGAATTTTCGCGTTTGTAAGATTTGACTTTGAATGTGTAAAGTCTTTGTAATTGTTTATGATAAGTTTTATGTTTTTGCCATTTTCCCATTTTGACTACATATTTGGGGATTTTTACATTTCTGACATATGTAAATTTTTCACATGTTTATCTTTTATCTTTATTACTAACTTCAATTTTTATAATGTTTGCAATTTATGATTTTTTTCAATTTACTTTTTTTAAATTTGTTCAAAAATTCAGAATTGCAAACATAAAACTGAAGAATTGGAGATATTATTGTCAAAAAAGAAACTTAATAATATTAAAATGAAAAGAGCACTCATTTTGAAACTGAAATTGTGAAATCCAAATATTAATTAAAATTGAATTTTTTTAATAATTAAAGGCCAATATCTAACTACACAATAGAGACATGACTGAACGGAAAATAATTATTAGATAAAAAAAAACTTTTTAATATAGCACGTTTTTATAACGAGCTAAAAAGAATAAAATAATGTCTCCAAGCCCCATACAGATTTAGAACCTCAAACATATTCCTAACCCCATACAGATAGTCCTGAAAATTTGTGATTGTGATTTTGTAATAGCTTTGAAAATATTTGTAAGATTTTAAACGAAAAAAGTGGGGCGCATACATGATTGATGCGAATGACTTCTCAACCCAGCTACTCTACACTCCTACTATTGTCTATAGCATGACCCCCGCGTTTTTTCGTTTAAAATAACATCTATAAATTATATTTCATTATCTGAAACTTTTATCTTTCATTTTACTTTAAATAATTTACCGTATTAATTTCCATTATGTAACTGGTGTGCATATTAAATTTTGAATTAATGCACATAGCTTATTTTGTTCTACATGGCATGTCCTTTCATTTGATTCCCATTTCGAGGTTGTTGTAAAGTTAGGCAATCCACCAGTTTATGTTAGCCGCCAAGTTAAATTTTTAATGACGCCATTAGCTTATTGTAATCTACTTATCACACCCTTTCCTGTAGTACCCACGTCGCGGTTGTTGTGAAGATAATGTTAATCCGCCCTCTTGAGATGGCCTCCATGGACCAAACGTAATATTGAGTATTCTATATTGCTTATGATAATCTACTTGTCATACCCATGTCGAGGGGGTTGTGAAGAAAATGTTAAACCGCCCTCTTGAGATGGCCGCCATGGACCAAACGATATATTGAGTATACTATATTACTAATAGTCTCTTCTACTTATCATACGCTTTCATTTGGTACCCATGTCGAAAGAATTCTGAAGAGAATGTTAACCCACCCCCCTGAGGAGGCCGCCGTGGATCTAAAGACATAGCATATTGCATTCGACTTATGATGCCCTTTCATGTAATACCCATGTCGAGGGGGTTGTGAAGAAAATGTTAATCCGCCCTCTTGAGATGGCCGCCATGGACTAAACGATATATTGAGTATACTATATTGCTTATGGTGTTCTATTTATCATACTCTTTCATTTGATACCCATGTCGAAGGGGTTGTGAAGAAAATGGTAATCCGCTCTCTTGAGATGGCCGCCATGGACCAAACGATAAATTGAGTACCCTTTATTGCTTATGGTGTTTTACTTATTACACCATTTTATGTGAATGCCATGTTTCGGGTGTTGTGAACAAAATGGTAATCCGCCCTGTTGAGATGGTCGCCATGGACCAAACAATATATTGAGCATACTATATCATACGCTTTCATTTGATATCCATGTCGAAAGGGTTCTGAAGAGAATGGTAACCGGCATTCCTGAGCAGACCGCCATCCATCTAAAGACATAGCTCATTGCATTCGACTTATGATGCCCTTTCATTTGATACCCATGTCGAAGGGGTTGTGAAGAAAATGGTAATTCGCCCTCTTGAGATGGCCACGATGGACCAAACGATAAATTGAGTATACTATATTTCTTATGGTGTTCTACTTATCATACCATTTCATTTGATACCCATGTTTCGGGGGCAGTGAAGAAAATGGTAATCCGCCCTGTTGAGATGGCCGCCATGGACCAAACGATATATTGAATATTCTATATTGCTTATGGTGTTCCACTTTTCATACTCTTTCATTTGATACCCATGTCTAAGGGGTTGTGAAGAATATTTCAACCCGCCCTCCTGAGACGGCCTCCATGTATCTAAATTGGGGGCCTCGGTAGCCTAGGGAGTAAGGCGTCTAGCTACTATCCGAGAGGTCCCGGGTTCGATTCCCGGCCAAGCTCCACGGTCCTTCGCCTTTTCCAATTTCCCACCTACATAACTTTCCTTCTTTCTTCTTCCCTCTTTACATTCCTGATTCCTCTTGTCATAGCCTTCCTTAGCCCTTCCCCGCTCCGCCAAAGCGCATATCATCGGTTGGTTGATGAAATTCAACTCGTTTCAGGAGGCATAACACTCCAGCGAGCTGTTTCTCGATGCCCCGATGCCAACGTCGCAATAGTAATGGTTGGAAGTAGGTGGACTGAAAAATATCGCGGGTAGGTTGTGGCAGTTCCTTCCTTCCCCGACTAGAGCTGCTGTTCGACATTGCACTCTATATGAAGAAAATAGATTGTCGACAGTATAAAGGGTCTTCCCTGAGACTCTAGTCTTTCACATAAAAAAAAGGTATATACCATATTGCATTGTCTTCAGAGCTAATGCTGTGTGCAAAATTTCAGAATGATAGGATAACCGGAAGTATTTGAAAAATCGATTGCAAAATTTGTTCCGTGAAGAAAACAGTAAGCCGTCCTCTGGAGACCTCCGCCATGGATCTGACGGTGTAATGAGTATACCATATTGCATTGTCATCGGAGCTGAAGCTGTGTGCAAAATTTAAGGTGATCGGGTAACCGGAGGTATTCAAAAACGAAAATTTCAAAAATAGCAAAAATGTGTATAGTTAAAATTAACCGAAACCTTTGAGATGAACTCAGGAGTACGACAAGGATGTTTACTTTCGCCGTTAATCTTTCTTATAGTAATAAACTATATCCTTGTCGGCGCTTTAGATAGTAAAACAGGTGGGTTTCAATAGGAATAGTTAGTTGGCGTGAAAGGGCGAGCATCTTCTTCCACAGTATTTTCGGTCCGAGCGGGACGTCCCAGCAATGGATACGCTGCTGTCGGTGCCGCTTCGAAAAATACGGTCTCTTGCCCTGTTTCTTCGGTTTCCCGATTCTGGTCAATTCAGCAGATCGAGTACCCGCCTCCTTTCACACCCTGGGTTTGGGACCAGGCGACGGCGAACTTTCTATATTACGTTACAAGGGAGAAAAAGCAGAATTCAAAAAATAAAATCTAAAGCAGCGTTTTTAACCCTAGTGTGATGAAAACAAATTTGACGCGTTTATTGAGAGCAAAAGCGATTTAAATTTTTGTTCAGCGCAAAAGCGGTATAAATTTTCATTAAGAGCAAAAGCGGAGTAAAAAGTTAACCCGCTTTTGCTCTCGGTTTTTTGATACACCGTTTTTGCGCTGAAGTATAGTTATACCATTTTTACTCTAAGAATACGAAGATATTCCTCTTTTGCGCTAAAAAAAAACCCCAAACCGTTTTCGCTCTCTTTGTTATTTTAGCCCGCTTTTGCTCTGAGGGTGTCAATTAAATCTCTAGTGTTACAATATTTTGATTACTCTAGCTTAGTCTATCTTCGGCATGCCGTCTTAATCTTAATGTGGCCATCTAGGGCGACAGCTGGCTGCAAACATCGAGACCTATCGAGCATGAAGAGGACATTTTTGTAAATGTTAGTATTCACAGCCACCATGAGAAATACCTTGGTCTGCCTGGGCAGAAGTGGTGCCCAAATTTGGTAAGTGCGTTTTCCGGAAAATTTTTGGGACTGCAAGGTGACCTATCGAGTAAGAGATTCCAACTACAACCAAATTAATGTTTGAACATTTTTATACTAGAAAACATAAGTCTGCCGGATCTATGCTGGTGCCAAGTGTCTGGCAGACCATGATAGACTATTCCTGTATATAGGTCTAACTATATACCTCCGTTTCTTACGTTTTGGTCTTCTGTTGTGTTTACTGTATCAGTCTACATTCTTGTTGGGTATTGCCGAAAATTCACTTTGTCAAAGCCGCATGCTGGTATAAGGCATTTACGCACACCGACCTTTCCAAGACATCGCACACTATATTAAAACCTAAATCTAGCGAAACTTAACTAAAAATTATATTGTGCTTATATCTAAGTGAGACCATATTCACAACGTAGTAAGTAGTATTTATTAGTAAAACAAATAAACGCGTTGGCAATACAGATTGTCATAAGGGAAGTCACTAAACGTGGGATGCGGGTATTTCTTCGTGGTTCTCTGGTTTAATCAACAATCAGGTAACGAATGTAAAATATTGTTCTGCTTCGTGAAAATATATTTGTATGTTGTTTTTTGTGTCGTTGACCAATCGAGAAAGGTATGTTTGAACATTTATACACTTAATTATTTCCCAAAAAGATGTTTTATTTAGATTCTTGAATTCGTCCTGAGTTTTAAAAATGTATCCGCTCGTAAGAAATTATGCAGTCTCCTAACGCAGCCAAGAAATTGTTGCGGCACAGAAATGATGTCAAGACATTTGTTAAGTCGATTACCGGACACTTCACTCTAAATTACCATTTATGGGTGGTAGGAGATGCAGGGAATAGACATCGTTTTAAGGAGGCTGACTCTGCCCTTTATGCTCTCTATGAGTGTCCCGCGAATTTAACGAGCCATGCTGGAACAGACAAGTCTAAGCTACAAGGCACTAGGCTAACTTCTCAATATGTTCAAGTGATCTGGCCTACAAATATGAAGTGTAGCGCTGTAGTATAATAGGCTAAGCTAGTCGCCGCGATAACTGTGGACCCAGTACCTCACCACATAAAAGAGCTACTATCTTTCGAGGCGTCCTAGAAGCTAATAACCATTGAGAGTCATTTTATATTCTAAAGTTAGATAAATGCATGTAAATTAGAAAATGGATGGATAAAGATGACCAACCAATCTAATAAACCATTCAAATGAGCCATAAGACATAAAAAAATCCCCTTGGTAATTACCGCAAAAATCTCGCCATGCCCTAATACGTTGACCATTCAATAGAAATAACTTAATTAAGAGATTTGCTAACAAAACAAAACCACCTGAGATACAAAAAAAAACCAGCACTCAATGTTCGCACAATTATCTCCAAGCTTTTGTTAACAATCCAAAAATGATTTACGTCAAACGATTAACCTAACCACGTCTTGCCATCAATGTCACCTGTCGTAAGCCCATTCATTGGCAGAGAATTGTTGTTTTTTTTTTGATTATATTTTCTGCTTCCATTTTTTTGCCATGTCTTCTCGTCATTGCCGTAGTCAGATACACGTAGATAGATAGGTAGTTGTGCTTGTCGCTTTAAAGTTCTACAAAATAGCTCCTGAATATGCAACCAGAGACAATCGGAGGCGTTCCTGATCTAATTAGATATTAATTAAGATTTTCTAGGTTCATTCTTTCCGCACACTCTGGGCACGCTATGATTTGTGTCACTGTTTAAGCGCTGACATTTCTGAATGGTTGAACGCTTCTCGTATTATGCAAGAGTTTTCTATTTTTCCGTCGTAATTCGCGGTAAATTTAACATCTCACCTTGCACTGTGTGAACCAGGTTCTTATAGTGGGTTTATTTTTTTTTTAATTCTTTTATGCTTTTGTTTTATATTTTCTTTTTTAATTCATTGCAGCAATAGAACACTTGAGCATGATTACAGTAAAAAATTTCTAAAGAGACTTTTGTGGTAGTATCATAGCCTAGTGGTGAAATGAAGACGACCTCCACGTATGGGTGACGACTCCATCACTTTGGTTCATCCTGGGCAATGCGTTCTCAAACGTTGTGGACAGTCGTCCTCCCTACCTGACGTTCCTCTCGTTATTTTCAATCCTTGCTACCCATCCCCAATCCTCAATCCTCTGGGTAGAATCACCCGAGTAAAAATAAAAATTTTCCTTATGGCGGGCGAATCACGGCCACTTGGATTTTTAAGGGCGATATGACAGCCGTCGAATTTTTACCAATTTTTAATGGGAGCACATACGGCCTCACGACGGCCAAACTTGACCAAAGGATTAAAATGGCCAAGAACTAAGCTGTCGCCGCGAGTATTCCACGGGCAAATTTGGGCCAAAAAAGAATCTGCACCAAATGTATTGTTGAATTAGTTTTATGGGGACTTGAACATTTTCGTTATGTACAATGACGTCTGTCGTCGGTTTGTTGTGCTTGTTTTATATTTTAGTGGGAAATTTTGTTATTTAATCGCTCGAAGAAAAAACAGTTGAGAAAAATAAAACATTTAATTGCAGTGCGTTCATAGAATGAGCAACGGAGCACATGTTTTTCTCAATACGGTGAGTTTTGTTGGGAGCGAAACGCACACTTTCCCTGCAAAATTATTTCTTTTTTCAGCAGTTAAATTGCTTATAGTTTTGCCGAGTGTTGGCCTTGAATATAAAGAGAATGTGGAGATAAAGATTGTCCGTTTGTGTATGCCTCTGATCTATTATAACCCAACCCTGGTAAGACACACTGATCCTACCACGATCCTGGTTATGGTAGGTGGGACCAATGCACACCATACACAAAGGGGGGCAACACGGACACTGGGCATCGAGGTCAAATTATTTTTAACTACCTACTGAACACCAGTCTTGCTATTTGTAATAAAGGTAATGGTCCCACCTTTGTTACCAAAAACAGAGAGGAAGTGCTGGACATCGCCCGCTCCGACCGAATAGTGGTCTGAAATTTTTTGAAGGAACACTCCTTCTCAGACCAAAGCTTTATGGAGTTCCAGCTGCAGGACTCTAGCCCAGCCACTCCCTCTAAAATAAAAAACCTCAAAAGGACAAATTGGGGTTCCTATACTAGGCTAATCGAAAAAAACAGGAACAACTCGACAGCATGGTGGACATTTTCACAGAAAAATGCACTTAGCCCATTGATATAGCTCGTCCAAACCCCCACGGTGGTCTCGCGATCTTGTGCAGAAAGTAATTTAATTAAGCTAGACGCAGCTGGTGCTGCTATTAGTCGAAGCTGAATATATACAAAATGGCAATAAGAAAGGCCAAACCTTCAGGGTTACCTTTTGCAGCAATATAGAGTCCACATCGGAAACCTTAAGGCTGCGTAAAATATTAACTAAAGCTCCAACAATGCTTAGTTATTTACGCAAACGGACTGACTCAAGTAGAGAATCCCTGAAACTACTTTATGGGCTCCCACTTCCCAAGTAGTACTACAGTTGAAAAAGCTAACACGATAATCTCTTCCGCCTCATGGCAGCTGATCAAATCTATCATAAGTAGAGCAAAAATTAAATGGGCTGTAAGCACCATCCAGCCCTATAATTTACCATTCCCTGACGGCATAGTGCTGGCACAACTGCAGCGCACCCTTAGTTACATCACTCCCTGGTGGTTGCAGGATATGTTTACTAGGTGCCTTAAAAATAACTGCATTCGCTCTAGTTGGAAAGAGGTTAAAGTACACACAGTGATCGTCCGCCCAATACTCCTATACGTGGTCTTATTAGGGTGGCCGACCCTAAGTAAGTCCAGCGTTCTAAACAAACTAGAGAAAGTATAGTTGTTTTCAAACCTCGTGACATCCCGCGCATGTTCCCTAGCTAAGCTCTTAAAAATGTTTAAAAGATCAGACAAAAGCTTCACTTAACTCCTCCTATCAAATCACTTGCTGCCATGTAATCAATCGCGACTGCGTATTGCTAATGGGAGGTGTATTTTTCTGGGACTTCAATGATTATTTACAAAATTTATAAATTATGACTGAAAAACACCCGTTTTTATATATTTTTTTTATTTTAAGGTTATTATATTTTACACATATGCTACAGAAATAGTTTGTAGTAATTTCTACTAAAAAATACGAAATTTGAGTTTTTATCACTTTGATTACTAGATTGTTGACATTTCCTGCCAGTCGCATACGCGCTTCTGCCAGAGGAGGTTGTGTTGCTTGCGACTGCGGGGAACTGTCGGTCTATGAATGAAAACGCTCATTTATTCAAAGGAATGTTTTTCAGAATTTTTTTTTTAAATTATTTTAAATTTAGAAATGAGAAATATTTCGCATAATTAAAGTAAAATTATGCTTATTATGTTGAATAAACTGCCTTTGTTGAGCAGGGGCTTTACATGTATTTAAAAGCTCTGCTCAACACATAGAAAGATAAATTAACTTTATTCATTCGGCATGCGCGCATCCCTTCCCAAATTATTTTGTTGAATTTTTTCAGTGTTTGTTGCCGTTTTGACTAAAAAGAGGGGAAATGATATTTATTTATAAAATTTGGCAACGAGGTACGCAGAACTGCTCAAATTTTTTGTGTCACGGAGTTCGAAAAATTCTATACAAAGATGTACAGGAGCACTTCGCACCTACGATGCCCTAAGTGTTTTGTTATACCTCCCTCCTTTAAATCTTGTGGCAAGGAAGGCGCAGACCTTAGAATACAAGAATCTGGTTTTTTAACCGGAATCAGGGGAGGGCGCACGACGGTGTTACAGCTCTTTTACTATCCTCACAAAAACCGACTTCTGCATACCCGAGATTACTTTCATGAGGAAATATGGAGTGCACATCCCTGCACGTTGTGAATGGAGAAATAAACTACACAGTTTTCAGGGTGCCCTAAACTTCTTTACTGATGGCTCTAAGCTCGAGGGTCGGGTGAGAAGAAGAGTATTTTTCACAAAGCTTGGGAAGTCTCCTTTCGACTACCCGACCACTACAATGGATATCAAGCGGAGGTTCTAGCCATACAAGAGGCTGTTCTGCAAATCAACCAGCAAGGCGAAAGGAACCGTACTGCCTACATCTTCTCAAATAAGGCCAAACCTAAATGAAAAGTAACGCAGAAGCGAAGTAGACGTTACTTCCACTGAAGTAGATGTAACTTTCACTTACTTCCATTTTGGTCGCTCTCATACATTTTTATGCAATGGTACCTAACTTCAATTCACTTCACTTCCCATTTAGGTTTTGCCTATAGTTAGGCGGCTCTGAAAGTCCTGCGCTCTTGCACAAACAGCTCTAGAACTACCTCTAAATGTCGCAGATCTCTTAACAAGTTGGCTCAAAAGTTCAGAGCCCTCCTCGTTTGGGTGCACGGTCACCGAAATATAGAGGGAAATCGCTAGTCTCCTTCCAAAAAAGGAAAGAGTTGGTATGCCTTGGGCCACCTTTAAACTCCGTTGCAAACAGCACACAATGCAACAAGCGAAAAAGCAGTGGAGGGATCTTAATAAATGCACTTTGGCCAAATTAACCTAGCCTCTAAGACGGAACACTTCACTACTCAGGCGGAGCTATCAGTTATAGTGGGAGTGCTGACCGGATACTGTCTGATATGGTCGCATGAGACCCGCTTAGATCTTGAGACCGACGATTTTTGCAGAAGCTACATGTACTACATCTCCTCTGTCACTGCCCGGCCCTAAGCAGAAAGAAGTTAGCCACATTTGGTGAACCCATTAAATGCACGCTTACGGAAATCTCGAAGATTGGGATCCCGCAATTAAGAAGATTCATTACTTCCTCGAGATGGTTTAGCGAAGAAACGACACTTTAACATCAGGTTTCAAATGGGATCACTATGGCATCACAATGGGCCTATCATTTTGGCCTAAGGGTATGAGCTTAAACCAACAGCTCAGCCATATCTAATCTAACCTAACCTATCACAGCCTAAATTATATTGAATATTATTTTGTTTATTATCACATATTATAGGATCCACCATACTCTCACAAAAAGAACTACCACAGCACAATAATCCCTTCGTAAGTAAATATTATCCATCCATATGTTGATTTTCACCAAAAAACCACAAAAACCGCATTCATCCCTTCAATTTGGCCACCACCATGCATTTTGCCCCTTAATCCTGAAAACGTGTGTTCAATTTCCCAAAGATCATAACACCGAATCCTAATGTAAACATTAACTTGAATAAGTCACGCATGTAATTACCTTTAGGCAGAGGTGCTCACATGGGATAATCTCCCGGAAAATCCCAAATAAGTGGCACAGGTAAAAGGGCCATATTCCGGCTGAATACTTGATACCTTCATTAGGCGGCCACTTCCGATGATCATCGAATAAGTCGAGTCAGATGTTCACTTAAAAAAAAAAAAAAGATAAGTGGTCCCCTATTTGTATTTTCCACCATCCAGACCGCTTCCATGTCTGCTAAACAAAACTAAGGCAAGGATTTGGATTTTTTTTTTTTTCAAAATGTTTGCTGAAGAAAATCCTTAACTGTTATATTAAAAAAAGGGGATTTTACGCTCGAATAAGGACATTTAGAAGTTTCCTTTTTTATTTACATTTCACAAAACTCTTTCACTTCACCTGCTTTTTCCTATCATCATTATTATTATCAGTTCAGGGCTATGTATATATCGTACAGCTCAATTAACTAAAAAAATTTGCCGTTTCCTCAAAGCAGGAGATATAGCAGCGCAATAAATTCCTGAGGTGTGCAGACCTTAGCATTAGAGAGGTGTCCGCCCACCTGCTAATTAATTTTCGCCCATCCCAAGAAGATCACGGTGAGCCTTCTTGTGTGGCAAATTGAGATATTAGGAACGAAGTCATGGGAAGTACCTAATGACGAAAAGAAACCGCGTGGGTTGAGAAGTTCGTCTGTATTTTTTTTTGTAGTTTTATCTTTTGAGATCTTGGGATGATCTTCTTTAAAATTACTGAAATTATTTGAAGTTATCTTTTTTTGAAAATCGTAGAGTTTCGTAAGCGTTGTGGTCTTGATAAAATTTGATTCTATCAAGAGATTTTGGAATTGATAAATTGAGGATATTATTCACAGAGTGAATTTTTAATTTTTAAGTTTTTGTTTGTGCCACAATATTATAATCCATGATGACGTTAAGAATTGAGGCAGTTTGGTTTTAAAAACAATTGATCGATTCATGTCCGGTTGTTTAAATTTAATAGTTATCAAAATTTTTAAACCATTCGAGAAGATTGTCGCTACAGTCCATGGTGAGCCTTTGCTTCTCCAAAAATTGTCTTCCGAATTTGCAGCAACCAGCGATATTCCACCAATTACCTGCTCTCTTTGCTAAAAGATTCTTCTTTTCTTCTTTGATCCGTTAGCTGGCAGTCCAAGCGGGATGTCCCCGCAACGGATTTGTTGCATTCAGTGTAGTGCCGAACTACATATATTCAGCATTCGTTTCCATTCTTGATGATTTTTGGTGACCTATCGAGCCACGATAACTGATAATCATCGATTCTTTAACTCGCCCTAGATATTCTTTAGCCAGGTCTTCTTCTGAATTCTCCAGTCTGTTCGACAGAGAAGTTTGCGTGGCAAGCGGCTATCATCCATTCGGCACAGTGGCGGATCCAGGGGGGGGGCCATTGGGGCCATGGCCCCCCCCAAACCAACAAGTATCACTACTGTTTTAAAAAAAATTAAATTAAAAAAAAATTGTTCAGGTATTGTTGCATGGTGGCGCTGAATTCAAATATCATTTTAAATAATTTAAATAATTAAAATAATTTAACAAATATCATTTAGTGCATTTAGATATAACTATATGTAGCAGCTAAACCCTGCTTCATCACAGTGGCCATAAAGGCACAGGCGTAACATTATAAATAGTGCATACATATAATGGCGAACAAAAGCATTTAAATAGCGAAAATTCGTTAACTATAAAATAAGTATAAAATTGCTGAAATCGTGATATTACAAATTAAGTATGGCGCTTTGTAATTGAAATTCCATAATAAATTATTTCTACAAAAAAAAAATAACAAAAAAGTGAACAGTTAAAAGTCAAGAAAGAACAAAAATCTACGTACACGTCCATTTATTTTGTAGAAACAAATTCATTAAGCAAATTCCATCAAATGTTTTTGTACAAAGGATTAATCTTATTTTGACTTGCGACTTCTTGGTTTTAGTAATTGTTCTATGCGATGTCCTGGGAACTACACAACAACTCAGTACTCTTCTGCAGTCTGAGTCGTTAGACTTGGTTTGTGCAAATGATGCTCTTCAAGATGTGTTGGCTATTCTACAGTCACATCGAGAAAAAGCATCTGATGCTTTAAAAACCTATTCGTCGAGACGTAAATGATTACAGAAGAAAGAGGTATTCAAATTACCACTCCACGCAATTCCTCAAAAGCCCGACAAGAACATCGATCTAATCCACCGGTAGATAACGTGGAAGAGTACTACTTGAGGTCAGTTTATATCCCGGTCTTAGACTACGTTATTGCAGATTTGAAAGAACGTTTACCTAAAGATACCTTAAAAAATTCTTTTAATCTGGCCATATTCATTCCGAGCCGTATAACTGATAGCAGCGAAGATGTCAATAAAGCATTGTCATTGGCAATCCAATATAAGGATTTCCTTGAAGATGTAAGGGGAGCTGTATCCTTTAAAATGAAAAAGGAGTATGAAGCCTGGAGACAAAAATGGAACCGACAGAAGGAAAAGGGAAGTTCCTTACCCGAAACTGCTGTTGCGACATTCAGTTATTGTAACAAGGATCAGTATCCTATCATCAGCACAATGATACAGATATTGCTTACGCTTCCATCAAGTGTTGCGACAGCTGAACGATCCTTTTCAACATTACGTCGTATTAAAACATGACTGAGGACCTGCATGGGTGAAGACAGGCTTACGGGTCTAGCCCTGCTAAATATTCACCATGATATCCATATGAATATCGATAATATTATCGAAAGATTTGCTAAACAAAAAGTAAGAAGACTTAATTTTATTATTTAAATAAATAAAAGTTAAGTTATTTCAATAACTAAAAACAAAATCTTTGTGTTTTTATTTATATTTGTGAAGCTCTACAACCCTCCGTCAAAAGCTTAAAAAATTCGCCAATGGATGAGGATGGCCCCCCCAAAATGAATTTCTAGATCCGCCACTGATTCGGCATCCATTCTTCTTCTATCAGTGACTGTTGATCGTATCTTTGTCTAACTGTCTCGTTTCGAAGGCGATCACGGAGTGAGACACAGAGAATTTGTCTTAAGCATCGTATTTGGAAGACCTCGGGCTTGATAACGTCCAGCTTGAACAGTGTCCACGTTTCCGAACCATAAAGGAGAATCGCAAGGATCAACGTTCGGTAAAGGCGTACTTTCGTTCTGATGGTAATATTTGTTCGTTTCTATATGCACCACTTGAGCAAGACGAATGCTGCTGTTGTCTGGCCGCTGCGTCTGTGGACATCGGTCGTCGATTCTACATTCTTTTCTTCAACCAGTGATCCCAAATATTTGAATATCGGTACCTCTTCGATTTGGGTTCCATCGAGGTGAACACTGACTTTCTTTCGATCGGCCAGTTGTAAGCCCTTTGGTCTTTTCTGCATTGATTTTTAACCCGTATGACCAGGCGATGCGGGAAATGTCGTATAAGATGCCCGTTGCTGCGGCATCCGTGTCGTGGTACTATCGTCGGAGAATATCAAATCGGCTTCACGCATAATCGAGTCGAACACAACGTTGAAGGGAATTGTCGAGGTGACGCTCCCTGACGAATACCCCCATTTGGATCGGGAATTCTTCGGATTAGTCACTTCGAATACGAACGCTGCTGGTTGAGGCATCCTACGGCCCTTGGAGAAGTTGGGCGATTTTCAATGGCACGTGCTCTCGGTTTCCAAGGCTCTCTACAAGCTGTTCCAATCGATGAAATTGAAAGCGGATTTGAAATCGATTAAAACCACGACAGTTCGTTTGCCGTAACGAATTTCCATATTCGGTATGACAAATTTGGGTCTTTTCACCACTATTCCTGGTCCCTAGTGTTGACGTCACTCTTTTACATTTACCTTGTTTCTGTATACGGAGAGTTTTAAGAATCTGTCTCGCTCCAGAATGGCAGCTACAAAAAGTGGTTTTCGATAATTAGTTTCCATTGTCCTGCTCTCTCCGGTAGCTGGGGAGTCTTGGAGTCAGATGTCGTTGGCTACATGTGGCTTTCCAGCTACATAGCAATGAATGCTGCTCCAGCAAATCCCTTTAACGTCACTGGCTTATCTGTAGAGATTTTTCCAAGGGCTTGTTTAGACGGTTCGCTTCCAGGAGCGTTCCTCACGAATTTTTGGGATGAGGGGAGAAGTGAGGTGGTACCTCTTATCATCCCCACTTCCCCCTTCACCCACAAAGTTCGTTAGGAACGCTCCTGGAAGCGAACCGTCAAAACAGGCCCCAAGTTTACTTCACAAAGTCTGGAAGAAAAGGGATTTGTCACTTCTACTGTCAATGCGAGCTCAAGCAGCAATATGTCCTTAGCTACCACCGCTGGACTATCCTCTCCATCTGCATCCACTGCAAGCACAGTCGATTTTCGGCTTAGCGTAGCCACCAGAGCAGGATGCCGTACTCGGTCAAAAGCCTTGGAGCAAATAACCGTTTCGGAGGAGGGTGTGTCTCTCTGAGTACCCACCCGGGCCCTACACAATCCGCCGGCACTGCTTTCACTGAATCCATCAAGAGCCTAATATGCTAGTTCATTCCTGCTTCCTGAAGTGATTACAATAAATGTCATTGTTAAAAAAACAGCGTTAAAATTCAGCTGGTAAGGCTTTTCGCCTTCGTTTGGAATGTTAAAGGAATCAATGCTGAAGACCTGTTGATAGCGATAGGAAAACCCCATAGTAGCTTTGACAGTACTTTCACGCTTCTCTACTATATTTCTGACTACACCATGCTATACGACATTGCACTGAATGCTAAAATCGAGGACAGTACAAATGGACTGACCTCCTAATTCTAGACTTTCAAAAGTAAAATGTGAGCCACTTTAAAATGTTCAAAAAGGGCCCTTTTATAAATTGGTTTTTTTTTTCTTTAATTTCATAAGCCATATAGGCCTGCAGCGAATCCCCAAAAAGTGCTCTAGAAATGAAAAAAGTGATGGAAATGAGATAACCGGTTGAGACTAATTGCAATCGATAGAGGATGGAAAAATGCATCTACAGTTGATTTTGACCGAAGTTTGGACATGGCCAACATACAAAAAAATCATGAAAATACCTCTTTTTCGTAAGTGCGGTTTGAACGAAATTTTCACTTTATCTCGCCATATCTCAGTTGATATTGCAGATATCAATTTCAAATTTGAACATAGTCTAGTTTGACTAATTCCCTAAATATAAAACTTTAACCGAACTGGTTACATCATTTAAAAACAAAATGGCGAATGTTTAAAAAAATTCCAACAGATTCGTGAGACTTATTTTTCTAATCAAAAAGTTGTGTTATAGATTTTTGAAATTCGCTTTTTTGGCTAAACTACATTGTAGCCAAATACTTAAGGCAGTTTTCTGTAAATTTTCAGATCAAAATGTCCTCCGGTTTAAAAGTTACATTAACATTTGTTGACACTCGACATTGTAACCGTTGCAAAGTACACGAGTAGCAAAACTACATAGATAATTTTTTATCGTTAAAATAGAACAAAATTATATGCGTAATTGATCTGCAAATCGGATGGGTTCGGATATTCGCAAGTTTTAGGTATTTTATCGATATCTACCCTGATTTTTTCGACAGCGTGGTATAAAATTACTGAATCGTTTGTAGCATCAATTTTAATATCACTTACTCGTATATGCTGTGATTGCATTTGGCGGTTTTTTTCTCTTGTCAGTAATTCGTAGATGGTCCAATTTGTCGAACAAATAATGTCAGGACACCCATTTTTTGAGTAAAATATAACACCATCTGAAGCAGTTTCCAAAAGAATTAATTTCACTTCATGGGGGAGTATTTCTTGCGGTCAGGTAAAAAAACTATTTCTCCGTTCTGCAAGGAGCTTTCATTCTTTTTCCATATCTCGGTGGCAGCCATTTTCCACAAATAACGTTTTTTCGTCTCACTTTTGTTTGAGATTTCAGCATTCTTCGCTTCGTTACAAAATGTCGCGTAACACGGCTTATGTTACTTGGCATTGACCTCTAATAAATTCGGGGTTTTTGTAAGTACATCGCAGACATTTTTAGTCACCTTGTTGCTTTGTAAAATATTTGGAATGGCCTTGATGTTACTGCTGATAAGTTTTTACCATGATAAAACATATAAAACACAAATTCTCATAAAGTCAAAGATCCCGTGCTTCGTATACATTTCTGTGAGTTACCATTCAAAACTTTCCGAGTCCCGCCTTTTTATTGTATATACTTCTACAATCATTATGAAATTTGATTTGATTCAAAGAGTTGCTATCACGGCAGCAAATAAATTTCTTGAAATACCATCATTATTTTGGTTAGTAGACTCAAGAAGAGTATCGATTCCTTTTTTGCTTACTTGTGCAGCAATGACAAAAAAAAAACACTTCACTTCTTTGCCATTAATAGACATTTTGAGATCTGTATAGAAATAAATATAATGAATTAAATTAAATGAATTACCCAATAGGGAAATATAATCAAACCTTAATCGGATAAAAATTTATGATGAAAATCAAACACTATGTAACTTTTTAACAAAAAAATTAACTAGCAGGAAATATTTTAAATCCGAACGTTTGTTGCGGACGAAGTCGAGTGTCAACAAATGTTAATGTAACTTTTGAACCGGAGGACATTTTGATCTGAAAATTTACAGAAAACTGCCTTAAGTATTTGGCTACAATGTAGTTTAGCCAAAAGAGCGAATTTCAAAAATCTATAACACAACTTTTTGATTAGAAAAATAAGTCTCACGAATCTGTTGGAAATTTTTTAAACATTCGCCATTTTGTTTTTAAATGATGTAACCAGTTCGGTTAAAGTTTTATATTTAGGGAATTAGTCAAACTAGACTATGTTCAAATTTGAAATTGATATCTGCAATATCAACTGAGATATGGCGAGATAAAGTGAAAATTTCGTTCAAACCGCACTTACGGAAAAGAGGTATTTTCATGATTTTTTTGTATGTTGGCCATGTCCAAACTTCGGTCAAAATCAACGGTAGATGCATTTTTCCATCCTCTATCGATTGCAATTAGTCTCAACCGGTTATCTCATTTCCATCACTTCGAGCGAAAAAATGGGATGCGCTGCAGGCCTAATATCAAAACTACATTTTATGTTTACTGAGATCCCACCTAAAATCAATAACCGTTTTCCCTATTTTTGTCAATATTACCTTAAATTATACCCTCTACACCCTGAGACCTCACATGCAATCGTGCCTCACTTTAGTTTGTTATTAGAGCATCCTCCTCCGAAAAAAAAAAAATGTTTTTCTTCTTCGGCCTTTCTAAAAATATTTTGAAATTGCCTCAAGGGTCTTCAGAGACGTTCAAAATGCCCGTCCTTCGATATCGTTGCGTTCACAACGAGCCGCTCTTCTTTGATTGAATAATAACACCGCATTGACAGGTCCACAACAATTTCGGACGGCATGTGATAAATAATCACGAACAGAAAAGAGAAGTTAGTAAACAAAAAATAAATAAAGCCCAGCCAACCAACCACTGGCCATATTTCCCTGTCGATGGATTTCAGTTTCTAAATTATGTGTACACTATTGTCAACAACTTACTCCATTACGAAAGCATATACGGCGGCGGCGCACATCTCTCTGCGCATAGCCTGAACCCTTGAAGCATGATTACTAATGAGCCGGTGATTAATGGTCAATTAGGGAATCTATTAGGAACATGCTGTACCATTACGTCTGACAGGTCTAATTTTTCGGCATTTAATTCAATTTTTAGACCCAAAAAATGAAGGACACAGCGCTTAGCTAATTGTTTCAATACCGGACTGCTCACCAAATCGCGCGCTGGGAAAAACGTTCACACGACGTTGCTGGCCACATTTGGTCATTTCTGTGCTATAGCTGCGATGCGCGGCTCCATCTGACGGACAGGTTACGGCTACGACTCCCAGGAAAAAAAACACAAAAAACTACTTTGAATGCCAAACCATGATTAATCGAGCAGATACTTTGACCCGTGACCTGTTACCTCTCACTTCGCCGGACGACGACGGTGATGCTTGCTGCCTAGTCCGTCCGAGTGTGAGATGAGCGATTTGATTAGATTTAAGGCGGGCATAGTTAGTCTTGTTCAAAATCAAACCGAATGGTAAAGACATCAACCGATGGTCATAGGGTGCCTATTCATCTTCGTCGAATTTCGGGGGGTCTTACTATGGCTGCCTTTTTTCCGCGCTGCCGCTTCGTACACGCTAGGAAGTTGATACGAAATGAAATCCTATAATACGTGAGAAGTCATATGGTCAAGTACAAATTATTTCAGCTTTCTTTAAAAAATCATCGTAATCGATTAGACCTTTCAAGATGGTCATCTATTCTACATACGCGGATTGATTTTCCGGAACCTTGATGCTTTATTGTAATCCTTGATAAGGCATTGACTTTTTCACCATTTTCGTGTTTTTCTGTAATTCAATTAACCGAATTTTTTCCGGGTTTTTATGTAGTTTATAACTTCCTGACGGAGTGCCAATGGCTTTACAATTATCTGCAGAGAGGTGAATGGACTTTTCTGGGCAGCGCGTGTTGTAGGCGATTGAATTCAATGAGAAATATAACACATAAATCAATAAACCTATCAAATCTTCCAAGATTGATGATTCGCAAAATTGAAAGGCGAGAATAAGAAAATTTTTGCATAGATACTTCATGGGAAGCAAAACGATCTAATGTAGTGTAGTGATCACATGAAAGCAGGCAAAATAAAAAAGGTTAATGTTTTCACTTCTCGGTTTTATGTGGTTTAGTTTAAAGTCTCATATTGTTATCGACTCGTGTTTTACTTGAATATATCAACTTAAATTAAGAATTCAGATATAGGGATAACCCAGGTGGTAAGCACCACCGCCAAGTTAGGCCTCTTATGTACATACATTACTAATGAAGAAGACCGTCCGTCCGATTCGACAAAGGCAAGAAGATCTTTCGTCGATCTCTGATAAACGTACCTCTTCCACGCCAGATCAGAGCAGGACAGTCACAGAGAACATGTGTGGTACTATCGTCGCCTTCCAAGTATAGTCACCATTCTATCTCCTGAGATAATGCTAGGCTGCAGATGAGGTACCACAGCCCCAAATATCGCACTAACATCCCAAAATCCATTCTGTTTAGAGTGATAACGTCGCCTAAGGCAAAATTTCTTAGTAGTTAGCCTATCTGAAATCTGGGTTTTGTTCGCAATAGGCTGGAGTTCAGTACCTTAACCCAGTTTACTACCTTGTTCTTGAGAATGGTTCTAAGGCTTGGACCAGCGTCTCAGGCACCCTCCCACCGCCTCTGGGGACTCAGCAGAAGGAGACCTTATTTTTCACGTCCAGGCTTTGTTGAACACCAAAACACCCTGCAGCTACCTGGGAGGAAAACTTCCAGGATCAAAGTGTGTTGATGGCACTTCTCTGCCCGAAAAAATTATAATATTGGCGTCTTTCAAACGTTTCTCAAGGTTGAGTCTACCGTAGGTCAATGTGGCATGTATTTCAGTTTGGAAAACACAAGGCTATCTGCCGATTGCAACCGAAGCATTAGAGTTGGGTCCTGTAATACCAGCCCCTGAATCATATTCCGCCATTTGCCCATCGGTTAACCATTAAAGATTTCTTGTGCCTAAGGAAGGAAAAATTCTTCCAGCTCAGTGCAATCTGGAGTGATCGCTATGAATAAGTGATAAATTGAAATGTTTGGGATATTTGATAATACCCGTATGTCCTTTGAATGTATAAGGGTTGTGCAATGGACTCTGAAGTTTCTGAAGGCGGATTTTCATGAACGCCTTCATCGCAACTGTGGGATCGGTCCGCATAGAGAGGCAAGACTATAGCAGCATCAGTTCCAAAAGGAATAACGACTGAGCTGTACATCCATTTCGTAGTTGGTAGTTTTCCAGCACTTATCCTAGGTGGTTGACTGAATCTGTGCAGTTAACTCTCATGCTCTGGATATGAATAGGTTCAATTTGCAACTTTGGAAAAAGGAGCCAGGACGCCCTTAATTTGGTTAATTGATATGTCCTCTATGTTACACCTATTGATACGGAATCGGTACTCTATTCTTTACTCATATGAGTATTTGCCTTTCGGTTCTACTCATTTCACTACTCGATACTTTTTACCGAGTCCTTTACTCATATCATTACTCATAGAGTGAAATCGAGTTTTGAGAACAATTTGCATTGAAGGTCGACATTTATGTATTTATCTGCCTCAACTGAGGAGAGTTTAAGGCCGTTTAAGGCCCTGCTACACCCCAAAAGTAAAGTGCAAACCCAAATTAGAGCACAGAAAGGTGTATGCTTCTCTTTTTGTTGCACGAATATGGATTTTTTCAGAATTTCTTCCTTATTTTAAGATTTGAGATTCCCAGCAGAACGAAATACACATAAATTTCTTGGTGATAAAATAGCTAAAATTTGCGTTTGGCGATGTACCTCTGGCGGGCTAGTTTTAAGAGTTTGATGCCTTTAGGCGCATTTGTTTGCCTACGGGCTAATTAAGCAATTATTTGTATTCGGATGCAAGCTACATAAGTATTTGTAATCTGTCGCGTAATCGAGTAATGGGGCAGTAGTGCAAGTACTCTTTGATTCTCAAACAATCGAATACTTTTGAACGAGTAAAAACTACTCATTAAGTAATTTTCTTTCGATTCTACTCATGAGTATTTAATCCAGTACCCTTTTCGGATTCCGTATCCTTAACGCACACCATCCAGAGACTTCTAGGAATACTGTTTTCATGACCTAGGCTCAAATCAACTTCCTTGAGAAAATTATGGCAAAATCATCTGCACCGCCAATGCCATCGAAACCAGATTGGTATTATTATTTTGATACATCTTCTCAATCAACATTCATGGTAATGAAGGCAGAACTGCCCCTTTAGGGAAGTCCTCATTCTTTAACGCTGATCTTGACACTAATAGCAGCGAAATCCACTACAGAAGAAATGTCATTCCCTACAAGCGTGGCGATAGTCAGTGTTATCGACAGCACCCTCGAGGTCAAGGCACTTTTCTTAGCCTCCTCGCTTTCTCGATTTTGCTGATTAGCTAGTGTTGATTTACGCTTTGGGTAAACAAACTAAAGGCTATGTCGGCAAGTTCCGATATGCACCTAATTAGAAGGTCCAGTAGCCTTTCATTTGTTTTCAAAAAGATAAGAAATTAAGCTGATAGGCGTCTACGATTTAGGCAGCTTCGTGGGCATGTTGCCCTGTTTAGGAATTAAACCCGACACTATGAGAAACTGATTCTTCGGCTGTTCGATAATCGGCGGTTCGGGTGCTGGACCTTGTGGCGGATTGTGGCTGTACCGCTGGGTGCAAAATTCTCTCCACCGCTGCAGGCGCCCATGGGGAGAGGTCACGAAAGATCCGATTTTTTAATGTTGCCATTTGCTGTTGTTGTTTTGCCCCTAACCGCCGGATCGTCTGGTACGAGGGCGGTTTCTTGCCTAGTTTCTCCGGTTTCCCGATTCTGGTCAATTCGGCAGGTCGACCATCACCTCTTTTCACACCCTGCACTTGGGAAAAGACGACGGCGGAGTTAACTCTTAGCAGACCTTATAGATCGATGGCTAATAGTATTTCTTGGTAACAGCTCGTCTTGTAGCACGAACACCAAGGTGAGGCAGGCTGTGTTCGAAGGCATAGGAATGCCTTTAATAGTTTCACACCAGACCTGATGAGTAGTGAAAGGTAGTGGTTTGAGAACTAATTTTATCCGTGAGCCGTTTCTGGGGATCTCTTTGAGCGGTTTAATTTCGATGTCACCTAATTGAGCCTTAGCTAATTTATGCAGGTTGTTGTTGGACCGATTCCACGTTGTTGGTTGCAAGGGCGGATTTTGGGGAGGGGCACTCCAAAACATAATAAACCCAGTAACAATGGTTAAATATTATAAAGAAAAATATAAAGGACGTTACAAAAAGTAAGTAAGTAAACTTGTCCCACACAACCCAACTTCTCTGTAGACAAAATTAAATATGTGGCTAGTTTTTAAACTCCAAGCAGCCAGCCCTAGTATTTTATTATTTTAAATAATTAAATCAGTTCAGAGTTCGCAAAAGACTATAAAATAAACCATTATAATCCGATTACTTCGATTATTTAAATCATTGAAAGTAAACTGAACTTGAGAACTAACTTGCTATTCTAAATTGTGACCAATCATAACTCACAAGCTTTTGTGACTCGTGCTTGCCATTATGGGTATCTACACTGATAATCTTTCAACTGTTACCGAACTAGTTCTACAACTTAATCTAGGCCGTTATTTCTACATCCCCATACGACTGACTTTCTTGTCTTCACACGGAGATATTTGCGTGGGACTGTCAATAATTATACACTACACACGAGTAAGAAGAGAAAGCACAAACACATTTTGTATTTGTTAAGTTTTCACGCAAAAATTTACTGGTAAAAATGTTACTGAAGGTCCCTCTTGTCCTTTTTATACCTCTCTCCTAAAAAACTCGTTCGGTAACAGTTGAAAGAATAACAGCCTAAATACCCTCATTGTGACTTTGTGACTATTCTTGTGACTATCAACTGTTTTGGTATTTTAAGTACATAGTCACCAAAATAATCTTAAATAATTCACATCTAATGGTGAATTTGTATGATATAATTATTGTGCATGGTGGTGGTACGTGGTATAGTGCATTCCAAATGAAGAATAATCTTGAAGCACCAAACTCGCCTGATATTACCTCTTGTGACTTTTTGTGTTCCCGAAGTTAAAATATAAATTTCGAGGAAATTGTCTTAAGCTAATTGACGCCTTAAAAAAATCCCCTGAAGGAGCTGAATGGCATGGACCTCAATCAGCCTACGAAAAATATATAGCAAATGAATCACGCACTGGCATTGTTGTACTTTTGATGGGTCTTTTGGTGTGTTATTTAATAATCCCGCGTATTTTTTTTACACAAAAGATACAAAAAAACTAACTGAACAATTTCTCGCTTCACACGGATCAACACTATTAATAATTATCCAAAAACGAAAAGAAAACATGAAAACGCACCTATCCTCTCTCATCATAACCGTCCTTATAATAAAAATCACGTAACATTTAACCCAGTTTATCGGAAATATACCGCATGAACGTGCATGGGAAAGGTGACCACAAAGTGCTCTCTACCGATTGGATTGATACTAATTATTTGATAGATACGCCCGAAGCCATTTCAAGTCATATTTCACAAAATTAAGAAGAGAAAGCCTCCTGTCATTTGGACAAAGCGAAAACTTTCAACAATTGATCAAGAGCAGATCACTAATGACTCAAAAGATTTCAACTGAATATCTTTTCCACAAATTGATGCTCCCCTCATCATCTATTTCGGTCATCTTCAACCTCTCCGAGAAGCCGATCATCTGTTCGTCTATATTTTTTTTTTTTTTTGGTTTTGGTTTAAATATATTTCTTTATAGTACAGAGCTCTTCTAGGAGGAGTTTCCCCCCATCATACCTTTGCTGTTTAACATTGCTGTTGTGCTTACCTGGTTGTTGCTTGGTCTCTGATCTTCAAAGTAAAATTTCTTAAATTCTAACGTCTTGACAGATGAAACATTTCTGGAAAGAAATCCCATGGGGACTGGCACCTATAGCCGTAAACGTGTGGGTGTTTACTGTCAGTCAGAGGTCAAATTATGCTCTTGAGAACTGTTTCCTCGCACGAGAGTGATGACGGGAAGAATACCGATCTTTAACTATGCCCCGGTGAGATTGTACGCCAGTTGAAATGCGATGAAAATGGTCTCGATTTCATTTCTTGAGTACAGCGTTTAACTGCATAAATGCTACAAAACGCGTGTAATTGGTAGTTACTGACAGGCTGGGGTTAATTGCTTTTATTGCGTTTCTAGTTAGAATTCCTTAGAATTGGTGCAGAGAGTTTGTGAGTGGGATTGTAAGGATTTATTTCTTTTAGTTAGACTAAGGTCTCACACATATAAAATATAAACTGCCACGAACTTATGCGAAAATAGTTATGCGTTTTTAACTAGCTGCATTCTTCATGCTGAGTGACGAGCCTTTTCATATATTGGTACATAATTGGGTATTTTTAAATACATGCATAGAGACGTGGCACTTTAATCGAATGCATTCTCTAAAAATTATTGAAGATCTTAACTTACATCTAATGAGAATAATTAACGTACTTGAGGCTGTAAAAATATCAGCGATCGACACGATATCAAACACTAAATTTGTTATCGTCTAGTGGGTATCACAATTGCTCCAGTCTAACTTGTATAACTATTGCCAGATTGAAGCTTTTTTCGCCATATTTTTAATGATAACGTTGTCAAATAGGATGACCTCTTCGATTTTTGGTGGTGCCGATACACAAAAGAAGTACGTGAGAATGTTTCGTACTCAAAACACGAAAATACCGAACCGGTCCTCCTGGTAGAGGGTTCTCCTCGGAAAAAATCGCATTCGAAATCGAGCAGTCAGCCCCAAATAGTCAATATATAGGGCAAACAGTATACTACGATGGTTCGGACACGTTGTACGCGCTTATGAAGAAATAATGCTAGCCAGGTTACCTGATTAGGAAAAATTACCATAGGAGGCCCAAAAAAGTGGTGCTTGGATGATGCGCTAGAAGATTTACGAAAACTTCGTATAATAAGCTAGGGAGAACTAGCAAGACGCAAAGATGACTGCAGGAAGAGATTTTAAGAGGCACAAGTCCTACAAAAACTGTAGTAATAAGATATAGTAATAAGAGAAGGAGCAGAGGGGCTAAGGTACTAGCTGGGCAGCAGTCAGACAACCTGCTACAGTAAAAAAAATAGCTAATTATCCCAGAATCTCAACTACAGTTTTGAAACGAACAGACTTAATAACAAACAATACGGCAACGAAACATGAACTTTACTATTGGATCATAGAACATCAGAGTCGGCTCTAAATTCGCTATTAACTACGATGCAGTGATGCAAAATCATTATTGATATTGATATTTGATACTTATTTAACAACAATTTATGTACAAAGACAGAGTCTTACAAATTATCACAGTAATACAAGAAACTAGATGAAACGACAGTTACATCATGGATCTTCCTTAAAAGAAGAAGCTGCCATCGGGTTTGTTAATGACATCGGGGTAGTGGTCGTAGGACAACGAATCGATGAAATCGAATTGTGTGCGAACAAAGCAAACTGGGAGATGAAAGCGTGCCTAGAAAGCGCTGGTCTGATGGTTGCTAAGCATAAAACTGTGCTAATCAAAGAACGGAAGAAATCAGTATCCGTAAGGATTAAGGTAGGGGAACAGATCATCCATAGCCCGTTCTAAAGTACATGGGAATGATGATCGGCCGGATGTTAAATATTGCAAGAATGCTGCCCAACGTGGGTTGCCAGAGACCGAGCTGTCGCATTGGGAAGATGGCCAGCTAAGTGCTACTATACGCTGCGCCGTTGGGAGCATCAGCACTCAAAGGACTACTAACAGCAGAAAATGGAGGAGCGCATTCAGCCTACGTGATAGCTGGAAAGATCCCCCTAGGCTTACTGGAGAGAGAAGTCATGTATTACTATAACCCAGAATTTGTTAGATTGGAGCCTAAAACGGACATACAGCCCCAAACCATGACACCTCCGTGTATGTTCGCATACTCAGAAAAAGTCGTTTATATCTACAGCGAACCAGATAAAAAGAATGTCGCTCGCGAAGGAACCTTTAGACAAGGATTTATCCTTCTGGTCCAAGTGTATTTTCTCGGATCAAAGTAAATTTTATATTTTTGGGTCGGATGGTCGAAATTTAGTATGGAGGAGGAAGGTGGAAGCTCCACATTCCAAGAACCTAATTTCCACGGTCAAACACGGAGGTGGAGGTGTCATGGTTTGGGGCTGTATGCCATGGAACGTAGTCGGAAAATTCATTTTTATCGATGGCGTAATGGACGCCAAAGCCTATTTGAAGATCCTGCAGGACAATATCATCCCTAGTGCTGAAAGGATGGGAATAGAGGATTGTTTTAATTTCTAACAGGACAACGATCCGAAACATAATACCCACTTTGTGATGCAATGGATCTAGCTACGATGCCCGCATATTCTTGGAACGCCGCCACAATCACCTGACCTCAATCACATTGAGCATCTTTAGAACGAATTGGAAGGACGAATTTACTAATAAGGACCAGCTCAACACCAAAATTCAACAGGAGTGGCAGAACATATCATCGGAAGTTACTAAAAAATTTGTGGAATCAATGCCCCGAAGGCTCAAAGCAGTTATAGATGCTAAAGAAAGTCCTACAAGATATTAAAATTAACTTTTTTACGCCACTATTCCTTAAATTTTACAGTGTACGATGACTTTTGCAACCATCAATTTAGGTGTATTTCACCTGCCTGCCAACACAACGAAAATTAAAACCCTCAAAACGTAGAGTGTTGGAAGAAAGGGAAAAGGGGAAGGAAGGCAGTGTGGAATTAGAAGGAGATAGAATGAAAGACGCATTCAACATCATAACGAATGAATACTTAGAGAACGGAGATTAGCAGAAAGTAGCGTAGTGGACGGAGCAGGATCAAGTTTACTGCAGTAAAATTCACCCTTGGCCGATTTGACTTTGCTGTGTTGTCTGAAATAGTATTCGGTGTACAGTAAAAATTATAGTATCCACTATTTACTCGGGTGTGTAAATAAATTAAATCAGTTGTCGTTCTGTCAATTTGAACAAGTTTTCCCGTGATATGACGAATTAATTATGGTGCAGGTAAATCTTATTTATAAAAGTATGAAATCAGATATATCCTGATTTTAATTATTCTTAGTAATCTATAAATTATATTGACAGAAAAGGATCCGAATTGTGCGGCAAATTGCACCGCGAATTATATAGTACGACGTATGAGTATTCACTTAACAGGATCGAGTAAATTTACTCAAATATGAAAATACAAATTTAACATTTTGGGTGAATACCCCTAGTAAAAAACTTGACTACCTAAAGGTGCCTGTAAACGAGCAACTAAAAATGCACATTGCCGGTAATATTTCAGAAAAAGATGGCCCGGCTATATGTTTGAAAATGTGTGGCCGATACTACGTATCGTACGCGATATACGCGTACACGTATGACAATGGCTGAAGTATTTGCTTATTAAAAAACAACGAATGCTATGAGCTAATTCTAAATATGTAGTTACTTGTTTAGAAATTTCACTAGAATGACGAAGGATGACCTTAAATATTTCATACAAAACAACCATAAGCCTTAACAGCGGTGGCAAGACTCCATCCAGCGGTATGCAGAGGCCCCGGTGTTTACCACTCTACTCTTTTCTAAGCTTTTGTTGAATATCAAAGTTCTAAGAATGCGGATGATCCACTAACTTAAACCATTGTAGATCCCATGCTGGCATTGTTGAAAGCGCTACTTCATCCGGTATGGTGTCAATCCATTCTCCTTTACAATATGAGTGCTTTGGTATAGAATTTTTAAGGTACATAACTAAGATGTGTTCTAGGGTCATCATTTACGATATCTTACTGTAAGAATTGCCAAATTATAAATAGAAGGAAAAATGCAGCTTATGGCTGAGAGACGCCATGGACTTAGTCAAAGGGATCTCCTGGAACTCTGCACGTATTTGGCTGCGGTTTGGTTCGCCGGATACTATAGATTCATGGATCCCGAACACAGAAAATGTACACCCTACACCGCCCACAACTATGCCATCTTTATGCCATACTAACATACTTCTAGTCCAAAGAAAAGTTCGAAATTATTTTTAAATAGCCGGCAATGTTTAAATATTTTCGCTCTACGACCGATATCAAAGGCAACATGCCGGCCAGTAGTTGCAATATGGCCAGTATCGTCGGGCTATACGGATATATTGCCGACAAGTTTGAACATATTTATGGAAATAATGCTGAATTTTCAGCAATGTCGTTCAGCCAGTATTGCCGGCCACACATTGCTGAAAAATGTTGCTCGTTTACAGGCACCTTAAGAATCAAATAACTCAATCACACTTTAAATCGCAAAACGTTACAAAAATGAAGAATATTGGAATTTTTCTCTTTCTTAAGATGCCTGTAAACGAGCAACATTTTTCAGCAATGTGTGGCCGGCAATACTGGCTGAACGACATTGCTCAAAACTCATCATTATTTTCATCAATATGTTCAAACTAGCCGGCAATATATCCGTATAGCCCGACGATACTGGCCATATTGCAACTACTAGACGGCATGTTTCATTTGATATCAGTCGCCTGCAAGAAAATCTAGTATTGGTCTCACAATCAAGGTAGAGGAGCGTGAATTTGTAGTAGTAAATTCATTTACACAAATCAAAAAAGCTTGCTTGCGGTCAAGGATCTTCAACTGCTACAATGTATAATATTGTTTTACTACAATGTACATATAATATTAAAAAAAGTTTTTACACACACATCGATTTGCACTTGTAACCAGTGTCGACCTGTTCAAGTTTTAATAAGACATGGAAACTTAGCTCGTTTGTGGAAAGGAATTATTCAATGGAATAAATGCTAATACCTTACACGTACATAAAATAAAACTGAATCCTTCTTAAACCATCGCGTCAGTGTGGTTCCCACACCCCCAACATAACAAAATTCTCGCTTCCTTATTAGTCGCCCACTTAAATTTCCAACATTTCTTTCCTCCTTCAAAAAAATTATTTTCTTTTTATTTTAGTTAATAAAGGTACTGCCCACAATTTTCCTCATTAGAGTGATAAAACTGTAGCAACTGCAGGTAGTGTCCAACAAGACATCTTGACGTCTACACCAATAAAGCGAAGACAGTAAACATGGAAAAAGAAATAATTCCAAAGCCTTTTTACAATTGCGAAATCTCTCCCCTCAGCGCTGCAGCATCAGCAGCACTCCAAAACCCCGTATGTGACGGAGGTGTTACCTCATTTACGGGAGAAGATGCAGAGTGCCTTTGAAATGTGCTAAAGAAAATGCGTGGCTCTGACTGGCCAGGTAAGTAATCAAACAGGCAGGTGTCTACACAGTGTTTAAGCCTTGTCGTTTACTGTCTTATTCGCATTTCTTACTTCTTCTATATAAAATATTTCTTTTTGGTTTTATTTTTTTTATTTTTTTGAAAAACTCACAACATTTATCTAGCGGCTGCTATCAACCTCCAGATAAATGGTGGGAATCGTTTTTCTATTAACGCGATAAATTAAGGTACATCACCGCTCGTTTCGCTCATGGATGCGCTCCCCGGTCGCATACGATGATGCGGTGCCTCCTGCCCAACATCTTAGAAGACAACGACGAAGACGACGACCGATGGGGAGACGATCTGACGATGATAACGATAAAAGATAGATGTCGTGTGTTATTTAAGATAAAAATCCTGGTGTGTACCATTAGCGGTACCTTGACAGATCTCCGTTGTTTCCTTCTTGGTGCCTCCAAGTGTTACAAATTAAACAAAATGAAAAGGACTTTGATGATTGAGGAAAAAAGGAACAACGTAACCGCAACACGCCTTTTGTAGATAAAAAACGAAAAGGAAAGATTTCCCGATTTTATATCGAAGTAATTTAATTTGCGATTAAAATAAATTTTACTAAATATTTAACTTTTATGTTAACGAGAAGAAATTGGGTAATAAAATTTTAAGGGCCTTTTAACTATCAAGAATTTGTCGTCGGTGTATGTGGCTTACAAATTATCTAAGGATTGCGGCTAAGACTCTTATAAAAGTATGTAGCGGTCGTGTAGAATAGAACCAGTAGAAGATCACACAAGCCCCTACAATCGAGACCGATCCAATATTGGTTAGATCGATCGATCATAAGAACGCCTTATACCAACAGTCCAGTCTTCTGGTACATACAGGCAGAGGCCCAATTCTCAATAGCAGGCATGACTTGCAACAAGTCACGGCTGCTGCATATAATCCTGGCCCTGTCTGAAGAAACTATTTCAATCGTCGCGCATATTTTGTCAGATTTAACGACGGTAAAATATGACGAGGTGGAGCAAAATCTGCTCGACAAATATGGTCTATCGGAAACCAGACGTCTCGAACAGCTATTGCCAGCCCAAGAGCCAGGAGACAGAAAGCCATCCGACCTCATCCACTCACTTCGAGTGTTGGCCGGCAATAGTCGAGGCGCACAGAGGTGCGAATCATTAGATTGTGGGAACGAAGCCTGCCAGAAATGATCCAGGTCTCGCTTGTACTTTTAAAAGGTAGGCCGATGAGTGAACGAATAGAAGCGGTTGATAACGTGTGGGAAGTTCTTCTACACAGCAACTCGTGTTACGTGTCCGCAATATGGGCTGAAAGAGCCAGCAAATCAACAGTAGAGTCGATCCAGAAAGACTTCCAAAGCCTAAAAGCCTTGGTGCCTCAGCTTAGCCAGCGCCAAAAGATAAGTAGCCGACGCGACCGAAGTAGGACCCCGGGGACTCGAAAATCGGCATCTGCTAATAAGGACACCACCAGTACCAATCATGCAGGGGATACAAACGTCAACAAAAAAGTAGAAGACCAGAGGATCATCCCGTCGACGAGCAACCAAATGATGGTACCCTCACGTCGCTTTTTCGTCCGTGATTCCAATAATCGAATCGATTTTTTGATAGACTCGGGCTCCATACAACGGATGTGCCAATTTACTTTTACAGGCGGCAAAAGAAACAGTAATTCATACTTTCTGCAAGAAGATATCTCGGTCTTGGCCGAATATACATCAATACCTTCATCGTTGCCGGCATTTCAAAGGCTATTCTCGGGGCTGACTTCTTTACGAAGTTCGAGTTGTCAGTCGATTTCAAATATCGACATTTAGTCGACTCATACACTCGTTAACAAAACCTCCGAACTTTAACCTTAATGTTAAACACAATGTGCGACATCACATTGTGACAAAGGGCAACTCTTTCGTCACCGCTCGGCGACTGCATCCATAGAAGCTGAAGGTGGCAAAACATGAATTTATGGTTCAACTGAGGATTTGCCGATCTTCGTCGTCCCCCAAAGCATCTCCACTTCATCTGGTCCTTAAACTAGATTCACATAATTGGAGGGCATGCGGTGACTACCATCGCCTTAACGCAGTCACAGCGCCAGATAGATATCCTATCAAATTTACTGGAAAATAGCACAAAATTATTTTATTTGTTATAGATAGAGGTTTAAAAGTGGTATCTGTGACACTTTGTTGCCACTTAAACTATTTCTTCTTTCTACCAGAACTAGACCCGCTTTAGAAAAGACCCATTCAGAGGGCACAGAAGTTACAGCGCTGCACAGTCTTTGTTTAACAAGGTATTTATCTAACTCCCTAATGGCTTCAGTTGTTTGATTTGTGGTGTTTATTAAGTCACACACCTGCTTATCGAAACCATCCTAAATACTAGACTTCCGTTCCGAAAGCGTAGACTATGTTGTAGTTGTAGATACTGGCATGGCTTCAGAATCAAGGGTCTGAATCTCGTAGGCATTAAATTGACTCAGAGTAGGTATGAAAGCTATGCCTCTAAAAAGTATATTTATATTTTACAATCTCACCTTGCCTAAAAAGAAGTAAGAAATATCTCTCGAGTATAAAACTTTACTCCCTCGAAAAATGTCAAAGTTGTCTCTTTAGAACAAAATTTCACTCCCTCCAAAAATTTAAGAAATGTCTCTCCAGTTCGTGTTTACAATCGTACGATACGCGCTCATATCCCAGCAGGACATTATTTTTGAACCGGGTCATTTAAAAAGTTGAGGCCTCAGTATAATTTACTATCGTGTACGGGATAAATGAACTGCCTATTGTAATGGCCCCCATACACGGTCAAATTGGATGTACATCCAGAATTTCATCAAACCCATAAGCCCAATGTATTTTGATCGACCGACCGGCCCACAATCGATAGTTATGGTTGTACATCCGCACTTCGATGTACATCCAATTTGACCGTGTATGGGGGCCTTAAGTCCGCCTCAACTCTAGTTCTCACCTACCTACTCACAGCTCTGGTGTGAAACTTATTCCGCGCCCTTATATATCAGCAAGCTTGCTCAAGCTAGCGTTCAGTTCAGAACACAGCTTGTTACACCATGGTATCCGCGCTACACGACGAACCATCCTTAAGAAATATTTCTGGCAGGCAATTAACAAAGAATGCAATGAGTGGTTTCGTTCTTGCCACCGTTGCCAAAAATCCAAAGTGACGAAACATACTAAGTCTCCACTTGAAACCTTTAACCTTTCCAGATAATCGGGTTGAACATATCCGTATGGATATGGTGGGACCACTCGAGGATATTCGTACATTCTTAGAATCGTAGACCGGTTTACGAGATGGACCGAAGCCTACTCAATTCGGGATATTGACGTTTCAACAGTGGCAAAGCACTTTGTCACTGAATACGTCCCACGATTCGGCGCACCCCTCGAAATCACTACAGATCAGGGTACACGGTTCCAATTCAAACTGTTTAATGAAGTAACCGAATTAGGACAATCGCCTACCGTCCGCAGGCAAACGGGATGGTTGAACGTTTCCATCGACAACACTACTCATTGGAGTGAAAACTTGCACTTTGTCATACTTGGCATTGGTACGGCAATTAAATCTGACTTGCAATGTTCACCGGCAGAGCTCGTATATGGCCAGAATTTGAGACTGCCTAATTCAATCTGATCACATCTGATAAAAATTCAATCGAGCACTAAAAATTTCTCACTCGCATATGCAGAGCTCAAAAGCAACGAATCCTCGACAACCCAGTCAGAAGGAAGTTTATGTGCCCCGATCCTAGGAGGACGCCGACTATGTTTTCGTGAGCATCGATCGAGTACGAAAGCCATTTGAGCCCCCGCATGAAGGCCCATACAAAGTAATGCTATTATTTTCTTAAATTTCGGAAGGCATAATAACTAAAAGTCCATCTTAAAAATAAATCTAAATGTTAAACAGAAAAATCGTGATCCTATTGATCTTGAATATACATACTACTTGAAAGATCAGCTGTTAAAGTTGTCTTATTTCACACGAATTGAAACGCGATTCAATTTTTCCATGTTTCCTGTCATTTGTCGAAGCCGTTGAATACTATATATATTTTTTTTGTTCATTCATTATATTCCCTTGAAATGATCGTTGAAAAAACGTTTAGTTTTGATTAATTATAATCACGAACTAATCAATCACGAATTTTTTCGATGATCAACTGATCTTAAATGGGCACAACACGAAAATTGTTTCGAGATCAAGAGAAGAATTTTGTAAGAGAGACAAAATACAAAAAAAAAATGAAAAAAACAAAAACTAACCAAGAACGCCCCAGGATAGAGATTCTTCACGGATGGAATCAGAATAGTAACAATGGTGAATGGGTCCGAAGGGAAAAAAGGGGTCGTTACAATTTGTTTTCCGATAAATGGTATCGATCATCAATCGATCATATTTACACCCAATTTATGTTGAGCTAAGTTGATTAATGATTTTGTAAATCTTTTGATCTTGTTTTACTTTTATCTTCTTCTTTTGATTTTTTTTTTGAATTTTTCTTTCTTTCACCTTTTGTTGATTGTTTACCTGAGATTTAAAATTTCTTTCCTTAGATCGACTGGAACAGATAATCCGATACGATCCAGGTTTCTTTTTGGAAATTAAATTCACAGATAATTTTGCATGTTTCCTAATCGAAACTAGTACTGTTCACAGATCGCAAAAAAAGTGTATCTCTCTCCAGTTGGACAATACTTAGGGCTCGATCATCAATTATCAAACAAATTGGAAACATCAACAAAATGTAAACATTCGAAGCTGGATATGACAGACGCACATTGCATGCTGGATGCGTTAATGTTGCGTTAACGCCTGTCACTTTTCTCCCCGTCAAATTAGAGGTAGGTATCTGGACTGATCCATCATCGAGTTGTCAGTGTTTTGTATTGTTTGTAAAGTTAAGTCTGTTGAAATTTTCGAGGTACAGATTGTACCACTTCTCTTGTCCCTGATTTGTTTGATATTTTATATTGTGGAATGGTTTTTTAAAGGATTTTCAAGGGATGGGGTCTCGTATTTTTCTTATAGTAGTACACTGGTAGGCTCAGCAGATGCTATGAAAAATATTTCCGTAATTTTCAACAGATCAATTTTGGTGTTTCACTGTTTTGTATTATCGACCTGTGAAATTCGCAAATTTGTCAAGTCTTCTTCTTCTTTGATCCATTAGCTGGCGGTCCGTGAGGGGCGATACCGCAACGGATACGATCCTTGAACTCGGTCTCGAACTCCATTCATGATTTGTTTTCATTCTCGACGATTTTTGGCGACGACGTCTCGAGGCTCGATAACTGAAAATCGTTGATTCTTTAAGTCGCGCTCAATATTCTTTAGCCAGGTTTTCTTTGGTGCCGATAGCTGAATTCTCCAGCCTGCCGGACGGTCTGATCAGAGAAGTTTACATGGCAAGCGGTTTTCATCCATTCGGCAAACATGACCAATCCACCGTAGTCGCCGTTTTTGAATTTCTTCTTCGATCAGTGTCTGTTGATCGTATCTTTATCTAACTGTCCCGTTTTGAAGTCGATCGCGGAATGAGACACCGAGAATCTGCCGCAGGCATCTTATTTGGTGGACCTCAAAATTGTTGACATCCGGCTTCAGCAGTGTCCACATTTCCGATCCACAAAGAAGAATCGGTAGAATAAATGTTCCATGTCGGCCGAAACATTATTCCAGTACGTTTCTCGTTCCGATTTCATTTTGTGTCGAATATCTTTGCTCCATCGTCGGTTTTGCTCGAAATAGTCGTGTTTCAATCGTTTCCGCTGATGGACGAGGTCCATACAGTTTTCTGAGGTCCATGACTGCGTTACAACTTCATTTTAGCACAATGGACACCGATCTTTGTTCTACATCGATATCGTCCGTTATTGCGAACGCCGCGAATTTGTTCGATATTGCCATATGAAACTCTAGCCCAATGGTCGGGTTCCCGTGAGCACTTTCATTTTTTCTTGCCTTTTGGCGGGGCCGTGTCTTCGCTCTTTGTAAGGAGGCGTAAGCCTTTGTCGTTAGTTAATCCGTGTCTGAATTTGCCCATGGTTTCTTCCCAGCCAGTTCATCTGCGGCCCGGATACGGTAGCATTATTTCGTAAGTAGGTTTTTTTTATATCCATGAGGTTTCTTGTCTAGTTTCTTCGTTGTCCCGATTTTGGTCAATTCGGCAGGTCGACCCCCTCCTCCTTTCACACCCTGGGTTTGAGATCAGGCGATGGCGGAGTTAAGTTTTTCAAGTAATCGATAAAATCTACCATTGAAATGAAAAAATGGTCTGGATGAGTAAATACAAAATCCTTAGCATTCTGAACCGATGCCATCCAGATTTCGGTATTTTTTCAAGAAAGCTTTTTAACCATTGCGGTCCAGCCGTTTTGGTTTGGTTGTTAAAGTTGTGCTTTTATTACATCTTTTCGACAAATTGGTAGTCAATTGATGATTTGCACTTCTTTCAGGAGGAAATCCTGCGTCTTCTAAAGCCAAGGGCAGGGTAATGTCCTAGAAGTGACAAAAAATAATGAATTAGGCCAGATAAGTAGGTATGTATTAATTTTTTATTTATACTGCTAAGCATACAACTTTAAATCGAAGACCTTGTAACGAACCACAATTCGTTACTATCAATCCCTCTCCTAACAAAGCTTTAGGAAAATAAATATTCACCCAGCAGGCTGGGTGATTCTCCTTTGAAGGCTTCACTTCGAAGTTTTAAAGCTTCCTACGCCGACAAGCTTTCTAGCTATAAAATAAACCGCTTCACCAGGCCAAAATTCGTTCTTTAACCAGGCTCGATCCGGAGAGGTTAGCTTCCGGTCCTATACCGTGTCGTGGTGTATGATCCGGTACGGTTACACTATACACATTACACACTATATATAGATAACCTCAGGAATGTTGCCGAGGCTTTGTCGTGGTGTACGATCCGAAAATGTGCCGAAGTAGCGATCCCTATACCGTGTCATGATGTACGATCCGGTACGGTTAGACCGCAGACATAACACCTGCCGACCGCGTACCGACCGACTACCGAATACCTGAGGAGTGTTTCCTGGACTAGTGTCGTGGTGTACGATCCGACGTTGTTCTCGGCATTATTTCCTATACCAGTGTCGCGGTATAATTAGATACAAAACTGACCACATACCGAACACCGCATTACACACATATCCTCGTAGACCGCACGAGTGATACCACTGACTCCCGCTTTCGCACATGTAGAATATCGTAATGAGCTGCTTAGAAAAAGCTTGTATCTAGAGATAACCCGTAGTTTGTTACTTAGATATAACTATAAGAAACATCTAAACATGTATCCCGTATTTACTTAGATTTAAGAGTCCGAAATTGTTAGTGTATAAGGGTATTTTGAATGAATAAAGAAATGTTATTTCGTAAGAAGGTGTTTGTTCTCACACGACTTGGACACTTGACAGCTCCCGACAACCCTTCCTTAAAAAGGAGGTTAGAGAACAATCGCACGAAACACCATTACAACCTTGTGTTAGCAGTTGATGGTTTTTATTTTCGTAGCGTCTTGTTAAGGTTCGAAAGAATATTCCGTAAATTCGAGATATTTCGATGATTACTTTTTGTTTTTCATCCAGTTCTTCGAACGCAAGTGCTAAACTATATTCTGTCCGTCCAGCCGATACGACGCGGTACCATGCTTGGTTTACTTGAGAGGCATTTATCTAGAAGGAACGCAAGAAACGATAAAGTAATTATTTTATTTAAAACAAGTTCTACTCACAGTAAGTTAGAAAAACCATCCAAAAATCTGTTTTTGCTCGTCAAAAAATTTATAGTTGGATATAGTTGCCCCTAGAGCCTGTCTAACGAGACACAATTTTTAATTGCGAAGTAAATAAAAACTATTCAATAAGAAAACGTAATAAACACTGTAATTTAAACTCTAATGCAAGGGTGGGCAACCTTTTTGTGGAATGGGCCGGAATAAATTTTACGTTCTATCCGCGCAATTTTTATAGACTCGGACTTACACGAGGCAGTAGGTATATTTTAAATTTCCCAGTTCAAAAATAATGTCCGAGATAAATGAGGCGAGCCGAGATTGTAAATAAGTAGTGCAGGAACTATGATTTCTTCTTTCTGACTTCTTTTGCGGCAGTAAAATTTCCAACTCTAAATTAGGTAAGGTGAAATACATACATTGTGGAGGCATATGTTTACGTAGTCAGAGGCAGTTTAATGCATATTAGAATCAAACTCTTGAAAAAGCTCTTCATTGGTAGTATTTATTTATCTTCCCAGTTTTTCCCAGGTGAGGCTACTAGGCTTACGCTAAACTTCATATTAGCCTATGCTCTCTCATAGGATGGTTATCAGCGGCCACCACTAGGAAGATATGGTCGCACTTCCACCTGCCCAGAATATTTACCTGCACGTTTCATGTTTTCATATATACCACCTGTTATTCCCCTATTCCGCTGATGACTGGCTACTGAACCACATAGTTACTCAGTGCCAATATCCACTGACTAATCTGAGTCCGATAAAACCACCTTTTCGTTTATTAGTCACTAATAATAATAAAAACGTAAAGTACTTATAAACTGCTACATTACCGCACAAAAATGAAGCATTCAAGAAATTTATTAACACATTTTCCTGGTTTGATTTTAAAATTAACGCAAAATTGAAAAGTAAATTATGTCGAAAAGCTCTGAATCACTTCCACCCAAAAAAAATTTCCCATGAATGAAGCTTTCTCATGAGATGTTTTAAGGGAAACTTGTCCAATAAAACCAGTTAACAGCTCACGGTAAAGGTAAAACCAAGTTAATGGATCAATTGATGGAGTTTAAGCAACAATTTACCATCCTCACAAAGAACATGTTTACCCAAGTTTTGCTGGGCTGAACTTCTATGAGGTACGGGATAAGATCATCACTTAGCACAGATCCGATACTTTTCTCTTTGTATGATGATTTGTTGACACTAAACACTTTGCACTGAATTGCTTACAATTTGGACAATTTTTGGCTCTTTTCAAGTCGGCCTCTAATTGATAGGTGAAACATTAACGCTAGCCTTTCTGGTGGCCAAACACACATGACTTCATTCATCCAGATGGTGTTAAAAATTCGTTCACACGGGACTAGAAATATGTTTTCGATGTTGTAAAAATTCTTTAGAAGTGATGCACAGTCAGATTTTCTTTTTGGAATCTGCCAATTTTATTTAAGGTATATAAAAATATTATGCTGAGAACCAAAATTTAGTAGGGGTATTTTATGGAGATTGGTATTTGTTGGTCACCTGAAGTCATTCAACTTTTGTCGATGTATCCTAAACTTTGCTAGCTTTAAAGGCAGTCTAGAAAGGCTTTGTGACGGGAGTTAACACAATAGTGGTGGGAAAGATATTTATGCCTTTCTCGCAAACGGGGACCCAAAGTCGGCGTTATTTTATCTTTATACTTTTCAGGTAACAGTTACTCTGAAAGTGAAGATTAAGAAATGTAGTGACTTTAGATAGAGCATACTCTGCAGAGAAAATCGACCGAGTCTACTAAGAGACGATAGGCCCATAGACTATCTAGGGCATACCTTCATCGTTTCAACCAGAACGATTCACCATTTTTCCCAGAATGTTTGCATAGTAAAGGGGCGGCGGAGAATGTATTATTTAAATGCCTCAGCTTTCGGGGCATAGGGCTGTCGTGGAAATAGTGGACGGGGTACAACTAAAACCGGAGAAGATCCTGCACCAAATGGTGAGATCGGAGGGTGTATGAAGAATTTATTGTGGGAAAGGCGTTGATGGCATGAGCCGTTCAAGCGAAGAGAAAGAGACCTTAGAAGATGGCTGGGCTAGCGGCGCCTTTTAAGGCTAGGCTGGAGACAAGAACCTTTCGACAGAATGCTGTGCTCCTTTTTTTTATGTGATAGACTAGAGGCTTAGGGGAAGCCCCTTTGTACTGTTCGACAATCTATATTTTTTTATATAGAATGTCGAACAGCAGCTCTAGCCGGAAGATAGAGAGTAGAAAGAGATAGAAGTAGGAAGGAGCTGCCACAGCCTAGCCGCAATATTTTACTATAACCATTTCGCGACTCTGTCATCGGGGCATTTTGAGAAACAGCTCGCTGGAGTGTTATGCCTCCTGAAACGAGTTGAATCTCATGAGCCAACCGATGACATGCGCTTGGTGGAGCGGGGAAGGACTAACGAAGGCTATGACAGGGGGATCAGGAATGTAAAGAGGGGAGAAGAAAGAAGGAAAGTTATGTGGGTGGGAAAGTGGAAAAGGCAAGGGACCGTGGGGCTGGCCGGGATTCAAACCCGGGACCTCTGGGATAGCAGTCAGGCGCCTTACCCCTTGACTACCGAGGCCCCCCCGACGCACCTACGACCATTTATAAGCAGTGAATTGAAAAGCCAGATTCTTCGAAGTCAGTTTTAGCATCTGATCCTGATCAGTATATGAGGCCAGGTTAGCATTTTCGAGGGACCCTTGAAAGAAAGGGTTACGATGGTGACGGTAGGTCGAAGTAATGCCTTTAAGGCTCCTACTGTTCTGGACTAAAAGAGTGTGTGAGTTTAGGAATCTCTACTACCGTCCAATTGCATACCCTCAGCGGTGTTTCCTGTCTTAGCTATGGTCCCATGGGTCTTATAGGCGACACCTTCCCATAGCCTAAAACTGATTTAGGATTTATATCCCAAAACTACCTGGGAGCAGGGAAGCCATGATGAAGGAAACTCAATGTTCTTCTTGTTGTAGCCTCGCAATATCACAATAAGTGATCCACTTTTCCAGCTCTGTTTTTTTGGCTCCCACCTTTTGATATTTGAATGAATCTATATCGATTGGCTTTGTTAATTTCAATTAATCTTTTAGGTTGACAGACGCCTTGGCAATTCAGCCAGCTACCAAGACATATCCAGTCGACCCAATTCTTGATGGTCGATCTTGCATGTCGGCTATCTAAAATTCATAAAACCAGCAACTGATGAGCTTTGCTTACTCTAGCCATGACATTGGCAATTTCATTGCCGATGTGGCCCTCGTGACCTTTTATCCTTATCATCGTATCATTGTTCCTCCTGCTGAGCGATTTCAGAGCTAGGACATAATCCTTGACAGACTTTTATGACACCCTGTAAGATTTAAGGGCAAACAGGGTGGCTCTATTAATAAAAGCCTGGTCACACACCTGAATAGCAAGTAGCTTAGTTTAAAACACAAAGGGGGTGTTGCCAAGAATCATGGATATTTTCCGCCTTGGGCTATATGGTGCCAACCCTACCCAAAACATTTGCCTCGGTTTAAGGTCCCAGGTTTTGCGTACAAATTGACGATAGGCATGGAGAGATGTGAGCGCTAATCGCTCAATTTTGGGTTTCTAGGAGAGTTTTGGATCCAACCATTGATGGCTACAAAAGTAGACTCTTTTGAGACGGACATTATTGCACTATCTGGGGACGGACCATTCAAATTTAGCTTGCTTTTAGTAATTTCTCATGGGCTAATACCTATGCTCTTGCTCCGAAATCAGAGATGCACATACCATAGCGAGATGCTGCCATCATGACCGCCGGTGATAGTTACTACGATGTCATCTGCATAGATGTGCCTCGATTAGAATTGAGATTCCTCACACGGTGCCATATTCATGGCAAGTAAAGCCGATTTTATAGATGAGATAGGAAAGGGAACGGAAGAAACTATCGAATAAAGCCGGTTTTACTCAACACACTTATCGTGGTTTAAGTTCGACCACCACGTAAGTTTGGAAGTTTTGACATTTTGTTGCCGTTTGCTAGAGAATCGGAAGATGGGTTGTTTCAGCCAATCAGAAAAAAGCAACGACCAATATAAGTGCAGATGTGTACACAAATTATAAAATTTTATGTAACATTATGTAGTTTTTCACTCTCCTGTAAATTTGCTATATTTGACTTACATGGTGTTCCAACTAAAGTATAACGACGCTAAAGTGTGACCTGGCTCATTGACCATACAAGAGGCATGTGCCTGGAATCTGATCGACTAATAGGATACAAAAGTTCCGCTTAGGCTAGGTATTCACACATAGAAATTCACTTGACTCAAGAGGCACAACTCTCCGACTAGGCTGTCTCCTACAGTTGCTTCCGCTTCTATTGAGGAATAAATTTGGCGAAATCAAACTCCCGTTACAAACATTTTTGTTTTGATATTTTTTTTCATCGGTGAGCTTCGTGCAAATTTCTTCTCTTTGTTGTAAACTCTTACAACATTCAGGAATTCAAACGCAAACTCCATTGCCCCTCCTACAGCACCCTCCAGAATCTTATTAACGAACCTGTCCTCTATTCCTTCTATTGAATCAAGCTTACTAGACATTTCACCGTGACGATTACGACATGACGGAGAAGTACTACAAAGGGTGAATCCTACACTGCAAACCCAAAGCGCATTTCGCGTGTAAAATCGTGTAGTCACTTTAACATTGTGTTAATTTAACACGCGAAAAGTGTGTAAATTTAAAACACTTAATGCTTATATTTTAAACACACGAAATATGTATAGAAGTTTTCAAACGCCGTGACACAAATAATTTGAAGGGTTCTGCGCACCTCGTTGCCCAATTTCATAAATTTTGTTCTATCATTTCCCCTCTTTTAACTTAAAAAGGCAACAAACGCAGAAAAAACTCAACAAAATAATTTGGGAAGGGATGCGCGCATGCCGGATGAATAAAGTTAAGTAATCTTTATATGTATTGAGCAGAGCTTTTAAATACATGTAAAACTCATGCTCAGCAAAGGCAGTTTATCCATCGTAATAAGCATAATTTTACTATAATTATGCTAAATATTTCTCATCCCTAAATTTAAAATAAATTAAAAGAATTGCTGGAAAAATTTCTTTTAAAGATATGAGCATTTTCATTCATATATTGAGAGTTCTCCGCAGCCGCAAGCAACACAACCTCCCCAACCAGAAGCGCGCTTGCGACTGGCGGAAAATGTCAAAAATCTAGTAATCAAAGTGATAAAAACACAAATATCGTATTTTTTAGTAGAAATTACTACAAATTATTTCTGTGGCATATGTGTAAAATATAAAAACCTTAAAATAAAAAAATATATAAAAACGGGTGTTTTTCAGCCATAATTTGTAAATTTTTTAAATAATCATTGAAGTCCCAGAAAGATACACCTCCCGGTAGCAATACGCAGTCGCGACTGATTACATGGCAACAAGTGATTTGATAGGAGGAGTTAACTGAAGCTTTTGTCTGAACTTTTAAACATTTTCAAGAGCTTAGCTGGGGAACATGCGCGGGATGTCACGAGGTTTGAAAACAACTATATCACTATGAAGCTTTTGTGCGCAAAGCTTTTTTAGCCTCTTTTTGCACTAAACCGAGTCGAACGATTTCTCATAGTTTATGAAAGCAAGATAAAGGGGGATCGAAATTCAGTAGACTGGTCCACATGAGCGACCCTTGCTGAATCCGGCCTGCTGCCTCCTAAGCGTTCGTTCTACTGCCCCTCTTATCCTAGATAATTCAAATTATTCGGTAAGGAGCTAAATTGGCTTATCTTGCTCCTTTTATTTGGGGTTCTTGCTTAGAATGCACTATTTAAAGAGATAAAAATCGATATTAGTCTGGAGGTTGTACGCTCTTTAAGGATTGCAGTTAGAATTGCAGTTTTTAAAATTGTTGCCGTTCCGCGTTAGGTAAGAATAATAAAACTTTACTTGAAGAATACAAATTAGAAGACGAATAATGAATTCTGTTTCCTACTAAAAATGTAATGATATAGTCCATTCAAAACGCGCGTTATGGTGTTCCAAAATAACACCGTTAAGAAAATCGAACCCTTTATGTTTTTGGGGTCGCTGATCACGAAAATCGAGGTCCCGCGGTCCTAAAATTAGGGCGTCACCCCTAAAAATGCAAAAAACACCCCTTTTTAGGGGGTTTTCGCGATTATTTCAGTAATAATGAAAACTAATGCGATGAAATGCACTTTTTTTAATATTCATTTGCGAAGGTGGTTGATTTATACTAAATTAAGGCGAACTTAATGGTAAGGGGTAGTCCTAAAGGGTTGAAAGTACCCCTAAATTGGCGAAAAATGGCAAAAATTGTAAAAAAAAATGTTCCCAAGTTTTTGCTTCAAATTCGATTGTGGGCGTACTGTCAGGTAAAAATAAATTATTTTCAAACCTTAAGGGGTTAAAACTACCCCTACTGTAATAAAAACAACTTAATATAAAAAAATTGCAAAGGGACGTGGGCGAAGATGGGTGACGGCGGTAGGCTGAGGTTCGCTGTATTTCCCACAGCCGCGGGCTTCATCCCTTTTCCGCCCCCCCTGCTGCCCTCCTATGTCCGACCCCCCCCCCACCCTACGTGTGCCCCTCCTGCGCCTACCCCCTATATCGGTCACCTACATCCCTTCTGCCTCTACCCGCCCTTCGCCGCCTGCAACCTTCCACCATCTGCGCCCATCCGTCATACGCCGACCGACACTACCTCCCTCCACCTGCCCTCCCGCCACATGCCTACCGCGGCACAATCTCTTATGTCCGCCCTACCCGCCGCACGACCGCTACAGCTCGCCCTGGACCTATATTTGCAATTACAAGTTGAGAATTATATAATACCCGGGGATTTTACGTAATAACCAGATTTATCACATCGTAACATACACACATGTGCATATATCAATTTATATTTTCTAATAAAAAGAATTTTTATTCAAACAATTCATTAAAAAAATTTAAATTGCAATCTACCAAAAGAAATTTTTTTTTTTTTCAATTTACCCCTAAAGTTTAACTCCTTCAAGACGGTTAAAAATTTTCCAAATGTTTTAATAATATTTCATCAAATATAAAATTTTAATGCAAAACAATAAATTTCAATTTGTTCCAATTACAATTTTAATGTGGGGGTAGTTTTACCCCCTTAAGAGTTGAAAAAATTAATTTGCTGATAATACCTTTTGAACCAAATTTCAAACAAAAAGTTAAGTTTAAGTTATTTTTATTATATTGTAGTAGGGGTAGTTTTAACCCCTTAAGGGTTGAAATTAATTTATTTTTGCCTGACAGTACGCCCACCAATCGAATTTGAAGCATAAACTTGAAAAAAAAAATGTTTACAATTTTTGCCATTTTTGGCCGATTTAGGGGTAGTTTCAACCCTTTAGGACTACCCGTTACCATAAAGTTCGCCTTAATTTAGTATAAATCAACCACCTTCGCAAATAAATATTAAGAAAAGTGCATTTCATCGCATTAGTTTTCATTATTACTGAAATAATCGCGAAACCCCCCTAAAAAGGGGTGTTTTTTGCATTTTTAGGGGTGACGCCCTAATTTTAGGACCGCGGGACCTCGATTTTCGTGATCAGCGACCCCAAAAACCTTTAGGGTTCGATTTTCTTAACGGTGTTATTTTGGAACACCCCCCCCCCCCCGCGTTTTGAATGGACTAATATTCAAATTTACCAGTTTGGGCTAGTTGGCTAATCTTAGATTCTATTTAAACGAATATTACATAGTACACGGATCTAGAATTTCTAAATACTCGAAGATGATTTAACCCAATCAATTATAGAATCAACATATATCATTATCAATGCCTTTTATTTTGCACAATTACTGATTGTTTCGTATAATTTTGAAATTCGCGTACACCAACAATCTTAAGACAACAAAACCTTTTCTTTTGACCTTTTAAGGAATTGAAATTTTTTCAGGAATTCTTCGCCATTATCTTTCAGTAAAATAAACAATTTCTTAGGTTTTCCCAATAACACAATAATAATAATACGAAAAAAAAAAACAATCTCGACTCATTTGAATTGAATAACTGCAACGAACCTCAGGTGCATCAATAAATCGATAGAAGAAGAATACTTTAAGCATGAACTCATGTCCGTCCTCGAGGTACTCAATAATAATACTAATAGTAAAAAAAAATGGTGACCAAATTCGTGAAAGATAAGCGCTTGACCTAGCATTGAAAAAAAGTGCAGTCGTTTTCGATATGATTGAAAAAAAAATTAAATAAAATTAGTTAGAAGAGATATAAAGAAATAAGTTATGATGTCACGCCATCAGCCCATCATAGTTATGTTGTAAGATGATCTTTAGCCATATAGTAAGTCCCAGCATCGAAATGTAATGAATGAGAATATATAATCACGAATATTGGCTGAAAGGTAGTAAGGTAAAGCTGCTCAGGTGTGAGCCTTCTAGTCTTTATCTATTCGAAGAACTTGTAAACATTGTACATTTCAATGAAATCATATCAAAAGTGCACGATATGAAAAGAAAAAAATATATAGTAGAGAAACAAACACAAGACGGTTGAAGATGATGCAATTGATAAGAGGGAAGATTTGATATTGTGTATGCCCTTCGGGAAAGAGAATGGATTTATGTTTGATTTTGCCTTGGAATGATGGTGGTGTTTCTTGTAATCACTTGTAGCATTGATAGCTTCTGGTACAGGATTGCTGATTGATGTCAGCAGTCGTAATTATAAATATGAATATTTATATATTTGCTTTTTATGTGTAGCTTTTTTATGTATATAATTTTCTTTTTCATATAAATTAAATATTATCGAAACAGGTGTGCGATGAGAGTTCAATATCAATCTGGTACAAGAACAGAAGAGGTTAAGGGTGAAAAAATAAATTTAAAGATTGATTTTTTTCAATGTCAGTCACTGAACTTGGAAGATGTGATTCATTACACGATAACAATATGACTAAACAATTCGAGATTTTTGAAAGGTGGGTGGCACACGTATAAAGGCTTGACGATAATAACCCTGCTAAAATTTCGATAAATCGAATGCCTGATGTAAGGCAAAATTCAGATCGGCCAAAAAAGTGACACATGGACTCCGTTTAGGAGGACTTAGTAAATTTAGGCGTACGTAATTGGAGGACATTAGCCAGGAACCGAACGGAACAGTGCCACAGATGATGAAGAATTATTTCAATAGAGATTTCAATAACTGTGGCAATTTCATTGGACTACGATGTTTGGTAGTTTTTGCGATCAATGTTAGATTTCTTAAAGCGTTTAACATTAGTATAGTTTGGGCCTGTCAACGGTCCAAGTGATGTCATAACAACTGGTTCCAACATATCGTGTACATGTGCTGACGACATTCTAAACACTGCATGTCTTTTGCCATCTTTTTCTCCAAAAGAATGCACGCAGCACTTTTACTTCCAGTATTGACTGATGTCGTGTCAAATCCTAGACACTTCACTTTGCTGCAGATTCCTCATTCTACAATTGGCTTATAAACTGCGATTGCTGCAGCATCACTTGTACCAAACTTTGACTGTGATACTTCGAGAAGCTGATCTATTTCTCTTCCAGGAACTAAAAAGGGAAGGCGGTCTACAATTTTTCTTCCAACGATATCCTGAAGTAATTTGCCGTCCCAGTGAATTGTTAGTGGAACTTGTAAGATCAATTTCACTTTCAAGTTCTTAGTAATGTATAGTCGATTCTTCGCATGCTCTTGGCGAATAGACTTTGGATTTATATGGCATTCTGCCAAGAAGTTTAATCAGGAGTCAAAATGAACGCTGCATTCTGGTTACTCAGTTTAACAGCCATGTTTGACCCAATATTATCTTCCGTCCACTCTGCGGACGCAGCACTCCAGATGTTGCCGGAACTGTCCGCTCCGAATAAGATGAGGAAGAAGCTAAAATAACCCTATCTTCGCGAGACTTTTTACCTACTTTCTAGTTTCCTCCTTCTCTTTAAATCCTCTTTTTTTTCCCTCCATACACAATTATTTTTTCATCGGTACTAAATCAACTATTAGGACTTGTTTTCTTCAATATCAGTTCTAATACGTTAGCATGAGGAATATTGAATAATCATTAGTTCCTCCTTAGACTGGAAACAGTTATAAAGCTTGTCTGGGGGACCGATTTGGTAAAACCACACTCACGCAAAGGAAAGTCAATTGCAAAAGTGGAACATAAAAATAGATTTTCGACACTCGAGCTTATTCACATATACCCAGGTCTCCATGAAAAGAGTATTAAAAGGAATACTCCCATGTTATGGCATTCAGTGTTAAAAAGTATTTCTGCTTTTTGAACACTTCTCATTTTTTATGTTTCTTTCATAGGTTCAAGCTCGAAAAATAAATCTGTTTTATTACCTTTCTTTTCACAGAGTGTCCGCTTTTTATAATCTTTTCTTCGTCCGTTTCCAAAATTATTAAGAATAGACACACAACGCTGTCTTCTCCAAAAAAGAGCGACTAGTATTGATTCCTGCATGGAACTTTGTGTTAAAGGCTCACAAGAAGGTTACTTTAACAGGTGCTGCGTTTCCATGAGCTGGGGTATAATAATTTTTTTTTTTTAACAGACAGCTTTTTCCCTCAAGTTAACTCGATCTTGTTTCCGTGACGGTTCTAGGTTAAAGTCTCAAAAATTAATTTTACATGGTGTCGCCTTTGGTACATACTCAGTAAAAGATATTCAAACATACACATACATATATGCAAAAGCTGGCTTAATCAGACTAGTTTCGTTTAGTTTTCTTGGATTTAACTTTTCTCAAACCTAGGGTGAACACTACATGTAAACTCATTAAGGATTAGTGGAGTTAGAAATGATGGTGTAAATAGCTCAGATTCATCTGCTATGATTCTGATGAAAGCACACACAAATTTTGGCTACTTAAACTAGCTTACGTTAAAGGGTAGAGAAAATCTGTTATTGGCTTCAATGTGAAACACAAATTCTGTTGTCTCAGCGTGGAATTTATATCCAAAGTAACCCCCCCCCCCATGTGCATCCATTCCTACAATGAAAAATATTATAAAAGCAATCAGTACAGATAACCTTTAAGGAATTTTCTTCATTCCTAAAAATTTGTAGATCATGAGCTCATCGTTGAATGTACCCTTCAATAAAATGGAGTCTCGGAGCGTAAAATCTGAAGTTGCTTTCGTCGAAATGATACGAGCACGATGCTAGAGTGAGATGTACCTCCAAATTTATGTGCTTCATGTGGCACAACATATGTCCAATAGTTACACATTTTCGAGTTTTTGGCTCAGTAACCTATGCATCACAAAAAGGTGGCAGCAAGCCAGCAAAAAGCTTATACATATGTCCAAAAAATACCTACTTCAGGGCTTTGGCGATGGTGCTAAAACCTACAGGTTGTCGTCCTATAAAGAACAAAAGTTTTTAAAAAGCAGAGACAATACTTTACAATTAGTACAAAAATTAAAAAAATAATAAAAGCTTCTTGGGATTTTAAAGCTTTTAAATTCGAAGGAATATATCCGATTTCGCTGACGTCATTAAAGCTTATGGTAAATTTGCTTGACGTCATAAAAGCTTTTTTTGTGAATTGTGTGAAAACGAGTGAAAGATAATGTACTGAACCTTGACTGCAAATGAACATGATGTATTCGAATTCTTCAATATTTCAGTGAAATTTGAAGGCGCCACCAAATTACGATTTATGCCATATATGCTAATTCTGAAACAAAATTAACAAAAAAAACTTGCCTCAACGCGCTTGTTCGAGAGATATTTTATTTTTTTAAATGAATAAATCTAAAAAATATCTTTAATCTCTGGCTAATAGCGCCACAATATCAACAGTCACGTTCATATTTAATATTATATTTTTTTCTTCTTCGTGTTAACCTAAAACCCAGCAGGAAATAATAATTACTTCGTTAATTCTATCAATTTTAATTTCAAATCTTGAATCGCGTAAAATTTATTAAAAAAAACAAACGAATTCAATTTGTAAATCAGCAAATCAGCCCGCGGAATTGAGAGCAAAAAACGTGACATTTTACTACAAAAAGCCAGCAACAGGTATTGACTTTCCCATAAAAGCTAATCAAAATCATCGGCGATACTATGTCATACATATTTTAAAACTGGACGATAAACATAAAAACTGTCTACAAATAAAAATAACTCGGACAAAAGAAGAGTTTATTAAATTTTTTTTGGATTGATTAAATATTTTGGAAAAAATAAAGCAAAAGTTTAAACCAGTTGCATGCACAATTCAAGTTCCCAAAACGGGTTTGTGGCGGCCGCTGATCCAAAATCCACAGGATGTGGTTAAGTGGTGCAGATACGAATTTGATGAATATTAGAAGTCGCAAATTAGCTTTTTCTATGAAAAAGTCATTAACATCATTTTTATTACAAATTTGTGGCGGAATTGGGCTACGGCGGGGCTTGATTATGTATGGAAATTAAAAATCAGTGATTGATCGCTCTATTGGGGTGAAATATAATGCTTGAAGGTGAACCACAGGTGGAGTGACCAAAAAAAATATAGTATTAAAACGCAGAATATGTATTGGTTGGTACTATTTTATGGCTTTTATTTAATTTTTTGTTATCAAGGGGAAACTTGTATCCTTACGTAAGAGCTTCTTTTTGTTTTTTACGTTTGGATCATAGAAAACAGATGTAAATGAGGACTTAAGCGTGCTATTGTCCCATTGATCTTGCGCAATACTGAGTGGCGGTAGAATTATAAGTAAAAGATTTTAGGCAATAAAAGATAAAGAAATAAAATCGGTAAATAACGGTAAAATAAAATCAAATGATGATCAAAGATTTTCGTGTCATAATTTTAGACTGGTTATTATTTATGAGGAGCTGTAGCTATGGTTCCGAAAAAAAATTTCACATAATAAAAGAAAAATTAAAGCCTGGAAAATTAATGTCAAACCATCCTAGAATAGAGAATAACGATTGGTTTTGCTCTAAACATAGTTATATATTACACAAGTTTGTTAGTTTGTTCACCCAGCTTCAATTATACATATAAACTATGTTGACTGATAGATTACAATTAGGGGTGAGTCTCTAGATATACATAAGCACAGACTACTTAATACACAGATGGAACAATCAGGAACAAAATGAGTTATCACTTTTATTTTAAAGCAAGCTTTTAGTAAGCTTTTAGTGAGACACGATAACACATTTGAAGAGAAAAAATTCTCACCAACTTAAAAAGCTCAATTTTCTTTAACGACTTCGTTGGGCTTACTTTACACACATATACAATCTGCTAGCAGATTATTGCGGGGGAAGTTGATGGGAGCATTCCGGTGCGGCAAGGAAACTTGGGAGGAGGTTTGTTATAGGTCTAGGTTTGTTTGAAACTATCCATCATCCATTTTTTTTATTATCTATATTTGAGGTAGCTAAATATAATTTTCCAATTATTGCGCATGTGCAGTGTACATCTTAGCAGGGAAGAATTTGAAGAGAGTCAAGACGAGCTTTTCGTTCCGAAAGAAAACGAAAAGATCGGATGAGTTATAACTTGTAGCCCATTTTAAGCCTTGAAACCTTTTCACGCGTTGTTCCGTCGTAATATTAAGTTGTCTGTGACATAATGGATTTCTTAAACACAGTTGGATGCCAGAAAATCTGTCTTTACAACAACCTAGTGCTACTATATGGTTGCTCATGCACTCAGAAAATAAAATATTTCCGTTTATTTATTAAATACTCGAGAGAAGTAAACCCATATTAAAACAAAAATTTAAGCTCCGATTTCGCTGACGTCATCAAAGCATCATTTTCTTTGGCGTTGTAAAAGCTTTGTTTGATAATTGTGAAATAACCTTTGGCAAACGTACTTTTCAATATTTACGGTTACGAGGTGTCAGGTGTTGAAGAAGATGACGAAGAGACGAAGTTCGCTAAAGGGAGTGGTGACAGCTGTAAGCAAAGGGAATGAGCCTGGCGGGCTAAGATTGCCGTGGAGGCAGGAGACCCTTTATTTCGGGGCAGTATCGCTTTGATAGCAGCGAGAGAATTTTATCAGAGCTGCTAAACTCCTTTGGTTGTTCAGAAGGTCGAGCGTGGAGGAATGTGTGTCAACTAGGATTAGTGTGAGGGGCTGATTTTGCATTTCATCTAACCATACCACCAGTTTTTAAAGCTCGGGATTAAGTTGGGCTGCGTGTCGAGCTAGTGGAAAAGAAGAAAGAAAGAAGTATAACATCTGAGCTCCCAGATATAGGAACATAGATGGGAACGAGAAACCCGACTCCACGAGTCTCTCTCCATTTGTTGATAGCTAGACAAAAGTGAGAAATGTACTATCTTTAAAACTACTTGGCCTGCTTATAATATGAAATATTGCCAAAACCAGGCAATCATCATAGCACATTGTCCCATAGGGACCATGCTCCCAAGCTAGGTATCCTGCACAACATCTGTTGCAGCTGCAGTGAGACGAACGAGCAAGAAAGACATGTTCACTTCGTGTATAAATGCCTGGCTGTAGCTAACCCCAGTCATTGCACACTTTTCATGTTCATACTCGTAGACTTAAAAAAGTTCTCTAGGCTGGAGTCCACATCACTGAAAAGCTTCCTAAATTCCACAGGATGGCTTCAAATATCCGACCTAGTTGATCAAGCCCCTTCGTCCGAAACTTGAGTTCTCTAGTATGTTGCAAATTAACGATGCGCCAAAGATCTAATTGGGGCTGCGGAAGCAGCTATACGTGGTCTTCAAAGACCGACCCAAATTAAGGTGAGTTCGATTTGTAGTACATCACCGGCTAGGGGATGGAGATATACCAGGTCTTCTGTGTAATGGTTTATTTGGTATGTTGTCGGTTTATGGTCGGGTCATACACCTCTGCCGTGTTAGGTAATATTGCCAGGAACATACACCTCGGCAACATCCTAATGGTATTCGGTATGTGATCCGTTGTGAGGCCGTTATCGGATCATACACCTCTATATGGTTAGGAAACATTGCCGGATCGTACACCTCAACAACGTCTGGGAAACATACTAATGGTATTCGGTATGTTGTCGGTTGTGGTCAGTCTTGGTCGGGCCGTGGTCAGGACCATGCACCTCGACACGGTTATGACAGTAGAAGATGACTTCCCCAGAACGAGTCCGGGAAAAGACTGAATTTAGGCTAGTGAAGCGGTTTCTTTTAAAGCTGGAAAGCTCTTCTAGGTAGGAAGCTTAAAGCTTCTCTTTGGTCTGGAGCTTTAATATTTGTTTCCTAATGTTCTTGGAGAGGGATTCTAGTAATGAATCATGGTTCGTTACACGTTTCCTGTGGCCAAAGATAAGGTCTGGCACACACTAGTCTTATATAATCGAAGGCAGATACCGTCATAAAAATATCCGGGTATTAGAATTAAGCTCTGGGGATCACCGGCACATATGGTGTGTGGTTTAGATTCAACGCCTTCCAGTACTACTTTGATTGAATAACTGTTGGTAGCTCACTTCCCCACCCTCCCTCGTTACCCATATTTTCGAGGTTGGGATAAGTGTGAGGGTTCACCGACTCTTAGCAGACTCATCCTACTACCCTTGCTATTCCCTTACAGATTCGCAGCACCTCATTTGTCGCTGTACTGTTAAAGGCACATACATATTCTGAGACATAGGGACACTTGCCTTCGCTCGCTAGTATCATTCCCATTTTTACGCGCGACGCATTCTTAGTCAAGGTCCTGAACGCGCAACACACACAGAGGCCGCTTAGTCTGAATGCGACCCTCGTCGTCCTGTTTAGTTGACTAAAACTGAGCTAACCAAATGAGCTTTAAAAGTTAACTTCCGGTTGATCACCACTACCAGGTACCTATTAGCGGAAATGATCTTTTCCCCTACCTTGATACTTATGGACATTGCCTTTCGATGTACATATCTTGATCAACGCCCCGACCGTTTCGCTCCATGGGCTAAAGTTGTACTGCCTGTCCTGTAGGATTTTAGTAGTTAAGCGGTAGTTAGAGGGGTTTTGGAATTCACCTTTTTACAATATGGGGCTAAGCACGTGAAACTTTTTGAGAATATTTATAAACTCCGGTGAAGTTTTAAAGGACAAAGAGTTTAAACTTAACTAAAGATCAGATAAGCACATAGAACTGACTAGACTACAGTGGCAGCAACTTTTGTAAAAAGACTTCTACCCAGGAGGTCGAATAGGAAGCAGCAGCTACATATACAGAGCTAGAGGATTTAGAAAAAACTAAAGAAGGCTGAAAGAACAGACTTCAGGTGGTAAGAGACATACTACAAATCTCGCAATATTTACGAAAATGGCTGACAAAGCGTTAGAAAGTTGGAAGATAAAGATAAAATATCTGTTTTGTATTTAAGTGTATTAACCAGATAACACCATCTTTTGGCTCACGTGTTAAAATGCAAATTTGTCAAGTTTAATTTCCAAAATTTTGTCGAAAATTAATGAACATTAAAATCTGATCTAGACCTGCTCTATTAACTCAAAACCCGCCCGCAATATTTTTTATGCCAAAAAAAACCCGGTCTCATAAATTCTACAAAATTAATGGCATTTAATTAATTTCTCAGCAAAATTAAGCGATACAAGCATAAAATTTAATTTCAATTTATTTCGCAACCTTAACATCTTAATTGGATCACAGAATTCAGTTTTGCGACACCACGTATAGCGAAAACAAGAAATTGTGACAAATTGCCGGCGATTGACTTGCAACTGACCGCGAACTGTTTGAAATGCATCCTTTAACACCTTATGGCCGTACCTTTCAGCAGATAAACCACAAAAGGACAACTCACGTATCTGTCTGTCCCGGATTGCGGCAAATTAATTTATCCATCTCCAGAAATGCCGGCCGGGCCAGGAGTAAGATGTGCTCTCTGGGAGCTGACTAGTGACTAAAACCGAATTAGTTACGTCTTTCAGGTCCAGTATCGGACTTCTTACATATATTAACCGAAGTTGGTTATTAATGAGCGGTAATTAAGCGGACGTGTTTTGATACCGCACTAATCAGCTCTCAGCGTACGGGAAAGGGCCCTTCATGCATATATGCAGATGACGTGATATGCGGATCGGATCGGGTTTGTACTGCATTTCGATGAATTTTCGACGCAAACTGGACACTTGTAGACGATGACAATTTGGACGTCGCCGGGGCTTTCTTGGGGCCCTGCCTTTTTTTTGTTTTAATTTTAATTTTAATTTTAAGCAAATTAATCAGAATTTAACGTGTTTAAGTGTTAACAAATCCATGAAATGTGTACCGAATTTTTATTGGTTTTTGTTGGAGGTTTTTTTTTGTGGGGGGACTTCAATTGGTTGAGGATTTTGTTAATTTATGAAGTAGGAAGTCTTAGAGATTATTTTGAATTTTGTTTTTTTTTTTTTGTTTTTGTAGTTGAGTGCATAAATTATGGAATTATGAGAGTTATGATTAAAACGTGCTGGGGATCATGTTACACGAATATGTTAAACGGTGAATTTGATTTGGTTTTTAGCGGTACATGAAGAAAATATCGCTAAGAAAAACTGTTGACGCATAATGGGAAAAATGTTGTTAAAATCTATAAACTTTTTGCATCTAAAAATTTGAAATTAAAACTAATTGTGAATTTTATAATTTTTTTGTGTCTTTCATATTCCGATGATTTTCATGAATAAATTATACTTAATAATAAGAGTTTGAGCTAAGCCCAGCACGATGTCCCTAGCCATCTTAAAACACACCCATTTAAATTCTGATTTTTGGCTGTGGTTTTCAGATTCACTTTGACAGACGAAGAGGAAGAGATGTAGGATGAGGTGTTCGAAGGTTAAGCTAAACAGCTCGATCCGTCGAGACGTGGTCGTCCTCCAAGTGTAGCATTTAGTTCTCTCATTGATCGACAAAAAAGGAATCGTCTGCGAGCATTTCAAAAATTTGGATCGGAAGAATTGTTGTCGGTATGCCTGTATCTGTGTGTCTGTCTGCCTGTTTGTCCGGGCTAATCTCGAAAATGGCTAATGCGATTGTGATAGGACTTTCACAGGAAGATTCAGTATTTTCTTGGGAATGGTTTAGGATACTTTTTCACTCGGATACGACTATCGGCTCAGACGGTAAAATTGATCCGATAGTCAGTATTCTTAGCCGTGTTTATGCTACTTTTTCACTCTGCTCCGATCGAAAACATGACTCGATAATCGAAGGAACACGAATGAAATGCTGTCACTGTCACTGCGGGATATGATACCTATTGTCTGATGTTTGCAGTGGCGTAGCTACCTAGGGGCTAGGCGGGGCAGTGTCCCGGGGCCCTCAAGCTCAGGGGGCCCTCGAATCCTTACCAGAAAATCTCGATCGAACTGAACTTTTAAAAATTTCTCCCATTTTCAAAATAAATATGACAGGTTGCAACCCGACTTTAATCATGGCAACTCAGTTGAGAGAAATTCGAAAGTTATACCTAGGGATTTCCCCTAAATTCTTTCTGTGGGTTGGCAGTGTTGTCAATTTGTCGGATAGCGATATGTGCGTTTTATTGTGAATTCGAGTCAAGATTTTTTTTTCGAGAACGGTTAAATATTTTTACTTAATAAAACCTAACCAGTTTAGATAGCAGTGGGGCCCCATTTTTTGATTTGCCCCAGGGCCCTTGGTTACCTAGCTACGCCACTGGATGTTTGGTTGGTCTGAAGAAAATTTAAACAGAGAATATATCGAATACAATGAATAATGGGAAAAAACGTTGCGGTCGCAATAGGGCAAGTTCTGTACATGGTGCCAAATGCCCCGGGAACGTCAAAATCTATGGGCACGAGACATATTCATATAAGGAGTTCCTACCCAGGCTCAGAGACCGAGATTATCATTAGCCCAATAGGCGAGATCAAAAACGCAATTTTTTACTACCACATGCTACTAGCTAGCCAAAGCTGGAGAGCACTGGAAACCTTCACTCTCTTTCTAGCGTGACTTGGTCGATTTACAGCAAAGAAAGAAAAATGAGCCTCCTAAACAGACTTCGACGAGATATTGCCAGAATTACGGCAATCATCATGGGCGGGACTTTGTAAATGTTAATTTGGATGCATGGTAGCGTTCCGTCCCGGCTTTCACACATAACCTAAAGATCTAAGTAACGAGTGTATGGATTTGTTGTGTATCCTATGACGAATGTGGCAATGCAGAAAAAGTTGAAAGTAGACAGGCATTTGCGTTGCATGCATTCCATTCACGGAATATTCCGCATTTGAATACACACACTTCTATATTATCTGTCACCGAATGCAACGCATGTACGCTTGGATGTTTCACCAGCTTTAGAACCCGGACTGGTGATCTAAGGAGACCGTTCAATAAATTACATATGTTCTATTCCTATGGACTATGTTGTAATATCTGCTTATATTTGTAACGGTAGGCCTATTCCCGGCTCGGCAAATCACCATATTTCTACTTCAGAGTAAATTTTGGTTGAAAGTTCAACTGGAAAGTACTTAGTTATGTGGCAAAATTCACAAGGATTTGTTTTGGGGCTGTCAGGAGGCGGCTGGGGAAAGAAAAAATTTTGCTTTGGTGAGTCAGATCGGAAAAAAGACCAAAGTAAAACCTGAGTTATAGAAACGAATGGACGAGGATTCCCTGGAGGTGAGGCGTAAACGCTGCAGTCGAAGGTCCCCCGCATGGATTTGTCTGCACGGATAACAAAACATCATTTTTAGAGAAGGAGTTTTTTTTTCAAGGAAGAGGGTAGCATATCATGCTGGGGCGTACGGACCTAGCCGTGAGGACCTAGAAGGGACGTCCGTGACTCGAAAGGAGTCCGAACTGTTTTTTTTTGTGCTGAACTGTTCTTTGGATCGGTACACCGTGCGTGGCCGGCTTAAGTATAGGCCTAGGGCAAATTGCCCTCAGTACCCCTGGTAATATTTTTAGAGTAGGAGTAATTCACGAAGTATCAGTCGCCTGTGTCCGCCGCTTCCGGGAATTATTCTCAACCATCTGGATCCATCCCTAGGAGCAGAAGAAGAAGAAGGAAGGTAAGAAGGCTAGTTGAAAGTCCTAACGACGAGCGTATTCGTGGTGGGTAGACCATGGCGAGACCGCATAAGGATTCACCCCGAAGGTCGGCAGCACCTACTTAGGGGAAACAATCAAGGTGAGGCCAACGTACGAATGTGCGTGGAGTTTTCTTAGCGTGAGTTAATTGTAGAGAAGTAGACGGATCGCAAGAGGATTTGGGTAGAAGAAAGAGCCCTTTTCAAGGGTCTAAATGTAGATGAAGCTCCCGAATGGAAAAAAAAGGAAACGTCTTAATTTTGATTATTAATTTTAATGTAATACATAAAGTTTATGTTATTCCCGTGTTTGTAATTTAGTCGCTCACCGGCACCCACGTGTAGTTTTGTTAGATTGGTGTCCCGTTGGTGGCAATAGGTATGTCCGGAATGTTGAGGCGTGGTATGGAACCGGGCATGAGTCCATAGTACCTACCGGTTAGTAGTGATGAGCAAGAGTGGTCTTACACATTTAGCAAGAAAAGCAAGACCAAGACAATGCAGGACAAGGACAAGACTGCAAAATGAAGATAGCAAGACTTTTTGATCATCACTAAGTGCCAAAAGTCTTACAGTGATGTTCTTGCTAGCTTGATCTTTCACTCTTCTGAAGTCCTGTCTTGTCTTGGTCTAGCTTTGGTTTTGCCAAATGTGCAAGCAAAGGCAAAACTGCAAGGCCAGTCTTGCTCATGACTGCCGGTTAGTTGTGTAGTGGGTCAGGAGTTGTCCGTTTTTTGATGTGTGAATTTTTTTTTATTAAGTAGCGTCATTAGCGATTGCGATACGTCGTTGAAGAGGAAAAAGCCGAGCTGGTACCAGGGCGTGATCTTTCTTTGTTGCTATTCGAGAGTCGTATTGGTTTTAATTGTTAGTTCAGTCTCCCTATACGTAAGACACGCCCCCTAACATTTAGGAACAGCTTTGGCTACTGCCAAAACCCCCATAAAATTGTCAGTAGATCGAGTTAGTGGAAATAAATTGTTACTAAATTTATGTTAACCATTTGAAAGTATTTGTTATTCCATAAAGTGAGCTTGATTTACAGGATGGTGGGCTAAAGCAGCCCCTGGAGGTCTTTCGCACCGGAAGTTCTTGCAGGTATACTCTCCACTCTTCGTTAAGGAATCCTCGTGCGCCCTGATGGGGCGCTCCTAGGTAAGTGGTGATGCACGGGAAAAGGCGAGCCAACCTACTTCGGGTGTTCAGGGATATTGCTTGAAGGTTCATTTTTGTTGATTTGATAGAATACTGTAATTCTATACTGTTTATTTTTTATGATTAATTAGCATTAGTTCAATTCGGAACAGACTGGAACAGACAAAGACTGGTTTCTAAATTCGATTTTGTCATAACGAAGAAAAGTAATTAAGAATTTCGTTTTATCGAGAATCCTGCTTTGAGTTTTTGTTTTTATAAAACTTCCTTAAATTAAAAAAAGGCAATCCTTATTTAGTCGCGTTCATTGTTGCTTCAAGAGTATGAATATACGTCATTATTTCTATAAGAATTGATTTTATTTGCCCATAAGAGCAAGAATATATTGCAGATAATGCAGTCTTTCCCTCCACATAGCTCGTACCCTTAACTCGTAATTTTAAAAATATCTGTATGTACACCAGAAAAAATAGAAACCACACTGTGAAGGCATTTTTTTCTCTCTCCATCTTATCAAAATGCCATAGAAAAATCACAATCGCAATCTCATAACATCCCAGCGGGAAATTTATCAAGCGCTGCCAAAAGAAGCAAGAAAGCAGCGCTTCCTATTCATATGTTATGGAAACTCTTTGGAAGCACCCACTCTATACTCTCATTTTTTGCTTTGTTTTCCTCCAGTTCTTTTTTATTCTCCACAGTTGGTAAATTTGTGCTTTTATAATAATCGTATCTGTTATGAAATACTATTTTTGGTAAAAACAAAAGCTCCAGGAGCTTCTCAAAAGCTTCCATTTCCCTGCTTCGATTGCGCTTCTTCAACAATAAAATATAAGCGCTTCGCTCTGATGACATGCCTGTGTTAAAAGGAAGGGAATTGGGATATGAATAAGAAGCGCGTTGGCATTCTATTTCAGCGCTTCAGAATCTATTCCAGAGCGCTTCAATTCCCCGCTGGGATGTGTTATGGATTTTCAAGAAAAAAGGAGGCAAGAAATATCCTAATCCGTTTGTGTTCCCAAAAAGAAGAATAAAAGTCAACAAAAGAAAAGGGATTATCTTCTGGTCACTGAATATAACCCGCACTCCTACTGCTGTCCACGATTTTATGACTACCCAAAACATTTGCATAAATAGAGTCCAGTTAAACCGTGAAAAAGAAACCATACTCAATGGTCAACCAGACCACAACTAAAATGTATGGCAAGACCTAAATTTCATCAACGTTCACTACTATCTGTCAGAATGAATAAGAAGGTTCCAGACAGTATGACTTCTTGCCGAAAGGGAATAAAAGTCATGGGTCAGTTTTTCGGTAGCCCAGCACTAATGGGTTTAACCACCTTCGATCGACTTCAAAAAATTCTGACCAACACAGAGCATAACCAGAGTGCATCTCTACCTGGCAATTTGACACGGTTATTCACAGGACGAGTGGATGGAATTCATAATTTATGACCTTATTATCTAACAAGGATTAACTTGCGGGAAACCCAAACCGAAAGGGTTAAGCTGCTCGTTGTTTTATGATTTCGGTAGCATGCAAAACGTGCACTACTTACTCAGAACTACCTTATGGTACATCCGAAAAAAGTGATTGTTTTTAAATATTTTTTTTTTGTATAATTTTATTTGCTTATAATAAAATTAATATCAAAAGATTTGTCATCACCACTTCTCCACTCAGAAAACAAACAGAATTTATCTCAATTTATTCAAATTCATTTCATCCATATTCATCCCACACCATCATGTTTTTGCCTGCACATCCTCCCTTCGGAGAGACGTAACAAAAAAAAGGAAGACCTTAAAGGTATTCCTGGGAGGATATCGCTGCAGTTCATTTATCATTTGTCAACCGGATGCTCGAATCTTTCTTTACAATCGCGTAAAAACGGACTCGATGACTTGTGGCCGTTTTAAAGGAATTTTGTACAAATTTGTATTCTTGACAGATCGATTTTTAATTTTTTGACTACGATTTTAATGGCCTCGAGCTGGGGAGGATATAGATTGTTTTTTTTAAGATAATTTTTTGCAAATTGTTGATAGCAATGAATGAGTGTTATTCATTTTGATATCAAGCCATCAAGGTTATTCATAAGGAGAAAGTTTGTTGTAATATTGTAAAGTCTATTTGCTGATGGTAAGTGAGTGGCAATCAATATGAGCAGAAGAAACAAAACAATGGTCTAGGACGATTTCATTTAATACACCAATGCTGAGAGGAACAATGGCGAAACAATGGTGATGAAGCTCCGTCTGAATTGCTTAAAGCCAACATTGAAGTAAAATTAGAAATATCGCATCGTATATTAGACTAGATACTAAATGGAGAAACATTAACAAATAAATGAAACAAGGGTTATTAGCTTGCCAAAAATGGAGATCTAAAAGAGCACCGAAATTGGAGAGATACTACTATACAAAACATGGTACCAAAAATAATGACCTCGACAATTCTGAGCATCAGCAAGTAAGATTTAGGAATGGCGAGGGACGTCTAGAGAACTCAAACACCCTGAGATTATTAGTCAAACAATCCATAGAATGGAAATCACCATTATAATGGTTACATATTATCTTCGTAGATTTCGATTAAGCAGAGCATTCGACACAATACCTAGGGGAGCCATTTGGGAAGCTTTGAAAGGAAGAAATTACCAACAGAACTAATTCAAAGTATCATGATCCTATACTATGAAGCAGAATCCTTCAAAATGAACAAATAAGTAGTCAAATACATCCTTTGATGCTATGATAGGACTCTAAGTGGATCAAGTCTAAGTGGTGGGAGAGTGTATGCCTCTAGCGAATAAATTTTTAGATTTTCGTGCCTATGGCGCGAGAGTACATGCGAGTTATAAAAAACAAAATCCCCCCGCACCTATCATACACGCTCCTGCCACAAGCAGCAGTTTAATTTTTACTCGGATGAACTAAATATGACTTGCCCAACCGTAACCATACATATAATACAGGTAAATTGTAATTTTTCTGGGAACTAAAAGCTAGCAAGCCCCCCTGTAACGGTCAGTTTTGCCTAAATATCTACTTGACTAAAAATTACTGTGTAGAAGAAAATCGAGTAGTTGGTTGGGAACAAAAAGGTAGGCGGGGAGAAAAGGAAAAAAAAAATAGAGTTCGAATTTTGAGGGATGTGAAAATTGACTGAAAAAGTTTTTGGTTTTGGAAAAAATTTAAAATTAAATAAAAAAGAAAACATTGGATCTGGATTCCATAGCCCCCATTCGATGTCCGTTTTAATTTCAACTGTTAATTACGATGACAGCGATGAAGACTATTACGAGCCAGCAGAATTCCTCAGCTATGCAGATTTCGAATCCAATCTCTGGCCACAAGAACTAGAAGATCCCAACCTGCAGGATCTGTTGACTTCAGTGTCGGAAGCCCCGGATTCCAACCGGTCGGATTGCGCGTAAGTTTTTGGGTATAATTTGTACGTAGGATTCCCGACGGAAGGCTGCTAGGCAAAACGTGAGGGCCAGAACCAGGAGGAGTGGTAGCAGCCTTGATCGTGACGGTCGGCGGCGTATTTAAAAGAGCGCTGCCCGACGCTGCCCACTCGCTTTGTAGACGAAGAATTTTGCTCACCGCCCGGTCCTCCCAGAAGTTACCCCTCAATTAGAATTGCGGCTACCAGACCAGGAAGATTAGCGGCTAGTCCTCCTCCAGCTTGGATGGTCTTTGCTTCTGGACACATACCTTTTTTAGTTAATTTTTATAATTCTTCTTGTCTTGATTTCATTTACATATACACATTTTGGTTTGTTTTTTTAGGTAATAACATACACTTTTCAGGTTAAGTTAGTACATATATTGAGTACATATATTGAGTTAATAATCATTGTGCTAGCCTTAGGTGACAACTTGTGAAGCAATTTATTAAGTTTTTATGAAGTCGTGTTTCTGGTGACTCCTTGTCAGAATTATTTGCTTTAATCTTGCGTTGCTTACTTTCTTAACTTCTGTGTTGTTTTTTCGGGAATTTGTTCATCCGTAGATTGACCCAAACGTTTGTGTTAACGAATGTACAAAACGAGGAGTGTTGGTGCCAAGACTGCGCGTTTTTTTTCTTCTTGATCCTCAGACTAATGTATATCTAAGAAAATTTCATTGTAAGTTCCTTGACATTGATCATTTAATAGGATAAAATAATATTTTTAATATCTGCCAAGGAGACCTATAATCTTTAGTGAAATTGTTCCTTGTTCTCTATGTTGTTTGGCATTTTGATTGCGCCTGTAAGATACAAGTTTATTGCAATGTATTAAAATGATTATAACTATTATGGCCATGTATTAACTTTCTTTGGGTGGAATGGTTGAAGGGGGATCACTTCTTTTCAGGGTTTGACGAGGCTCAGGTGATGTCCGGCGAAGGATGGAGGTGGAATCCAAGATTGCACTGGCACAGGTAAGTGGTGAACCAACCGCGCTAAGCCCCGGCCACACACCCCACGACCCCTCCGGCGAGCTAGATAACTCCGTGTGGCCGGCGTAGCAGTTCCGGAAGTTAGTTTCCTTTCTTATGTATGGTGTTGGCTCCTTGGTCATGCTTTTCCGGGCTTATGGCTAAGGGGGTAATACCTCGCATAAGTGGCGCCCACTATTTTATCGCGCCATTATGCTATTACACCCCTTAACCGAATGCATTGTAAAGAATACAATTTGCGTGAGCTAATACCTAATGTACGAACATAAGTGTTTATACGGCATAGACCTGAATTGACTTAATGAACTTGCATATGTTCGTTATGACAAATCATATTTGATTCATACTTAAGTCTTTGAGCCTAGGCTGGCGACGTAGTTCCTTCGACACTGTGGCTAGGTTATATTACACAGTCTCAACATCGTCTCGCAATTTAACAAATTACACTTAGACGTTGGAGTGGCCGTGACTGCAAAAGATTCAACATTGCTGAAGGCACCTTCAATATCTAGGAAAGCAGCCAAAGTGATCTCTTTGAATTCAAGGGATTTTGCAATGACGGCTACTAGGGAATGGAGAGCAGTGTCTACCGATTTACCTTTTGCGTAGGCATGCTGCGAAGGAGAAAGCAATTTTTTGTCGGTACCTTGCTTAATGTGTGCCCTCGACAAATTGCGCCCGGTGCAAGTGCACCATTCGCACCTATGAAAGTGCCGCCCCTGAGGTATGCTGTCAGACCCTGATGCCTTTTTAATTTTTAATGTTCGCAATGCTTGACGTATTTCTTCTATGGTAGGAGTTGCTGTGTTTTCATCTTCATCGTCCGCATTCATGTTCTGTACATTTCGCATACCACTGTTCTCTTGCTCTGGGTTCATAAGTAGTTCCTCGAAATGCTCTGCCCATCTAGCCAATACACCTTTGTAGGCCATTTTTTCACGAAAAGCTTATTGTTCTCAGAATTTGTTTTTATCAAACCTTATCCCCCTATTGAAAAAAAGTGTTCTATAGAAATAATTTATTCATTTTCTAATGTATTCAAAATTTTTTATGTTATCATCTTGATATTAGCACCATAAGAGATTTGCAAATCTAAAAAAAAAATCTTCCATTGACTAGAAAATTCAGATTATGTTTTTGTATCCGAAAAGAGCTGTAACAGGACTAAAATTCCTATCAAGTTACGAAACTTCTTCAGAATTTGTATCAACTTCCACCAGAAAAAACCTTTTCGGAGGTGACAAAAGTTTGAGAATAAAAAAAATGCGTTTTTGTGATCATCTGAATCTTCTGAGTCAGATTAGTATTATTATGATATTTTATTTTTAGTGATATCGAAGAAAACACTCATCCGATTGTTTTGTTTGATCGGAAATATCACATTGATATCGACATCATCGAATATTATTTGGTCACACTTTTAATATCTTATTAAGATAAAAATTTCGTTCGGCTTTTTCTTTATTTCTTTTCTTTGATCAATATGTTTTTTTTTATTTTTTGTTTTTTGAAAGATATAAACAAAAATTAATTAAGGTACCACAAAACAACACGATTTTTGTATATACATATATATTGTATATATATTTTTTTGGGGTGACAAATTTTGTGGCCAAAACTTTATTTTTAGATGTTAACTCTCCATTGAATACCTGAAGTGGACTAATGATATACGCGCTTCAGAGAGTATAAGGTTACACACCGCCACATTGTGAAAGAAGAAGATTCGTAAAAAAAAAAACAAAAACAACAACAACAAATATATGTATATATGTATGCTTTTTTGAAAAAGTGTTAAATGTGATGGCGGAGTCTTAACGCTTGTCGTTTTAACACTTTTTTGTATTTTCCTTTTGTTTATGTAGAAATTTTGTGTTTTGTTATTGTGTTTTTATTTTTGTTTTTCTATTTTACTCATAATAATAATGCATATTCAGCATAAAAAAATATGGCAGTTCGGGGCGCTTATGAGATATTTTGGACATACATACGTTAACATATAAACAATATCTAGATATATAGAAATGGACAAGCAATCTTCGTGGTACGCTAGCTGAATAGTAAATTAATTAGATACAATTTTGCGATTATTTAAATTATATGATAAAACTTTTGTCATAGATATACAAACACAGAGAGACTACGAAGATGTTCAATAAGATGAAGAAGAATTAAGTAGAAAAGAAAACAGGCTACCAATCCAGTAACCTTAACACAAGGCCGATCAGTAGTAGGTAATGCCTGATAAAAGCTAAAGAAGATACGCTATGTGATATGTGATGCATTGTTATGGTGATTAGTCCCAATATATATACAGTATAAAATCACACAACAAAAAGGCCTGAAATCTTCTTCGATCCATTATAAGATTATAAAGTAGCCTTATATTTTTGTTGGTTATGATTTCGATTTTATGAATTATTGCCACCTAACGTGTGTGTTGTGTATGTCGATGATGTTTCATCTCTTTCCATATCTGTTTTTTACTTAATTCTTATATGTGTTATCACTTTAGGTGATTTCTTAATTGTGAATACCATTGGTATTGTTATAAATCACAGAAGTAAGAAAAAAAATGTATATTAAAAACTCGCTTAATGGAATGAGAAAGATGAGAAGAAATAAATAATAAAATAAGACGAATAAAAAAAATAAGAATTTCAAATATTTTTCAGAGTTGATAACTCTATCCATAATAATAACACCGTGGAAAAAAATATATAGTATAATCCGCGATGCCCCAGCTAAGCGTGAAGATTAAGAAGGGCTTCGTCGTCGGTCTTATAATAATAATGGCGATATGAACCTGATGCTACAGAATTAATGAGATATGTGAAAGTTCCGACAGTTTGTTTTTGTGTTGTTATTATTAATATTTTTTGTTTATTTTTTTTTTATCTAAAATACAAAACCTGAGTAGAAATTCGGATGACTTTAAAGTTATGATAAATTAAAAAATCTTTTCATATATAAGCGCATTTTTTGACACCATTGTTGGCTCTTCTTGTGTGTTAATTTGTTTTTATTTTTGTTTGCATTAATTTTTTATTTATTTATTTTTTGTTTGTTTAAAGACGTGTGCTGCTGCTGCTGCTGTTGCTACTTATTGTTTGTTGTTGTTATCGAAAGCTATTATAAAATTACTTTTAATATACAAAAATGAAACCGGAAAATTTTTTGATTTATTTATAAGACCTTCAAAGATTGTTTATATTCATTTAAAGAATTGTATTTTATTAATTTCATAATTTTTTTTTAAAGGTGTTAATTAGAGATTATATGTATGTTCAAGGTTATTGATATCATTGTACTCTACTAGATAGCATAACAGCATAAAAGGTGGTTAAATTCTTGTTATGTGTAAAAATAAATCTTGTGCTGTTAGTATTTTTTATTAGCTATAAATAAAGTGAACAAATTAATCTTTTATTTATGTTTATTGTTTTTTTTTCTATAAAGACACACTTATAATCGATATTCGCAGCTTTTATAAAGAAGAAAGTCGAGTCTGAGTCGATAAGTGTTTTAGTTACACCTTGTGGTTACGGGTTCTCTTCCATCCAGATCCAGAAGCAGTTCTAAGGGGGGGATCAAATTTTACTCAAAATCTGAAGATTATGTTATCTGAAATAGTATTCGGTGTACAGTAAAAATTATAGTAAAAAACTTGACTCCCTAAGAATAAAATAACTCAAAAAACATTGTAAAACGCAAAAATCTACAAAATTGAAGAACATTGGAATTTTTCTCGTTCTTAGAAGCTACATATCTTCTAAATGGAGTCACCCAAGTTTTTTTTCCGTAGATACCCTGTATCATATTGGATAGTGGGAATAGCCCCCCCCCCCCTCCCATGGAACAACTTTTTTTTTCAAATCACCCTTGAAAATATAAGCCATATAGTCCTACATGTCTTAGGCCACATAGTCGCTCATGTAATGGTGCAATATCTAATAGGAAGCTTAGCTTGAAGATATAAAAAATATGACAGGTTAAGGGCAGCCTGGAGAAGGCAGTGAGCCTAGCGGTTGAACTCTTCGATCTTTTATGAATTTATTTTTTTAACAGCCGGCTGACCCACAACCGTCGGGGTTGGCTTGAGATAGCGAAGTGATATGCCCAAGCCCACCACAAAGGCCAGAGGGTCCCCGAGAATAGAGTGAAACTCAAAAAGTGAAAACTCGACACCCGTATTAATCGTCTAGGGGCCCGTAACTTACTTAAAGCCCAAAAAGCCAAAATTGCCATATTCCTGCGTTCTTATTGTCAAACACAAGCAATATAAAAAATGAAACACAAGCACGCTAAAATATATCTTATGTTTGTGTGTAGGTATGGATTCTTCTAATCATCACATTTATATAGTAAACAATATTTTTCTTAATTCCATTTCCACAAAATCGTTGATGACATAATCATAGTCTATACATATTTTCTGCCAGATCTCGTTCTATGGATAATGATCTTAGATGATTTTTTATCATTTTTAATTTTTGTTCACCTTTTGCAATTACCTTTTCGCCTTTCTAAAGACGAGTTTAGACAGCAGTTTTACCGAGTGGTCCCCCAACTAAGTACCAACACGTCCAATATGCTGCTTGACCCCCGCATAGAATGAAACCCGGTCTACGTTTGTCCGTTTTCTTCGCCCCATTCAATTCCTTAACGCTCCAACCGGAGATCATTAACACCACTCCAAAATTGCTACTTTTAATACCGCTTTGTTTTTTCCCGCTGAGATAGCTTCTGGATTGGTTTTGCCAAAAGAAAGATGCCTGCTGAGCCCAGAAGTAAGCACAGCGGCCTGTCGACATAAGACCAGTTCCATTTTAGGCTACAGTAAGTAACTTTAGGTTCATTCGCCAATAAAGAAACGATCGTTCAGTATCTTTATTCAATGTTCTGATTGAACTTCTTCTTACCACAAATTTGTTTAGTCCAAGTTTTTTTGGAATTTCAACATTCTGAAGGGGCCCCTAAACACCTCGCAAGTTAATGTGGTGGGCCTTGTTATGCCTCCTAAAACAAGTAATCCCACTAACCAGTCAACAAAGGCTTTGACGCAGGCAGTACCAAACTAGCAGGTGAACAAGGTGAAGACCAGACCTAAACGGAACTTTGGCACCCTATTGTTAACCAGCTAAGTTGGCGGGATGCCTTATTAGGGCTACCTCTGAGGACATATGAGTATTTTTAATCTTCAAAACGGCTATATCTCATGTATCGCAATTCGTACGGCAATACACCTATCTTTGGAGCAATTCGACATTTTAAGGGCTGTTCCAATTTTTAGCTAGATTTATGCTGCAGTTCAATGTCAATTTTGACTGGGTATAAAAAAAACTGGGTACAATTAAGTTTTAGGTCTGACTGTAACATGATGTGATCTATTTAACCATATCGGTATCAATTTATTATGCACTGAAAGGGTTAAAATGAATGTGTCCCTTGAAATTCGTGGATCGTGGTAGGACATTTTAATTGAGGCGAAAGTACGATTTACCGTCGTGTAAGGGACAAATGTACTACCTCGCATAAGTCTTACTCAACTCTAATGGTAGGGAATGTGTTAACCAAGTAGCTTACAGAGTTAGTGTAGCTTCAAAAATGAGTTTACTACTAAGCCTCGATTATTAAAATTGAACAATTTCAGGTACAGACCTATTTTGATTAGGTAACATTTCACATTAGATAACATTTAAAAATTTGGTTGCCATTTTTTCGATTTTTTTTTTCGTTGAAAAGAAAGACAGTAGCTTTTAGGATTATATAAATATAGAAATAAGTTTCCTAGTTCAATTGGTGATTTTTTTAGAACAAAAGTAATCCATAAATCATAGAGCTCTTGGGAGGAGTAATGTCTCGCATTTCTATCTCAGCGTGGTTCGTTAAATAAGCCGACTTATTTCCGAAAGAGATTTTTGTTTATAATATTTTAAGTATGCTTAACAAGGTATCCCACCGGCTTAATAGGACACGAAAGTTCCGCTTAGGTTGGGTCTTCACCTAGAAGACAGTACATCTCCTTGTTTACCTGTTAGTCTGGTTGTGGCTCAGCGTGCTGCTGAGCTCTTACAGCATCCAAGAGTTGAAACGCGAGGCTTATACTATCTCCTCCTCATGAATCCTCCAGACTACCCTTAACCTACAATGTCTTTGTTATATCTTTCCGCAAAAGGAGAATAGTTGTGAAACTGCACTGCTGAAGTTGACCACCGACCTGCGGTCCATCTGCATCCTGATATTGAAAGGAAAGGCAAAGCATAGCAGTATATGTACATAACACAATTCACGTATTGATCACACTGTGACCAACTAGCCACTGAAAAGTAGTCCTGCGGCTCCTGGCTCAGAAAGTGAAATTCTTTTTACAGATTTCTTCTATGATACCTATTTCTCTATCCGAGAACACTAATATTCTGGGCTTGAGCCTGGACTCATCTGTCCATTAAGCAAGCTTTGAAAATTTCTAGGTAATCCGCTTGGAAATCACTTGGAATTAGTCAAGCGGTAGCATTTTTGGAGGTTTAACAAAGGAGAGAAACTCTAGCTCCTACACTCAATTGCCTTCCACTTGAACTCCGCCTTCGTCTGGTCCCAAGCCCAGAGTGTGAAAGGAGGAGGGTTGTCGACCTGCCGAGTCGATCGTAAAAACTAGGCAAGAAACCGCATGGATACACGAACTAACCATTCACGAAATAATGCTACTGCATCCGGGGCAGCCGATGCGCCAGCGCTGGGGACCAGGGATGCTGGTGAGAAGTGGGTTACTGGCCGAAATAATGCTACTGCATCCGGGGCAGCCGATGCGCCAGCACTGGGGACCAGGGACGCTGGTGAGAAGTGGGTTACTGGCCGAACACCCAAATTAGTCACACCGAAAAGGGAATTAAAATTCGCTGCGTGGAATGTACGAACAGGACATCACGTTGGTCAAAAGGAAATCATAGCAATGGAATTGTTGAAATGCAAAATATCAATTGCTGCGCTATCGGAACTACGGCTTACCGGATCCGGGATATTGACAATCGTCCCGCCAACAATCGACGAAACGATGATGCTTTACTATTCCGGTGGTGAGAAAAGAGAGGCCGGCGTCGGATTTATGGTCGACCGACGGGCTGCCAGCAGCGTTATCGCATTCCAACCGATATCCGAGCGTTTGGCGGTTATAACCATCAGTGGAACGATCAAGACCCATATCATATCCGTTTATGCGCCAACCGAGACCAGCACGGACACGAACAAGGACGAATTTTACGATCAGCTTCAACAGACGCTGGATATGATACCTCAAACCGAATTAATAATTCTCGCGGGGGATTTCAATGCACATTCAGGAGTAGATCGAACCGGCTGGGAAGAAACCATGGGCAAATTCGGACACGGAGTAATTAATGACAACGGCTTACGCCTGCTTTCATTCGCATCGTCAAACAACTTGATCGTTGGCAACAGCATTTTCCGCCATCCACTCAAACACCAACTCACCTGGCGAAATCCATCCGGCAAAGACTCGGCGATGTTAGACTACGTTTTGATCAACACAAGATTCCGATCGACGCTTAAAGACGTACGTGCAATGCGTGGACCCGATTGCGGATCGGACCATTATCTTGTTCGAGCGAAATTGCAGATGCGATTGCAAAGAGCGAAGAAAACGGAGCCACCACCAGCCAAGAAAAATTGGGCGTGCCTACGGGACCCGGCCATCGGGCGAGAGTTTCAAATGGCATTATCCAACAAATTCGCGGCGCTCGCAATACCGGACGATATCGATGTAGAAGAAAGGCAATTGTCGGAGTCTATTGTGGAGTGTGCAATGGAGTTGTGTCCAACTATCCGGAAACGGACGCAGCCATGGATCTCGGACAGCTGTCTGGACCTCGTCGATCAGCGGAAGCGCATGAAACACGTCGACTTTGAGGAATACCGAAGATTGAACAAAGAAGTTCGGCAGAAAATGAAATTGGAACGAGAAGCGTACTGGAATAACGTTGCGGCCGACATGGAAAAAGCGGCGTCGAGGCACGAGTACCGGACGGTGTACCAGACAATCCGCCGCTTAGGCGGCAAAACAACATCAACAAACGACAACATCAAAAAATCGGATGGAACTTTTGTGACTTCTGCCCATGAACGCCTGGAGCGGTGGAGAGCATTCTTCCACCAGCTGTATAACCACGATCCGCCGCAAGGTCCAGCACCCGAACCACCGATTATCGAACAGCCGATGAATCAGTCTCTCGATACCGAACCAACAATTATCGAGGTGAAGACAGCAATAAAATCGCTGAAAAATGGAAAAGCGCCGGGAATAGACCAAGTAACCGCCGAGATGATCAAAGCTGGAGGTGATGTCTTATCACAACGACTTCATGTCCTCATAACACACATATGGCATTCGGATCGTGTCCCTTCGGTATGGAAGAAAGCGATCGTTGTCCCAATTTTGAAGAAAGGCGACAGTCGGGAATGCAAGAATTATCGCGGTATTAGCCTTCTTTCGATCGTCGGTAAAGTATTTACGAAAATAATACAATCGAGGCTACAGAAACATCGAGAGCAAACGAGCCGGGAGGAACAAGCGGGATTTAGACCACATCGAGGATGCATTGATCAAATATTCGCCCTCCGTCAGTTAATGGAAGAAAGAATTCGTTGCGGCAAACGAATTGTCGTCGTTTTCATCGATTTCAAATCCGCTTTCGATTGCATCGATTGGAACAGCTTGTGGAGAGTCTTGGTAACCGAACACGTGCCATTGAGAATCATCCAACTTCTCCAAGCGTCGTACGATGGCTCAACCAGCAGCGTTCGTATTCGAAACGACTTATCCGAGGAGTTCCCGATTCAGACGGGTGTCCGACAGGGAGACGTCGCTTCGCCACTTCTCTTCAACGTTGTGATCGACGCGATTATGCGTGAAGCATTCGATGGACGACTCGGAGTTCAATACGACGACAACAACTTCGTAACAGACTTAATGTTCGCCGACGATAGCGCTGTTTTCGCCGACGCGGATGCCGAAGCAACGGACATCTTATACGATATTTCCCGCATCGCCCAATCATACGGGTTAAAAATCAATGCGGAAAAGACCAAAGTGCTCACAACGGATGGATCAAGAGCCAGTGTTCACCTCGATGGAACCCAAATCGAACAGGTTCCAAGGTTCAAATATTTGGGATCATTGGTTGAGGAAACGAAAGTAGCATCGACGGCCGACGTTCACAGCCGTATCGGCCAGGCAACAGCAACATTCGCCTCGCTCAAGTGGTGCATATGGAAACGAGCAAATATCTCCATCAAAACAAAACTACGTCTTTACCGAACGTTGATTCTTCCGATTCTTCTTTATGGATCTGAAACGTGGACACTGCTCAAACCGGACGTTAAGAAGCTCGAGGTCTTCCAAATGCGATGTTTGAGGCAGATCCTCCGTGTCTCACTCCGTGATCGCCTTCGAAACGAGGTTGTCAGACAAAGATGCGATCAGCAAACACTGATCGAAGAAGAAATGCAAAAACGTCGACTACGGTGGTTTGGACATGTTTGCCGAATGGATGATAACCGCTTGCCACGTAAACTTCTCTGGCGAGACCGTCCTGCAGACTGGAGAATACAGCGATCGGCACCGAAGAAAACCTGGTTGAAGAATATCGAGGGTGACTTAAAGAATCAACGATTATCAGTTACCGAGGCTCGAGACACCGCCAAAAACCGAGAAGAATGGAAGCGAATCGTGAATAGAGTTCGGGACCCAGCGGCACCGACAGCAGCGTATCCGTTGCGGGGACGTCCCGCTCGGACCGCCAGCTAACGGATCAAAGAAGAAGAAGAAGAAGAAGAAGACACTCAATTGGGAGCCATCTGTTTTGGGTACATAATAATATCTAAGTATTAAGTTGATCGGGACAGCCTCAAAACGCGTTTAATATTTGTAGGTGGATAAGATGTATTAGTGGAGAGTATCGGTTCTGTATTTTCCGGGCTATCGATTACTAAACTGGTGGACTGTGCGCTAACCTTTCTTAAATCCGTATACATCATTGATTTTTGAGAAAACCTTTTCGGAAAATAGGATCAGCATATCGTTGACATAGCCGATTGCCTTTATATTTAAGTTCTTACTCTCATCGCATAAATCGAAAGTAAATACAATAAATTTGAAAAAATATATATTTAAATTTTAACATTTATTTTCACAAGTACTTTGTTGAAATTTTAATGTAACGGCATGAAAACTTTACGTTAAGATATTTTGCATTACCCTATACATATGTAGATCACCAATAAAAATGGTCAAGGTGTAGTTATGTGCAAAGAAACCTCAGGTCAAATTACTATTGATAACAAAACATGCAACTTTCAAGCAAGGACATTTAAAAAACAGTTTCATTTAATGAAATTTAACACGGAGGCGTCTAGAATTTTAATATTTGTGAACAAGGTCAAGTACTAGCCATTTTTGGCTTAAGTTTTGTCACAAGAACGTTCACAGTTCATACATTTTTGCCACTTCCATCAGACGCAATTTGTCCCAGACCAGACTTTCACCTTCTCACAACAAATCCCGCCTAAATCTATATTTAAAAAACATGCCTTCAGTAATTAGTGACAGAGTTACAACCAATTTTTTCGGCATTCTTTTTTGATTTCGACTAAAAAAAGGAAAAGCAAAAACGAAAATTTGCAACTTCTACCCGCCATAAAAAACTGCTAATGCTCCTGCTCTGGATTTATTCATCAAAAACATTTCACTTTTTTAGAAGACCCGCAATAAAATTTATTACCATGAGAAACTGAGGCGATTTCGGGAATTGGTCCGGTTCTTTTCTTGCGGGAATACCTTGGCATTGCCATCATAAACAATCAAGGAAGGAACAATAAAAAAAATTGGCGAAACTGTTAAAAAAGGTAGTTTTACGGGGCATTTACAGTTTTTTTTAACTGATCCTGGAGTGACCTTCAACAGTTGTTCTAGGAAGAATTTTTTAAGGAGACTAAGTTGTTTTGCATTTTGGCTGATTGTTCTAGGAAGTGTTTTTATTTGTAAAAAAAAAGGTTTTCTTGCCCTGACTTTCGATGTTGTCTGGACGATAGGGAATTGTTTTATGATACTCTATCAAGGATCTAAAAAACTGGAAAGTGAAAAATCTGTTCCTTGTTATCTTAACTCACACCGTTAAGGCCCCCATACACGGCCAAATTCGATGTACATCCAGATTTTCCTGAATGTAGGTTAATCACTAGTGTATAAGAAATATGTTAGAGGATTACATAGCTCCATTACATTCAAAGGTAACCCCGTCTGGACGGCCGATTGTTTTATCAAACCTAGTCAAGTATCCCTATTTGGCATATCGCCGACTTAAGCTCCGGTTATATCTACAGACATTGAGTGTGCCAGACACGTGCTGTGACAGACAAAATAATATTCTTCTATACAGTGTGTTTGAATGTATTTATATGAGGGTATGGTGGGTGGGTAGCAGTAACCCTCGGGTGAGTACAATACCCACCTAGAATTTGAGAGTAACCGAACGTCTGGTTCTGGTACATATTCGCTGAATCTCACACAGCTCTGCATTATCCTACCTATTAGCTATTCATACCAGTCACAGGTCTGAAACGTTGGAGGTATTTTCTATATCCCTCATTTCCATTCAAGAGCTGCGTGATTTCATAACCTACTTCCCTACACTCCCTCGAAACCTCTCTATCACGTTTGGGATAAGTTTGACGGTCCACAGACTCTTAACAGACTCATCTCACTTGCCTAGCCGTTACGTTATAGACTAGCAATGCATCTGCCATCGTACTGAATTTCTCCGCTCTAACATATTCTGAATCATAGAGACGCATGCATTCTCAAGCCAGCTTCTCTATGGATATAAAGGAACCATACACGGTCAAATTGGATGTACGTCCACATCTTCATCAAACCCATGATCGCAATGAGCTTTGATCGGCCGACTGGTCCACAATCGACAGTTTTGGTTGTACATCCGCACTTCGATGTACATCCAATTTGAACGTGTATGGGGGCCTTAACTCCCGCTATCGCGCGAAGGACGCTTAAGCTGGAGCCCGATACATGCGTACGTTGCCCTCCATTTTCTGCTGTAAGCCCTCTTGTTCAACGCTTTTGCCCAAACTGGAACTGCGTAAAGCTAGAGTGAGCTGACTACCGTCGCCATCAGGAAGCGGCGGATTGGTTTTACGTCCCTAGTTCTTCCAAATGTGCGTTTTAAGAATAAGCGTCTTGTTGATCATAGCTCCCCGGTACGTTAAGGTGAGCTGTGAGTAAGTAATCTGTTCCCATACCTTGATCTTGATTCTTGCGGATCAGCACACTATACACGGTAAAATTGGATGTACATCGAAGGGCGGATGTACAACCAAAACTATCGATTGTGGGCCAGTCGGCCGATCAAAGCTCATTGCGATCATGGGTTTGATGAAAATGTGGATGTACATCCAATTTGACCGTGTATGGGGGCCTTTACAATTTTGTGTTCAGCAAATAGATAGTTAGTTCACGTTTTGATTGAAGAAGTTATTTGGAAAACGAGTAAGTGGTCTTCTGTCTGATGTACATATCGCCGTACGGTTTGGCAAATAATGTTCGATAGTCAATTTGAGGTCGTTCATATTTGCAAATTTTAAGGCTACGATTGCCTGTTGCAACTAATTATTTTTCATTTAATTACGGTTGTAATTTATAATAGCTGCTCACTAATTTCATATTTATACTGGAATACACGCATTTTGTGAAAATATTTCATAACACCTTCATCCTGTTTTCAGGCGCTAATTATCAGTTTTATGGGTACATCTGCTTAATTTTCTTGTGTTCCAAAATCGAATTGTAAAACGGCAGCCAGACTACTCTATTTCTAACGATGTAACGCACAAAAGTATTGAGTTTTCATTCCATTGATACATCGGAATAAGTCGGTTTATTCTTGGGATAAATTGGTCGATGCAACTTCCGCATCTTATGAAATTCCACCTTTAATTGGTCGACTTTCAATAAATTCATTTTCACGACCGGCATATTTATTTTACGTTATTATTTTTTTCGATAAATCTTGCGATATCCCACTTCTGAAAACAATGCTACGAAGTAGTTTTTTGTCTCCCTTTTGTAAGGGAAAGAAAAAAAAGGTATGGCAGAAGGGAGAATTTATATTAAAAGCAACAACAACAAGCTTAAGCATTCTAACGTATAGTTTGTTGGAAAAGCTGGCTTCTGTGAAAACCCGTGACCTGTGTGAAACTGGTCATATTAATTTGTTAGACTGTAATACCTCGGCTTCTCCGACCGAACTGCGCAAGTTCGAGCAAATGGGTGTACTGAACTTCAAATTTTTGCCTGAGTTCCCATAAATTTTCACATATTGAATCAAGAAAAATATAGCCTGAGTTCGCCCAACAAAACATGAAGTTGAGATTGAACGTAAAAGCTCGCTCAAAAGAGATTAATCCACTGGAATAATGTACTATCATTCCAAAGCAACAACAATTTCAAGTATGAACTGAACATGCCAGCTGGTGAAGCCACTTATATGGATTGAATGGAACTTTATTGAACCGACGCCAGTGAAGCCGGGGTTTAAAGGAACAAACAAAAAAGAGCAATTAAAGAGGAGTTCTCGCGACATGGAGTTTTGTTTTCCTCAATTCGTTCATTTACCTCTTTTAACAATTCTTGAGACCGAATTTAAAAATGCACAACTGCGCCTTCTTGTTTATATCAATCATGGTAAACAGCAATACAGAGTCATCGGAACATTTTATCCTTTTTGTGAATGGATTTGGTGCTTTTTACAAAATTTTCAAAAAGTGCTCCAAATAAATGAGAATTTCTCGAATCTGGAAGCCACAATCTTTGGAAAACTTTTTGCAAGAGGAGTTCAGTGACAGAGATTGATACTTATCAATTTTCTTCTTCTTTTTTTTTTCAAAGTTTTAAATATTTTTAAAATCTTAATATCTGAAATTGCGCCCCTGACAAATTGCGCCCGGTGCAAGTGCACCATTCGCACCTATGAAAGCACCGTCCTGGTAGACGTCGACAGCTTATTTCTATCTTTCATTGCAGTTGCAATTTGTTTCAAAATGCCGATGTTTTACATAACACTGTGCCAGAGCATAAAACACGCAAGTAGGTATCTCTCTGCTGTTTGTTCGTTGAACTTCATAGTTAACCATGTTAAGCCGCCTCTACATGATGCGGTGAACGTTTGATCCGAATATTGGTTTCCAACTTTGGAGTGATACCCATCACCACTGTTGCCAGATCAGGGCAATCTTCCCTAAATTTAGGGGATTTTAGCTCGCCAGGGGAATTTCAGGGGAGAAAACCCCCGTCAGGGGAATTATTAGGGGAATGTAATTTTTACGTCTTATTCTTGATTTAATTAAATCAGCTTAGAAAATAATAGTTGCCCGAAATTTATTACTAACATATTTCTTAGTAAGTATTCGTTTCATACATAAATTTAGGGGAGAAGTAATGAATTTTTGGTTAATATAGAGCTATCCCTAGGGCACTCAGGAGAGAAAAGCACTAATGCTCTGGCAGCACTGCCGATCACAGCGGGAATATGTCCAAGCATAAACGTTGGACGCAAGGAAACTATACAAGGAGTTAAAACTCTTATGGAGGAAATAACTGGAAATGGATGGGTAGCAGAAGATAAACTTCTACTTATTTTTTGGCCACAGTTGTCGCCTAAAGCTACCATGCGGAAATGAAGTTAGCGGAATTTTACCCATTTCGACGATTTGTTCAAAATTAAGTTAGTCGAAATGGAACAAAGCAAGAAAAATTCCTTGGAAATCAATAAAAATTCATTGGAAAATCCAAAAATTGGTTAAATACGCAAAATTGCATTGTTATAAACCAATTTAGAAGCTGATTTTACAAGTTAGGAGTAAACATAAAATATCTTAGTAGTTAACGAACTTGGCCATGAACCGGATTATTATAATCAGCCATGTTTTTTGGGGTACATATGACTGTTGCGCCCTCATTAATCAAACGAAAATTGACAACACGGAGTTTGTACTCCTTGTATAGTCTCCCTGGTTGGACGCTAGACATTGGACGTTCTTAGGTCGAGCGTTGGCCGCACGATACCTCTTACCACCAAGGGCCCAACGAGAGAGGGTGTTGATAGCATCGTGTAGAGACTTCGAACTAAAATGCAAACATACGACTTACTTCGAACAAAAATTCGGCGAACATTCGGTATCGGTCGGTGGCGTGCGTAAAATGTTACGCGTGCCATCAATGGCCACCATCCCTGGACTAGAGCTTGCTGTTCGACATAGCATACTCTATGATAAACCTATCGACAGTATAAATGTGCAGTATCCCGGAGGGCTACTATTTTTCATAAAAAAAAATTGTCCATCTTTGGCTAAGATCAGACATAGTGTATTTGGATAGTACTAGTACAAAATATTTTAGCGAGTTCAATTACATAACAGTCTCCTTTCACGGCTGATTCAGCCCCCGCCCATGCTCCTTACACAAGAGACTTCCGCCTATACCCACCTATACCTAACAAACTTTCTGATTAAATTATAAATTATCAAAATTTGCTAATTGAGACAAAATAAATCCATGAAAGAACAAAGCAAAATATTTTCCATCTATATGTAAAATTCTTTTGTATAAAAATACATTAATTCAAAAAAATAATAAAACTAAGAATATTAATTATAAATTTTATTGATAATTGTGACATCACTAGCATATCAAAAGAGCGTAAAATTTCTTTATAACAATACAAAATTCTAACTGTTAAAGAAAAATATTTTGATTCGTTTTCCCCTACCAAAAAAAACTATATGAAAATAATAAAATTTTACAAAAACCAAAAATCAAAAACCAAAAACAAAAATCCTCTACCGTAAAAATATTATCAGCGCCCTGAATACTAATTTACCAGATTATCCGGTGGCCGAAAAAATATATAAATTCGTTATCCTAAAAATTATGAAAGATAAAACCTCGTCTCTTCTCATTGTTCTGTGTTTTTAAAACTGAAAGAAAAATGTGCAACACACACTCAAAAAAAAAAAAATTAAAAATATATATAAAGATAAAATAAAGATGGTTTTCAATCGAAAACAAAAGACGGGATGAATCCATTTCTTTGAAAAAAAAAAATTATCTTTATGAGACACGTCAAGAAAATAATAAGATGAAAAAAAAAAAAAATATTGACCCCGCAACGATGAAGAAGAAGATGCTCCTTTTTTAAAACTTAAGTGAAAAAGGTGAAAACGAGAGTCAAGCTTCTTCTTTATCAGGTAAAAAAAATTTGCATTTGCCAAAAAAGTACCGTTTTATAAAAATTTATTATTTACGTAATATTAATATTTTTATTTATTTTTTTTTATTATTATTATTTCTTTGATTATTTTCTCTGCCATCAACTCGCCACCAAATGGAACCAGAGTCCTTGTGTGAGGTATTTTTTTATTATTATTATGGATGGCATCAAGAGTCCCGACTTTTAAGTTTATTGCTTGGCTACCTTAAAAAGAAGAAGGGTCGGTTTTATTGGGGGTAACATACATATATAAAGTATTTTTTACGATATTCTTAATTATCATAATTTTTTAGCGGCATCTTTCATAAACAGTTATGATGGCAATTATCTGCGTGCAGATTAAGAGTATTCGCCCCTTTTGTAAACACACAGCAAAATATTAGACGAAAAAAAAAAATAAAAATAAAAATAAAACAACAAAATACAACATCGAATACCCACCCGAGAGACCAAGAGCACATGACTCTGGTCTATTATTTAAGTCACGCCCCATAAAATTGTTTTAAATAGAAAATTTGTCCAGTTAACTCCACCTATTTAACCAGGTAAAACTGATCTGGATTGGTTGTTCCAGGTGAATACATATCCCCTACCTTTGTTACCTTATATACCTGGAAATGGTGTGTTCCGCTTTGCTCAATCCAAAAAGATCTTAAACTGAAGACGATTTGTGTTGTGAACTTAAAAAAGAGCAAAAAGACCCCCAGCCTAAAGAAGAAACTCGATTTCCTTCCCTGAAGCACAGCACACCAAACACTCGCTCTCTCTCTCAAAATATATATATCAGATGGCGCACATGGCACAAATCACTCTCACTCCCTCTCACTGATATCTCTCTCTTTACCAACCACCCCAAAAAAAGAGTGTGTGTTGTACCACTAGCGGCGCGCGCAGCACTATTGTGAGTGAGTTGAGCGCGCACGGGTTTCAATGGTACCTGATTGAACTGAAGATCAGTTGGTTGTGGTACGCGCTTATTGTGAGTACAAGATCGGCATTTTCGTCTTTTGTTTGAAGCAGCGGCCCGTCGTTGATCGTTGACTTTTCTTCGAGACTTTCTTGCTCCTTTAAAGAAGTTCTTCTTTTCAAATTTTGTTTTTATTTTTTTTATATATATTTTTTTTGCATTTGGAGGATATAAAACTTTTAATCTTTATTGTGAAACTGACTTGGTTTGCCGCTTGTATTCTGTTTTATTGTTCTTTAAATAAAACTATTTTGATCGTTTTATATACATAAAGGTGTGGTTTAATAGTATACGGTGTGCGCCTTTTTATTTTTTTGTAGTGCCTTTTTGATAAATCGTTCAAAATTTCAAAATAAAATCAGTTTACCTACACCTGTGCATGACTGAAGACGTTTTGAGCGGCGCGATTTCGGATTTATAAAACAAAAATTTAAGAAAAAAAAAATATATTATATATACCATGGATTGGATTGTTTAAGTTAAAAAAATTATTACTGTGCTTTAAACGTATTTAAATATTTATTATGGATATAAAATAAAAAAAATAACCAAAAAGGATTTAACACACAAAAAAAAATTAGAACAAAATTCAAGTGAAATTTATTGTACAATTTTTACAAAAAAAAAAAAATAATATAACAAAAATATTTTTTCAAAATTTTCAATCTGTGAAAAAAGTGTTTCTAAAATAAAATATGAATTTTAAAGTAATTATTAATTAAAAAATTAAATAAGCAATCAAATTAGTTTGTGCTTATATAATTATTTATTACAAAAAATAATGTACAATTTGTGACTCTGTATATGGAATTTCCTTGTATCAATTAAGGACGATACCGGCTGTCATTCTGACAGCACATTATCATAAGGAATATTTATTATTAAAAAAAAGGATTAGATAAAGGTGAGTCTAAAAAACATTTTTAATTATTACTATATTATAATTTGAAACAGTCCCCGAATAAATCATGCATGAAAAATCAAAAGACTTAAGCGACGAACCTGATCAATTTTCTGATTGGTTGTTATATGTCATATATGTATGTAAGTGACATAAAGACATATAAAATTTAGGTAGATTAGCTGTTTGGTTAGGTTAGTTGGGAGTTGATATTAAAAGACTTAGGCGACAAACTCGATAAAAACGGAAAATTTTGGGAGATGAATTTCTAATACCTACAAAGTCAATTTGGGTTTGGCAGATAATATAGTCTTATACTTCTTGGTTTGCCTCAGATTATTTTTAAAAGTGGCCTTTTCTTTTTTATTAGTTTAAACATCAGTACTTATTTGGGTACTATCATTTCCCCTAGAAAATGTTTTGTCAACCAGCCTTATTCTCGTTGTTGTCGAGTGACGTGACATATGTCTAACTGCGATCTTAAATTGGCATTCTTATTCCCAAACTAACAGATTTCTGCCGAGTAAATCGACAAAATTCGCATTTAATTGTCGCAAGTTGGCGCGTGAAGTGACATTTCCCTCGATACGTATTTTGGTAGCGACAGTGTTATTCCATCGCGTCCCTCGTAGTCATGACACTCACCAACGAGTATACTACCTTATGTTTTAATATTTTTTATAGAATGTATGATAGAGCATGCTGTTTTTACTTGCCCTTCCAACTGACCATTAAAAAACTAGAAATAACGCTTAAACTAATCTTGGAAACCCACCTGCAGAAAACTTGTGATACCAATCCTGAAGGAAAAATTAAAAGCACAAAATAATTTAAAATTGATACTGATTAATTCTGGTAGGCTGTAATTTTATCACAATTTCATTCCTATATACATACATACATATGGCTCCTTTAATCCCTCATGGAACATAAGGCAGAAACAATTCCCCTCCAGCGAACTCTGTTTGGCGTGACAGCTCTCAGCTCTGACCAGGATATTCCAGTTGTTGCGGTCTCTGCTAATAAGGTTCTCTTCCAAATCTTTATCTTTTGTTACTGTAGGATAGCACCCATGCTTCTTTAAAAGCCAAAGAAAGTAATCTCGACCAATAAAGAAAAATTGTGCGCAATTATGCTTGTGTACGAATCTTCTTTCAACTTATACAAAATTTAAAAAATGAAGTAGACAAAGGATACAATGAAGCAGTACTGTAGAAGAATATCAACCTATTAACTAAAACACCCCTAGCTCGATTCTAAGTATCGGATGATTGAATAGATCGAAAATAAATTACATGTGATTGTCACTATCGAGAAGGTGATACTTTAAACTTTTTTTTGCAAAATGTTATTTTAGATCTAAGCTGAATGTGAACTAAGCTGAGTTAAAGGATTATATTCTGTAATATCTAATTTTCATAATGATCACTGATCTGCATACTCCATTGATCACTGATTATGACACTCCATACTGATCACTGATCTAAAACTCATTGCAAAAACCATAGTGAAATATACCTTTTTCCATAGGATATTAGAGTAACACTCAAATGTAAATTCATTAGATAACGCAAGATAGCCACTATCACGGCACGTTATACTTTATAGTTTTTTTTTCTTTGCAAAATTTTATTCTCAATCTAAGCTTAATGTAAACCGATCTAAAAGCTTCCATTCTATATTTTCTCTATTATTTTCCCATGCTGATCACTGATCAGCAAATACGTTTCATGCTGATCACTGATCTACACTGCAGCACAATATAATTCAAAAGCCCATATTGTACCCCTTTTAACAAATAATTCTTCCTTTAAAAAAAACTGAGATCCTTCTGACGTCCTAGTATTAGTATTTTGATAATAACTAAATTAAAGCATACCAGTAACAAAGCATTATATTTCACGGCAATTATTTTTAGTTTATTAAAGCCGGACCTTCTGGTGTGTACGACAGTAACATTTCGTGTATGAAATCTATTATTCCAGTAATTCTTTTATTTGATGATTTATATCTACCATCAAAAGCAAATTTTTCCTACAGAACCAGCTTTTGACCTATCTAAAACCCGAAAGAAAGTTTCGGGAACAAAACTATGTTTTGTTCATACTAAAATTTCCAAAGGCTAATTTTCTCCACAGAATCATCTCTTGCCCTTACTAAATCTCCAAAAGTGAATTCAGCAACAAAACCACATTTTGACCAAACTAAGCTAAAATACAGCACTTCTTCTCAGCCTGCCTAAAAGGAATTGACAGGCCCTTAAGTCCTCTCATTTTTAGTGGTGGTCCCATATTGAAACATAGAAAATTACACCACCGCGAAAAAAAGTTTCAATTCAAAAACAAATGAAAAATTAATAAAAAATATAATAAAATAAATAAATTCGGTGTATCCCCCGCCCCAAAATATTCAAAATCCATCGGAAAGCTCTCTCCTATTCTTCTGGTGTACAGATCTCTGCTAACTCTACCTAAAGTTTGTGCAATTTGTATATTACTTTTAGTATTTGAAAATGACAGCCCGAAATGACTTGACGTTTACAATGACAGCTTGAATCAGACTGGGTATAATCGTTAGAAGGATACCAGATATCGATCGAGCAAAACCAGCAAACAAGACAAAAACCCAGAAAATAATTCTTTACAGAAAACAGCATGATATATAAGAAGACCAAAATCGTGCATTTCGGCACCATGTTGATGGTCATTGGATATGCCACTATAGCACTACAATAGGACTAAGAACACCCATCCAAGTGGTAAACTTATAACGCAAATCGCGTAGTTGATATCCAAGAAGGCATACGCTACGAGCAATTGCGACATGTTACAATATCATAATGGTACGAGAAATCAACGGGCAGACCAAGGTGGAACCGAATTAAAAACTCAACCATAAGTACCTTTTTAGTGCAAACACAAAAGACAACTTGTGGCTGCGCTATTCAGCAATAATTCAACTAGTTCGCATCGTGTATAACTGCAAGTATTTAAAATGTAAAAGGCTTAATCATCTCTCCAGCAGAAGATACCATTTTTCGCTTAATTCAACAATCAGAACACTCAGTTGAATACACCAATCTCCTAGCTAGAAAAGCACTACCACATAGTAGCCGGTTACTTAAGTTAACCCTTTTCATGGACAAGGATAAGCTAATTCGAGTAGGCGAGGGAGACTGAATAATACAACGATGTCCTACAATGCTAAACACCCAGTCATCTTACCTCAATAGCACACTGTCACACATGACCAAATGTATATAGGTGCACTTCACGGTAGAACATCTCTCGTACTAACCACGTTACCGCAAAAATATTGAATTCTAGATGCTCGATGTTGTATCACTAGTGTTATTCATAAATGTATTGCCTGTGCAAGACATCGCGGCGAAACGATGAGACATTTGATAGGAAACTTACCAAGGGTCACCATAGCCAAACCCTTCAAAATGTTGGTATTGATTACGCTGGACCCATCACAATCAAAACATCCACGATTTGAAATGCAAAACTACAAAAAGCATACATTTGCGTTATCATTTGACTCACAACCAAGGCTGTACACATTGAACTATTTTCAGACTTATCTGCATCATCATTCATCGACGCTCTGAAGAGATTCATTTCTAGAAGAGACCTATGACAAATTGGAGGATCATGATCGAGAAAGAAAGCATCGAATGGACTCTAGTGATAAAGACTGGTTAATTAGAATGAAGATCACCTTGAGTTGTAGAACTAGATCTTTATGAAACTACACTACTTTAAGATCTTTTAGACAGGATATCTTAATAATAAAAAAAGTTAAAAATTTATTGAAGATCATATCCGCGATCGCTCTGATAAAAGTGGCGATCCTCTTCAAACGAAAATAATATTCTCCAAACTTAATTTACTTTTATTTGTTATTAATATAGCATGTTAAAAACCAGCAAACCGGAACAGTATGCTCGAAAGAAGAACCATAGAATAGAAGTAGTGAAAAACGCAGGTTAATTATGATAGCGATCTTCCCGAGTTTTTAATGTAGAATCGATGAAAATACGCAAAATTTAGATCAATTGAAGATCGCTTGTAGACAGATATTTTAGTCATAACAAACTGTGGTTAAAGATCTATTAAAGATCACATAGAAAGATCACAATAATGATTTTTTTATTTACTCTAATTTCCTACATGGTATTTGACGGAAACCAGGACATTGCAGGATCATGCTGCAGAGAAAAATCATAGATAGATGATTAGTGATAAAGATTGGTTGATCAGGATGAAGATCACATTGAACTATAGATGCACTATCGATGGAATACACAAAATTTAGATTAACTGAATGCCTTTTTGTGGAGAGGCATCTTTTTTTCCTGTGTGGGGTATTGGGTCCAAAGGTACTGCGGCCATTTATTTGGCCGATTGTGCTACACCCCATTAACTCATATTTTTAGGCCAGACTGCTTGAAAAAGTTCAGCACTCTGCCTAGTGGCTTGTCGCCTAGACTTGAATGTTCGAGCAAGGACTCCTCGAACAAAGAAACCCTGGTCTTCGCTATTGCGGAGCACTCAAAGAGAAGGAGGAGAGCAGTTTCATCGTCCTCCAGGCAAAGCCTGCATGTGAGGTCCTCCGACCTTCCTATCCTGCATAAGTGGCAATTTAGGGCACAGTGTCCGGTAATCAAGCCAACAAGGCCTAGGCTTATTGCCCTGCTGTATCTGTGGCTTTCCTCCAGTTCCGGGGGCCCATACCGGGCTCTATTTTAGATCCATCCCTGTACCATACTAGTCCGCCCGAAAATACTTTAAGAAAAGTCCAGGTTAGCCTATCCTGTATGTGCTCACAAGGTTGCTCAAATTTTGAGATTTTAAAGGGCATGCAGTCCTACAGCATCCTTGCTTCCGAAAACTTTGTTATGATGTTGATTTTTATAGAATATCCTCGCCCAAGTAACCATTCGCTTTCAACTGCAACGCCTCGTTTATGGCGGACTTCTCTACCTTAAGGTGGAGGGGTAACCGATTGAGTAGAGTCTTCAACGCTACCGTCGGGAAGTGCGGATGGCCCCAATGATGGAAAGGCAAGATATTCTTTCAATTTTGCTTAAATTGGTTATTGCTTTTAAGCACCGTTCTGTGCCACCAAACTAAAGCTCCATAAGTTACCATGGGCCTAATGATGATAGTGTATATCCAGTACATTGTTTTCGGTTGCAAATCCCGGCAAGCCCACAAGAATCTGCGCATTCTGCTCATCAGAGTGTCTATGTGCTGGTTCCAGTTGAGCTTGGCTTCTATCCTCACTCCTAACCATTTGGCTTGTTGTGAAAAGCCTATAGTTCTGCCAGCGTGTGTAGATAGGATTGACAGGTATCTTAATCATTTAAATTGTTAAAAATCTATTACATATCATATGAACGATCACATTGCAAAATGTCACTAATACAATTTTTCAACAGGATGAAGATCACTTCGAGTTGTTGAACCAGATTTACAAAATTTAGATCAACTAAAAGCCTCTTGCAGATGAGTAACATAAATCATAAAAAATGTTGAAAATCTATTAAAGATCACACGGATGATCACACATTAAAAAAATGGTGATCGTCTGGTGATCGTCAGCGAGCCTCTTGCAACTCCTCTCACCACCAGTTTCGATTTTGATATGATGTCATTGAGTTTAGAATTCCTAAGCTTTGGGCGCCATGATATACATCATCCTTCCCGCATATGAGGCATGGTCTCTCTCGCATCGCCGATATTGATCTACCATCTACTCTAATAATTTTCTTCAATCCTAATTCATTCTTATTCCTTCTAAATCTACCAAAAACACGATTATATGACGTAGATCAATCTAAGATCTACCTTTCATCATAAAAATCTACTTAGAAACATCAAGATTTTGTTTTCAATTTCATACAAAATTTTTTTACTGATCGCTTCAACTCCGCCACCATTTAAAATCATATTATAGTTTCACATGGTTGACTCAGAGCGAAGAATTTTCTGAGACTAACGACATTTAAGGCTTATTAATACCAAGAATCCAGGTTTGTTTTTTTATCAAAGGCTATTAAACTGCAATTGCCTTTGTTTCCAACAAGAATCTTGCATGTGTCCGACTACTGTCATTGATCCCACAACACTTTACCTTATTAGTTTTTTGTTTTCTTCATTGCACATCCTTTTTATTTGTGCTCGCCCCGTGTGCGATTTTTATAACAAAGGCACTTTTTTGCACTTTTCTTGGTGCAGTTTTATTTTTAGTTTATATTGCAGGTAAATAAAGTCTCCGCAGAACAACAAATTCATCCACCTGTATTCCCAAGATATTTTTTTAAAAAAAACTCTTGTTGTTATGATTATCAGTTTTTCCGTCTCTTCATGATTTATCAAAGAAATATCATTAAGTGTCATGAGGCAGTTCTTACCATTAAGTCGTCATTAATATTCCAGCGTTTCCGTTGGATATTCATCCGCCGTTGACCATTAAAAAATAGGCAACATCCGATATGCAAAAGATACGAACAAATCGCATAGATTTTGTTTTTTTTTTTTTTTTTTTGTTAAATGAAGGGCACACAGCGCACATTCTACGACGGCGACGACTAGATTGCCTTCAAGGAGACCAACCAAGAAAACAAAGAAACGAGACTAAGATCACATCACATTGGAGATGCATAACGAAAAAATAATAAAAAAAAAGATAAGAAGCTATAGTAGAGTGTTTCCTCACAAGTGCCTCTCTATCCTTTAATGCTTGAGTGCTAAGTGATCGCGCGATGACGTCCAGTGCTAATAAGTGCCCTGTATCCGCCGGGTTAGTGTAAATAGAAGGCTTAATGCATCCTGCATTCTAGATCTAGTCGTCTGACGATCTGATCTATAATATCATTTACTGATCTTACGAAAATTATCACTTAATAAAAAAAAGAGGGAAATTAATGACAACAGAATTAATCTTAAGAGATTCTCTTCTTCTCCTCGCGTGCATAATGGTGTGTTTTGTGTGTACCTGAAAGCCCCACGAAATACCTGATCCATGTAGCTCCGACTTCTACACTCTCAGGTAATGTGCTTCGCTATAATTAAATTTCTGACCATCACTTTACCAAATTTGAGAGAGTTCAGCGTTTTTGGTGTGTAATTTCAATTTTCCACTCGTCTATGAGGTTATTACCGCGGCAAGAGTAGCATGCATTGTGTGAGTCTTATATCATATAAGATGCTAACATGAAAAAATGGTCTTGTTTAAAAGCGATAAAATTTGGTGGATCCTCAATCCGCCTTTAACAGGTTTTTTTTTTGAAACGTGAAATTACCTCCATTGAACTGGCGTCTTTATGGATCGTAGTTTTTTACTCTGATTTTGAAAAGCACCCATTTAAAAGATCTTCACAAGAAAAGACACTTTTTTACCTGTGCGCATGCGAGTATAGCGCAATTGGTCAAGATCTGTTCAATAATATCATTTTTTTTCTTCATAGTGTTGCGCTTCTTTAATATATAGCAAAAGTATTAACCATCCACACACCAAAAACATGTAATGCGCGTCTTGCCCCTATACAATAAGTTACTTGCGCATGAGCTTGAACTTTTTAATCACAGCTTCGGGAGACGCAAGAAGAAGAAAATATCAACAACAACAAAAAAAGCGTTCAGCATCTTAAGACGTTTCACAGGTGAAACAACAACTACAAAAAAAATAAAGATGAAAAAGAAGCTATGTGTAATAAGAGAAACAAAAAAAATAATGGAAGTAAAGCAAATCTATATAGTTGAAGATTATAAGAGAAGGAAAAAAAATAAATAAATAAATAAAAACAGTAAAGGAAAAAGGAGAATGAGTGTAGACATTTACATGACAGCGTTGACACCCTTGTTGACAAATGATGTCAAGACACAGTGAAACGTTTTGTCAACTCTTAATGGCTGCTTGCGCGAATGGATGTTGGCTTTATGAATTTGGGGCTAATATATCTGTACATACATACATATATAGCCTTAAATCTTTGGGGATTTGTTGAGGGTATATATATATATATATATATTTTTTTCTTCCTATCTCCACCTGGTTGAAAAATTATGTTAACAGAGCTCTCGATTTGCATTTTTAAGGCCGAGTTTTGCAGTGATCTTTTTTTTTTGTTTTTTGTGGTCTTGGCGATGGAGAAGAAGTTAATTGATTTTTCATTGAATGTCAAATATGAGCTTAAGAGCATCAAAGAAAATTGTATGGAGTTTTTGTAGTTTAAAGTATGTAATTAGGAGTGCTTAATGCGATATAGGGTTTTTTTTAGTTTGTTGAAGCCTTTTTTTTGTGTTTGTGGATAATCTAGATTAAGCAACAAACATGAAGAGTTATTCGCAATATAAACAATATAAAGAGGTTATTAGGTAAATATGTACGTTAATCCCTTGGCAGATTTAGAATGGATCATGAACAATATCTTTGTATTTCTCGGGTATGTTACTCTACTATGCATGCCTGGCTCCACACTTGATATGGGCAGATCATGAACGAACTAGTTTAAATGACCCAATCATTTCACTGAACTAATCATTAATTTAGTTCATTTGAAAATGGACTAGTTCATTTTGTCTCTTTTTGATTCTCCTTCTACATAATCACTACTGTAATAATCAAATCAAACCGAAACAAGTGGAATGAACTAAAACTTACTTCACAGAGCACATTCTGCCAGATCCTTGTACAAAAGTTATTCCACATCGAAATGATGCTGCAATTATACTATATATTCGAAACAAAATTAATTAACATTTTCTCGAAAAACGTACATCTGTCACACTAATTTACAACCGCAAATGGAGAAATCAAACTAAAAAATGGCATAACTATCCTTAATGATCTTGTAACGCTGTTCTGTTATATGAAATGAAATAGTTCATTATGAACTAATTATCTGAACTAGTTTATTTTTGCAAACTGAACTAATTGAACTAGTTCACTGAAATTAACTAAAAGTCCCATCTCTACTCCACTACCCTACTAACTTACACGACACGGCAAGAGTCGGCTGTAAAGGTGGTTTATGGAGAAGAGGGGTGAGAGAGGACGGTGGGATGGACACAATTTCTAGCTTTGTAGCACAATGATTGGCTGATTCCACACGAGCGTACAGACGGCAGACAGAAGTCGTTTGCAATCGTCAATTCTTTTTTGGTGTACGGTGAAAAATCGAATGAACTTCTTCTATACGAGGGAGCAAATTAGTGAACTGAACATTAACTTCAATTAACACATATTTAACTCAGGATAAAGCAGACCTCAGCTCGTCATTCCAGTGAGTTTTTTCACTTCTGACTTCTGGCTAAAAGCAACAACAATTTCAAGTCCGAACTTATGTGGATTAAACTGAACATTATTGAACTGAGGTCGGTGAAGCTGAGCTCGGGGGCCCTTGTGCAAGATTTCGTAAGGGGCCCTTGAAAATGAATTTCTAAAAAAAAATGTGATTTCGAAGCAAATTTCATGTGGGCGTCAAGCGTTGAGCGTCAAGCGTTTTCAATGCATCAGAAAGAGAGCGACTATATTTCTTTCTCTGTCTGTTGCATTGTAAAAACTTAACGCTCGACGCTTGACGCTCCCATGAAATCTCTACTTAAAGGTCTTATTCATAGGAGGCGTCAAGCGTCGAGCGTCAAGTTTGTACTGGTTTTTACGAAACAGAAAGAGAAAGATATATTTCTGCACTTGTCTGTGGCATTGTAAAAAACTTTACGCCCAATGCCTGATGCTCATCCCATGAAATCGCTACTTAAGGCATGTAAATAATAAAATCATAAGCTCTCTAACAAAGCAGCGTTCATTAAAAAAAGGGTTCTCAAAAACATTAGATATTAATAAGAGCGTTCTAGAAAAAAAGTTTCCCAGGGGCCCTTTCCATAAAAAAGTAGATCCAATTTTATACAATGTTATAAAAACGTTATCGAAGATCTTTTCTAGCTCATACTTTAAAACGAATTCTAAAAAAAAAATCTTCGGGGGCCCCTCAGGGCTGGGGCCCTGGTGCGCCGCACCGCCTGCACATGCCTAGTTACGGCGCTGATGATAAGAAAAGTTAAACAGAAATATCAGTTTAATTATAAACATAATATGGTTAACTCCGTCAAACGCCTTGGAGACCAGCAGCCTTGAACTGATGGCGGTTCTGTCATATCTATGAGTGCATTATGATAGAAGAGAGTGGAGTGAAATTTTTCTTGGACTACTAAATAATTTCTAAAATAACTTAAAACTCGAACGATTGATTGATTGATTGTTTAAGCAAAACCACATTTAAAACTACCCTAAAACTTTTTTGAGCACTTACAAATATTCTCTTATAAACTTACTCAACAAGACTTTTACAACTTAATTTATTACATACATATTACTTCAAATAAGCGTGGATTTAACAATAATAGTTAAAAAAAACATCAAGTAAAACCATCTCTATAGGTTAATGTCCCAGCCATGAATAATAATAGTGTCTTTGTTACAACGCTGTTAAATTAAAAAATTTAAAGTGTTGTAAGAGAATTGATGACGTGATTACTACTAATGTCATATTTCACAGTGTAACTAGATAATTTTCTTTTAAAGTTTTATTTAAATTAAGCATGATTTTAATGGTGCACATTTTTCAACCAAGCATTTGGTCAAACTATTTTACTAGTTCACGTGTTTCTAGATTATTTTCGTGTCTGTTTTAGTGAATATCTATTAAAATATTAGATAAGATAATATAAGCAAGCTTTTAAGTTACTGCAGCAAAAATTTAAAATTCAATTCGTGCTCGTATAATTTATAAAGAGTTTAAGCTATTGGATGACTCATTTTGAGATGTACCTACTTTTTTTTAAAAATGAAAAAATGCTACTAGTGTCTTAGTCTATGGTCAGGTTGTCATAAGGAGTGTAATGGCTCTTGCAATTATCAAAAATTTGTGACTTGTGACAATATTTTCCGACCTGGTGGGAATGCGGGTTTTTGGCTAAATTTTCGCCAAACCGTGCTACGTTGCCCTTATAGACTCTTCTCGAAGTCAGATTAGTGTGTGTTTCCACCATTTCAGTATCTGAACCGTCAGCTTATTGCGTTTTAGCGGATTTTTTCAGTTCGTGAATATTTTCGTCGACAGACTCTTCGTGGCTACTAACATAGTCTCCTCTGTTTTCAAAAACAAAATGATTTACCTCAACTTCAAGCTCTAAAGCTGCGGATATTCGCATTTCTGTGAGTGGTCTATTTATTTTGTCTAAACCAATATAAAGATTTGAAATTCTACATTGTTCATCTAAGCATCGAAGGTAGTCTAAAGGTAACTAACCGGATTCATAAGAATATCTAAGCAATAACACAGATTAAATTGATGTGATCTTAAATTTATAAAGAGTGAAATGGCCTATAACTATATTTGTTCGCTATACCTAAAGTAATTAAAGTATTCGCCGGTTAAGGGTAAAGAAAACTTACAGGAGAGTGTTATTACAATCTTTATACAATGAATTCAGAAATAAAATTAATTTAAAAGGATATTAGAGGTTTTGTATCAAGTAGGGCCCTTGGATCCCACAAGGCATGCGGAGGGCTAGAGGTACTGTCAACCTGCATCTAAGTCTACACTATTTCTATCTAGGGGCGTACCTCAAGGTTCTATACTTGGTCCGTTCCTTTTCTCTCTCTTCATTAATGATCTTCCACACGAACTGATTTAGTATATAGTCCTGTGCTAGGAACTAGTTCACCATTTTTCATTGACTTACTGTCTCTCACTTTGGGATTTTGTTCTCTTCATTTCATTCATTTACCTCTTTTAACAAATCTAGTTGGAACTAGATTTAAACCTCTCCAACAGCGTTGATACGGCGCTTTTAAAAGAATTTTCAAAAGGTGCTCTAGAGCAGTAAAATTTCAGGGCAGGGTAATTGCAATTTTCTACATTATGCTCCCCTTATCTCACTGGTGACTGACCACTGGTTAAAAACTTACTTGGACAGAAATTTTATAAAAATTTCGATTAAGTTTCTGAACGAGGAGAAGTAAAATTTCCCCGCTTTTTTTTATATGAGAAAGTACAGGGACAGAAATTGGTTCAATCTGTCTAACTTCTGGCACTCGCGCGATTCGCGTTAGTTCGGTGGCATAGGTACAAAATATATTATCCAGAAAATAAACTGGGAAAAATAAAAGTGAATTTCTTTAATATAAATTCCTTTACGTAAATACTTTAATTTTTTTCTTCAAAGATTTCATTTTTTTTAAATCTGAAATTGCGCCCGGTGCAAGTGCACCATTTACACCTATGAAAGCGCCGGCCCGGGACAAGATAAAGAGTTTTCCTGAATAAGAATTTAACATGGCCGGACCATATTGACTATATGGTCGGACCATATTGGCAAGGTCTAAGGTAGCCTACGAAAACTTTGGTGTACGTTGTACTTTATACCCCTTAATACTCAACAGGCATAATGAGGAATTCTCTAAGGTAAATTTGAATTCTTTATTTCATATATCTAGTAATACGAGAAATTTAGAATAACATAGTTTGCCTATGTTTTTAGTAGTCCTTATCGGTGAATATCAAGATCATATTATATTTTCCGCATAACTGAAGACCTTCCAATCGGCGACATCAGGACACTTTGTTTATTTAGTAGCACTTATTTTCCGTCCACATAATTTTTACATTGGGTTCAATTAGGTTACTACTAAATAATTTATAGACACTGTGCCAATCTGATTTTTTCTATGATGAAATATCAAATAATACTGAACAAAAATGCTGTATCAGTTTAACAAAACTCATGCATAATCTTTCGTAATTTCCTTACTAAAAAAGGACGTATAAATGGATCATAAGTTACCTTATTCGAATACTTTATATATTTATAGAAACTAAAAATATTTCGAATAGAATTTCAAATAACTATACTAAACCCACGCAATATAATACTAATATTATGTTACATTAAATTGCAACGCCTACTATACTAATAAAAGCAAAAAACCACAAAAATACTGGTCTGATATATTTCAATAAAAAAAAGGAACCGGGTTAAACACTTTTTTGTTATTCTTTCACCATTTGAAATTTTTTTTAAAAAGCACCTTTTAACAATAAAACCTTAATTTAAAACATCATCAACTCCAATTTAATTAATATCATCATTTCTATTTTTATACAAAATATATACATATAGTAAAATGCTTTGCTTTTATTCTTGGAAAAATTTCACCTTTCTAAACAAGTCCTTTTTTTTGTGTGTGTTGTGCGCCTTAAATCACACAAAAACAAAATAAATTTATTGTTTTAATCCAGAAATAAATAAAACCAGTTGAATTTTAGAAACAAAAAAAAACACACACACAAAAATGTCTTTAACAAGACAACTATCAAACTGTCAAATTTTAACCTGTTTTTTTAACAAGCGCAATCGCTCATAATGGTCTAGAATTAATTTTTTTTTTAATATCAAAATAAATTAAATTAAATATTTATATAAAATATTTTCATTTAATTTTTACTTCATTCTCGAGATTAGAATTTAAGAGTGGAGGATATTAACATTATTTTATATGAACGAAACAAAAGACTTAAGTGGCGAACTCGATTTTTATTCTATTAAGGAGTCATGTAAGATTTTTGTTTGTATCTGCGCTTACATCATTTTATAAAATTAATGAAATATTTTATAATTTTTTGAATTGTTTAAATTAAAATTAGAAAAGAAGAATAGAGGACTAAATCGGAAAGCTATTAATTTTTGCGGTATTCGAATCAATTTCTGTCAGTACAAAACAAAAAAACTGGTCTTCAGCTTTCTATGCTATAAAGAACGAACCGCGGAAAAAATATGATCATGATCAAAAACATCTTAAGCTATCCCGATGGTCACGTAATAAAGTAGACATCTATAATTTTTTATATTTTGTTTCGCATTGTATTGAAGTTAATTTAAATAAAATGTAGATCTGCGTATTTTTCCGAACAGGGTAAACAAATTAAGTGTTAAAAACGTCTTCAAGTGTTCTTCTAAGAAAAGAGGACTTAAGTGACAGGCATGTTTCAAACGCCATTATTTTTGTATCTCTTTGGCTGGTTTGGTCTGGCATTGGTGTGGAATCAGGTGTTTGGAAAATCATTTAGAAAAACACGTAAAAGCTGTGAATTTATCACTGTTAGAGCGCAAAAAAAAATAAAATAAAAAAAAACAAACAAAACACACTTCAAGAAACCTGACACCATTCTAGTTTTCCTATTATATATTTTCCTCTCGCTCGCCTAACATAGTTCTATCTTTAGAAATACAGTCATTTTACTTGTAGCATGTGTCTACTACTAGCCACTACTTGTACCTCTAGCTCTAGAGATATAGTGCCTCCTCCTGTTGTGTATAGATAGATATTGTTACTCTAATTAGCATTTGAAGCGACAATGTGACAAGTAGAAATAAAAATACAAAAAATATATATAAACATACAGAGTGTCTAGTCAACGCCAAGCCAAAGACGACCTGACACGTATTACTCACTAGAGAAGGCACTTTACCAGAATTAAAATCAGTATGGAAAACATGATGAAGCAAAATAAAATAAAAATGAAAAAAGCAAAAAAACAAAAAAAAAACCATACAACAAGCCGATCTTTTTTGGCACACGTCAAAAAATCAGAAGAAAATGAAAATAAGAAAATGCGGCAAGAAATTTTTAACAGGTCGTACCTTTTATTTTTTTTACCTGCATTGGACAAAGGAACGTGTGCACACAACCAGCACTAAGAAGAAATTAATTTCTTCCCTCATTTTCACGCGAAGTGGTTCAGGCATTCTTACACGTTCTTCCACAAAAAAATATAAAAGATTGAAGATCTGTGTTCCTGGTCTTTTTTAAAAATGGATAAAAATAATAAAATAAAAAATAAAAACAATGATTATTTTTTTATTTTCTGTAAAACGACACATTAAAAACTTTTTAAAAAAATATTTATCATTTCATAAGTCCCGTGCAACCACCATATAGTATAGTATATAGTCGTGCACACAGGGTTGACATTATTTCGAGAGAGTTTCAAAAACACAATATGAAAACACAAAAAAAATATATTGAAAGCCAATTTTTGTATAGTTGTGGCCATCAATAATCCGCGCCAAACGATTACTTTTTTTTTATTTTTATTTTTTTTTTATTTTTATTTAAGGGGTTACCGCTTGTCTGTCTGTCTGTCGACGGTATATAGTTTGCGCTTGCCTTCAGGTACAGGTAGAAAATATTTTTATTCACATTCGTTTCTTTGCTACTACCTTAAATGTTTAAGTAGTTCGCGCGTATTTTTGCGTAAGATCTCGTGGAATTATTGAGAATGGAAATCCGTCATATATAGTATACATATGTGCTTGACTCGTAGAGTTTTATAAAAAAAAATAAAAAAATAAAAATAAAAAATAGTTTAACTGGCATATAATCATACAATTGAGAATTTTAAATGACGGAATTAGTATTAAGGTTAGGTTATAGGTTAGGCTAGTTTCAAGTAGGTGCATTGGATTAACGTGAAAATCCGTGAAGATATTCGTAATATATTTTTTTTCTTCTTCTTCTTAGGTAGTTGGTTGTGTTGAATACTAATATTGATTTTTTATGCTTACTCACTTAATCGTTTTGGGTTATAGGATTTTGTAACTTCTAGTTACAGTAGTTTCGATTCCAAACATTTAGCTACTAGTATCGTACTTTATCCTTCCAATGAAGATTTGATTTACCTTGCAATTACATCTCTTAATCTATTTGAAAAGATTTTCGGAGTAGGTCTGCATTCATCCTTTCGAGCTAGTTGTTATGTCCTCACGTGGAGCTTCATTATCTTCATGACATATCACCCCAAACCAAGCCATTTCAGAGTTTCTATACAATACTACTATCAGGTCATAGCTCTTCTGAGCACCCAAGTTTTAGATCCATATATGACTACGAGATGCTTGGAACTTAAGGATCTGAACAAATTAAAGAAGACCTTGTTTGCAACTTGTTCCATGCTATCGGTATCAATTATTCACCCAAGTTTAGTGAAAGATTGCAAAATTGCAAAATTTATTCTTTCCTAACTTGATAATGGGTGCTAAGTTAAGACGAATCCCAGATAGGTCATCATGTACTTTATTTTGTTTTCAATCATATGCCGATCTAGTTTAAATCTTACCTTCCCAATATGGGTAAAAAGATCCTGCGCAATCGTTGATGCCCTTTCTAGGTCGTTTGCATATAAACCACAGTATTTGGATGAATTTGTATAGGATTGTGACTCTGGAGAATCTAGAATCATATTTTTAACAGACGATTAAAGAGAAGCAGGCCTAGTTAATGCCCTAGCCAGAATCCATAGCAGTGTTATTTTTACTTGACTTGTTATGTCTGTTAAGGTCAAGCTATATATAGGTATGCATATGGGTAGGTAGGGAGGTAGGAAGGTAAAAAATCGAGTAAAAATAAAAAATGTCCGGACCGTGATTGAAACGTAGTCCCCGACCACTTGACGGGCATCAGAAGTTTGTTTGCAGGACTGTACGGCCGTTAATCGACACGCACACAAACACACGCACAAATGGGCTATTCCCCAGCTGTTTGTATATAATACGATTAAAACAAAATGTTTTTTTTTTTTTTTTTTCAAATTTGCCGCCTTTTGCCTGTTTGTACAGCTTAGAAATCCGCCATTGAAATCTTTCGGTCATGTTTGGCCGTCGTGATGTCGTCATATGTGCTCCTATTGAAAATGGCTAAAAACTCTACGGCCATCATATGCCCCTTAAAAGGCCGAGTGGCCGCTGTTCGCCCGTTATAAGGCCATTTTTTATTTTTACTCGGGGTGTAGGGCCAGTTAAAACAAATTCTTAAAAAATGGCAGTAAGCTAGGAGATATTTTAGATCCAGCCCATCAAATTCAGGTACCAAATTAGATCTCTTATTTCGTCCTTCGAAACATCTCGAAAATTCTTTTAAAATAGGTTTCCGAATGCACGGTGTCTGATATTGGTCAGAGGTGGACTTTCCCAGACTTTTCTTTCAGCAGCTATAGCAATGGGTATTGAACGAAATTCGGAATTTGCCTGCATGGTGTTCAATTGGCCAGTGTACCATAAATATCGACCGGATTCTGGCGATATTTTTGCGTAGCATCTCCGAGAGGTTTCGGGATCTCTGGTTGTTATAACAAAACGAACTCTCCTTTACCTTAACTCATGATGATAGGCTCCTCCATCTGGAGCCAGCTAGTGAGCGAAAGTGCATGAAGATAGATCTCGTTAACACCCACAGTCTGATCAATTCGTCTACCTTTTCTATGTTCCCGTGACCCGGTACCCCAGGCAGTGTTTGACCAGCTTGTATGTTCTACAGCCGAGCCTATTGCCTTGATAGCCCCTTGCCTATCTGATAACCCTAGGTTCTGTTTTTGCATATTACTGTAACTGTAAGCATGATTGAAATATTGCCAAAATTTCTGCCTGGAAAACGATGGCGAAGTTATGCAGGCGGTAGCATTTTTGAAAATTAAGCGAAGGGGGAAAACTACACACGACACAGCTTTGGAAATGTTCCCATTCCTATCTGGCAAGAATCTGGATGGATTGGCCATCATTGCCTGTGCTAAAGAGCGGAGAATGTTGCTATGCCCATCGGTCTTTTCGATCCAGAAACCCGCTTAACGCAGCCGCAGGTCCTTTTATAGATTAACTCAAGTGAAAACCTGATGTTTTATTAATTTTTCTAAGATAAAACCTGGTGTTTGGTGCAAAAACATAATTGTCAGTCGCTTGGCCTTTTGCACTATACCACTATACCTCAAATTTGTAAACCAGGCCGCTCTAACCGGTTAAGCAGTCTGCCTAGAGTGCGCTATCGCTTTGGCTTAGCTATTCGAGCATGATTTCGCTGAACAGCGCACCTCAACCAAGTTTATCCAAGAATCCTGGGAGTTCTCAGCCTAGAAACGGGTGGATCTAGAAACTTACGGCAGAAAGACCGCTGCCTGGGTCTTTCTGTTATCCCGGTAGGAAGATCATTACGGGTGTCCTCTTTTCTTCTTATCTGGTCCAGGCTTCCTTCGAGAGTCCTCCGACTTTAGGCAGACCGGCGGCTGTCTGGATTCGCCTTTAACTATATGAAATGGGGAAAAGTGGAAAAATTACCCAACCTGGCCGCGCATGGATTCGATTCAGGGACCAATTCGATGCTAACTGTGCGCCTTAGCTACTAGGCTACCGAGGCCCCAAGTTGGCGGTATTAGTTTGGTTTAGTGCAGATTCTCACACAAGCCAATGCTATCAAATTCGATCGATCGATATCGACCTAATAACTCCTACATCACCGATCGGTGATCTAGAGATCCAAAACTTCCAGCATCTCTGCGTATTGGAGTTAGAGAACAAACGAACTCCTCGCCGGGTCTGTAACTAAAAAACCCCTGGTATTTCTAGAATAGTGTACGTGATTATAACTAATAACAGAAACTATAAAAGTAAAAGTAAAAAACACCTTGTGTTTTTATTTTATTTTTGGGGCACAAAGCCATAACTAAAATACCACCCCAGTATACCTGGAGCGCTTGGGACAATTGAAATTATTATACCCTCTTCTAACCCCCGAATTCTTAATTATGATCTGTCATAAGTCACAAGCTTTTGTGACTCGTGCTTGTCTTGTAAATGTCAACCTGTTTTGGTATTCTAATCATCCAGTCAAAAAATGTACCTCTCATGGTGAATTTGTAGTCGAGCAATGAGTCTGGGCCACAACCTAGTGGCCAACTGTCAACCTACAAAATATTGATGCAGTGAGGCAGAGTGCATATGAACGTCTAAATATTACTTTTCGACGCCGTCTGGACTATCTAGTCTGTGACAATATTATAAAAAAATGTGCTAGAAAAATGATGCTGTTACTTTTGTGACCTGATTTTTATAGTATACAGTCACAATCAGATTGTCAAAATTGTGACTACACAATCAGAGCACCAAATTGTTTGAAGTTGTGACACACCACAACAGAGTTGTGATAGCGTTGTGACTTGTGATTGCGTTGTGATTAGTGAATGCTATTAAAATACGAGTACTTGACCTCCATGCATCCAATGGCACTAACGCACAAATCAAGCTTTCTCCTACCAAGTTTGACACTCCGTTGCAACTTGTTTCCAGTTTAGGGTTTTGAGCATTGTCTCTGCTTGACCTACTTTATAATATTTCACTTATATTCCAAGGACTGCAAAAAATATGTTTCAAAACTTTTTTTTTTTTTTTTTTTTATGTGGTAGTGCTAAGCTCAGGAGTCACCCTTTGTACTACTAGTCCGTCATGTCATTTGTCACGTCATGGTGCAATGTCTAGCAGTAAGCTTAGTACGGGGGAGGGATGAGGGGGGGGGGGCATAGGTTAAGGATTAAAAGGTACGGGGGGGTATTGAAGAAGGTGGTGATGAACCCTGCGTTTGAACTCTTGGATGTTGTAGGAGTTCGGAAATACTGACTGCGAGAGGTTATTCCACAGCCGAGTTGTTCTATTAACAAACGAATTCATATCCTGTTGAGTGCGTGAAAAGGGTAGTTGCAGGTGAAGGGAATGAGACGAGTGGGCTAATCTGGTGTTGCGGGTATAAGATTGCCGTGGAGGCAGGAGAGCGTTTAACTCGGAGGAACAGTCACTGTGGTAGTAGCGATAAAATTTTGTCAGTGCTGCTACATTCCTACGGTGGCTCAGGGGGTCGATGGTGGAGCAGGCGGTGTCGTCATCAATTAACTTGAGCGCCCTTTTTTGCACCTTATCTAACCATGCCAAGGTGGTTATTGGGGCGCCGCCCCAAACGAGGGAGTTATATTCGAGAAGAGGCCGAATGTAGGATTTATAAATAACAGCACGGGCCGATGGCTGGAGGAGGAACTTGCACCTCTTAAGAAATCCCAAGCACTGAGATCCTTGTTTGGCGATTTGGAATATGTGGTCATTCCATCGCAAGTCTTTGGCTAAAGTCACGCCTAAGATGTGTAGGGATGGGTCGGCCTTTAGTACCACGTCATCCACTTTCAAGGATGGTGAGGTGGTGAACTTCTTTTTGGAGATAAGACAGTACTTGGTTTTGTCAGAGTTGAATTCAACACGATTCTTCTTTCCCCACTCTAGAATCAGCTTAATGTCATTTATAATCGACTTGGACATTAGTTCGCGATCATCAAGACAGGATCTGGCATGAGTCTGTCTTGTATCGACGCTGTACGAGTAACGTAGAGTACCGTCGTCAGCGAAGCTGAGGAGTGGGTTGGAGGGGATTGAAATAAGGTCATTTATAAATATGAGAAATAGGGCCGGTGATAAAATTGACCCCTGGGGGACCCCCGCAGAGATCGGGTGGGATGCGGATTTGACGCCATCCAATACTACTTTGATTGAACGGCCAAAAAGGAAACTCTCAATCCATTTCTGTAGAAGTGAGTCAACTCCAATAGCTTTGAGTTTAGCTAACAGGGCTGGGTGCCAAACTCTATCGAAAGCCTTGGAGATATCTAGAGCAACCAGACTAGACTCGCCGGATCCATGCAGACTACGACTGAGGTGTTCTGTAAGACAGACTAAAAGATCGCCAGTGGATCTTTTTTGTCGGAAGCCATACTGTCTGTCGTTTATGAGTAGGTTGGATTCTAGATATCCCATAAGCTTTTTGTTGATTATCGTCTCCATGGTTTTGGAGAGAATAGAAGTAATTGCTATTGGGCGGTAATTGGAGGGATCGCTGGAATCACCTTTTTTCGGTATGGGCTGAACATGGGCAAGTTTCCAAGAGTCGGGATAAACTCCGGAGAAATATGACAGGGAGATGATTAAGCGCAGTTAGAAAAAATTTACAAATAAAATTTGGTTCTATTGTATCCATTTTTTTTATGTGGCATGGTCAAGCTCAGGAATCACCCTTTGTACCACTAGACCGACATGTCGTTCAACTCATGGTGCAATACTAGGTCTAGTAGTAAGCTTGACCTGAAAATAGAAGAAGAATAGGAAAGGTTAAGGGTAGTCTGGTGGATGCATAAGGAGAAGGCAGTGAGCCTAGCGTTTGCACTACTGGGTGTTATATGAGTGCATCCATTTTTTAACAGCCGGGTGAGTCATAACCGTCAGGGCTAGCGGAGACAGTCTTGTTGGAGTGTTATGCCTGAAACAAGTGAATCCCACCAACCAGCCGACAAAGGCCAACAGTACCAGACTACCAGGTGAACAAGGAGGTGCACCGACCGCTAGATGAGCGGAAATTTGGTACCCTATTATTAACCGGTTAAGCCATTGACTGATTCCCGAGTTCCGAAGGGCCAAACAAAAAATGCTAACAGTTCTTGGTAATTAGTTAAGTAATATATGCCGTTACAATTTTCAGACTAATTAGTAAGACATATAAAGCAAAATTAAAATAGCTTGTGTCCTGCTGAGAGGCAAGTGCAAATAATATAAATAACATTTATATCTGCAAGGGCTGTACACAAATTTACAAAGATTTTGAGATAACACTGTGAAAACATTACTTAAAGAAATCCACCATCTCCTCCTAATTGTACGTAAATCTGCGTGTTTATCAGATCTGCAATTTGTTTATTAATATAAAAAGAAACCGGTCATATCCTGCTGAGTGCACTGACAGCCTATATTCATCTCCTCGACTGTATTATATTTTTTTTTCTTGTGTTTTGCCACACCATATCTTATTATTCCATCAATTCATCAAATTGCACACAAAAATACTTACAAAAGAAGAAGACAAGAACCCCTTCACCTGAGCAAATCAATATAAAAAAACCTTGCAAAAACTACTTAACAAAATGTTGAAGTACTACCTTCAATATATCTCTTCTCTCTCGGCGTAATCTGGCCGGCATCTATAAGTCGATAACCAATTATTTATCCAATCACACAGTATTATTCTCTGCCATTAGAAAATTACTAAAATTGAAATTATCTCAATATTTGTTGTGTTACACACGTTGCACACACAGCGCACAGGTGACAGTGGAATTACATAAATTCAACCAATGCCATTCGAAAATCTTAATATCGCGCCGCCGATCTAGCGTATCTTATAGTATAGTAGGTATAGGCTTGCTAGCTGCTAGCACCATATCTTAAGGTTAATCTTCTTCACATTGTAACGGTGCTATATGGACACTATAATATGGTATCAACAAATGATTTTGAGTGATTTAAGCATTTAACAAACCGCATATAAATATACAGGTGTATACTGCATATATCGCCCCGCTGCCGCACACAGACAGGTGACGTTGATAAACTGGTGATAATTTTTGTTACCTAGCATAGGTGAGTTTTGTTGCTTTTGTTGTTGTTGTTGTTGTTATTATTATTGTTGTTGCTGCTGTTAATGATTTCACAAAGATTTCCCCTAAATGCACACACAGCATAGAGGCAATAATAAAATTTAATTAACCGACGTGACCAAGTGACGTGTGAAGGTCTCTTCTGAACCGGGCAGCCCGCTTTAAGACGACTACGACTACGACGACGACGGACGGACGGCCTTTAAGACGACGTCGCTAGTTGCGCGATTGTTAGTAGTGAGAAAATTCTCTTGATTTCTGGGGCTAGCATCTGATTTTTTGATTTATCTCAAGATGATTGAATGATATGAGATGACTGGGTTAGATTTTGTGCCTTTTTTCTGGTTTTGGTTATGGGAATTTTTAGTTTTTTTCTTTTCTTTTATAATTATTAAGCGGTAAAGAAACATGCACAATTCGACTTAAAATGATGCGCTTTCATTTTGGTTTGGGTTTTTGACTATGTACATCCGTTAATTGGAAAAAGTTGAGTTGAACTTGTCATAATCTGTTTGATTGATTTTGTGCTATTATAAGAGTTGTTAAAGTGATTCAATTGACGGCATTAAATATCATTAAATTTTATCATTAAAAAAATGAAACACGTTCGTTTTCTTTTTTCTATAATTATAAATTGTTACGATTGGCCGAATATCTCAAATCACGAATTAGTAACATTTCATCATGAATATTCATCATTACCACACTGAGTCACTTACTACAATTAACTGTGGACTACAAAGTTATTTCAGAGTAAAAAAGCGCCAGGCTACCATCTCAAAGGTCAGAGGTTCGATTTCTATGTGGTAAACGCAAGCTTAGGGATTCTATTTGTACTACCAGTCTTCTTTTGCTAGTAGATCTTGCTGTTGGAAATAATTTGATTATATGACAAAATCGTTAGGAGTACAAAGACTTTCTAGGTTTAAGCTCTAGTGTCCAAAGTGAAGAAAAGAATACTGCTGGATACCAGAATCATCTACTGTAGCTGGGGCAAAATAAAAGTGATAAAGCGGTCGTTCCGCGACACACTGGCTTAGCTTGATCGCAATGGACAAGATCCTAAAGACACTAGAGAAACGGTAAGCAAGTCAACGAATTTCGTGACATCAAGCGAGCAAGGGTCCTGATATCCTTTTTACCACCTCTCAAAAATTCCTTATCTAACTTAAGAGACGTCAATGAAGCCAGCAAATGTCCTGACATCAAGCCAACAGGGGTAGTGAAGTTCTACTGCACCATAATATATTAAAATACGACACAGGAAGGAACCGCTTAGAGTTGACCAATCCAGGCGAGGACCTCCAGCGCTCGATGTGTTTCATCCAAGTCCAATCGGCAAGGGTCTTCTTCAACACACCCGCGGATGGCCCCAATAACCGTTTCCGGATCGATGAATGCCTTGTAATTGGTCCATGAAGCCTAGTTTACATCCCAAAATTAACGCGAAAATTCACAATTTCGTTCAACAGAGAAAAAACATATAAATTTCTGTGCGATAAGTGAACTTCAAAGTACACTTTCGCGTTGACTTTGAGATTCAAACTGGGTTTAAAAGTCCCAAAGTAGCATGGTAGAAAGTGGAAGGTTCATCCTAACGGAGCCTCCATATCGGGACAAGGCTTTATTCAACTAGATGCGCCAGATGGCTCCAGTTGATCGTTACACAATAGTGCAAAAGCTATCCATTGTCATACAGAACCTGTTGCGAAGACCGTGTGTGGTCGGCTGCCGTTTTCCAATAGATGACGCCAGAAGTGAAATGCTGGACAAATATGTCAGATTAGAATCGTCAAATGATAAACTAGATATCTGTCCACAACTCTTTATCGACCAAATTTTTTGAAAATCTTTTCAAATTATAACTTCGGTAATACGCTACGATCGGCACCTCAACCAAGCCGGTATCACTGTTAGATCACACGATATCGTGCATGTACAAAAATCACCTAAGTTGTTTCAACAAAAAACAAAACGGCTCGACCGAATTTTATGAAAATCTTTTCAGATTATATTTCCAAATGAAGTTCCGGCGGCGGGGGTAGCTATTTATGACACAAGATACATCACACATTGCCACATATGTGGACATTACATGAGGTAGATCACTAGAGGTATTGGCACTAATGCTTCTGCTATAGCCGAACTATGAGTTCCTCGTTTCAACTCCGAAAATGGACAATACTATGAAACTTTGGACTTTTGGCAACTAAGGCTCAATCGAGACCAATCATTGCAGTCCTTATTGATCAATGGCTAGTTGTATTTTTTGGTAACTACGCGTCTTGTAGCATGAATACCAGGATGAGATAGAATGTGCTCGGAATTGAGCGCTAGCCAACGTAAGGAAATGGATATGCTAGTATTCATATATAACTAAGCTTAGGAATAATGACTGCACTATTTTTACACCAGATTCTTGTACCTTTTTAAGACTGACAGCGCCGGCCCTTGGGTAGAGCGAGTGGAGCGGTCGCTCTAAGCGCCAGGTGGTAAGGCTAACTAAGGTAAATTTTGATGGCACTTTTTGAGAGCGTTGTTTGTAGCTAGCCAAGTCTATGTACTCATCATTATGACTCGAACACGACACAAGCAGGGAGCACTGACTCCAAGACCGATCGTACATGGCCACATCCTGCTCGAGGTCCATGGAGTAGACTGAATACGGTGGAGCTAAATTCGATAAAAACCGCAATCCTAATGTGTAAACAATCGGGCTGAAGTTATGAATGGTACTGCGTGAATGTACTACTACTAACTACTAATGAATGTACTACTAACGTCAGAAGACGGGGTGGCGCTGCCCGAAAATTTTTACGCGATATACATGGAAGCTGGCTACTCCCGTGTAGAGGCTGGTAGGATCTGCGTGGCTCCGAGGAAGAAAGGGATAGCGATTTTCTAAATAAGAAGAGGGTTAGATCATCTAGATGTTCTCTAGGGCATAATAACCCGGCGAAAAGGCGGAGGCTTGGCCATACGGTTTTAAAAGCCTTTAGAAAAATTGGACGCACCCATAATGAAATCTAGAATGACTCCAAGGCCGACCTTCTGTCAAATAGTAGAAAGTGTCAGAATTAGCGGGCTTGCGACTAACAATCCGGAGACTGTACTGACCACGAAAAAACTAGTTGCCGTGCAAGGAAGTCTTCTGGAGGCGACATTTCTTCAAGACTTTCGATTTTTCTAGGGTCAGCGATAGGTTTTATAGGATGGCCGGTAATCACCCTAGCTCCTACCTAACTACGCCTATGCCAATGATCGAATACTCAGTATACTAAATATTTGAAAGTTTTTAAATTACTGTTTGATCATGCCAGTTCGTTCATGATATCTCTGGAAAATTGGTAGGCTGGTAAACGTGGATGGATTTATACAGATCTACTGTGAGAATTAGATTGTCGGTGACGCGAAAACATAAGATTTTGCCCTACTAAAAATCAATCAATGCTTCTAAAGAAGTTTTCACTTCAAAAAATTTATTTAACCCTCAAGTGGAGATGTGCAGGAATTGGTAAACTGTCGGAGACGTGCGGCCATAGAGACCGCGTTACAAACAAAATCATAACCAAATCAAAATTAAAAAAGGAATATTTACTTCAGCAAATTTTATTGCAGCTATACATAAATAGAATTTTCCAATTCAAACTGCAACTAAGATTGATAACAAAATAACTTAAATAACATAAATAAATACTTCTTTGGTAAAAATAGTAATTAAAAATGTCTTTCAATGTAATAAAAGCCAAACTGGCATAAAAAAAGTCATTTTTTGGATAAAACTGCAAGGCACAAAAAATTAAATTTGTTGGCGACAATCTGCACAAAGGATTCTAGAACATTCGATGCAAATAGGTTTTTGGCACACATAGCATATATGAAATGTTTTCTTTTTAGCCTAGGGGGGCACGTATAACAGGTCTTTCGTTTTTCTAACTTGCACCCGAGTTTGAAATTTCTTCATGGGACCACAAAACACGTCGAATACATAGCCTCACCTCCCTAGAGATTCTCATATTCTGCAAACGCCGAACCATATGGGTCGTACCATGTCTCCTGCCAATTCCTTAACGGAATCAGCTGAAGCACATGGGAATTTAGGCCACTAATATCCAACAACCTGAAAAAGATTGCCATAGGCCATCTCCGAGTTCTTCTGCTTGACGTATACTTGGCACATTTTTCGTCTAATGTGTCTGCACCCCCTTAGTCATGTTGTAAAAGGAAATTTTATCCGGCTTACTTGTGGATTCATCTTTTGATGCCGTATGGTGCGTTGGTGAGACTAGTATGACTCTACTATTCTTCTTAGGTACGTGTGACAAAGCGTCGTATTAGCTGTGAGCCCATGCAAACTCGAACCGACAGGTCTCCTATTGTTTGGCGAAAATTCCGGAGGAATCTCTCTTTTATTTTTTCTTAAAGTTCCAACATAAGTGAGTCCTCTAGATCATAATTCATCAACAAGTTGGATGAAAGAAAACCAGTTGCCTGCAGTTACATTACATAACTGCCTGTGTTGGTACAGCGAGTTTCACCTCATAGCACGATCTTCCGGATTATCGAATCGGAGACAATTGAGTAGAACGGCGCACCGCTTCTGGCTCATAACACAACGAAAAATATCTCACCCTGATCCATCTGTTGCAAATAGGCGCTTGATGTTCTCGTGGTTTGAGTTGAAAACTGCTGTATAGAAGATAAGTCCCAGGAAAGCTTCCAGTTAAACTAAATCGATGTTTTGTAAGTCCGGTTTATTGGGATCTTTGAAATTTTTCCTGACACTGCTAAGTTTTACAAAATTATATTTACCATTTCTTCGATAAATCTAAGTTTCCATACAGCTTTTGGATTAGATTTAGTTCCCAAATTCGCAGAAGGCCGTAAGCCTGGAAGCTGTAGAACAATATTATGTTGCCGTGTTCGAGATCGAGTTTGACAGGCCACGCTACACCATTTGAATCTGTTTTTGCCAAAGAAGTTTTTTTTTATTTTTTGGTAGCTTAATCTTCAGTTTCAGCTTCCATTTCACCTTCATGGGTTTCCACATTAATTTCTCCTTGATTCTCAGTGCTTCCGTGGTCTGAGAAAACATCCTCTGCTTCTGAACCAAACAATTCCGAGTCCGAATCATGTTGCGCACCTCGTTCTAGAAACTCTAGGTACATCAACACACATTACTACTAAGTGAGTGCGATATTATGACAAATTAATCCTAATATTGAATGAATAAATATCGTAATTATATAACATAAATTTTGTAAATATTCCTAAAAATATCATATTCATCAAAAATATCTTTAAATATATTTTACCGCTATAAAATTAAAAAACAAAAAACAAAGGTGATGTCATAATTTAAAAATTCAACACTTGGAAATATTCATAATTTTTAATCGTCTCAACAAATCATAGATATTCAAATATATATAGCGTTTTGCCAAATCTCCTTAAAAGAACCAGAAGACAACAACTAAAAAAAAATAATGCTTAAAATCTAACACCTTAAAAACTTTCTCAAACAGTATTTTTGTTTATTTAAAAAATTTATATTTTACACCTTTTTTTATTACTAGGATTTTTCTAAAAACTAATGATTGCCATTTAAGATTTTCGAGTTGGTATAATCTTATCAAAAGTTGAAAATATTTGTGTTTTTCACAAAAAAAAAAGAAGTAAGAAAAAATATTGATAATAATAGACGAAAAATAATAATAATAAGAAAAATAAGAAACAGCGCAAAACTTCACAGATTTTATATAGAAAAAATAGAGAAAGATTTTGATGAGAGAAATAGAAAAAAAATATATTTCATCTAATTCCAAATAATGGCCACATTAAGAATGTAATTAATAAAAGCTTGGTAACAAAACAATAATAAAAATAAAAAATAAGATTTACAAAAAAAATTATACCACACGAAACTCCGCTATTCGAGAAAAGTGTCATGCCCCCACACAGGTATCGCAGGTATATATCTACTAATGTGTCATGTAACTAATTTTCAACCTTTTATATTCAGCATTTTTCGTTTGAATATCGATTTTTTTGTATCTTTTAAACTTTTTGTTTTGTCAGCTTCTTTTGTGTATATTTTTTTCTTTCTTCTATACTAAAAAACCAAAAAATCGAATAAATTTTCTCCTCGAAGTCTTTTGTCTTTAAGACATATTTTTTTTTTTTTTGATAAAGGTACGTTCCAATTAGCAGATTTGAGACGTTTCAGATGAACGAGAAAAAAATCATAAATTGACGACATTTTAAGGTCCTATTAAAAAATTTAAATATACATTTTTTTTGAGTGTGTTTTCTTTGGAAAACGAAAAAAAAATTTGAATTTGGAACCAAAAAAAAAATAAATAAATGTTTTAGTAGCAAAATTAGGGTGCGATCGACGACGCGATTTGGTTGAAATTTTGTACGAAAAAAAAATCAAATATTTAAAGAGATGTGCGTGCACAAACAAAATGTTAAACCAACTAAATTTTTATTTATTCATTTTACCCAAACACAATGAGTTAATTTTGAATAGATTATAAATAACATAACCAAAAAATTAAGATTTTTATTGCCAAGAAAAGTTGTAAACGTCAAAAGGAGAAAAAGTAAATAACCAGTTTGTTATATTTTTTTTTTTTGGTTTATCATCTTCTTGACTTAGTGAATAGAAGGAAATCATTATATTTTTAGATACTGATCAATTCGAAACTTTTATGGATTACGGGTTATTAACGGATGCAGAATATTACCTGAAAAGATTAACGAACACAGACCACGAACAATAACAAAAAAAATTTATACGAGGCATATTCATATTTGTATGTATATAATAAAAAAAAAGATAATAATGTTTGCACAATATTTTAGTTGATTAGGCTTTATTTGCTAGCAAGATATTTATGTCTATATTTATGTTCAAGCCAAGATTCATTGTATGTTTTGTGCATTTCAGAAAACTATGGGGAGTTTTTAAAGGGTCATAAAATCTTTTGAGATGCATCAAACTTTCTCTGAAGATACAAAACAGCACCAACTATTAATACTACTAGACATTCCTGATATATTGGACAGCCAACAACCTCTGACCGCAATATTAAAGTTTAAAAATGTTAGAGAACAATGTACCATGGCTCGCCTCTGCCTTACTTACCTTACGTCTACTTTGTTTTCCTGACGAGGCTCCGAATTAAACTGCGAAAGTTTATTGATGGGATAAGCAATATCTGGTCTTGTGCTTATGTCCAAGTGCATTAACGAACCTATAACAGCCCAGCGGGAAATTAGGTAATGCTTCCGGTAGAAAGGTATAGGGTAAGCCTTCCTTGAAAGTAATCTGTAATGCAAAAGTAAGCAGTAGGCAACGTCTGCTTCTTAAGGAAGGCAAGGGTAAGCTGAAAGTAAGCAATTGCCTTCTGCCTTACCTTACCAGTAATGTAGAGGTAAGCAAAGCTAGTGCATATTTTTGCCTTACCAGTAATGCAGTGGTAAGATAAAGCTGGCTTATACCTTACCTCCCTAGGACATCAATGTAAAAAAAGAAATGAAGTGGGTTTCCTAAAGTAATGCTTCCACGCATTACCAGGAGTACTTACAGAACGCAAGTTGAAGCCTTATTTTTCCCGCTGGGAGACTGGCATTCCTTGGTATCAATCCTTTCAGATTTTTCGGAGCTTCCATTACTAATTCAGGCTCAAAAAAATGTGCAGACCCAGAGGGTACATCGTCCCTACCGTTCCCCGTTTTTAGGGTCGCTGAAACCGAATATGACCATACAACAAATTTATGTACCCATTTCCCCGTAATCCCTCCCATACACCCTCTTCTGGGGATTGAAATGTCAATTCTCATACAAGGTCGAGTGGGGTGTGAATTCCTGTTTTTTGGATCCCTAAGAACTAAGAAGACTACAAAAAATGAATAAGACCTCCTCTTTTGTTCCCTAGCGTGACTTTACCACTACCATACACTTCTTAATGGGGGTTGATCATGAACTATCTATCGAGAACTCATCTTTCAAATTTCGCTTCTCATTTTATGCTCAACACTCTGTCGTTTCGACAACAAGAGAGAGAGTCTGCTACTATAGAGTGCAATAATTGGGGAAACTACGTCGGTGAGATACTTTTTCAACTTTCCAATGGTGTCAGAAATAAAAATGTTCACCCGTTGACGGGTGAGGGAACTTACGAGTGAAAAAGCACCGTCATTCGCTAGAGGCCAGGAGATTAACAATTGAAAATGTATCCCTATTTCGGAAAGGCGAGGGGACTTACGGTTAAAAAAGTACCCTGAACTTTTGGTACGCTGACGTGACATCAATCTGATGGATATGTTAAAGCCCTTGGCTGGAACGGTGCCATAGTTGCTGATTTGTAATTCGTACTAGTCGTACTAAATATTACAGATCCCTAAATTGGCCGGAAACATCTTGATTGTCTCTGTTCTGAAGTTGTGAAAAGTGCCTTATCCAGGAAGATTGTTATGGCGGACTATTTTTGCAATGCAAAATTCTACAGTGGAAACTAATACATGCAGCGCAGTGGCCACCTAATTTCGCTTGAAATATGAAGGCTTGGTGAACGACATAGAGCTCTCTATTGTGGAGATTCGAGTGTGCTGAAAATGAAGGAGGTGCAGCTAACACCGAAAATCATCTTGAAGAATTAAAGTGCAGGCAAACTCAGCGCAAAAGCAAGATCGCGAAACAAATCCTGATTGAACAAAGACAGTTGCGGCGCCTTCATAAGAGCAATTGGTGTCTTTGCATCGGGCGCAATTTCAGAACTAACATACTGCACCGGGCGCAAAAAAGCCAAACGCCCGCACTGTCGATGACCGTCCGGTAAGTTCACTAGCTCCCACGAATTTTTGTTGATTAGGGATTTGTGTTCGTTTTTCATTGCTCTGATCCAATTATGTACATCTGGTCGCAAGAACGTTTCTTTGACATTTATGGGAGTCTTACTCTAGACTGGCAACGTTCAATACGTTGTTTTGTTTGACTGGCCTTCCTGGATTGACCAGATCGGCATGCAAACTCAAAGGTAGATCAACTGAGACAGTCTTATTTTTCTTGAGCGTCCTGGTCCAATTCATTCCTTCTTTTGTGCTTTATTTCTAAAAGTTATCTAACATAGGTTATGGGCCCAGGCCGCGATAACTAAAGAGGGAAAAAAAGATTCTTAGTGAAAATTGAACAATGGCTAACTCACTATATCAAAAATAAAAAGACGAGAAAAACTATGCTGGATGGCGCATCCAGATGAAGAGTGTCTTAGTACCTGCGGAACTTTGGGGGATGTGAACGAAAGGATGAAAACGGAAAATGTGACTCCGAAAAATATGACTGGAAGTCCAAGGACGAAAAGGCCTTAGACTTGTTATCGTTGAGCGTAAGAACATCGCAGCTGAACTACGTAAAGAATTGTAACACCTCATCCAAAGCCAGGGAAGCGCTCAAGTCTGTGTATCCATCTGCAGGACCTGCACAAAAGGTTACACACTCTTTAAAAAATTGCTGAGGGTAAAGATGGGGAAGGGTGACATATAGATTTGCACGTGAATGAGAACTCCAAAGTAGTCGAAAAACTAAAAGAAATTGAAGTAAATTTAGAGGATGAGCTGCTGGTTATTATTATATTACCCAGCCTACCAAAATCATTCAATAATTTCGTGGTGGCAATCGAGTCTAGTAGGGATGAATTGCCTAGTTATCAACCATTGGTCGTGAAACTCCAGAAGCATCCCCAAGAGCTTCAATTTTCCAGCTTCGATTGTGCTTCTTCAAAAACAAAATTTAAGCACTTCACTCTGATGACATGCCTGTGTTAAAAGGAAGGAAATTGGAATATAATTAAGAAACGTGTTGGCATTCCTTTTCAGCGCTTCAGAATCTGTTCAAAAGCGCTGCAATTCCCTGCTAGGTAAATCAAAATCGAAACCAATACAATTTCAAAAGGCTGCCCAGCGGGGACTTGAAGCGTTTGTTGTTGCAGAAGCGCAATCGAAGCTGGGAAATTGAAGCTCTTGGGAAGCTCTTGAAGCTTTCGTGGCCCCGAATAAGGTGAATAAGAGAAAACTTGAGAAAAACAAAGCAAAAAATGGGAGTATGAAGTTTGTGCTTCCAGATAGCTTCCATAACACATGCACTAGAAGCGCTACATTCTTCCTTATTTTCGCAGCGCTTGATTAATTTCCCCTAGCTAGACAATAAAATAGTTAGTCATGGAATAAACCACGTTGCTTTAAATTCGCAGGGTTATTTCTAAAAGCTATCTAACAAAAAGACTTTATTTATCTTCTCTTCTTCTAAAAATTACTTGTTTCTTCCACAAGATATAATAACTGTCATATCAGAATTTGTTGACTGCCTTCATTTTAAATATGACACGAGTTAATATTTCACAAAAAAAATCATATTTTTTCCAACCACGAAAATATCTGACAACTTAATGAATTCGTGGGAATGTTATACACCCATATTCAACACCCTCGTTGTCAATATTTTTATGATTGAAACACTTATAAATTTCAATATTTTTGGATCTTCAAGAAAATTATTTTTTTTCTCCCCCCAAAAAAGAAAACTACAAATCTTTTCCACAAGCACTTAGATACAAGATATCATGAAGCAGAGATAAAATATTATGATGAACTTCTGTTAAAAAATTTAACGCGCTGTTTTACGCTACCTTCTTAAGGTGGTTATACAATTATTAACGCATTCCTATATGGAATCTAACATGGTTACTGAATGAATCTTGTTTCTTCTAATTTTGGTTAAGTTATTTGACAGGAAAATGCAACTTTACAACTTTTTTTTTTCGTTGTTGTTGTTGGAGCTTTTACCTCTAAGGTGTAGAACCGATGATTTTGTTTTTTTATTGCATGACAATAATTTCTTCAGGCTTCTCACAAGATTGGAGGAAATTTGATATTTTTGTAGGAAGTTTTGTTATTTTCGATTGTTATAAATCTTAAACAAATTTTTTTTGGTTATAAATCATGATGGTTGTTGGGACTTGTTGTTGTTATATACGGAAGATATTTTGGTATGGATGTGACTTTTACGAGTTAAATATTATGAATGGTAGTTAATTTGATGTCGGAGTGACAGAAAGGTTAACTATTTAGGAGATAATTACCTTGAAAGTTTTGTTAATTGTTGCTTTATGGGTTTAGAGATGCAATCTTTGGGAATAAGCGGGATTTTTTTTGGGGTAATAAATAAGAGAAAAGCAGAATAGGAGTGCTTGTCTTTAGTTTGGAATCATATTTTCTAATTCAGAATTTACCTATCAATCAGTTTTAACCAATTCTGCAACCCCCAATCGGAATAGCAGACGCAGCCGATAGAGGTAACAATGAACATATACTTTCCTGGATGCAAGGACGAAATCGAAGTCGAAGCATCAGGTAATTGGCAGAAAGACTGCTGGGACGAGAATTATGACATTATTATTGAAAAAGAAAACGTTCTCTGGTCGATTAATAAATAGCTTCTGTACCTTGGCATACGACCAATCATGCTGCTCGGTAAATGTGACTTTACACTCCCCAAATCGGCATGCCTATCTCTAAGATAGATCGTCTGAGACAATTTTGTGTACGAGGTTGTGGGAACGTCCGTATACTGCAAATCAATATACCCTATTTTGCTTCGCTGAATTGATTCGATAAGCGCTCATAGCCCTAACCGTAAAAGCACGCCTTAGGCGCGAGTGATAATGGAGTCAGTAATTTTTCCAACCGTAATTAACTAGGCCCTAAACTAGGCCAACTATTACAACTGCCTAAATAAAGCTGGCAGTAGTCTGCGATCCAGCAGTTAAACCGGGAAAAAACTAAGCTAATGAAACGGTGAAACGAAAACTCCTCCCTTATACTCCCACTCCTTGTTCGACGGGCGCACCAGAGTGAGAATAAAAAATGACCTTACAACGGGCGAACACCGACCCTGATTGAAAATTCATTGCATCTATATAGAGATATTTCCACACAAATTCAAACATACATACATTTGGTGCAGATTCTTGTTAGCTCAAATTTTGCCGTGAAATGCTCGCGTGTTCTGCTTAGTTCTTTGCCATTTAAATCTTTTGCTCAAGTTTGGCCTTCGTGAGGCCGTATGTGCCATTTCGCCATTAAAAATGGTTAAATAATCTACGGCCATCATATGCCCCTTAAAAACCAAGCGGCCTGTATTTGCCCGTTGTAAGGCCATTTTTTATTTTTGCTCGGGACAACTGCGCGAACGGTCTGTGAACGCAATGGGCAATCCACACACGGGTCGCAGAACGAGACCAATAAGAAACTGTTATTGCCGATCGCAAGCGACTTAAGGTGCGTGGCTGCACGTGTACCTGTCAAATTTCATTCAAAAAAATCTTCGTGACTAGAAATTTGTGTTCAGAGAACACCGATTGATCAAAAATCGGTTGTGTTCATGTGTAGACAACGGTTTCATTTTAGTTGCAAGCTGGTTGTGAGCATGATTATCGTGCAAGCCGTTTGCTACAGGGATTGCAAATCAGATTGCAGAGAGAATAAGATTATTTTGAATGGAAGAGCTATTTAACCGACTTTCTCAATAGAATTAATTACATATTTAGTCAACCCATTCTAACAGTCTCTGGTAACACAGCTGGTTGAAGTCGGGCTTAAAAACTGTCTTCGAACTTGAAGGTTACAACCACCGAAATATGAATTCTAACACTCCAGGATTATCATAATAACATACCCCAAACGGACCAAGCCATAAGTACAAACGAAAAACTCATCTTGGACCCTCAACTCGATGCCTTTTGCTACCATATCACTCTACCCATCTCTAAAGCTCAAACAGAAGGTTATTTCTCCTCCGGCAAAAGCAGAATCTACAATCCACCAGGACGGCTGTCTCCAGTGACGTTAACCGACAAAATACTTCTTCAATAATTATGGGACGCCTCACAAGCAGCCTATGGAGCAGCCGTGTGGCACAAGCGCCGTACAACCCACAGGTAACGCTTATTTAGCAGCAATAACAAGAGTGAGTGGGGCATACTATATTTCTGCCCCTCTTGGAACTTATGCCATATATAGGTACAACAGAGCCTAGCTCTGGACACCATCTGTAGGTACGCTTGGCTAGATTATATAGTAGTCTTACCCTCGCTCCGCGAACACCCGTTTCCTTTCAAACTTTTCGCAGCTAACCAATCTTTTCCTTCAATCTTCAACCTTCAATCTTTATTGGGCGGGACATGAGGGCCTAAAGAAGTATCCTGACAAAGATGATCCTGCTCGTTCGATCACTTACGAAGTTCATGCAGCAATTTCACTTCTAGTAGTGATATTTCAAAAACGAATCAATTTTTTTTTTTAGCATATACTCATCTAGACCAATTTAAAACCAAATATCATACTGTAACTTACCCAACGATCAACTTATAGCCAAAATTCTGTCACGTTTCGGTGATTCAGAAATAAGGTGTCAGGTTATCTCTATAGAATGTATTCTATTGTTAATCAATTTTTTTTTCTCTTTTGAATAAATCTACGATAATGGTATTGTTATCAAAATAATTCACACATTTCACAAGTATATGGCAATGTGGACTTTGTAGCAAAACAGAAAAAAACAAGCCAAATGACTCCTTTTTTGCACGTCGTCGTCTTATATTTACCTGCCAACTGTGACGTCAATAAAAATTTTATTATTATTAAGAAGTGAATCACATCTATATAATTTGTTTTTGGATCCTGCCGTGATATCATTATGATGATGCATAAGATGAATCAAAAATGATAGACTTAAATTTTTTGATATTGTTAAATTATCACCGAATTGAAAAAAGCGACGAAATTGAACTATAGTTGTTTTACATTAAACGACTGTCAACTATTTACAGAAAAGTGAACGTTCATATTAATATTGCAGAAATACATATAAGGATTTTTTTTAAATTTTGAATTAAAAGGATTTTATGGCGAAACATTCCTTCATTTCCTTTTCTTGTCATTTGACACAAAACTCTTAACTTAACACACTAATTTTCATATAATTTTTACCATTTTTCTCACAAAATCGGTATTTCCTCTTTTACTACAGATTACACACAAAAATTTCATCTTTCAAGAATTATTCCAGGAATTCTACGTGAATATTCCAAGAATTTCACTTTGTTTTTTGTAGTTCTACACTTTTTTCTTCTTTTTTTTAAAATTAGATTCTTTTATTTATATTCTTATTATTTTTATTTATAGTTTGTCTTAAAAGTGGAAGTACTTGACTTATTGAGGATAATTTCGACCAAGCTGGTCACTTAATTTTGCATGCATAAATTTCATAAAGATGTGGCAGGTATATAAAAATTTATTCAATTTTTGGTCAATTGTTTATTTAATTTGTGTAGGGACTTATTTTCGTTTATTTTTACTTTTAATACAATACTAAAAATTTCTGTGTTATAGGAAAGTCGATAGACGTTGCTAGTAAATATTTTGTTTGTATTAAAGGATTTAAATTGTACCCAATTTGTGACAAATTCAAAGTGGTGACGTGAAATTTGTCATAATTTTTTATATGAAAAGTCCAAGCTTAGAACTCCCATAAAGTACAGGATAGATTAGCAGGACTCTCAAAGGTGCTAGTTCTTGTGTTCGAACTACACGGATTTAACAAAAATCAAAACAGAATAATTTTGTAACGAGACTTCGATTTCGCAAAGTCTGTACCATCAATAGCGGCTGGATGATCCAGAACCAGAAGTATTGGATAGCATCGAATCTAATCCCCACACCATCTCCGCCGGAGTTCCTCAAGGATCAATTCTTTCACCCGCACTTTTCCTAATATTCATAAATGATCTGTTCTCAATCATTTCCAACCCATTTCTCAGCTTCGCTGATGACAGTACCCTGCGTTATTCTTACGCTTTCGACAATATTAGACAAGCATGTGCCAGACCTTGTCTTCACTATCGTGAGCTCATGTCCAACTCTAACAACAGGGACATCGAACACATGTGGCTGGACAAAGTGGAAAGCCGCGCCATTCGAATCATCGGAGATGACAGCCTTGGCATCTCCATCGACTCTCTGAGCCACCGTAGGAATGTAGCAGCGCTCTCCATGCTTTATCGCTATTACCACAGCGACTGTTCCACCGAAATTCAGGACCTTCTGCCTGCACGGCAATATTTTTGCCGCAACACAAGACTAGCCCGCTCGGCTTACCCCCATGCCCTACAGCCCCCTCTTTCGAGCACATGTTCTAGAAGTTCATTTATGAATAGAACAACTCGACTGTGGAATAAACTCTCACATGTAGTTTTCCTGAGCTCGTACAACACCCAAAAGTTCAAACGTAAGGTTCATCGCCACGCATTCCACCCCCATAGACCCCCTAATCCTATAATTTTCTTTTCTATCTTTCAAACCAAGCTTGCTACTAGACATTGAACCATGACCTGAACGACATGACAGACTGACAGAAAGGGTGATTCCTAAGCTTGGTTTTCCCACATAAAAAAACACAGCCTCATCCTCCTGGAATAAGGAAATTGGGCTAACCAGCCTCCTAAAGCCCCATTTACATCTCAAAGTCAACGCGAAAGTGCAATTTGAAGCTCTTTTATCGCCCAGAAATTTGTTTGCTTTCTGAAACTTTCGTGCAACAGAGAAAAAAGCTTATAAATGGCTGTGCGATAAAAGAGCTTCAAAATGCGCTTTCGCTTTGACTTTGGGATGTAAACGCGGCTTTATTGTTAACCGGTTAAACCAGCGAGATGTGTGATTAGGGCTACGCATATAAAATTAATCAAAAAAACGATTCAGAGGAAAATAATGCCTAGAAATCGTGAATTTTTTTGTAAAGAGAAATTTGCGTGATCTTTTGCACATTGAAAATTAAGTGGAAAATTTTCTTTTAAATAGCGTGAAATTTGATTTCTGAAAGAGGTAATAGGTAACTTTTAGTTACACCTTTTGGAGTTTGCGTTAACACAAGCTTTACGGCAATCAGATCTTATTGACTTAAGAGAAAAACAGGCGAAGTGTGTAAAAATGTAAGGGAAAGCTTTTCAAAAAGGCTCTTCGTTTGCAAAAAAAAATCATTGGCCGCAATTTGTAAAATTTGTAAAATTTCAGCATAACCAACCTCGGTTTTCACAAAAAGGGAAAAGGTGGACAGAACCTGAAAATATACGATGGTTTCTTGGATAGCAAAGACGGAAGAAACAAAAAAATACCTTCCAACAAATTGAATGTAGAGCTTCAGGCAAAATTTACTGAATATTCGGGTGATTCTATGATGATGATGACGCAACGATCTATGATAATGAAACGATCTACGATAATGAAACGATCTACGACGAAACGATCTACGGTCTACGATGAAACAATATTATGAATAACTTATTAGACTCGATTCGTATACTCCTAAAAATTGACAGCTATAAAGAAATGTTTGGCCTATCGCCTTTCATAGTTTAAATGGCACAAATCTTAAATAATATGAGGAATGGTGACGATACAAAATAATTGATTAATTAAATCATACTTTCTATAGTTAAGCCAAGCTGGGCCGTGGTGGTTGTCTTGTGCCAGAACGTTCTGTAATTTCACCATAGAAGATATTTTGGACTAGACGACGGCATGCCGGTTTAGATCTAAAAATTTAAGCCACCTTCTCCTTGCAATGAAAATTGGCGATAACTAGCGAAATGTATCGAAAATTTTGGGCACAATTTCCAATGCACAATGGAGACATGTCATCTGGCAGATTTAGCTTCCCGTTGGCCAAATCAGTTGAAGGTGGCAAAACCTAAAATTACTGTCCAGTGAGAAAAGCCACCGAATAGGTTCAACAAGATACCTCAAAAGTGAAAGCAGAATAAATGAAGGATGAAATGACTCGTTTGTTGGTCTAATTAGCCGAATCTCATTCTGATGCTACTACAACTCATCAAGCGGCAACAGAAATCTGAGGCACTTGTCAGCCAGTGAGATGATGGACGCAAATCTCAAGTGCCTTAAATAAATACGAACAAAATTCAGCGTTTCAAAAAAAAAAATCCTGAATTGATATCCAAAGAAGGGAGCTATCGAATAACAACAAAATTTGATTGTTAATTTCCCTACTAGCACGCACACGCCCGCAGCTACCACGCATAGCGAACAAATAGGCATACCACAAAAGTAAGAGCGCTCCCGCCACAGGCACGAAAAACTAACAATTTATTCGCTAGAGGCATACACTCTCCCGCCACAGGCATGCACTTTCACGCCACGAGCATGAAAATTTAAAGAATTTAATTTTAAGTGCCTGCTAGGAGCGGTTGGATTTTACTCCGAGTAAAAATGAAACTCAACCGCAGCTAGCATGCAGCAGGCACGCACTAGTTCGCACAGTGCCAACAGCTAGCATGAACCTTTAATTAACAATAAGACTCACTGGTGTCAATTGTCAATTTTCGTGCGTGCATGCTGCATGCTAGCTGCGGGAGAGTTTCATTTTTACTCGGGCTGTTAACCTAAAAAGCAAGATCTCCAGCCTCATACTATTTATGGACAACAAGGGTTTGGTTCGTGTTGTGTGACGATTGCAAAACTCAGACTCTACTGAAAATGTATTAACTTGTCCGCGCCCAGGAGTAACTTTGCTCTCAGTTTCAGCACTAAAAATGTCTTTAAAGGAGCGGTGTATGCCACAGGGGCATGTACTCATGAAAAATATACAAGGCCCTACAAAAAGAAACAGTTTAACTTCTCTGATAGCTAAGTAGAAATCAGATATCTCGTTTATGTTTAGGTTCAACCCAGGTTCAACCCATAAACGGGGGTCGAGTTGAAACTGGGTCTACTCAACCTAACTCAATTGTAATTGGATGGTAGTGATATTTGTTTTGGTAGTTTACCATCCGTGAAGTCCGCTTTTGGCATTAGTTTTGTCTTCGGCGTTTTTGCTTGAACAGGAATTAAAAATTATTTCGTTCTGAGTTTTTACGTAATGACAATTTCACACAAAAATTTTAGGCTATGTTTTGATTTCAATTCAACTCTATTTCGACCCAATGAACTCAAATCGAAATCATAAATGGTGGTCTAAATTTCAACTTAACCTCGACACAATTTTTCTACCTAGTCATAAAAGGGGTAAGAGTGATAATGCCAAGCGGAACCAAGTTAAAATTAGTCTGGGACTGCCAACGGTATCCTTTTTTAGATCCTGGCTCATCGAGCTGCCTCATGAAAGTCAGATGAACTTGCTAGACAGGTTAACGCACCAGTTTTGTAACGATATCAATTGCCCAAAGGTCTTGGATGAAACATACTCAACCCTGGAGTTTAGGTCTGGACTGTCCAAATCAAAAACTCTAGGCGGTTCTTTCGTGTGCTCTTGCTCTCCCTTAGCGCTGCCAACGAGCTGTAGGGGCGCAGTAAAAAATGATGTCAGGAAACTTGTTGGCTTGTTTTGTTAAATCGCCACGAACTTATGCAATCGCCCCCCTGCAAAACTGTTTACTGTAAAGTTGTGTAACAAACTTATATGCCATACAAAACAAAAGTTGATGGTCCTATTGTCTAGAAGTCTTTATACAACAAACACATCGCGTACTTCCCATCTATTCTGGACATATCTGGTTTTTATTGTTAAACAAGAAAAACACATTTAAAACAAAATCAAATCAAATTTCAAACAAAAGAAATTTCTTCTTTTTTTTTGGAATATTATATTTATACAATTCAATGTGATCAATTTCTTTTATTTTTTGTTTTGTTAAATTTAAATAATAATCAGGTGGAAAGACACTCTTCTACTAAATACACAAAAAAAACAAACCATGTCACCCGTAAACAAAAATCCATATTAATCTATTTGTTCCCGAATGAAATAAAGAAAAGATCCAAGTATATATTTTTATAGCATATTGTTCATCACGAAACAGCGTTCAAAGATTGAGATAGTAAAAATGCTTTTATTCCTATTCAAAGTCGCGCCATACCTGATATACTAAATGTATTTTTTTTTTTAGTTTTTAGTTTTGTCCAAACACACTATAGGTGTAGAACTCCTTTAAGAAAAATGTCCCACAATCTTTTGTTCGGGCAAAAACAGACAAAAACGGTTGAAGAACTGACGTGTACGAGATACCATAATAACGCCACACAGTCTTCGGGGTGATATTACATTTTTTATGGTATGTTGACAGTTCGTTAAGACAAATATACGACGGAGATAAGATCTTATGTGATAAAATTGAAGAATAAATTGAATTTGTGTATAGACAAAAACTAGTGATCAATATTCTCATCGTCGTCTATATGGATGGGGGCCCCGGGACTTTTGTCACCCAAGTGTGAATGGTTTTGGGATGATGCGATCGGAATGGTCTTCAAGTTTCTTGATATTATTGAATCCTCTTTCTAAAACGTGGTTACTTGTGGAATGTGTGCTGTGTAAAAGATTGGGACTCTCATCTTTTTCTTTCTATTTTCTAAAAAAAAATACAGGTAGTTAGTTTGTAGGTGATTTGAGATAATATTGTAACACTTTGTGACTATAAAATTATCTTCCGTTTTTCTTTTACAGGTAAGACCTCCCTTGAGATTTTGTGTTGGAATTTCGTCGATCTTCGTTATATCTTCTATTTTCTTCATATTGTGAGACACTCTGGTGACGATTTTATTCGTTGTTGTTGTTGTTGAGTACCACAAAGTGTTTATGTTAACGAGGTGAGATATATTTCAAATTAAGTGAAAAGTATCAAATTTTTTTTCCAAGTTAAATTTCCAATCTCATCATACTCTGTCTGTAAAACAGATGTTTAAAATCTCCAATGGTTGAATTTGATCTGATCGTAAAAGTTTTTTCTTTTATTGATTTTAAATTTACCTTAACTACCGTGTTTTTAATATTATGTATTTAGAGAAGAGACATTTTCCCAGGGCAATTAAATAAATGTATGTGCATATTAGAAATTTTTACATTTTTTTTTGTTTTGTTTAGTGAAGATCTTATCAGAGATTAGTGTCTTGAAATTCATTAATATCATTTACGTTTTTAAATAGATGATATATTTTATGTTTAGTTAAATTTAAATCTGTCATACTATAACTAACTCATAGAAATTATCATTAGAAATATTTTATCTGTTTGTTTAGAACTGTAAAATAGATAGTGGTGATCGTGTTGTTTTATTCATTTTAAACGAATGCTTCGAAAATTTTAAAACTAGCTTTTCGAGATAAAATAAAATAATTATTTTCTATTGTTTTTACTCGAAAGATAAATGGGTCTATTTTTACAAACAAAATGAATTTTAATGTTTCAACATTAAATTAAAAATGCTTTCCGATTTTACTGAAAGTATGCCATAAGTATAGTGGAGAAACATTTTATTAAAACCAAAGGACTAAGCCTTTTTGGTTTAAAAAACACCTCCAAATATTTTCATCAACGACAGCACGAAAATATTCAACATACTGAAAGGAGTAGTGGTAATCGCTGATGATATACTAGTGTTTTTAGGAAAGGTGACACCCAAGGCCGGCGTTTGGTTTTTTTGCGCCCGGTGCAGTATGCCATATTGCGCCCGCTCAACTGATTCTCGCTAAAAGGGATTTTTTATTCTCATTTTGAGGGGGGAGGGGGAGGGCAACTGGGACAAAACGACTCGGGCCGCCAGGCAAAGGGGACCCGAAAACAGATTGAAACCCAAAAAGTTAAAACTCCCATATCTTTGCTTTTTGAACGCCCAGAAGCTAGGGTCTGAGATCCAAGTCTGCAGCGCTCTACAATAAAATAAACGAGCTTATACTTCGCAAAGAGCGTAAAAGGTACGATTATTTTAGTAAATAGATTTGTTGGAATTTCGAATTCCTTAAAGGGGCCCCAAAGGAGGTCCAAGTACTGTTCGAGCTCTGTCACCAGATAAATTAACGTAAAGGTGTGTTGTAAACGCTTGTGATCCCATGTAAACGAGAGATCTGAGTGCCTTCTAGAATTTCTTGTTTCGAATAACATAGATCACTGGTCCCTGGTGGTACGGAGGAGATGCTGCACTTCACCCTCACTAGCAGAGTACCTACTCTCTGACAGTATCCAAAACTGGGGTGCTCCTTCCAGTCGTCGCGTAAAGTTCCCCGGTGAAACGACAGCCTGGCTGCATTGCAGAAGATAGTTAGGAGATTGTTCAATATGACACAACTTGCTGGACAAAGGGAAGAATACAGATTCACTATAACAGGTTACAGTGAGGGGTTGATACGTTCCAAAAGGACTGCCTGGATTGTGAGAGACTCTACCACAGGCAACTAGACTTCAAAAGCTCCTCTCCAAAGACTCCTTCAACGGTGTGAGGCTTCTTAAAAAGCAGGGTTGTTCATACACCTCTTACCTCTCTGAACCTTGAGGTGCCTGCTCAGCGAGCACTTTTCAGGTCAATCCTCCAGACCGCTTATTCCTGGGATACTAGATATAGTCATAGAACCGTTTCAACCCGTTATTTTCGGAGCCTTTCTGGCAACAGGTTCGTCCGGAACAAGGTTAAATCAGCAGTTACCTCTGTTTAACGCGGAGAAGAATTACATTTTCCAGAACTCCTTCAGAAGTTCCTTGATCTTATTCTTCACAATTTTGCCTGTCTCTTTAGAGCCAGCTTCAATTGGGGATTCATTCTTACCTTAGGCTATTGGTGGGATATCTGACCAGCCCTTCACAACCTAGGGCTATCTCAGAAGAAACAGAGTGGCAACTCTGCATGGAAGGTGAACAGATCTAGCTTAGAAGAAGGTTATCAAAGAGCTTTTATCGACTAACATGCAGCAGTTTCAATCCCCAGTAAAAATGAAACTCGCCCGCAACTATCATGCAGACGGTACACATGACGACGCCCGCAGCTAGTATGCACGCTTGAGTAAAAATAAGACAATTTTTGTAAGTCCCAATTTTGCTCCCTTTAGCACTATAAAAAGCGCATGGCTGTGGCAGGAGCGTGCAATCCTGTTGCGGGAGCGGGTATGGTTGTCGCGGCAGTAGTAGGAGCGTGCATATTTTTGTGGCACGCTTTTTTATTCGCTATGAATGCTAAATGCGGGCGCCTACCTGCTTGTAAGCAAATCAATCAACTAAATTAGCCCTTAAGGAAAATATTTACAGGAAAAAATAAATGCCGCATAAACTTATCCGAAGTCGTAGATCCTCGATCCTGACTCGTAGATCCTCTATCCACAAGAACAAACAACCTTCTACCAGAAGTACCATGAAATAGAGAGCATGCCTATAGCGCAACTCTCGAAATCTGCTCTAATTAGAATAAGTTCGAGAAGTCTTGGTACAACAAAAACCCAGAAGCGCGTCTTGAAAATCCTTTAGATCGAAATGTTCTGGTTAAAGACCGAGGTTGAATGTCCTGCGAAATAACTTATCAACATGCACGCTTATTAGTTATGACGATCTCGATTTGATCTCGCTGGATAGTCCATGTAATGACAATCCTTGAAAAAGTGCCCCAAAAAACCTGCTCCTCCACACGCCCGATGAAAGAATACTACCAGAATGATCTAGGAAGAGATATAAAAACGACAGAAAAATTAGCTAACGCACAATTGTGATTATCAACTTGAAAGATAAGACAAAGACAGTATACAAAGAACGATGAAGGAAGATTTTTAAGGAGGAGCTCGGATTGCGAAGAAACACACCCAAGCAGCCGCCGCTCTGTTAAAAGTTGTTGGGCTCACCAGACAATTGGTAGCTTCCGTTCCCAAATCATATAGGGAGAACAGTCCCATCAGCCAGGGGAGCAGGGGCCCTACAAGGAAAAAAGTGGGAGCCCGCAATGACCAGGGAAAAGAAGCAGACCTATACTACTTCTCTACTAAGATTTTGAACCCAATAAAGTACCAAGGCACAGAATAAAGGCAGGATGGCGACCAAGAATCCAAGAAGCTCGAAAGGTCGAATGTAACCGACACGCCATTAGTAAAAACTGCTTCCTGTATACCAACGTGGTAAAGGTGTCTAGGTTATAAATATTAATTCAGCCCAAGAAAACTAGATAAAAAAAAAGAGAGAGAACTAATAAAAATTAGAAAGAACTAAGGAAAACTTAATAGAATTATAGAGAACTACAGTGAACCAGAGAGGAAACTTCAGAGAAGTAGAGAGAATTAGAGAGAACTAGACAGAATTCGAAAGAACTAGAGAAAGTTCGAGAGAACTAAAGAGAATTAGAGAAAATTAGAGAGAAATAGAGAGAATTAAAGAGAATTAGAGCGAGCTAGAGAAAACTATAGAGAACTAGAATGATTCTAAGACACTGTACACGGTAGCTTTAAGCCCAAAACATCACTTAAAAAATAAAAAATTAAAAAGGTCGAGCTTAATGCAGAAGGAACATCTAATGTTTTATCTATAACGAAGCCAATAACGTACAAATCAAGGATATCAACAAGCGTCTATTGTGTTACCACTCACTTGACTTCAAATAGCATTTTTGACCATTTAGGGTACTTAATCGAAAAGATCTTTCCAACTTGTTAATATGTCTACCAAAACTCTTAACCAATAGCCACATGCTAATTATTATGCATATATCTTCGCCCTGCAAAAAATCACAAACTATTCAGAAAAGAGATAATCGATAAATTAATTGATATAGAAAAGCTTGTAGGGTGGGAATTACGACCTACATCTTCAATGCCACTAATATAATTTTCAAACTATTAAAAGTTAGACCAATTTACAGACTCCTGCATGGTCGAACTTTTAATTATATTTTTCATATTTCAGTAGGTTGACAAGACGACAATCCTACATTATGTGTGATTAAGCTTAGGATATGATCTCACTTAAGACCTCAACTACATATTATAAAAAAAAAGTATCTCTTTTTAGATCATCTAAACGTGTTCAATAACCTAAATTATACTCCAAACCATATTTAGATTATCACGATCATTAACTGTCAACACCTTGCCTGCTTTATTATTAACGGAAAAAAAATATATATATGTATATATACTGATCATCAAGCCCCTCGACAAAATTTAGACATATATCAAAATATCTCTCTCTGTTTTTTTTTTTATTTCAAAGCCATGTCTTAAAGCCTGCATTTAAAAAACATAAACACTTTAACGCCCCCACTAATGGCCAATGTGTGGAAAGATACAAGAGAATCTGTACAGAAGAAACAAAAATATATAACAACAAGCACCGCAACACACCTGGATGACTACACAAGAAGTTGTCTTTATAGTTTATAGGTAACCAAAATAAGAAGGTGAACAAGAAGTTGAATAGCACACGTCTCTACGCCGGTAGAGCGCATTAAGACCGATCTCGACATTCTCGCAATTCTAATGATCCAGTTCCCACGACTGATCAGCTCCATTCCGTCTTCTCCTTTATGACTGGGGGTTTCGTTCGGCTGTATAAGAGCGCGGTATTCCACCTTAATTTTTTTTTTCATCGATCATGATCGTCGTCGTCGTCGTAGTCGAAGTAGTTTGCTGCCTTGTGTCTATCTTCCAGTCTTCGTCTTTGACTTTTCCTTTTATATATATTAAAAAAGAAGGCAGATCGATATGTTATAGGATCTATAGACACACCTGCGAATTTTTTTTTTTTCGTCATATATTTTTTTTTTCGTCGTCGACGACGAGATGCGAAGGTAATCTAAATCTTGACTCTGTGTGGGAGAGAAATGAGTGATGCCTTTGCTGATCGAACTGTTGCAAGCCAGTAGAAGTGTGCCCCACCTCATTAACCATCACCGATCAGTGAATATTGGAACTGGATAAAAAAAAGATCTCTGGTCTCTCCTATGAAGAAATTCCGTTCAGGAAATTTTTCGTGATCGACTCTTTTCACAGCGCGATCGATCGTATTTTTTTTGTTTCGTACTCTGTATAAACGCGATCTTTTTACCTTTTATCTTATCGTTTTTCCCTGTGAACGTTCAAGATGGAATTTATGGAATATTTTATCAATGTAAACAAAAAATGTATAGAGAGAGAGAAAGATAAAAAAAAAAAATACGAACTGATCGCGATTGATCGCAGTCAATCAATTTTTATTGAGTACGCACTTTAAGTGTGCTCAAAGAATTATCGCCTATTATAATGAGTGATAGACATCCAAAGGTTTCTCATAGCGTCTTTTTCTTCTGTATTTTTTTTTGTTTCTATTTTTTTTTTATCTTGCAACATGGGTGGATAAAAGTGTGAGCATATTAATCACTAACTTGTCTTACCTGGTGATCTCTTTTATTGTACAGACTAGACGTAGACAGACAGTTGTAGTTCGACAGAATTTAAATGGGTGGATGGCGTTTTAAATAACGGAGAAGTTTGACGTTTAGTTAATTTTATTTCTTTTATTTTTTTCATCTACCTTTTTCTTCTTCTTCTTCTTCGTGTGTTATTTCTAAAGTGGGTTTTCTGTACGAATGAATCATGTATTGTAGAAAATGACTTGATTTTTAATAAATTATTCTAGTAATTGCTATTTTAAAATCAAATGGCGCTTTGGATTCTTTTGCTTTTGAAAAAAAAAAAATAAAACAATTATTATTCAATAGTTGTATTCTGTGTATAACAACTAGATAATGATGACAGAGACATGCAGTTTGTTCGATTTAATCAGAAATGTGTTAATGCCATTTGATTCATGCGCATACAGTTACAGATAATAGTATTTCTTATTAAAAAAATAAATAAATATATATTTTTCGTGTCATATTTATAAGAAAAAAAAAAACAATTCTGTCCGATAATATTATGTCTCAACTATTATGTTTAAAATATCCAAGAATATTATTATTATATTTTCTTATTGATATTGTTCGAAGAATTTACAAGGTAGGTGTGAATAAATACTTACAAAGTAAATTTACGCACTATTTTTACTGTGGCCGTCTCTCAACTTCTTAACTGGTGGTAACTAGTTGATGACAGACCCAATAATATATTCAAGCCGTTTGGCATACAACACCATTCAATTTCAGCTGTTTGGTGATTCCGAACGAAATGTCCACAGTCCGTCCAGTTGAGAGAATTGATTTGTGTGTTAGCTTAGATATTGGTGCGATGTAAACCAAATTGACATCCTTGAGAAATATAAACCAAAAAAATAAAACACAAAACAACAAAAAGAATTGGCGGCAGTTTTTTTTATATATAAAGTGGAAAGGGAAATTTAGATATATGCGATTTTCTATTTAGATAAAATAAACAATGGTAATATTATGCAGTTGTGCGTTTGTTTTTGTTTAGTTTTTGTGTAGCTAAAGAAAACATGTATAATTTAGATTAGTAGGAGTTTGATTTATAAATTCCTTTTGTGCTTTCTTAAAATTTGAAATACACCTTCTTCCAAGGTAGCATTTTTAAAAAATTAATCAGCGAGAAATAAGTCAATTTAGTTCATTAATTTAATTTTTAAAGTGCACTTGGTGTTGCCAAAAAGAACTTTGAAGCTGTAGATTATATCAAAGCACCTAGACACTGAGATGAGGAAATGGAAAGTGGAAGGAAGTAGAGGGTCTGGTATCGAAAAAAGTCTGGTATATAAAAATTAAAATGAAGAGCTTTGTACAGATCACAGATAACACACGATTCTGCAATACATATTGTTGCATGACAACACAGAGGGGATTCACATAAGTTATGAACTAAGAGAACTAGAGAGATTTAGACAAGATTCGTTTGAAATAGCGACAACCAGATTAAGATCTAGAAAAAACTGCAGAAAACTGGATACAAGTAAATTCCCCTAGAGAAAACTAGAACAAACCATAGATGGAACTAGAGAGAACTAGGAAAAACGTAAAAGAATTAGTGGCAACTAGAGGAAACCAGAGAGAGCCACAAAGAAATAGAGGGATCTAGACAAAATTAGAAAGAACTAAAGATAATTTAGGCAGAACTAGAGTAGTTGAGGGAGACCTAACATAGAGAGAGCTAGGGAGAACTAGTGAAAACGTAAAAGAAATTGTGGGAACTAGAGAAAACTAAATAGAGCTATATAGAAGTAGAAGGGCCTAGAGAAAACTAGAGAGAACTAGACTGAACTAGAAAAGATTCGAGGGAACTAACATAGAGGAAACAATCAAATCGAAAAAAAGATAAGATAACTCAATGGGCATATAAGGATAAAGGGTGGCAGCATATAAGGCTAAATAGTCCAAGAGTGATAAGCAAAAAGTGTCAAAATTAATTAACCCCGCGATTGCTCAGCGCTAAATATAATTAAGAGGAAAATTTTAGTAATAATATATAAATATATTTTGGATAAATACGGTTCTAGGGAACAGGTGAAAAAATTTAATGTTTGTTGTTTTTTTTTTCACTGTATAGGTACGAAGAATTTTTTTTTGGAAAATAGAAAATAGTATGTTTTAGCGCTTATAAAGGCGAAGGACGAGTTTTGGACAATTGAAACTGACCAATATTTCACTAGCCTTGGAATTCCCGTAAGATCCGCGATCTAATAAATCAATGTAAGTTTTCATAGATTATAAACAGCTACGCAACCTCATCACTTGTTAAGACAAATTTGCTAAACGTGAGTTTCTCTCCCGCAAGTTTATTCCCGCTCTAAATTCCAAACAACTATGGTCCAATATTCGTTCTTTAGGTATTAATACTTCTATAACCATACCGTTCGATGTGGATGTAAATCTTCTCAATGTTTCGTTTATTCAATCATCTTCTGATCCCACCGCTACCTTACACTCTCAATCATCTAGTTCACTCAGAACTGATGGGTTCAACTTTCATTGTGGGGACTCTTGCGAAGTTCTTGAATCATTACTGCACTTCTCGTCTAACTGTATCGGTTGTGTGAAGTCTCTCCGCGATTAAATTACTCTCTTCACTAATTCTGCAAACCATCACGCATATCTTCAATTACTGCGTAACAACTTCTCAAGTTCCCCTGTTTTGAAAAAATCTGTTGTGATTCCATTACCAAAAAAAAACCTCTCCAATAGATTTAACAGATTATCGTCCAATCAGTATTCTTCCCTTTCTTGCCAAAGTCTTTGAGAAAATTCTCTGCGGTGAGATCACACGCTATGTTGAATCTAACAATTTCCGTTCTAAACTCCAATCTGGCTTCCGTAAAAATCATAGCTGCGAAACTGCTGTATTGAAGGTTACTTCAGATCTTCGTTCAGTCCTTGATCAGGGTGATGTTGCTTTACTAGTTCTTCTTGATTTCTCCAAAGCGCTTGACTCTGTAATTCACTTGGGTTTTTCTTTCCAAACTTAGGACATTCTATAATTTTTCTATTTCTGCTATCATACTTTTCTCGTCGGAGAACTAGAGTGAATCAGAGGGCAATGGCTACAGAGAAGTGGAGAGATCTAAATAATTAGACAGAAATACAAAAAGCTTTAATATAAATTGCTGCGAACTATAGAGAACTAGGGAGTACTAAGAAAAACTCAATAGAATTAGAGAGAACTAGAGGGCATAAGAGAGAGTCGGCTATAGAGGACTAGGGACATATATAAGAGAACTAGACAGAAATATAGAGAATTAGAAAGAGCTAGAGAGAATTAGAAAGAACTAGAAGGAATTAGCGGGTGCTAGCGAAAACCAGTGGAAACTAGCACAGACTAGACTAAAAGAGACTTCATTAAATCTAAGAACTAGAGAGAACTAAGAAAACTTCAATAGAATTAGAGAGAACTAGAGTGAATCACAAAGAGGACTATAAAGGAGCAGAGAGATCTAGATAACTAGTCGGAAATACAGAGAATTAGTAAGAGCTAGAGAGAATTACAGAGAAGTAAAGAGAATTAGTGGGAACCAGCAAAGAAAAGACTAACAGAGGCATCATTAAATCTTAAAAAACAAGATAATCTGGATTGAATGAGCTCCTCGAATAGTTTACAAGACGAAAACCCCATGTTCAATTTACAAATAAATTCAGATAGGTGGTATTTAGAGGATTAAAATAAACAGACTACATTGGATTAGGCATGTCGAATGTGGTATGGAATGAAAACTAGTTTCTTTACGCCTTGAAGAAAAACTCAATAGAATTAGAGAGAACTAAAGTCAATTAGAGAGAGGGCTACAGAGGAGTAGAGAGATCTAGAGAAGTAGACGGAAATGCAGAGAATAATAGAGAATTATAGATAATTATAGATAATTATAGATAATTATAGAGAATTATAGAGAATTAGAGAGAATTATAGAGCATTATAGAGAATTAAAAAGAATTAGAGAGAACCAGAAAGAATTAGGGCGAATTAGAGAGAATTAGTAGGAACAAGTGCAGAAAAGACTAACAGAGACTTCGTAACCTGGATTGAATGGGCTCCTCGAATAACATTTACAAAAACTTCAATTTAAAAATGAATGCAGTTGGGCCGTATTTGGAGAGTGAAGAAAAACTTAGATTTGTATGAAAGTAGTAAAATTCCATCTCAATAGTCTTAATTGTTTCATTCGATACTATCCATTCGTGCATAGAATATAAAATATAGAAAATCTATAATCAAAAAGTGCCAGAACTGCCGGAAATAATATCATTCATTCATTATAACAATTTTAAATTAAGTGTGGCTATTCAACTCTGTTACACACACACACACTAAATACAACCTAGCTACAGAAACAACCTAATCAATTCCCATTAAATTGTCTTAAACAACTTCATTATATGCAAAGAGCAACAAATTCTTTGGTAATTCAATTTAAAATCAAAATTGTTTCTTCTCTCCCAATGTCTTCATAACAAAGAAGGAAACTTGAATAATATTTAAAACAACCCCAAGCTAATGACTTGTTCCACCTTCTTACGTTAATGTAAAGAAATCAATTTTCATAAAATATACTTGGCATAAAATCTTCAACTGTAAATCCTAATTGAGTTATCATCATCATTGAAAATATTATGTCTTAACCAGAGAGCCACCATGACTAATTATCATGCACTAAAGTAAAATTTTCCTTTTAGTTTTAGCTCTTTTCTTTTAAAAAATAAATAAAAAAAATGTTTTTTTTTTTACACGAAAATGACAAGACAAGTCATGGACTGTTAAAAAATATGAATTATTCGTTTGTGTATATACATCTAATACAATCCATCCTAAGCAGGTGTAATCAATTCCAGCTGTGAAAAAAGAAGATTTGTTTTTGTGTACCTTTTGTTTTGTCTGCAATACTGGGGGAAAATTTCACAGGAAATGTTTTGGAGTTATTCAAAATAATAATTTTTGTTACCTTCCACCGTAGAGGATAATTATTTGACTGTGGATTTATCTCTGAGGTATGCTCTATGCCCAGAGAGACTGGAAACTGGAGTCGCGTCTAGTAGTAGAAGATACTCTTTAAACATTTCTTTAAGATAATAATTATTAATAGTTCACCATATATCTCAGGTTTATGAATGTTTGGTGGATGATTTATGCATACTGGAGGGGATAGTTGGACTGTTATGTTTAGTTGGTTTGAGGTATGATTTATATTCAATGGAGGATCATGAACTATCCCGGAAAGAATATTTTAAAGGCAGTAAAGAGTATGACCTTATCGCCGATCATATCCTGTTTAGTTCTTGAACGATCTTCAGAACAAGATCCAATCTAATCAAAATCATGATCACGTTTACACCGAAACGCATTCCTTATCTTTTAGTCCTCCTAGAAATCGTACAGCTCTGCAGAATAAACAACTTCCAATGAATCCAAAAATATCTTCAATTGTTGGAAATGCACATTGCAACAAAATAATAAAACCAAAAAACTGCAAAACAAAAAATAAAAATGCGGATGAACACTTGGAAATGTGTATTAATTATTACGTGTCAAGAATTTTGAAATTTCTCATCATTGATGGGTTTATTTTCTGAAGATCATTTTCTGAAGATCATCTAGCAAATCACTAGCACAACAAAACAAAAACTAAACTAAACTAAAAAAAAATAAAAGAAAAATTGATCGTGGAAAAGGAGCAACTTTTGCAAGTGAATGGTGGTCGAGAGTTTTGCCTTGTTGTAAAAAGCCATAGGCCTGCACTTGAGTGACTTGGTTGTACATATCTTTGTGCACCAGGTTAAAAGATTACTCCACTGATGCATGTTGGCTTTTATGCATCATCTTCTATGGATATATTAAACTATGCTCTCGCGCACTGATCTACTCCTGTACATGTGACAGATGATTAATGATCGAAATGCTCTTGCACTCTGGAGGTTTTCGCAATTTATATATGATGTGTGTGCGCAAGCTTAGAGCGAAATGCGCGAGCTCGCGGTATTTTCAAATGAGTTCTTTATTAGCTTTTGGTCTCTGATGATATTCTTTTGTAAATAATAATTGCCAAGCGCGGTTGAATTGCAGCAGGTAGACCGTGGTTTTATGGAAATGCAATTTTTACTTTGATTTTATTTTTTTTATTTTTTGCATAAAATGCAAAACGAAAGAGAATGGTTTTATTTGATCGTATTAGAAGTTGTTAGACAGTATTTTAGTTATACTACTTGATTTTCCTCACAAAATGATGATCTTTTATGGAGTTTCAAGAAATGTTATAATTGGTCTTGATGGTTATTGGTAGTAATAGCGGTTATATTTTTTAACTGGGACATCTAAGATTAAGGAAAGTGCATTAAAACAGCAATCCATGTTACAGTGGTGCACTGCATAAAGGCTAACACTTTCAAACTAATACTCCGGGTATCAAAGTATGTTAAGTATTGAGCAAAAAGTATCATTTAAAACTTAGAACGAACGTAGTAACGCCGGCTCCTCTTGACGGACTGCTGAACAGGAACATACTTGCGTTTTAGCTAGTTTTTTCCCCCAATTGATATGAATGTACTGCTTCTTGTTCCACAGAGAAATCAAAGGAGTTCTTTATTTAATTTGCTCTTGAGGGTACTATGGCTCCAACTAAAGGCCTAAATGACTACCAATGAGTACTTACTTAATTGCCTTCTAACGACACCCACTTTTACTGCCGCATGACTTGTCTATTGGGCATGCCCCGTCCACTCTGCGGGTAAGGCTGAACGCTTCGTGTCACTTTTTCGGTATAACACCTATCGGTATCTCAAGCTCTCTTCGTCATTCAGAAAAAACGGTTAGGCTCACTACAACGCAAAAAGGTCTTCTTTGACACAACCCCATGGTTTTGTGTCCAGAAATGGTTCCTCCCTGTACCAACGAGCTGACTTGGTCTATTCACAGATTGTTCGGTTCTCCACGAAGCTGACTTTTCTTTGGTTTTGTTTTGTTGTGGGGAAATTATTTATTTTTCCGACGTGAAACCAAACAGACATCAAAATAATTTCAGAGCTATTTCCTTCGACCCAAACTAACTTAAAAGATTCGAAACCAACTTTTTTTCCCCACCTAGCTGCTTTACAAACACTCGCCCTCCTCCCCCCCCGTTTTTATTTTCTTCTCTCCTTAAAAAATTCGATTTGATTAACCTCCTTTTCAATTGATGGATAGCGTCTGCAGTCCAAAAATACTGACAAAAATATTTATGTCAATGCGTATTTATCGTCAGGCTGGGCCTGAAGATCTTGGCCCGATTCCTGCAATAGTTCGAAAAAAATTTAAATTTGCTGTAATTTTAATTACCTATTTTGCACCCCAATGAATTTGGGTTGCTGACCGCTGGTAAAGGTAATAAACAGTAAGGGAAACAGTACACAACCTTTCTTAACTCCAACATTAATTTCAAATAATTTTTAAGTAGGCTTCGTAGGCCTTACATATTATTCTTAAATATTGTATATTTTGTTTTATTATATTACGTCGACCTTTTTTTTTCAAAATCCCCATATTGAAGCCTATTAACAGCTGTGTACCTAGAGCATTGATCTCGCTTACACGGATCCTATTAGTCCTAATATCTTCCTAGAAACAATCCTAAGCCATATACTAGATTGGATACTTGAGCGAGGGCTTACAGACAAAGTCCGATGTAGAGCCACGGTTTTCGCCATATGTCCCGCCATGGATTAAAGCACCAGAACAACTGCTTTTATACATTCCAATAGTTTCAGTATTGCAGCTGAATTTGTAGTGTTTCATATTGATCAATTCTAGCTGATTTTATTCAGTAGTTGCTGCCTTTTTTTCAACGTAAATCTCAAAGTACTGTCATTATTTAATCTCTTCTTCTTCTTCTTCACTCAATTTTAAAATAGGAAATTTTTTTTGAGACATTTCACCGATTACAGAATTATTTGCCACCCAACCAAATAAGATTTTTTTTTTTTTATGAAAAAACCAAGCTTAGGTGTAACCCTTTGTACTACCAGGGGGCAATTCTGGTTCGGTGCAGTGAAATCGTGAAAACACTTTACACGTTTACACCTTTGTTTGCGATTCTTATACCGTGCGAACCACTGTCAAAAACTTTGCACGATCAAAAAATTTTTACACCGTGAAATTTAGAGTGAAGTCGTGAAAAGTTTACACTTTACATTATGTACCTACTAGATTTGATAAACTGTCAGTTACTAGTATAAAAATTCAATTCAGCCTTTATTCAGCATTAAGTTTAGACGAATGCAACGAGAATCGCTTTTTCAGGTTGAGTGCAGTGATAAAGTGAAAAAAGGTGTGTAAAACGTCAAGTGTAAACTTTTTTTCACGTTTTCACTGCACCGAACCAGAATTGACTCCCAGTCCGTCATGTCGTTCAGTTCATGGTGCAATGTCTAGTAGTAAGCTTGGTTTGAAGAATAGAGGAGAATAGGAAAGGTTAGAGGGGGTCTGGAGGGTGTAGAAGAAAATGACGATGAACCTCACGTTTGAACTCTAAGATGTTGTACGAGTTCGGAAATACTGACTGCGGGAGATTATTCCACAGTCGAGTTGTTCTATTCATAAACGAACTTCTAAACCGTATTGTGCGTGAACGAGGGGGCTGTAGGGTATGGGGGTGAGCCGAGCGGGCTAGTCTTGTGTTGCGGGAAAAGTATTGCCGTGCAGGCAGGAGGTCCTGAATTTCGGTGACACAGTCGCCATGGTAATAGCGATAAAGTATGGAGAGGTATGGAGAGCTGCTACATTCCTACGGTGGCTTAAGGTGTCTATGGAGGCGCGAAAGGGGCCATCACCAATGAGTTTGAGGGCACGATTTTGCACCTTGTCGAGACAAGCCAAGGTGGTTTTTGGGGCGCCTGCCCAGATATGTGAGTTGTATTCGAGGCGCGGCCGGATGTAGGATTTGTATATTGTAGCCAATGCGGCTGGCTGGAGGAGGAACTTGCATCTCTTGAGAAATCCAAGGCATTGGGAGGCTTGTTTGGCGATTTGGAATATGTGATCGTTCCATCGCAGATGCTCCGTTAAAGTTACCCCTAGGATGTTGAGAGTTGAGTCAGCCGTTAGATTCCCTCCATCCACCGAGACAGGAGGAAGGTCGGTACAATTTTTGTTGTAGATCAGACAGTGCTTCGTTTTTGTGGCATTGAATTCGACGCGGTTCATTTCGCCCCAATGAAGAATCGATTCGATATCCCGGTTGATCGAAGCCGACATCAGTTGACGGTAGTAAAGACAAGGTCTGGCACGTGCTTGTCTTATATTGTCGAAGGAGTAAGAGAAATTCAGAGTACCGTCATCAGCGAAGCAGTGAAGTGGATTATCTAATAATCGATGTAACCTGTGTGCCTTGTTCGGATGTTAATAAATAAATTAATAAAAAAAACAATTATTTCGTAGTTCGTCCAGGAATTTGCTATATATGATTCAATATTTACTTAGATGTAATAATATTTATTTTTTAAAAGTTTACCGGTAAGTTCGGTTCTTCTGGATCTTTGTTTTACTTAAACCTAACTTAATAGCTTCCGTAATTTTATTGCTTATTAATATCCTGGTAAATATAGTCATTAAATTATCAGTATCCACATACTTAACTCTATACTCTTAACCATTAAAGATCACTATTTTTGAAAATATCGAGTTTGTCGCTTAAGTCTTTTGTATAAAATCAATCAAGTTCACAAATAGATTCACTTTTTTCCTAACTAAGTTTTTCTTGTTTACTTTTTACGATACAACCATTAAATATTGTTTTCCTAGACGTGATCATAAATTAAAATATATTGCAGATATTTGCAATATTATGGAATAAATGAAAAATGTTCTAAAATATGTACTAAAAAAATTATTTCCGTGTAGTTAGAGTTCAAGGATTATTCTCTTACTAGTTAACAATATTTTTCCTGGTTCCTGTTATTATTTACAAAACCTTGAATAGTTTTTGTTTTTCTTTCTAATGGCATCCCCTTAACGTAAATCCCGAAAAAACTAAGGTAAAGAATCGTGTACGTAATAAGATTTCCATAAATACGAGTAGATTAATAGTGTGTACGTTCCATCTCAAAAAGTGTGATTCGCTCAATTAGCAAAGTACACAAAACTCACTCAATCCGCATTTGATCTTTCAAGATTCCCTACACATGCGCCGACAGATAAAAGTGCGCGACCAGCTTAGAATATCTTAAAGTGATTCCTCGATTTTATTATTATCATTATTTTTTTTGTGTTTTTTCGTTTTTGTTTTAAGACTCTGAAAGTTTTGTTTGATTTAAAATGTATTCCATAATCTATCCACACTTACATAAATTTTATTCCAAATAAAAATGTCTGACGTTATTGGTGGTGGAATAATTTACCAGGAAGTTTAAAAATAAAAAATACGAGGACGGCAAACTTTTATAATGATGATATGGAGATCGTAAACGTGTGAACCAGAATATGGGTGGGAATTTTCGATTCCCATTTAAACTTAACTTCTATTAGTTTTCACCTCATGATTTTTGTTTTTTGGTTTTTTTGTTTTATGAATGCTCTCGTTTCTGATATATGAAGTTAAGACAAAAAAACTGATTAATTTTTTATAAGCAAAACTAAAACAAAATGTACATATTAGAAAATTTAAATAAAAAACCAGTCTTGTCAACACTAAGTGCTTATAAATCACATCGGCCACCCACATCAGTTTATTCAATATATAGATTTTGTGAGGATGGATATCGAAAAATTTCAATTAACTTGTTAGGAAGACATTTTTTATCTTAGAGGAAAATATTATAAATAATTTTCGTGAAACAATATTTTATAATAATCTTTGATTTAAGCACAGAAATGATTTCCATGCAATATTTCCCATGCGACCGACGACGCCTATTTTAAACTATTTCGGTTTTTTTTTCTCGATATGTTAATTGAGTGTTGATATATTAGTGATAACTGGCACGGGGAAAATTCCAAAATTTTTGCTATCATCTCTTCTTTAGTAGCTCAAGCTATACAGCACGAGAATATTATTAAGATAAGAAAAAAACTAGTTTTGAGACATCGAGTTTATTTGGTGAAAACAATTTGAGATATGAATTTCAATTCTTGTCGTCACAGCGGGAGACACTGAGAAATTTGAATAGAATTTTTTTAATATAGTAATAACATTTTTCAGGACACATAAAACCAGGATCTAATGTCACAAAGGAACATTCTGTGTATTTTATTATGACAAAAATTAAAGTTGTTGAAAACTTGATTTTTTTACCCGATATCTTCTTGTTTTGTATATCACGCACTTTATCAAATTATCAAAGTATACCTGCAATCTTGGATTTTATGCATAGTAGTCTTGGTTGATATTTACCGTATAAACGGTGTTAGATATTTCATGAGTGTTTTATGGTCTAAAATGTTTAGGCAAATAGTGACTTTGAAATATGATTAAAAAGTCGAAGCGGTAATCGGAAGTCAAAAAATGTTCTTCGTTTCTTGCCGATAGATAATTTTGTGCAGTAGCGTTATTGGGAATTTTAAGAATTTTGTAATTAAGATATGGTAATCCGATCGAAAACCTTGCTGAAATCAATATAGACAGCATCAATTGGAAGACCCTTCTCTATACCACAAAGTAGATCTGACATCAAGAAGCTCGATGTTTTCCAAATGAGATGCTTGAAGCAGATTCTCCATGTCTCACTCCGCGATCACCCTCGAAACGGGAAAGTTAGCCAAGATGCGATCAACAGACACTGATCGAAGAAGAAATACAAAAACGTTGACTACGGTGGTTTGGACCTTATTTGACGAATGGATGATAGCCGCTTGCCACGTAAACTTCTCTGGCGAAATCATCCGGCAGACTGGAGAATTCAGCGATTGGCACCAAAGAAATCCTGGCTAAAGAATATCGAGGGCAACTTAAAGAATCAACGATTTATTAGTTATCGATACTCGAGACGTCGACAAAAATGGCCGAGAATGATGAGGAACGAATCTAACCTCAGCAATCTCGCGACGCTTATGGAGAGAGCTTAAGTAGAGCAATATTAGTCTGCTCTCATAACGCGGAAGAGTAAGTGTGTTATACCAAGGGGGGTGGCTGAGTGCAAATCGGACAAACTTCCTTTGAACAGATTCGATTCTATCAACATGGGAAGAGAGTAGTAAGGAGATCATACCTGGGAGGCGTATTCAAGCAAGGTCCTAACTAAAGGTACGCACAAGTCTTTAGTTATGATGGGGTTGTTGAGTTCCTTGGACCATGTTTTTATAAATACCAGGACTTAATGGCCCTTGAAAGAGATATAATTGATGTGGGTGGAGAAATCCAATTTACTTTCTAACCTTACCCTAGATCGAATACAGAGTTAGACCCTGTTGTCGAGAAAAGTATAGTCGTAAGATAAAGCACCACGTTTCCTAAAGAAGGTCATGAGCTCACAATTACTAATATTATGAACCAGGTTGTTATTAGAACATCAAGAATAAACGGTGTTTAGGTCTGCTTGAAGAAGTTTGCAATCCTCTATACTCCTTATGTGGCGATACAGTTTGATGTCATCAGCGTAAATAAGGATTTTACAGTGCCCTAGCAGGGTTACAATGTCATCAATTGATAAAATAAAAAGGAGAGGGCCAAGATGACTGCTTTGTGGGACACCAGAGGATGTTTGGATGTTTTTAGATTTGACTCCGCGGAATAGAGCTCGGTAGGCTCTGTCATCTAAGTACGAACCACACCACACTCGCTGCAAGAAATCCATTAAGTATTGCCGGAGTATGTTTGTATCTGATCTTCCAAGCTGTAAGTAAAAGTCCATCTGAGTCCAGCAAGTTCTGTCTTCCTGTGAATCTCTTTATTGCTCGATTGCATGATATGATCACATTCCGTTCTTCGAGAACAAATTTAACCCCACAAAATAATTTGGAGACACAGAAAAATTTATATCACGATCGATGATCTACACGCATTTCTATCGTTTGACGTTTAATTGCAGTGGTTGGAATAAAAATATCAATTCAACTTACTATTTCAATTCTACAAATGGCCAATATAACTGTTGCATATTGCTACTATTTGCTGCTCTAGGGTCAGTGGCGGCGCTTTTATAGGTGCAAATGGTGCACTTGCACCGGGCGCAATTAAAAAAGGACGCAATTTCAGAAATTCTGTAAGTCTGTACCCGAACTCATGTGAATCGGGGCGGAAGAAGTTACACTATATAATTTTATCGTATTACGTAAATGCTCGTGGGATTAAAAGGGTCTTAAATTAAGTAATGAAGAACTACAAGGCCAGAAAAAAAAAGAAATGAAAAAATATACGTCGAGAAAGAAGAGTATCGTGTTCGGCGAAATTCTGCAGAATACAGAATTTATCGGAAAGTCGCAGGTGCTTTCATATTTGCGAAAGGAACTTGCATCGGGCGCATTTCCACTGAGACCCAATTTTTTCCATTGTCCTTCATTGAGATCAAAAAATGAGAAGCGTACTGGCATACTGCACCGGGCGCATAAAACCCAAGCGCCGGCCCTGTCTAGGGTAACATAACCTACCAAAATTTTCATGAAATTTGTGTTTAACTCTTTTTGCAATAACTTGACTTTTTTTGATTTTGCTTCGTTTTATCGTGCTCTAATTATGTTATTACATAATTTTGTTAAAACGTTTCTTTCTTTTATATGTTTTGTCTGAGATCAATACTTTCCTTTCCACTTGAGCATATTCAGGAACATCTTCACTTTCTTCATTAAATATTTCCCGTATATTTTCAGTGATTGGAGCCACATTTGCGATGATTGGTTGAATTATTGATTTTGTTGATTTATCTAAAAAAAAAATATATCGCCATTATAAAAAAAAAATTGAAATGTTTCAATAAATCTAATACAATCATATCATCGATCATCTAAACCGATCCTCATATCATTTATCTTCAGTCTCGTGAAACATTTCAACAACGCATTTTTTTCGTAATGAAAATCAATGAAAATCTCTTAAAACAATTTTATGGAATCATAAACAAATTATATCTACAAAGCAAATCAAACAAAATCCTGAAATATAAGTTTATCTAAATCGACACGATCAGAAGACGAAAAAAACCAAACCACATAATCTCCCATATCGAATTTCTTCTTAAACCCACACACAGTAGCATTAAAAATGAATAAATACTGAGATAAATTTCTTCTGTTTTAAAGCGAAAATAAAGCACGCGCTTGGAAATATTGAGAAAAACTTGCTGAAAAAATTGCTGTGTTACTTTTTTTTTTTTTCAAATAATCTAAATTTGTTGATATTATCACCTTGAAACCAGTTTCCTACAAGATAAAATTGGCCCTCCAACATAAATATTCCTGTGACGTACACAATTATTATCAAATATAAAAGTATATTAATAAAAACATATTCTCTCAACTTTAAGATGGATTGTAAAAAAAAATAAAAAAATATAGATAGTAAAATAATAATAATACAGAGCAAAAACAACAAAAGGAGGAAATTTCACAAGATCTCTATTAATTCTAACCTCGAAATTGCAGCGAAATGCGGAAAAAGATGAGATTGATATAATTTTGGTGCTATTAATTTCATAGTTTTTTTTTTTTTGATGAGCGCCTATGGCTAGTTCTGTTTTTTTTGTTAAAGTCAGTTTTTGATAGATAGAAGATTGAAGATAGATTTCTTGGTGCTTTCGGCAATTTTTTTCTAAGAAATTGAAATGATCACTTAAAAAGGCGCTTAAAAGGCGATCGTGATAGTGTTAAATCATCACTGTTTGATTTTTGTTATAAACCGCTCAAAAAGTAATCCCGGAATTGTGTGGCTGTGGTTTTTTTCTTGGATATATTAAGTTTTAAGGTTGATTCCATGAAAGATAAAAAAAACAAGTGGTAAATGGTGGGCAAACCATTTTAGAGATATATATGTTTTTTTCCTCTTCTCTTAATTGCATTTTTATAGTTTCGCTGGAGCATTACATCATTTTTTCTTTCGGAACTAAATTTAGAATAATGATGCAGTTCTTCACCGATCTTCATTGTTAAAACATTTCCTTTGAAAAAACCAACCCAATTTATCATAAACTTGGAATGTTCTTATTAGTTTTGTTCCCATCTTTGTATCTTTTTTTTTATAATAAGTGCTAAAACTCATGTAAAGAATTTCAGTTCCGACAAAAGTTTGAAGAACTTTAGACATGCGATATAACCTTGACTAAAAATTTTTATAATGATACTTTTGTGGCTTTCAGTTTTTTTTTTCTCCGGGGTATGGTATTATTAGACCATACCAAAAAGTACAGACAGTTTTTTTTTCCTAAAATCATATTGAAAACTAGCGAAAGTAAAAACTGATCATCTAACCTATCAACAAAAAAAAAATACAAATTTGTACCTTAGAGGCATTGTATTAAAAATAACACTTTTGAAGGAAATATATAACGCTTTCGGGCATTTTTTAGATTATATCATTCCACACAATTATTTTGATTAATAACGATAAATGACTTTCTGAGAAAAATAATTAATAACAAAAAAAAATTAAAAAATAACGTGTGTGCGAATGACTTTTTATAACGTATATATACCTATTGTTAATACAACAACAACAAAAAAATAACTTGTGGAAGTTCATATCAAATATTATAGCACATACCATAAAAAATAATACAGGAAAGTCATTTTGTGGTATAAGCTTGCGACAATTGAGGAAGTCGTCTTGAAAATTACATGGAAAAGTTATAAAGAACAAGGTTAAAAATATCTTTAAGGGTATTGTATGTATACTATACATTGTTGTTGGTACTTAATTGGCTCAATTTGTTACAATTGCGAAGCAATTTTTTTTTTGCTATTTTATATTCGTCTCTATACAACACACAAGTTCACAAAATAATAATAATTTTTCTTGTGTGTTTGGAGATATCAAAAACTAAAGTCAGTCGTTTTATGTGGTGTGTGACCTTCATGGTTGGTTGATTTTTATGAATTGAGATGATTTTTTTGCTTAAAGAGATTGCGTTTTTTTTTTTCATAGAGAAGTTATGCAATTTTCTTTTTTTTCTTTCTAGACATTTAGCATAACAAAAAGGAATTAGATTAATTTTTTGTATTTGTAAGATTAAGTAGGTTAAAGTTCATTGAGGAAGAGTATGACATGACATGTGACAATTTTTTCAAGTTTTTTTTTATCTTTTGTATCTAAACTATATTATTAAACAAATAAAAATAAGACAAATATCGCTGCTAGGGACCATATACATCAACGAAGATAAGTCATACTATCGTATTCTAAAATTGTGACTAGTCATAAGTCACAAGCTTTGGCTGCTCGCGCTTACTTCTTATGAGCTTCTGATTTAGATTCTATGTCAATGTTGACAGAAATCACGCCTACTTCACTTATTCTTCGCAAGTTTCTACGTTACTTCTCATTTAGTATATAGTCCTTCAGGTTAAGACTCATCGCAGAATAGTGATTGCTTTGTAGCTTGTGACTGCTTTTAGAATACGGGGGTTAGTTGTAATGTAATCAAAAATATCAACCAACGACAAAATCTAGAGGTTTGAAGATAAAATGAGGAGTGGGCGAACAAAACGGCACATGTCCAGTTTTGCAAATTGTTCAGAAATCGCAAAAAACTGTTTCTGCCTCTGAACTGATCACATTAACTATTTATGAGTATGGTAGGTTGTGCTACTATTTGAACTCATTCAGACGGAAAATTTTTTTTTTAAATATGTTTAATACTTTAAGAGAAAAAATTAAAACAAAGATGGACATGTGCCCTTTTGAAGGACACAACTGGGACATGTCCCGTTTTGTTAAACCCTTGAATGGACATGTGTCCTTTTGCAGGAACCCAACTGGACATGTTTTTTTGGTTTTTAGCCTCTTGGGGAGCTCCCTGGCCCCCTTAGAGGCAAGGGGGGATTTTTCTGGTATTTTTTCCTAATATTAGGGACTGTTACGCAAATTTTAAGGGGTCATAGTGCCCCCTACGGCTTGTTTTGGGGCCGTGGGAGGCAAAAGTGAGATAAATTTTAGTGCATTTTTAGTGCATTTTATGATGCATATACAAATCGATGTAATTAGAGCCCCAGGTGAGGTGCAATGAACTTCCATTGTTGATTGAAAACTTTTTTGTATGAAATACGTGCCCTTTTGAAAATCCACATTAAGGAATGGTTAAAAAAAGGGAATATTCGTAGGACATATGCCTTTCTGCAGGGAAACCGTTACTTTGCTAACAAAAAAATATTACATGAAAGTGATTTTTGAAGTGTCTGAGATTGAAATTAGTTGCAGTTTAGTGTAATGAACACGATTCCGTCAAAACACTGAAAACGGCCAACCATGGACATGTGCCGTTTTGTTCGCCCACTCCTCAAATAATGATTTTACACTCACTTTTTTCAGGTGTAATATTTTTAAATCCAAGTTATTGGAATATGTATCAAATTTGACAGCACTACAACTAGCAGCACTACTAAAACCATTAACTTCCAACTACTAAACCGGAAAAATATTATTCAAATGATTTTCGACAATGTTCGAATGGCATTTGCAAACCCTAAAAAGAGAGAGCATGACAATTGAAAAAAAGTTCATTTAAAAATCGGTGTGAAAAAAACCCGCCCTGGTACCATGACGTTTTCTTTCTTACATTTAGACCTATCAGGGCTAAAGGGTTCACAGCATGTGCACCAGATAAAAGGGTGAGGTGCGGAATAATAGTCAATTTAGGCTATACTCAAAAGTTACTTAATAAAATCTATGTGAACCAGATCATCTGGAAAAAAATATATAGGAACGACACACATTATTCAGCTACCACAACTACTTAAAGCTAATAAATACTATTTATTTCTTTAAACAAAGTGCGCTTATTTATAGCAAAAATATGAGAGCGAATTTGTTGTCACTTAATTAAGGTACTCTTAAGTCTATATTTTAGTGTAGGTGTAATTTAATCCAATCCTCAAGGTAACATCAAGCATAGAAAAGGAAAATGTTTTAAATTCATTTTAAAATGTTACACACCGAAATCGCTCAAAAAAATTAAGGCATTCAGAGTGATTTTTAGTGCAGACAAATTGAATATTTAAGCTCCTCCACCTGCAGTCGCCAAAGCACCAAATTTATAAATCACTCTGACTTTGGTCCAGAGCCTCAGTTAGTAACATCCCCCCATTTGTATTAGAAAAATATGTTTCCCTAGTTTTAAACTTACTATTGGAGCACTCAAAAATCTCTCCGAATACCACTAAACAATTTTGAAGGGTTTTGGTCTGGAGCCCATCCCAAAAAAAATAAAGTAAAAATAAGAACTCGCCCAGAACAGGCACGCACAAGATCAGAATGCCTGTATGACAGACGAAACAGCCACGGTACGCCTGAGTAAAAATTCTACTTCTCTACAGTCATGAACGAAATAGTCCATGTACGGTACGTACGTTCACAATTTTCTATAGTAAACGGAGCAAAATAGAAGGATACCATTAAGCACATACTGTAGATCGGTTGTTGTTCGATTGCTTAGGTCAAGCAGCATTGGACGTAGTTAGTACTAAGTTGGGGGACTGGTTGATAGAGTTCACGGTCCAGTTTCATGCCAGTCTCGGTCCAGTCAAATATTTTTATGGTTTCGAGTGTGACTGGTATGGGAACGAAAGTGTGAACAAGCCAATTGCTTTTCCTATAAAATTATTGACTGCACCGAGACTGTCATGGACCGTGGATCGGGAATGGAATGTGGATTACACATAAAACAAATATACGATTTTCACATTCCAACGCCTTCAACTGGGATCAAAAGATTTCGTTATATTACTTTTAATGAAACATTAAGGAAAACAAGAACGTTTATTCGTTCTTTCACGTCTATCGTCACGACACATCGACTTTATCAGTTTACTATTGTACGCTTGCTTGCTACTAGGTACGCTTGCTGAAGTCGACCGGTTCCCCACTCTTTTCCTCCCATACACGTCTTGTAGACTGCTTTTTATTATGTGAAAAAAATCAGTCTAAGGTATCACCCATTGTACAACCAGTTTGTCATATTGTTCAAATCATGGTGCAATGTCTAGTAGTAGATAAGCTTGATTTGAGGGATAGAAAAAATACGATATGTTCGCGGTCTGCGAGGTCATAATTGGCCATAGGGGCTAACGAGAAACCGTCTTGTTACAGATGTAGCGTGCCCCCTTTTTTCTTCTATTTCCTATCATTTTTCCTCTCTAACAAGCCACAAAAGTTGTGCGTTTGGTATAAGGACAGCACGTAGTCTGACTCCCGAACGAGAAATGGCAATTTCCCTTACACCCCCATTTAACGCTGCCTCTTCAAAATAGATTATTCCAGGCAGAGCCGTCACTGGGGTCTTTTTCGGCCGGTGCGCAATACCATATTGCACCCCCCCCCCCCCATTAGCTCATATCCTTCCTTTTCTAAATCGTAATTTCTAATATTGCGCCCGATTCAAGTGCACCATTAGCACCTATGAAAGCGCCGGCCCCAGGCTGAAAACCAGTTACTACTGCGCATGGCTAAGATGTTCCAATCGCACTATAAAGCTGGAAACAGAGGATGCATGCGTGCGGTGCGTGTGTCGATGGATATTATAAAAATGCTTGCAATCAAATGCGATCGGAAAGGAACTTATTCGACGAAAAAGTTGGTCTACTTCCACCTTGAGTCATAACTATCTGTCAGCGAAAACTTGCCGCATAGTCCGAATCGACCGCACGCATTGAACGCCAGCAGGTATCTGTGTGCTAAAGTGTGCACCCACATGTGGTATTTTATGGAAGAGTCACACTCAAGGGGTCGCACGCACTGAATGCTAGCATGTATCTTTTTCCAGCTAAAGTGTACACCTGCTTTTTATGGAAGAGTCACACTCAAGGGAGCAAAGAGCCGCCGTTTGCCCACCACTAGTTCAGAAATTTGAAGTTAAGAAAAATATCCCAAAAAAATGTTTCTCACTGCCACATACTGTAAAAACCTCAAATTTGATTTAGGAATTTATTGTGTAACCACTCAAGATACACCAACAATGACGCTATATTTCTTTAGCTTAAACTGAAGTAGCATCAACAACATCAACTTACCAAAAAAAATACCGATTATATTCTAAGAAAGATCCAAATCTAAAAATGCACCTATAAAATTACTATAATTTGAAAATACAAAAATTAACACAAATATTCCATTAATTAACCTTGAACATCTCCCATATCACGTTCGAATTTTGACCCAGAACGATCAAAACATTAATAATTACCGCCACGATCAATAGCCAATTCTGCAATCACCTCATATACTTTGGTGTGCTTTAAAAGGCAAATAAGAAAAACGAAAAACGAAATGGAATGAAATGAAATGAAAGAAAGAAAAAACAAAACGTAAAATCATCCTACGATAACGATTGTCTGACTATGTTTTTTTTTTTTTTTGAAAATAAAAAAAAGCATGGCAAAATGCCGACAAAACGATCAGTGTTTAAATGGTTGGTAAATTTTTGCTATCCCCCAATACAAGACACTATGTATACTGGTGGTAGATGGTCTATAGTCTCATATCTCTCTATACTAATATACTATAGCATCCTTGGTTAACAAAATGGTAAATAGAGCGTGTACGACCAGACAGACGTTACGAGAGCAATAGTTACGCTGTAAGAATACGGAATGATCATTACAAAAATATGTCTTAAAACTACTACCAAACCAACTGTCCGGGGGCATAAGTAAATGCGTTGTAACGACGCATAGTGAATTGTTTTTTTTTAAATAAAATTCACAACAGCAGTTTTATTTACACATTGGATTACTACAATTCTTTATTCTTTGGGTGTTTTTTTTTTATTTATTTTTCTTTACCTAGATAGTACGAAAAAAAAGAAAATGGTTAAGGTCTACTCTATTTTTCTGAAGTGAATTTTAAAAGCTTCTTGCGTCTTTTTTTTAAAGACCAAAACAACCAACGAAAATCAAAAGTCCGGGTTACCTACCAGACTGGAGAGAAGACGAAAAAAAAAATAGTATCTCACGGTTAGTTGCAAATGAAAATGAAATTTTCGTTGTTGTTTGTCTGTTTGCTTATTCGTCTGGAGAGACTTTGTTTTGTTCTTGGGTCTCTACTCTGTTATTTTTTTTTATTTTTTTTTCTTGATCGTCTTATACAATATACTATTAAAGTAAGAAGAAGATGAAGGATAAAATGCACGCAAAATGAGTCCAACATAACAACAAAAACTGCATATGCTAGCATGATATTTCAAAAATATGCTTTTTGTTGCCCTTTTAGTATAACAATGCTCAATAGTACTGCCTGTGATCGTACGTACACACAATGGTGATCGATGTGCGCAAAAATATGACTTGCAAAAATACCTGCCTATCTAACAATATCTCTAGGCTATGCCTTCTGTATGTGTCGAAACAGCATTTTCCTGGTTTATTGTAGACGATCATAATATCTAAATCGGATCATCCCGATATAATAATAGATCAGACATGATCGATGATCTTTTTTTTGATATTTTGGTAAAGATCATTTGTCATATGACTAAATGACTGAAAAATATCGCATTATACCCAGAAAAATTTGTTCAGAAAATTTTGTTTTTGTTCTGTTCAGGAGCAGTTCTATATAAACGATCATGACTGATCACACCTTTGGGATCATAAAAAGGAAGCAGAGATTATTTCTCTTGTCTACCAATATTTTTCGGGGATTACGCGAAAATAAATTCTCATCATTCTCATACATATTAAAAAAAATATACTCCAAAAGGCAGGAAACTTATACTACCAGAACGAAATGGACAAACGTCTCCCTCTCTCTCTCTATCTACACAAAATTTTCATACAAATGAGTTGATTACGATCAATTTAAATTGTACCAAGGTTAAGAGAGCGCTGAGATATTTTTTTTCTTCGTCTGTGCGTTTCCAGGTGATCTTGCTACAAACCGTGACTAAAATAATAAAAAGGTTAAATTTGGTGGAAACCGTTTTTGTTGTTGCGCCCATTTTTTTTACGCGGTAGTTTTTCGATGAAGAGATTTTTTTCTTTCGGTTGCACTTGTACTAGGTATAGAGTAGCGCTATGGTGTTTGGTTCAAGTAGCCAGTTTTCACGGTGTTGTACACTATCATGCTATTAGGGGTAAACAAGATCAATATTTTTCTGCTTGATTGACTGTAATTCAATTTTGATTGAATCGATATTACTTAATTGGTCTAAAAAAGTTTTTTTTTGGGGGGTGCTAGAAGGTTTTACGTCATGCTGTTTGAATTAAATTGTTGTGAAGAGTTTTGTATAATTTTTTTGCTAGTATTATTTTAGATATAGGTAAATTGTAAATTACGTAACTTTATACTATTTTAAGAATTTTTCAGTGTTCTAATGTGTATTCTCTTTTGTCCACGTCTTAATTAATACTAAAGAATGAGACTAGATCACTATGTATGTATAAAAATAGATATTTATAGTCGAAAAACAAACCTGTAAGTAAGAGTTCTACTTGTAACATGCTCCCGATCCGTGTAATCAATGTCATATATTCGTATTCAATTGTTAAAACAATTGAATTTGCAATGATGCAATGGGCGCATCCAGCGCACTCAGCGGAAAAGCCGCTTAGCTGAACAGCACAGCTTAAAAAGTAACTCAGCGATATGTGTCGGCTGGATGAGATAACTGATTTTAAATATATTTTGACAGCTAAATATATTTTTTCTATTTTAAATGACATCAATTCACTACCGCTGAGCTACTTAGCATAATATTTTTACGCTGAGAAATTTGCCAGCCGCTGAGCTAAGCGGCTTAGTTCAGCTAGCCATCCAACGAGCTCAGCACTTAGCCGCTACTCAGCTGCTGAGTGCGCTGGATGCGCCCAATGAATTTGTGTAGAATTAAAGTATAGAACGTAGGAACGAAAGTCGAATTCTGGATGATGGAAGTATGAGTTTTTGGGTTATGTGATCTTTCGAAATTCATTCATGTAAATTATTTCAAGAAACTTTAAAGAAACTAATGCAACGTGCAAATATGTTAATACTAGATAGAACACGGGACGCCTCGCTGAATCCATAATCCAATAGTATGGCGTGCGCCAAAACAATTGGGAATCTCAAAATCGCTTTTCCATGGGCAGTAAGAGTCTCAAATGCATTGTCTTGGTCAGGGAGAGTGAGAGAGGGGACAGTTGCCCGTAAACGAATTTCGAACCAGAAATTACAATGCGCCGTTCGTGCCCTTACTGTTCTTAAAGCTTTATATACTGCCATGGCTTCCTTCTTTCAATGCCTAACTGAATTCCTATTTTAGCAAAAATTCTTGAATTCTTATCTTTAACAAAAAATTTAAACTGCTTGTATTTCACCATCTTACATCTCCCAATAGTTCGTAAATGATTGTTCCATATACATTTATACCATAAAATTTGATGTTCTATGTAGTATTATTGATGTCGATTCTGAGACCTGAAAAAATATCGTTAAAGCCGTGATCAAGCAGACAAGTCCGAGTAAAGCCGTTTAGATCTTTTAGATGCTAGATAATATTTGGGGCCTGTGCTGCATTTTTCGAAGTTTTAAACGCCTTCGTAATTTAATTGTAGCAAAACTTAAAGAAGCCAAGCGCAATTTTTACTCCCGAAAGTTTGATCAATCCCGATCCTTCAAAACAGTATGGAAAAATCCGCGCACTTTGGGTGTCCACTCTAAAAATGAAGCTGCAGATGACAGAAACTCGCGAAACTGCAAGCTCCTTCAAATAATATTCACAATTCTCTTGATGAACGTCACATTTGATGTCTGTTACTACTTGATTTTTCGAAAGCTTTTGATAACCTCAATTACTCTTTGCTGTTACAAAAACTATACTCTAAAGTCGCTTTCTCTGCAACTACTCTTAAGCTTTTGCAGAGCTTTTTAACGAACCGCTCGCAAAGAATTAAACTCGGCGACTCTTGTTCCGCCAATTCTTTACTTAGCTCTGGGGTTTCGCAAGGCTCGATTCTTGGGCCATTTTGTTTAGCATTTTTACTAATGATCTTATCTTCCTCTAGTAATAAAGCTTTCTAAGGTCTACGCCAAAAGGTCAAATCCATAATTGTGTATAGAAGATTGCGGCTGACTTGCAGAATATCTCAAGCGGGTCCATTCTGGAGCTCCTGTCCAAGCCTATTCAACCTATTAGAATTCTGTTTTGGCCTGCTCCCTTAATGATTATCATAAGTTTAGGCTTTTGCGTTTATTTCACGAAGTCCTGGTGAAACAAGCCCAATTTAATTTAAGACTGGCAGTGCGCCTTTTCTGACCTGGATTTGAAGCAGGTTCTTCTTATGTGACTCCTGGGCAATCACGTTTTTGTGGTTAATAAAAAGGCCATAGAAGGCCGACTTCTGGGGCTTGTTTCATGTTTGTGTAAAGGGCTTAGACATACGAACTCTCATGAAATGCAGCGAATGCTGTACGACCACACTTAAGCTGCTCAGCTGCTAGCGGTTTATTCTTAGAGGATCTCACACAGCGTGGCTGGAGACTTACAAGATCAGGACAGAATTTTTAAATCAAAGAGGCACGCTTCCTTGTACTGTTGACGGTTCTATTATTGGTTGCAATGTCAGACAGTAGGGTTTGGTAGTAAAGATAGTAGGGAGAAGAGTCAAAGAACTGACAACATCAATACTACACGACAGAGCACCTAGCTAAGTAGCCCGAATACGGCACCACGGCTTAATCGGTTAATATCAGGGTACCAAAGTTATCTTTAGTTCGGGTCTTAATCTAGCCGATGCTACACCACCTTTTTCATCTCGTAGTCTGATACTGCTGGCGTTACATACAGCCTTACTCAGCTGATTAGCAACATTCACTTATTTCAGGGGGTGTAACACTCCGGTGAGGCTCCCGAGTAAAAATAAAAAATGACCTTAAAACGGGCGAACACCGGCCGCTTCGGTTTCTAAGGGACACGGGCCGTAGAGTTTTTAACCATGGACGGCCAAACTTAATCAAAAGATTTAAGAGGACGAGTACTAGTCTATAAACCTGGGCATAAGCTCCGGATTTCATGAGTGAGTGAGTGAGTTTTGTTGGGGAGCGAAAGTCATAGTTTCCCCCAAAATGGTTTTTTTGTTGATTAGTTAAATTGCTTCAATATGTATAAACGTGCCGGTTTGCCAGGTGTTCGCCTTGAATATAAAAAGAGGGAGGATAGGATTCCTTTTTTGTATGCGCTCATTTATTATAGGAGAACTCAATTGCATTTGGGTGTGTAAAAATATCTCTACATACGGGGTGTAGTGATGAAAATAACAAAACAGCCGGCTGTGGAAAGGTTTTGGATAGACGAACAAAAAATCGTAGGGGTGGAGTGGAGGGGGAATAGTGTAATTCTTGGGGTAGTACTTTTTGAAATGAAGTTGAAATTTTAGTTACAAAAAAATAAAAACTTTGACGACTCATAACTTTGGAAGTTGGTGGGTTGGAAACTGGACTTTTGTAGTTTTATGTGGATATTTGTGTGTGTATGTGGTGTACGACCGTACAATCCTGCAAACAACCTTCTAATGTCCGTCCCATGGCCGCGGACTATGTTTTAACTACGGCCGGTGTTCGCCCGTTGTATGGATTTTTCTATTTTTACTCGAGCTGACTCTCGCTTTACCTTGAGAATGACTTAATGTTATCTGTGATCGTTCCGCAATGGAGAGGAGCAAGGACTCGTTGAATAGACCTACGTTGCTTGAGCAAGCAAGTATGAACGACAAATCTGTATCTGTATACTGCTGAGCCTGTTTAAGTAGTTTGGTCTGAAGATCTGGGGTATATGAGTTGCTAAGAATAATGAAATAACGTTTAATTGCAATTGGTATGATAGAAAATACCCGAAAATAAGTGATTAATACTAGCTAGTAAAACTTAAACCTGCTTTCATCTTCCGTTAAGCAAATTGTTGCCAAATCCGATTAAGCTTAAACTGTGCTCAAAAAAAATTACAAATTACCAAAACGTTTGCTGGCTGGGTTGACACTGATTATTGTCAGTCACATTAACATATTAAAGGCAAAAATCTTTTTGCTACTTAAATTACACCTTAACAAAAGCATTCAGAAACGACGAAAAAAAATAAGCGTAACGACTTACAAGGTCTCTTCACTTTTTCATTCATCGTTAAACACAAAAAACAAAAAAAAAACGAAGAAAAGATATTTTTGAGGCCAAATACGGATTTCTTAAAGGGTCAAGTACCGTCACAAGACAGCCAGAAAATCTACGGGTTTTGTGTGTAATAATAATGCTACCAAGCTACCGCGAGAGAGCTAGCATACACTACCAACTTATAACGAGCCAGCCAAAACAGCCGCTAACCATCCTTCAATTATGGAGCACAACCTTAGTCACCGAGACCGGCCAGGGAACAATGACTCACCCGCACACTCTATTGCCACTAATTTATTTTGATGCCAAAAAGTTTTCAAGAAGCTACACACACACCATAAACTTAAGGAATGGATGGCCTGCATTCTTTACAAGGTTGTCATGAGGAAAATATTTAACAATTTGTCAAAGTGCCTCTGTTGTTTTTGTTGTTGTTGTTGTTGCTGCTGCTGCTTCTTAAGTTTCTTCTTTTTACGTGAAGATGCTTTTTGGATTTGAATGAGAATATGCTTTGGCCTGTTGGTTTGGTTTTGTGCTGCTTTTGCCAGGGTATCCCAACTGTCTTCAATGCTTCGTTTTTTTCGTGCTTCATCTTCACCGTAGTCGTAGTCTTCTTCTTCTCCTTCAGAAAATACGGTGTTTGTGTGGTGCCCAGTGAAGCTTTTTAGTCAATTGCTTTGAATTTGGTGCAGCCTTGGGAAGCATAAATCTTCTCGCAACAACGGTTCAGAAGAATCGGTAGAGCGCAAAGGTTATGTAACGATTTTTTTCTCTCTCGCATCTTCGTTCTTCTTAGCTGCTTTTGTCCAACTCACGTTTTGTCGTCTGCGCAGCCGTCGCCGTCTTAGACGTTTTATATCCACCTTCAAATATTTTACCTTTCTTTATTTTGGTCGGTTTGAGTAGTGTACCTGGGATTATATATATGTACATATATATTTTTGCACTCACTGCGCCTGGCATTTTTTCGTGTATCATTCTGCTGCGCGGCTTATGGGATTTCCGCTGTGCTTGCTGCTGCTGCACTGTGCTTCTTAGTATGGTTTGTTGCTGTAACATATATATATTTTTTCTTCATTTTTTTTTGTACAGACAAACAGATTTTGGAGTTATTTCGTGTTTTCATTTTCATTTTCAGTTCCATGCTGTTGAATCTGAGTAAAACGTATTTTTTTCGTCGTCGCCGTCTTATTTTGCTATGGAGGTTTTTATTGTGTGAAGAATGTGATCTTGTAGTTTATTGCAAATTTAAATTAAGTTCAAGGTCAAAGTCTTTTTGATTTTATTTTTATTTTTTCTCTCATTTTATTTCTGTAAACGAACCGTGAAACATCTTTTGAATTTAGATCAATTTTTGTGGTACCATGAGAACCAAAATTTCTTTTTTAATATCACAAAACTAATCAAAATTCATTACATTCTCCACAAAATATAATCAATATACAATTTAATATAGTAAAACACATCAACAGAAGAAAAAAACCGAACTCTTTTCAAAGAATGATTTCCTCAACACTCACACTTTAATAAGCTCTGATCAATGATTTATTTATAACCGCAGCACAAGCACTTAATTAACTTTTAAATCTGAAGGTGTTGTACTTTTATCATATTTACATATCTTCACTTTTTTTCGTGTTATGCTTTTTGCTTCTGTTGCGAGTGAGTGGCCTGTTTTTGTTGTTGTTGCTGTTGTATAGATTAATTTAAATTTACATTAATGAACGGCTTAATCCATTTGTAGAAATTGGTTTATTGAATCATAGACATAGAATTGTTGAGAAGAAGATGCTGCTCCTTTAGATTTTTACTAGATAATTACTATTAATTATTTAGATATTATGTTTATTTTTTTTCTATTTTTTTTTTTTTTTTGTATTGAGGGAGGTTCCGGTTTTATAATTACAATATACACGACATTATCGCAGGTGAGGCTCTTCTGCAAATTAGTTGATAATGGTTGTTAAACGGTTAAGAAATTTTCTATTTTTATTTTTAAATAAATAATATTGCGAAATTGTTAATGATGTATGCGCTAGAGTTTATAATTAATCAATATAAGTTAATTGTGTAATGGAATTTCAATGATTCTGAATTCTTATTGCATAATATACTCGCATAATTTACTCCAAAACATACTAGAATTCGAGAATGTTTTAAAATTACACAAGCTCATCATGAACAATAATCTTAACTAGATTTGCAATTTAACATTTTTACTTAAATTTGTATTATCACAACAATTTTTTTTGTTAAGGGGCCATCCATAAATTACGACCTACGTTAAAAGGCAGGGAAGGGGTCGACGAAGTCTGACATTGTGTGACAAGGGGTGGGAAGGGTCCTAAATTTCATTGAGTCACATTTCAAAATCTACTATAACTAACTACAGTAATACCCCGCTTTACGCGAAGGAAACCCAGTTTTATTTTAATTAAACCGACGCCTGCACAGAGTTTTGATCGGTCAATTCGATGTAGGTACATCCAATTTGACCATGTATGGGGCCTTAAGCCAAACGAACGAGCCAGGGGGGGGAGGTGGCATCGATTGCACAGATTACTTTAGGGGTCGTCCATAAATTACGTGAGGTGATTTTTGCGATTTTTCGACCCCCCCTCCCCCCTTGGTGAGATATCGTGAGATTTGTCCCGACCCCCACCCCCTCCCCCCCTAATCTCACGTGAGATTTTTCAAATTTTATAAAATCCATAGTATTTACATTAAAAATACGAAATTACGGTCGTAAGCACAGAGTTTGAATGTAGAACTGCAGGAAAGGCCCTCGCGTATAAAATCCGTGTACGTAACCGTAGTGAAATCTAGTGAAAGGTGTGTCAAAAGTTCATCTGTGTGAATGGGGGGGTTTGGGTGCAAGATTTTATTTGAGATAATTGATAATGCGGACTGCTTGCCCTCCTCGCTTTTCTGCTTGTGGTGGACACACAACTACCAAAACGTGAGCACTCACCCAACATTTCATTACGCTAAAATTCGGCATGTGCTTTCTTGTAGCACTAAATTCTAATGGCCTTTTCGCGGTTCAGTATTACTTGACTCGTACTCTGCAGCATTCGACGAGTCGCGAGTTTGACTAGCCTTTAGAGGCTAAACAATCGAGTAATTTTTTGTGTGTCCTACCTTACCCACATCTTAAGGGCCCAATTTACACACAGTTCGCCGGCAGGCCGTGGCCTGAAAGTTTTAGCCTTGAGGCCAAGTATTACCATACAATCACCGACCGCCAACTGTATGGCCTGAAGTTCAAGAATGCCTACACCTCAAGAAAGCTGACAAAAATCGGATTTATCGTCAGTTCGGGCCTGAAGATCTGAGCATCTGTTCACTCTCGAGCCGTGAATTGAGGGGAAGAATTCACGCTGTATCCACTCGTAAAAGAAAGCAAGGCGCGAGCTAAGCGTGAAAACCATCCACACTCGCGTTTTCGCTTGTTTGCGGGTGTTCACGGCGCGGAGTAAGGCTGGAGCCGCCTTGAAGCTTTCGTTGAGACCATGAACATTTTTATGCTTGAATTAATAACCTGCTATGTTAAGCAGTCGTTTTCACCTGTGTGTCTGTAGAGAATCATGATTTCATCTGTATGCCATGGCCTGTCTGGCGGGAACCTGAAGTATCATCCCTCAGTTAGACTGAGTCAAGCTTAGTCGTGCTGGTCGACCTGGTCTGACAGACCACTGCCTACCAGCGGCCTGTAAGTGAATGGAGGTCTTTAGTGGAGAAACATGTTTTACTTAATTTAACCCAGTTTTCTCGGCATTTTACACTGTTTCTTTAAAACAAAAAAAATTACGTGATATTTGCCGAGACCCCCCCCCCTCTCCCCCACGTGAGATTTGGTGAGATTCGGCTCGACCCCCTCCCTCCCCTAACCGCCTCACGTAATTTATGGACGACCCCTTATTGGGATTTATGATCCCTCGGGTGACAAGGGTCCTGTGCAATATATCTGATCCGGAACTAAAGGCCCCATACACGGTCAAATTGGATGTACATCGAAGGGCGGATGTTCAACCAAAACTATCGATTGTGAGTCGGTCGGCCAACTCGTTGCGCTTATGGGTTCGATGAAAATCTCGATGAATGAAAAGACTACCAAAACCTGGTTGATCAGATCGGGCAAGAAAGTTGATCAGTTACTTGGTCTCCAAGTTTGTAAGGGATACATATTCCACCGTTCGGCTTTATGAACTGGCAACTCTGAAAAGGATATCCTGGTGTTGAAATTGTGAGTACTTGCCGAATTAACTTTTCCTTTAATCAAGACCGCACATACTTTATTTCAAGCTTCTCACGGTGAGAGAAAGCAATTGCGCCTTCAAGCCTTAAATGCTCCGAACACCAGTTTATGTCGACTACATGGGCCCATGGACATGGATACGTTCCAAAAACGACCACAAGACGGAACGGCCACTTTGGACACTTTTGTTAAATGTACTTTCCTTCAACTTGTATTCGGCGAAACATCCGCAAACTTTCTCGAACACCGAATCTTCCACACCTTCGCGGTCCCTGGAATACTCTTATCCGGCAACGGTCTGCATTTTACTTCGAAGGACAACGCCTCCGATTGAGTGTATCGATTCGCATTGAGCCATCGATATTGGTACAGAAACCTGTCGTCTATTGAGGGTGAACTTCATAGTGCTCGTCATGTGTCCATCGACAGTGTAAGCTTCTAAAAACTAAGTTAATAGACCACATGAGATTTACATTCTCAGCTGCCTCCTTAGTTCGGGATTCGCCTGGTGTTCCGCAAGGTTCCATACTTTTCAGCATGTACCTCAGCAGTTCCGTGAAAAATTGCAAAACTCTAATTTTACCATACTTTATTAACGCCACCCTTTGGTGCCTCGTGTCGCGATAAGCTCAATGTATTCTTCAATGGTTGTACCAAATTTTTTTATAATCTTTACGAATCTGACTATTTTAGCCAATATCGTTCTTCTGCTCTCGAGAGCATAGTTTTCACATACTTATCCCTCAAGTCAATGCCATTTGGTTACCAACTCCTACACTTCGATAACTGAAGGTAAAAACCAACATTCTCTATTTTAAAATTTGCAACTTACTTGTTACAGCACTAACCTATTATACAGACGACGAAGCTGTAATTGATGAGTAATTTTATTTCAAATCTTAACACAAAATTTCCAGAAAAACTATTTCCTTCATATAAAAATTAAAAACTCAGCTCTAGGCATCCTCTTATATGTGATAGAACACAATATTCATAGAGACAAAAACTATACAAAACAAGAAACACATAAAACAATTAATTTGAGTACACTGCAGTAAAAGTACACAAACGATGATCTAAAACATAACTTATAACCCATGAACCTTTCAGTATTTTATAGGTTATAATTCCTTTTTTTTACAATTTCTTTCATACATAAATTTTTCATGCAATGGATCTCTCTCTCCTCTTCACAACGCACCATTCTATATTAGTTAGGAAAAAAAAAAATAATAATATCCAACACGCTATCCACCTGAGAAAAAGATGTTATACCTTTAAAGAGTAAAGAAATGAAGTTTAAATGAAATACACAGATTCTTCCTTCCATAGCCCCCGTGAGATGTGAAGAAAACTATTCCTGGCATCTCTTGGGTCACATTAATTTATTTTGTATATTTTATATTTATATATGAATACCTGGGCTAAAATAACCGCGCTCACACTGTGGCGGTGCGGTCATAATCTGATTTGCGCGGTTTTATAATCATTTTACCAAAATCTTTTTTGCGCAAAATTTATGCAGAAATGTTTCTAAATAAATGTTAACCAGTTAAAGTTAACAAAAATAAAAAAAATAAAAATACATCTAAAAACTATAAATCCTTCATCTTAGGTACATATAAGTTCCTAGGAATTGTTTGTGTGTGTATGTGTGTGTGTATCACGCAGAAAGTTTTTAATATTAATCAACCGTCCAGAGTTAAAGGTATACCATATAAAATCTACTTAAATTGATCTCATTTTCTTGTAAGGATATTTTCGAGTTTTCGTTTTCATTTTGTTTGTTTTCATGCCTATAATTCCACGCAGTGAACATGGATTGTTGCCTTTTTTGTATGTGAGATATACTGATAACCAACATCCAGCAAAGCAAAAACATTTAATGCTCATCGTTGGACTTTAAATAATTTACATTTAATATTGACGTGTCACTTGTGTTCAGTTTTGTAGTTATGGTTAAAATTGGAATTCATAAGGTAGAGATAAGGTGTCTGGGCATACCGAAGTGTAGTTGGATTTTATGAAAGGAGTTTTTATTACTGAGAAAATTCATTTTGTGTTCTAAAAAGATATCATACGCAGGCAGCCCCCGAAGAACACGATTAATTGGTTCCGTGTTCTTTGAATCCAAGTTGTTCGAGACTACAAAAAAGGGGTTACGTTTCAAGTATTTCAAAATTTGTTTTGCTAACTATTGTTGTGATTCTAGGATGTTTACTTGTAGGAGGCCGAATATCTGCATCGCTTGGTCGGTCTTAATCTGAATAGCTACCAGTACTATAAGTGATGGTTTGTTCATTCTGGTGTTGCAGTTTATCTAAATAATTTTGCCTAATGCGGCCTAATGCATTTTTTGAGTTATGCTGTAAATGTGGTTTTCGGTACCTGGCAAGAATCGCTCTTGGCCAAGAACATCACCAATTTGCTTTCCAAATGTAATACATATCGTACATAACCAACAGGAAAATCCAAGCGGGGAATTGAAGCGCTTTTGAACAGAAGCTATGAAAAGGTATACCAACGCGCTTGTTATTCATATCCCAATTCCCTTCCCTTTAACACAGGCATGTCATTAGAAGGAGGGGTTTATATTTCGTTGTTGAAGAAGAAGCTGAGAAATTGAAGATCTTGGGAAGCTCCTGGAGCTTTTGTTTTCACCAAAAATAGTATTTCACAATTGACGAGATCATTATTAAAACCACAAATTTCCCAACTAAGGGGTTTAAAAGAGAACATAAAGCAGCGAAAATAAGTAGCATAGAGTGCGTGCTTCCAAAGAGCTTCCTCATAACATATGAATTGGAAGGACTGAATTCTTGCTTCTTCTGGGAGCGCTTGATAAATTTCTCACTGGGATGTTAAATGGATGTATTTAAATGGATGGTTAAATACATTTTCATAATTTGCTGTACCCTCAGTAGTGACTGAAGCCTGAAAAGCCTTACAAGACCCACCGGGAAGAAGAGCGCTTCCACATGACAGATAATGTGCTTCTCTGAAAGCAGTGACTGCTTACCTGTTCCATTCCCCGTCATTTCAATTTTACATGTGGATGTCATCAGACAAATGCGATTCCCCTTTCTTTCCTAAAGCGCTCTTCTGAAGCTGTATTTGTTATGTGGAAAACTAGAAGCTCAGGAAAGACCCTTTATACTGTCGGCAATCTAGCCAGCGGGAAAGATTTGATGCGCTTCCAACCGAAGCACAAAAGAATCGCTTTTATGTCACTGCCAAAGGAATCTTTTCATAAGCAGATGTTGCCCGCAATAGGCTTACTCTTGGTGTCATTGTGGTTTTTGTCGTGTTACTGATAGCCGGGCGGTAAACCGAAGCACTTTCGAAGCGGCACAAATAAACTTAATTTAATCGCCCCCAGGCTAAGATATTCAATGTTAAAAAAGAAATGTACGACAAGGGTAAGAAAAGCGCTCCTCTGCTTCAAAAGAATCGATTCCGCAGGGTTGTTTCTCTGGATATGCGAAGTTTTTCAGCTGTTTTTTTTTTTTTTTTTTCAAATTGAAAGGGATAAGGAAAAGAGCTAAAGAGCGAGTAAATATTTCATCAATAAGTCATGCTCCTTCACTAATCACTAGTCATCACTTACGCAGACCGACGAAAACTGAAATATCAAACCAAATCGACAGCAAATTTTCATGTATCTGCAAAGCACAAAGAAAATTCGCAGCTTGCACCAAACCTTCTTCCAATTCGTAATACTTTAGAAGCACATCACTAAAGCTTCCAGTGGAAGCACTTGCTTTATTTCCCGCTGGGGATCTTCTTCATGCAATTTGTTTTCTAAAAATTAGTTAATGAACGTCTTCAGCACACATAACATCAAACCTTGTACTACATAGCGAACGTTCAACATTAATTATATGATTGTATTCAGTGTGCTTTTCCGCCCTATGTCCCATAAGGTATTAAATGAGAAGAAGTAATAATCATCCGGTGTGATTAGATGGAATAATGGAATCTTCATAAATCATATCCGGTGAGAGAGTTTTCCAAAGTGCATTCAGTGTCGAAGCTTACTTAAAGATGAAGGTACCGTATTAATGCAATCCAAGATTGAAAATTTTTCCCAACTTGGATGGGTAAATGTCTTATTTTCTGCAACTTTTAAATTATCCAAAATAAACTGAAAAGTCATTCTTACGCAATATGCCTTAAACCAGTATTGCACCTTAAACCAGTGGCTAGATTAGTGATGTAGTATTTGGTGGTAGAAATAATATCTTTACGTTTGGATGTTCTAATTCCTTCGGATCTCCAGGGGAGTTGTCTACATCAGAGGCAAAATAGTTGCGAAACCAATCGTAGATGAAGTGATCCAAGCTCTATTGTTGGCTCGCCTATAAACTGGTAGCTTATGTTAAGGTTTTCATCGAGCGAGCATTCTTTGTTTTTAAATAATTCTTTCGTACAACAATCTCCTGATGCATTACTCTATATAAGCGAAGAGTGATCCTTAATTTATCCGTTTTGAATCCAGCCATAGAGTTCGTCCACTGTATAGCTATCTATCTTCAACAATTTTCTGCAATTCTGTTGAAAATTTACGAGCAACCTCTACATAGTGACGAGCAACCCTCCTTTAAACCTTTTATCCAGCCCGTACTTGAACAAAATGATTGCGATTGTTTTTTTGTGGTAGTTTGGTAACCTTCTTTTAAATGCTTATATATCTTTTTGTTTGATAATGTTCTAGCTCAAAGATATAATAAAATTCGAACCCCAGGTTCTCCTGTACATTATACTCAAATTTGTTCAAACTTTAATCTACCGTGTTCTTCGGTGCTTACGTGTACATATTAGCGAACATACATACACAGAGATAAAGTGTATAACTTGTGAAATATTCAACCAAAAAACAATTTAAGGCTACACAACAACAAAAAAAATCAAACGCAAACAACTCAATCTAATCTCAATAATCTAAGCTCACCTTTTATAATATACAAGAATAAAATCATTTTATCCGTCGATTAACACGCGATCATCAATTGTTGGAGGCGGACAATCATGCGCGCATTTTACAATCAAGATACAATAAGATCAGCCTTCAATGATCGACGATCTTTTTACCATTTTAGGCCTTTCGCATTTTGACTACGACGACGACGTTCTTGCCTCTACCTTCTTCTATATGGGCGCAAAATCATTTTTATTTTATATTTTTATCTAAAAAAATATATCTTCTATCTTCAATATATATTTTTTTTGTTATTTTAAAAAACTAAAAAAGAGAATGTATTTTAAGGTAAATCGATGTCGAAGTCAGTGAGTAATTAGCCTGTCCTTGTTATATGAATCTCGTAGGCAGATGGGGTGACCCAATATAGTGGTATTAAAGTTCCATTATAATAATTTATCTGCAAATGGATTGTTAATTAATGATAGCAATTAAGTTCTCTTAGGCTAAATGATGTTAGAAAAAAAGGCGAAAATAGTTGATTAGTCTTCATTAATCAAGAAACATGCCAACAACAAAAAAACGACATACTATATATTAAAGAAATAAAATTCTCAAGTTCGTCACTTAAGTCTTTCGATTTGATGTGTGAATTATGGTCATTTAGTGATGAGTTTTTTTAAAGCTATTGCCATGAAAAGTCAGTATTTCTTTTTTTTGTCTTAACTGCAATGATATTTTGTATAATGATAATGTGGTAGAAAATATTGATTTTTTTTTGTAATCCGTTAAATAATTTTGACGCAGGTTACCTGTGTAAAGACATAAGAAATTTTTAGAAGCAACAAGTGCTGCAAGCATTATCTTATATCATTTCGATTTTTTTTTTGATGAGTTTTTTCAATGAAACAACTTGGTTTTTCTTTTAAATTAGTTGTGAAATATTAAGTCTAACGATTGTTTTTTTTCTCAGCTAGCTGATATTGAGGATATCGACTTTGCGAAATTGAGATGCCCAAGTTACCTGAGTAAAAAAAATGGCCTTACAACGGGCGAATACAGACCGATGATGTTTTTAAGGGAGATATGATGGCCGTCAAGTTTTTAACCATTTTTAACGGGAGCACATACGGCCCCAATACCGACAAATTTGACCAAAAGATTTAAATGGTCGAGTACTGAGCTGTACAAAAGGGGATACTTCGGGTTTATAAAGGCCAAGTTAGCCATGACATTTTCGTTTTATACAATCGGTCTTTAGACTATCTTACATAAAGACTGCCGATGCACAATAGAATCATTGGGATGTTGATATTTGTTACATTCGTTGGTTTTGTGCAATTTTTTTTCTCTTTGGTGAGAACTTCTACAAAAACTAGGAGTTCAAACCCAATATCTTCCACCTCCACCCCCAGAAACTTTCAGATTCCTATTAACCTTTCCTGTCCTGTAATTCTTCCTTTGAATGAAGTTTACTACCAGACATTACACGAGAAATATGGTGAGGGACTGATAGTACAAAGCGTGATTCTTAAGCTTGGACTTCCCAATAAAAAAGTAGTGCTATAGTATCAGATGTGTTAAGATATATCCTATCGAAAGAAACTGTCTAATGAAACCATTTCATTTAAGTAAGTAGCTGCAGTAATAAAAACTTTACATTCAAAATTATTTTTTACTTTTTGGTTAGTTTCAAAATTAAAGCGTAGGTATATTTTAGTTTTTTTAAACTATTTATTTTTTACGTAATGATCTAGTACTTAGGTGCCTTTTCATTTTCGTTATCGATTGGAATCAAATTTATCTTCAACAATGACCACTCGAATGAGTTGGTCTTTTCCCGGGTGAACTTGTGTAATTCTGCCTATAGTGGCAGACTAAGACTAAGCCACTTCGGCCTCTGCTGAAGTCTAGATAAATATTCATCCCTCCAAGCAAGCCAAAATTCTTGTTTCACTCTTTATACCAGATTCCACCATAAAATTCAATTTAAAAAAAGAAAGATCTTTCTCAGGTATAGCTAAGAGAGCATCCCCTAACAAAAACTGCCCAGGAATCAGGACACGTGAATCATGAGGATCGTCGGTGAGTGGACAGAGGGGCCGCGAATTAAGACATGCTTCTATTTGGGTCAGAAGAGTTGACATCTCTTCATAGTTTAGAGATTCATTTCCTGCAACGCGTTTTAGATGGAACTTAATCGATTTCACTCCAGCTTCCCATAAGCCTCCGAAATGCGGCGAAGCTGGAGGTATAATATGCCACTGAATTCCTTAAAGGCTGAAGAATTGAGCGGCATAACGACTGGCCTGAGTGATAGCAAGTTTTACTTCCTTATCGAGTTAGTTATGGGCACCTACGTGGTTCCATAATCTGAGTAAATGTCTCAACAGAGACCAAGAGGAGCAATCAATCGCCTTAAGGTGGCCATGAAGACACTTGCGGAGAGGTCACTCACGATTTCAATATGGATTGCCCTCGTGCAGAGGCATACAAATATGGCCACGATCCCTTGAAGGTTCGACATCCTCTTAAATGTGAGGATCGGAGATGAAATGAACCTGCATAGTCAATTCCAATATTCGTAAAAGAGCGAGCCGCCCTTACTCGCATTGATGGTACCCGAGTAAAAATAAAAATGACCTTACAACGGGCACATATTGGCCGCTTGTCTTTTTAAGGAGCATATGAGGGCCGTATAATTTTTAAACATTTTTATTGGGAGCACATACGACCCCATGACGGCTAAACTTGATTGGAAAACATTTTAGTTCTCTTATGCAATTAATATCGCTGAAAATATCTAGAATAAATTTGTTTTTTTTTAGATAACCACTTTATTTTGTAACTTTTTAATTTACAAAAATTGAAATCAAACCCACAAAATCCAAAATTCTAAAATAATTAACATATAATTTTTTTTACAGATGAACCAAACATGCAAAGTATGTGGCGAACCGGCGGCCGGATTTCACTTTGGAGCATTTACTTGTGAAGGTTGCAAGGTAAAGATCTATATAAATTATTTTTCTTCTTTTTTAAACCAAAAACTAAAAAAACACTTTTGATCCAAATGTTATGTTCCGCTCAGTAATCACACATTTAACCTTCCTTTGTGATATTTAAAAAGAAAAATAACTTCTTCCATCTCCCCCCCCCCCCCCCAAAAAAACTGCCAGACTCATCATTTTTGCATTCCCGTCATCATCATCCCAATGCCATGGTCAATTCCAATTGATCAAAATCACCACCAACATCTTTGTATGTCCGTATCTCATCATCATCGTTCCCCATCATCATTATCGGAGTAACTTATCCGAGTAAAACATGAAAAGAATAATGGTGTTACTAAACCCTATAAGATGTGGGTTATTACAAAACTCAACCCAACCAACATCCACCAACTACAACAACAACACCAGCACAACAAGAGTCTGAATAATTTTTGAGGTCAGCATTGCAGCTTCAAAAAACTTGAAAAATCCAGAGTAGTTGGGCAAAAGCTTCCTTTAAGATTTTTGCCTATATATAGTAGAGTTTTTAAGCGGATTGCTTCTGCGCAATGGATGAACTCGGATAATGGACAGAAAACTTTTAGTGCAGTGCGGTATTGTATTGGATTTTTTTGTTGCTGTTGTTGTTGTTGATGCTTCTTTTGTGGAATCTTCACTATTTCTTTTTTTTTTCATTTCATTATCTTCATTTTGTGCTTCTTCTGTTTCTATTTCTAAAAAAATGGTGCAACTTGCAAAATTTTTGAAGGCCATCCATCTAAAAATGCTGCTGCTCTGTATGTAGGCTTTGTTTAAGCCGTCATTGTAAATAGTTCCTTTCCGCTAAGTTTTGTGCATTTTGTTTTTTTTTTATATTTTGTATGCTTCTTTGGATCTTCATTGAAGATTTTTGTTATTGCTTGTACGGGGATCCGTTCTTCTGTATTTTCGCCGAATTGAGTAACATTGCGCACATGTTGTGGGTGAGTGCATTTGAATTCAGTCCGGATTTTGATGGTTTCCGTTTGGAAATGAGTAAAGAAACGAAAACAAAACAAACCAACAACACTAACAATAAAGAAATATAAGAACTACTGAAGTAGACTTGAGGCTGATGAGCGCCGGATTAAATTACAAACATTGGTAACTGATGGAATTTAAATTTTTTTCGTTTAACAACTATAAATTATGGGGGAGAGACTCTGATGAATATTAAATAGAATTTAGTCAAATTTTTTTTATTCAGTTCAGTTCAAATGTTTTTGAATTTTTTTTTTCGTTAATTAACAATAACAACAAAACAAATTTAATAAGCAGTTATATATATGATTACTTTAGAATATATAATATAAAGATTTGAGGCAAGCGACTTGAATGTTTGAAGCAATTCAAAATTAGTATTTTAAACAGATATCATCATCATCAGATGGCATCGCAGGCCAAGCGAATCTCATATCTGTATTCTAAAATTAGTCACAAGTCTCAACTTGAGATAATTTGAACAATTCTAATTTTTCAGTCACAATTATGACAATCCCTAAACAACCATAACCTCTATTAAAATTGAAACAGTATAAATAGTCACACGAAAATAAATGGTCACAAGAAAATAAAGAGCCAAATTCTAGCATATTTTTCATAATTTTCTCACAGATTCGACAACAGACAGCGTCAACGAGAGGTGCTCGCACGTTTACATACACTCTTTCTCGCTGCATCAATATTTTCTGAGGTACGTTGGCTACATTGGACATAGGATTTTTTTTATCTCATTACACCAAAAAAATTCACGATTAGAGGTGATTGTTTGTGAATATCTTGTGATCGAGTGCTAAGAATTCCTAAACAGCTGATAGACACAAACTTTCAATAAAAAGCACAAGTCACAAAAGTTTTGTGACTTATGACTGATCACAAAAGTTTTGTGACAAAAGTTTTGTGACTTATGACTAGTTACAAGGTTCATTGCGAATGGTATTTAGCCAATGGCGCAGATAATTTCAAATGCTTTAATTCCTCAGCCAACCTATCCATTGGACCTTAAGTAGCCTTAAAAGAAAAAAAATTAGAGGTGTGATATCACATGATCGGTAAATTCCCGGTCCAAAGCGTGAAATTAGCTGCTCACCGAATTCTTCCCGCAATAAAGCCATATCTTCGAGCAGCGCCGCGCCGTCTTGTTGAAACCAAATGTCGTGGTATCACAGAGTTCAATTTCAAGCAGCAAATAGTCCGAAATATAAACATAAACTATCCTAAAACGTTATTTTGTTGATATGGCAGCTGATGAACCACTTTGGTTAGCTCTCCAGCCTAAATCATGCAATTTTGCTTGTTGATGTAACCATGATGTCAGAATTAGGCCCCTCATAGCTGAACAAAATTTTTGTCGAAAACAGTGGATTTTCTTCTTCTGAATTATTTCTAGACGCTACGCCGTCTTTCCATGATAAAATGTCAATCAAAACTGAACAAAACTGCCATAACAGTTTGATACAAATCACGTGTGATCTTTCCTAAATTCTTTACTGAAAAAAGGACCTCTAAGTTGATCAACCTTTTCAAGGATATGAGGGATGAGTATTTTATATATCTTCTTCTTCTTGTGCTTCTTTAAACTCTTGCTCTCCCCAACGAAATTGCTGTTGGGCGACAGCTCTCAACTCTGTCCAGGATCTCCCAGTGGTTTCTTTTCTAATACGGTTCTTCCCCACATTGATCTAGGTCTTCCAACTCAACGTGTTCCTTGCGGATTCAATTCAAAGGCCTGTTTGGCTATATTCTCATTCACGCATGCACCCTAAATCTGCGACTAGCTCGGACTCCTTATTGGGCAAATACCAGGAAATCTCTTCCCGTTGCAACGGCCTTAGACTCGATTGATGACATGCAGTCGCTTATCTTTAATCCTGCCGCTACTTCTTCTTGCACTTCCAACTTCGTCTTTTCTTCATCCTGTATTAGATGACATTAAATTGAGTTCGAATCCAGGTGGTAAGACCCGTTATAAAAGTCGAAAAAATAAAAATAGTCGAAATCGCCAAACTACCATTGGCAATAGTGTCAGCTTGAGCTCCTCGACTTGTGTTCCATCAACAGAGCTGACCTCAAAACTGGACTCATAATCATCCTCCTCGCCACTATTAGGGGACAGTCCCATGGTCGCGGAAGTTCCAGGTACTGAGTCAACCTCTATGCAGATCTTGGTAGCAACTCCTCTGCCTCTAATAGTTGATGGTGAGTGAAGTTATAGTTCTTCTTGAGCCTTCCACCCCTACCGAGTCATCTAAATATCTTCATTTCGAAATTCTCTCCGGAAACTAAGACGGATTCTATCTGTGAATATTTGAGAAGTAAATCTATAGACCCCGGAACAGTTCATTGCAGAAGAGTTAGCAAGGCAAGGCTTCCAAGGCAGTTTAACCTTTTATTTTGTCTGCTCCGCCTGTTACTGCCGAGATTCTCATAGACCCAAGTTTCTGGCCTGCTCGGGACCTTACCAAGCGTTTCGTTCTACGTACCCGTAATCGAGCTCGTCACAGTTATACTTCAACTTCGGGTGTTCCTCAGATATCAAAAAACTCGATATGTTTTCCTTCTACTACCAGAATGTAAGGGAGACCAGGTCTAAAGTCAAAGACATTCTTCTGGCGTTGATGGCTAGTGGTATCGATGCCATATGGTTAACTGAAACCAGACCCCATATGGGCGTTCTCAATGCAAAACTCTTTGACTTCTCCTACCAAGTCTTTCGGAGGACCCGTCACACTGTCTCGGAAACTCGTGCGGGTACTTTTTACTTGTAAAAGCCATCTTAATTGTAACCCAATAACCACCTTGGCATGGTTAGATAAGGTGCAAAAAAGGGCACTCAAGTTAATTGATGACGACACCGCCTGCTCCACCATCGACCCCCTGAGCCACCGTAGGAATGTAGCAGCACTGACAAAATTTTATCGCTACTATCAGTGACTGTTCCTCCGAGTTAAACGCTCTCCTGCCTCCACGGCAACCTACACCAGATTAGCCCACTCGCCTCATTCCCTTCACCTGCAACTACCCCTTTCACGCACTCAACAAGATATGAATTCGTTTGTTAACAGAACAACTCGACTGTGGAATAATCTCTCGCAGTCGGTATTTCCGAGCTCCTACAACATCCAAGAGTTCAAACGCAGGGTTCATCACCACCTTCTTCAATACCCCACCGTACCTTTTAATCCTTAACCTATACCCCCCCATCCCTCTTCCGTACTAAGCTTACTGCTAGACATTGCACCATGACGTGACAAATGACATGACTGACTAGTAGTACAAAGGGTGACTCCTGAGCTTAGCACTGCCACATAAAAAAAACCCAGTTTCGTTTCTAGCCACCTTGACGTCGAGCTTGTTGCTCTCAAAATGCCTGTTTTCGCACACCCTAAATGCAATTAGTTTTGGTCAAGTTCAGTTGCCGTGAGGCCGTATGTGCTTTAATTAAGAACAGTTAAAAACTCTGCGAGAATCATATGCCACGCAAAAAGCCAAGCGGCCGGTGTTCGCCCGTTGTAAAGTGTTTTTTTACTTGGGCGACGAGGAGATTAAGTTTGGTCTCGAATTTTAGGCCATATCAATAGTCTTTAGTTAGATGGTTTTAAACGACGACGGGGTTGGCACAACAGACCAAATACATAAAATTGGTTTCTAAGCCTCCCTCTAAAAGAATGAATAAATAAATGTGGGTGAGTTTGTTCTTCTATCGAAGAGCTTTTTCTTTCAAATCGATGCGCAATTACTCATTCTGTCACCGAACATATAGCATTTGGGCAAGGTTATTTGTAGTACAGTAGACATAGTCGAAATCATCCTTACTCCTTAGAAATGTCATAACCCGGACACAGATATAAATTTCGAACAATTTAAAATGTAAGAAACGCCACAAAGGATAATGAAGCAATTACTTCAATAGATTAATGTTCATTTGTTATAAATTGCTCATCATACATCGCTTTACACAGCCCATACCCATCAAAAGTCCGTCGGCAAAATCTCTAAAGTTAAATGAAGCAATTCTTTTAAACATCAACTAATCACTGACCTTTGTCCATCGTCTATTTAAATACGTTAATGACACACATCTACCTTTACCAAATTAGAACATAATTTAACATACAAATCGACACAATTACACACCTCTCTCTCTATCAGCTAAGCATATGATCATACATTACATTAATTCGTCGTTTCGCTATCATTATTCTTCAATTTGAAAATCCGAGCGACTCTTCTTCAACTCTGCTTCTTTTAAGCTTCTTGAGGAGATCTTCTTGAAGCAAAAATCTTTTTTGATTCCACTTTACTTTTCCTTTTTATTCGTTTTTTTTTTTTATTTTGTTGTGTTATTCTATTTTGCTTCATTTGTAAAAAGAACGAGAGTGTAGAGAGAGAGAACTATCAGCAAAAACCAACAATGCACTCGTAATACACTTTAAGGTTAATTGGGTATCAAGATAAGTAGGTCGGAAATGGGATGTTTTAAAAGTTGTTAAGTGATATTGTTTCGGTATTATTGCAGTCATTGCTTGCGAAGCGCTTCTCTTCTTACTTAAGGCCTCGATTAATCGGTATAAATGCACTATTGCTGCATTTCCCCCCGAAACAACACAGCGAGTCTGAGAAGAGTCTGGTCTATTGATTTGCTTAATAATCATTGATGGAAATGAATCCGAAGAGCGGCAATTCTTACTTTTGTTGCTGTTGTTGTTGTTGTGACTATCTTTTTAGGTTGAAGATCGCTGTACAAAAGAAGAAGATCACAAAATGAAACTGAACAACTAGATAGGAGGTTGAAGCACAACAAAAAAAATGAAGATCGCCGATCGTACACCGAAGACACACAACAAGGGAAGTGAAGACATAGCTTTAGCATTAACTCAGCATAAAGACTCAGCACTTGGAGCTTGCGAGGAGGCCCTTTCGTAATCGCCTGAAAATTATTGATAGTGGAAATCTGCAATTTTCAATGTTTTATGCTGTGAGCTGATTTATAAAATCGGCTACGATCGTCTTCTTCTCAAGCAACTACTATTATGTTTCAATGTGTGCATCTTTTCTGTACTAGTTTCACAAGACACTCTGTGATGATTGCTTTCTGACATTTAAATTGATGGATTTGTTATTGTTAATGATTTTTCCAATGCTACTGATTTATATCGTTGCAAAAATAGCTCCACTTATCACCAAAAGAGTTAGATAGACTCACACACACATACACAAACCAAAACGACGATCATTAATAGATAATTTCACATGAAATTGTAAAAAAAAAAAAAGATTTTTCATTTAATATTTTGAAATTTTCCACCGCTCGCTTTCGGTATCCCGTCGGTATGTAAATTAATGGAGTAAATTATTAATCTAATTTTAAAAATTTAATTGTAATCGGGAATTTGTGTTAAGGTTGAAAAAATTATCGTGTAATCGTGTAATGTTAGGATGTTTTAGAAGTAATTCTCTTCCACTTTCAATTTGGATTAGGGCTAGGGCAATTACTATGTTATATATGAATGAAATCAAAATTTTAATGAAAATGTGGAATTGTATTGTATTGTATTCGATTGTATGTAGTTCAATTGTTGAGTTAATGATTCTTTTAATTTTAATAAAAATAATTGTTTCAATTGTTTTGTAATTGGAATATAGAGCAGTACAATTTTATTTAATTGCTCTAGGTTTTAGCGGTACCCATTCATTTGTTAAATGAGGAAAAATTTCACTCTATTATGTAGAATATAAAAGCCCTTTTTAGACGTTTACTAGGAGCGAAAGGTGTCGGAAGTTGGTGGCACATGATTTATTATTTCTAACAAAACCCGAAAAGAATCCCTGCAGATGAACAGCTAGTCTACCCTGGGGATACCTCGTTGCCTCATGGGGATACCTCTTCGGAAGGAGCCATGCGATGAGTCCTTTTTGTATTCTGGGAGGAAGCAAACCGAAACCCGTGGCAAAGACGTTGGCGTAATACTCACCAAAAAAGCCAGGACCAGCCTCTTTCTGTGACGGCCAGCGGGCAATTAAAGCGCTTTTGAACAGATTCTGAAGCGCTGAAAAGGAATGGCAACTCGCTTCTTGTTCATATCCCAATTCCCTTCTTTTTAACACAGGCATGCCACCAAAGCGAAGCGCTTATATTTTGTTGTTGAAATAATGCAATCGGAGCTGGTTTATAAAGAAGCTTATAAAGAAGTTTATAAAAACCACAAATTAAGGTGGAATAAAAGAGAACTTGAGGAAAACAAAGCACAAAATGGCAGTATAGAGGGCTTGCATCCAAGCTTCCATAACACATGAATTGGAAGCACTGCATTCATACTTCTTTTGGCAGCACTTGATAATTTCCCGCTGGGAATTATTAATGAGCGCATGCGTACCAGACTAAAAACATTCATACCCTTGCAAATTGTGTCCATCCACAGCGGGAAAGGGAGTGCTCAAAAAGCCATGTTTGAGCACTCCTAAAAAAGGTTGCAGTGCTTCCGTTCCCATACCAGTTCCATAAATGCTTTTTATCATTGCATGTCATTCATTGCAGGGGTGCACACGTTTTTATGCTCCTCAAAATCGTTCTAAAAGCATTATTAAAAAGCTAATAAATAAATGAAATAATCATCGGCGCCTGTGTATATGTGATCCGGTATCGAAAATTTTGTTCATCTTTTGCAATTGCCTTTTTCTTTCAAACCTTGAGAGTGACTTTACCAAAGCAGTCCCCCAACTAAATTCTAACCACTTCCAAAGCTGCTTGTCTTCCGTATCGAACGAGAGCCGAGAGGGCTAATATCACATTTTATGGTCACGAAGATAATTTCCCGTTTTCTTTTTTTTCTATAAAATTTATGAAAACTCCACTAAAGCTCAATTGAGAGTGCTCCAAATAAGCTCTACTATGCATCGCTCACAATTATTCCCACTGGGTTCTATTGTCGTCTCTCACCCTCTTCTCCATAAACCTTGTCGTGTCGTGTTTACGATCGTGTGGAACCAGGCATAAGCTTTGTTGTAAGTTTGCTGAATTTACACGAGCATCAGTGATCGAAGGAGGTTTTGTTCTTTTACGCGATTTGTGTTTGTATATGTGAGCTGTATTGAAATTGTAATCAATTGCCACATGTTTGAGGGAGCATCACTTTAGAACCGCTCGACCGATTTGGCCGATTTTTTTTTTGTTTATTTGTAACACTGTAGGGACAAGATTTTTAAAGGGTTATCCATTTTCTGCTTGGGACAATGAAGTTTTTAAAAATACCCAAGATTTGGAATATATTTTTATTTCATTTTAATGTTTGGACGATGCCATTATGTGCGAAACACAATACCATTCAAATGCGCTCCGCGGACTTTTTGCAGGAATCAATCCATTTGAGGTCGATATTTTTTCCGAATAATTCGGATCGTAACTCGGCCATAGCTTGTCGAATGTCGTTCCGCAAATGCTCCAAATTTTAAGGATTGTTCAAATAAACCCGGTCTTTTGTGTAGCCCCAAAAAAAGAATCTAAAGGCGTCAATTCACACGATTTCGGTGGCCGCCAATTGACATTGCTAAATCGTGGAATTATGCGTCCAAGAAACTTCTTGTGCAATAAAGCCAAAAGCAGTCGTGTTGTGTGGCATGTGGCGCTGTGCTGTTGAATCCATATAGCGCTCAGACCTAGAAGTTCATAGCGCTGCGAATTGACGGTAACGGTGATACCATCGCCCACTGATACCTCCCGACCACAATGCATTCCAGACAGTATGCAATGGCCTCTACGCAATCATTTGTGGGTGACTGCCCCAGATACGAAAATTCTGCTTATTGACATACGCACCAATGTCCAAATGTCCTAGAGAAATCGAATAGCCTGAAATGCTGATGGTCTGCTGGCTTCAATTCCTTCGTGAACTGTACTATGAAAGCGCCGCCCCAAGGCTTCAATTCTGTCTCTAACTCAGTTTAACGCCATATGGGTACATATATTATGACCGTGGTCCAAAACGACGAGCGGATAGCGACCATCGGCGGTTACAGCAGTCCAAATAAACACTATCGGTATCGCCTGTTTTCTGGTGGTCTTTCTGGCAAATAAACTCGATCATTTTGTTTGTTCTCTGTTCTTCAATTAGGAATAAGATTGTTTCTTCACGTTTTCCCTTTATCATTGATATGTTCAGTTCATCATCCAGTTTTTTATCGTAAAAACGATACAATACAATACAATTTCGTTCGATTCACTTGCGAGCTTTTCGCATCATTTCTGCCACCATCCAACTACAAGCCTTCTCAAAATAAATTGCCACCTTAATGAAATTCCTTAACTCTTGCTCTATGTTAGCGCTAAACCCAATGATGGATGAAAGACTCACTTTGCAAATTCGCAGTCGACTTCAGATTGACTACGACGTTAAATATTTCCAATTTAGCTTTCTAATTTCATGCGATTCACTGAACTTTTGGGATGCAAATGAAAGAACCCTATACGGAGATGTCGAACGTCATCTTAACGCAGCTAAAGAAAAAGTTTGGATACCGAAGTATCGCAAATTAAAAACAAGTGTCGTAAAGCGCCTTTACCTTGGTCAAACAGGATCGCCGACTTCTTAATAATCTACAGCACTACTACCAAGAGAAAGACTGCAAACTACGAAGCCCTTTGAAAACACCGGGATAGATTTTATGGGCCCCTTCGATAAAGAATTCAAAATAACATTTCGCAATGATGCCGATTTCGTTGTGTCTTTTTATGGTACAATGTATAAAAAAATTTATTCACATTCAAATGCTGGAGCTTCGTAGCAGTTGCTTTTTGCGGTTTTTCAGCCAAAAACAGACTACTGCGTAGAACACTACAATAACACTTCTTCTTCTCTTCTTTCACGGATTTACAGCCGGTAACCGGGGCTGGCTTCTCGTAACTGTGCTCTCTCCACCGGGTCTTCCTCGCCGTCGCACCTCATAGATCCTACCGTAGAGATAACACTATTACGATTAAACTCCATCGCTTAAAATTTTTTCTCACTCAAGAAAAAAATAAAAAAATAGCCTTGCAACGGGCGAACACCGGCCGCTTGGGTTTGTATCAGACATATGATGGCCGTACAGTTTTAAACGAATCTTAACGTAAGCATATACCTCCCCAGAACGGCCAAACTTGATCCAAAGATTTAAATGGACGAGAACTGAGCTGTACACAAGGGAGTACTACGGGCATATAAAGGCCATTTTCGTTATGTACAATCGGCCTTTAGATTATCATGCTTAAAGACTACCGTGGTTAATATTCTAGCCTGTTTAAACGATTGTACGGTGGATGAATTCTCAAATGTTATCTGTGCACCCAAGTAATGAGATTCTTTTTCCTTGTTTTCATCTGTTCATATTCCAGCTTCCATTCCTGTCAATCTACCAGTCTAAACAATTATTTATATAACAAATAACCTCACGCTGTAAAGATTACTTTCACAACTCAAACAAAATCCTTCAAATAATATCACAAAACCTTTACAGCTTCATTAAATCATCTTAATCTAACAACTATAGCAAACAATAACCAAGTAATAATAGTAATACAAAAAATTTCACTTTCACACCTTAATCTTCATCTCAATCCTGCTCTTGACAATATAATTAAGCGATTTAATCCAAAAGAGGTAAACAAGCACAAGACTAACCTTTACAATTTTTTCTTCTTCTTATTTTTCCAGTCATTCTTTGGACGCTCCTACAACAATCTCTCATCGATATCTGAATGCAAAAACAACGGTGAATGTGTCATCAATAAGAAGAATAGAACAGCATGCAAGGCGTGTCGTTTACGTAAATGCCTTCTAGTTGGTATGTCAAAGAGCGGCTCACGATATGGTCGACGATCAAATTGGTTTAAGATTCATTGTCTACTGCAAGAGCAACAGCAACAGGCCGCCGCCGCAGCAGCAGCAGTACATAATAGCCATCATAGCCAGAAGACGCCACCGCCGCCGCCGACATCTTTAAGTATGCTAGGACATCCGGGCGCATATCCGCCCGGGCTATATTCAGCTAGAACAAAAGAGGATCTAATGCTGTTAGGTATTGAAGATTATAAGCATCCAGCTGCATCACCATCAGTCAGTTCACCAGATAGTCATAATTCGGATAGTTCAATTGATGTTAATGTTAGAAGTAATACACTGTTAAGATTAGGTAAACCGATGGATAATATGCCACCGATGAGTAAGGACTTATTTCTACCATTACCGTTTCCTGGGTTAACATCCTTACCAGTTATGCCGCCACCATCATTTCTCCCACCGTCGCACTTGCTGTTCCCTGGATATCATCCGGCTTTGTATCAACATCATCAAGGACTACTGAAGCCAGTTGAACATCATCAGCATCCGCATATATTGAATAGTTCCAACTTAGTTAATAATAATAGTAGATATACACCAAATCATAATGATATTAATAATACTAGCTGTAGTACAAACAACAATCATAACAACAACAACAATCATATACCAAATGGTAGCAAAGCTGCTGAAGAATTAACAAAACGATTTTATCTAGATGCAGTGCTTAAGTCACAGCGTCGATCACCAGTTACAACGACAACATCAACAACAACAACACCGATCACTAATTCGATCATAACGCCAAGCACTGATGATAATGGTGTAAAGAGCGAAATCGATGATGAAGAAGAAGAGGCAGATATGGAGAATGAGGAGGATCTTGTTGTATCGATGACACCACCAAGATCACCAGTTAGTACTGCTGCTGCTGCTGCTGCACAGGTGATCTCACAGGATAATCCGATCGATTTGAGCATGAAAACTGGTAGCAGTAGTAGCAGTAAAAGTAGCATAACATCAATCGATGATAATCGACATTTATCTGGTGGTGAAAGTGATGCCCAAAGTGAGGTTGATGAGGATGATACAACAACAACAACAATAACAACAACAATACAGAAGCGACATCCGTATGCGAATAGCAGTAATAATGCTAGCGATGAAGAAACTGAATATGAGCGTGATATGAAACGCATGAAGATGCAAATTACTACAACGCCGCTTGACCTTACAACAAGGGTGTAGCAGACCATACCATATCTATATATCTATATATTTTTTTTGGAGATCAACATTCCATGGCGGACAATGCGATTCCTCAGAATCGAAGGCGTTATAAATCACCATCTCTCCTCTCGTATCTAAAACACCTTAAAAGCGAACAAAATCCCAAAAAATAAAAACACGATAACATTAATATTGTAGAAAAATATGTTTTCTTTATCTATAGTATTCACTCACCTCTGTTATATCGAGAAAAGTATTGTTATTTAAATTCGTTTTTAAAAGCATAAAAATCTTTTTTTTAACAGAATCGCGCGCACTTTTGTGTGGATTTCTAAAATATGAGAGCATTTCATGACATGTGTGTGTAGGTAGGCTTTTACACAAAGACGACAACAAATTCCTTATAGAAAAACAAAAATACAACGAATTTCTTTTAGCATTATTTTCTTCTTCTTGTAAATAGCCTTTTTTTTATTATTTATGAGTTTTTCCTTTCTTTTCTTTTTTAAAAATAATTTTGAATTTTTTTTTTTTTTTTTTTGAAATTTTTTTTATTTTATTTGTGAATGATCATCGACTCTTGTTCGTGTGTGCCTAAAGTATTTATAAATATTAGTAGAACAGGGAAAAAGTATAGTATTCACAATTTATACATAGTTACGACTTCATATTATTACACACACTATTGTACATACAAATAAATAAAAAAATTGTTTTCAGTTAGTTTACTATTAATTATTATTATTATTATTAATATTATTATTTTTGTGTAAATATATATAGTATTTTTATTTTTTTAGTCAAAATTGTAAATTAAATAAAAACAAAAAGTTATTAAGTAAAAATTATTGTTATTTTGGAATGAAAGAAATTGAATGGTTATATATTAGAAACAAGTAAAAAAACAAAAAATATTAAAAAAATAATAAAAATAAATAAATTTTATGTTTTTCTTTTCGATTCCTGTGAAATTTTAGTAGCCATTTTTTTTTAAAAAGGAGTTAAATAAATAAACATTAAATAAAAAAATTTGTTTTGTTTTATTTTTTTTTATTTTGGTATATCCCTTTGAATACCGCTTTGTCGCTGGAGCGTTTTTAATTAACAATAACATTTTTACGTATCACCCTGTATTTTTGTATCCCTATAACTTATTTTCATGAGGTATCAGTGTATGCAGAATAGTACCTATCTAAAATTGTAAATTTACAGTTTTGTCGATCCTTTCTTTTTTGTTATGTGAAAGTTCAAGCTTAGTAGTGACGCTTTGTACTACAAGATTATCATATCGTACTGGTCATTATGCAATGTCTAGTAGTAAGCTTGGTTCGAAGGAAGCAGTATAGGGAAGCATATATTTATAAGAGTCTGGAGGGTCCTGAAAGACAAGGCGATGGAACTTCCTTTTGAACTCGGGATAGAAGTTTTGACACGCATGTTACATTAATACAAAAAGAAAATTTGTAACGGGTATCCCATTACGCGAACAGAATTAGTCCTCTTCGGGAGAAGGTATAAAAACCCACCCCTAACTCCTCTCCGGCTTAACAATGTTAGGCTTCAATTTAACAACAGTGCCAATTATATGGGAGTAATCTAGAGTAGAAGCTTCTCTGGAATAAAAACACAGAAGAGCGCATTAATAAATCGAACATAGCGCGTTTTGATTGCAAAAAATCCATAGGGAAAAATTGAGGCTTCTCCCATAAAATAGTACGATGGATCTATACAGCGATTGTCCGTCCAATACTCCATTCGGGGTCTTAGTAAGGTGGCCAACCGCGAATAAATTCACTGTTCTAAACAAACTACATAAAGTGCAAAGATGTGCCGAGTTATGAATAACAGGAGCACTTCGCTCCACACCTACAGATGCCCTAAATGTTATGTTACACCATCCTCCGTTGAACCTTGTGGTGCTATGACGTGTAAGACATGACGGACTAGTAGTACAAAGGATGACACCTAAGCTTAGACCATCATATAAAAAAAAGAGAAAATGCGACTATCGCAGCGCTTAGAATTAAAAAATCTGGATCTTGGGCAGGAGTTAGAGGAGGGCAACATTCCCACAGAAACCGATTTTCGCACATCCGAAGCCATCTTTATGAAAAACTACGAGGTCCCCATCCCTTCACGTCGTGAATGGAGTAATAGACCACACAGTACTCAAGATGCCATAAACTTCATCACTGATGGCTCTAAGCTCTAGGGAAGAGTAGGAGGAGGAGTCTTCTCGCCGGAACTTGGGATCGAACCTTCTGACTACCCGATCACTGCAGTGTGCACCAAGCGGAGGTTTTAGCCGTACATGAGGCTGTTTTAAAAATCAATCAGCAAGGTGATAGGAACCGGACTGTCTACATCTTCTCAGATAGTCAGGCGGCTCTGAAGCCCTGTGCTGTGATATCTCCAAAACTATCTCTGAATGCCGCAGACTCTTAACAAGATTGCTCAGCAGTTCAGGACCCTCCACATATAGGTGAAATATAAAGGGAAACTATAAAGCTGACGAATTGGCAAGGAAAGGCACGACCGCCACTGTCCTTCCTGGAAAAGAAACGGTTGGTATGCCTTGGGTCTCTTTTAAACTCCAATGGAAACACCACACAATGCAACTAGCAGAGAAGCATTGGAGAGATCTTAACAAATGCACCTTGGCCAAAATGACTTGGCCCTCCTACGATCTCAAGCGGACCGCCTCACTGCTGAGCCTCGGTAGACGAGATATCTCAGTTACAGTATTAGTGCTTACGGGACATTGTCTGATAGGGACGCATGCGGCCCGCTTAGGTCTCGAAATCTACGAATTCTGCAGAAGCTATACGAATCTAGACGAGGAGGAAATTGTAAAACATCTTCTCTCTCTCACTGTCCAGCCCTAAGCAAAAGGAGACTTACCACTTTTGGTGAACCCTTCCTAAACACGCTTGTGGAAATCTTGAAGTTTAGGATCCCGCAACTAAGAAGATTTCTTACGTCCTCGAGGTAGTTTAAAGAACAAACGACAGTTTAAGATTGAGTTTAAAGTGGGATAATTATGGCATCATAATGGGCCTATCCCTTTGACCTAAGGGTTTGGGCTGTGCACCAGCAGCTCAGCCATATCTAACCTAGCCTAACCTACATATCACCCTTTATTTATGTAAACCTAAAACCTATTTCTATGAAGAAGGATCAGTATTCACAAAATACGCCTACTTATCTAAAATTGTCAAAGTGACGGTTCCACCCTACCTACTCGCGGAGTCAAAAGTTGTTAACTTTTAGTACTTTTTCCCCCAAGGTTATGTCGAAAAGTACCAAATTTTACCATCAAAATTGCTTACAACCTCAAAAGTAAAAGCCGCAACAATAAATTACATTATTCATAGGTAATTTTCGAAGCTATCTAATTTTGGATTTTTTTTTAGAGAATATGGTTATTGAGGTGAAATTTTAGTTTATAAGAAATCAAAATTTTTACGACTCATAACTCTGTATCCTTGTAGGGTGGAAACATTCCTTTTACAATTGCAAATAGGTGGAAGTATTTTGCGTATACTGCCACTTATTCAGTAAATAGGTTAAATACGATTGCAAAACTATGATATGATATGTGAAACTCTAACCAAAAAGTTGAAAACACCCTAGCGGCTAAACCGTTACGGCTCCTCCTCACTCGAAGCCTATCAGCAGCCAGCGGCTTTGACATTCACATAAAAAACGCCGGTATTTTTCGCATATGCATGGAAAAAATCTCCGGTACTCAAAAAGCTAATTTTCAGGTTTGTATACTCGATCGCTTCGCAAAAACAATTCTCTTCGCAATTCTAACTGAAATAATGGTCACCCAACTCAATAATGGTCATCCCAGGGGGAAATCCACACCCAAAATAATTCATGAGCACCTCATAACTCACAACGTTGGAGAGGCGTTTCGGTCGATGGCGACGAAGGCAATGATCGAAGGGCCGCACACAAGCAAGGCTTTTCATACAAAAACTAAATATTATATGTAAGAGCTATTAATACCTTATCCCTGGGTATCGTAAGCCTTTCAAACCCTACCCTACTGGCATTTACAAAAAGGATTGCCTCAGGAGCATGCCGAAAGAGTGATTTCCCCGTAGGTTCCTCATGAGGACCCCATGGGGCAAATGAGGAGCATGCTGAAAAAGGTCTTTACCCTTAGTCTCCTCATGAAGACCACCCATAAAAATCCGCGATACAGAAGTGAGGTATGCCTTTTCAGTTTCTCATAATGGCCCTATAATTTAAATTGGGGGACCCAAACACCTGCCTTACGTATTCAAAAACTTTCTAAAAATGGTTTAGTTGAAATCATTCAAAGTTTTAGTTTTTGTGGTGTACCTCTTCATATTTCAGGCAATTATGTTGAGGGCCGTTAAGGATATCATTTAGCATACTCAATAGACCGGTTATGGCTCAATTACAGATGTAAAGTACTTTTAAAGGTGATTAGTACACAGCTGGGACTACATTGGGAAAACAGCACTCCTGTTAACACTGTAAACCTTTTAACACCGGCGCAGTTATTACTCATATAGCCACGCCAAAAATCATAATTCTCGGCCTCCTTTTTCCACTAGGAATTGGGTAGAAACGATTTTTCCTCAAGGGGGCCAAATGGGGTTGCCCTTAGGACGAGGCATGAATGTGACAAGGCGCTAGATGCGCTGTGTGAGCCTTACCTGACAATCCAGACGGAGTACACATGAGAGGCAGTGGGGCTCCCCCGAAAATGCTAGTCGGTCACAACCACATTACCAAAGAATTTGAAACCATATAACTCAGCCGACAGCTGACCGATTAACTTTTTATATTTTAGCGGTTATTTGTTCACGCACTCCCCACCCACAATGATTATGCTCCGCTGCCCCTAGAGATAAACCATGTTGTCCATCAACGTATGGTTTATCTATATCTATAAAAATCTCGTGTCACAGTGTTTGTTACCGATCTCCTCGGAAACGGGTTGACCGATTTTTATGAAATTTTTTGTACTATATATATATTCGGTAGGTCTGAGAATATGTCGTAGGCTATTTTATATACCTTTAACCAAAAGAAATACCCTAAAAATCTAAAAAAAAAATGGTAAATTTAAGAATTTTCACTTCATTTTAGTTAGTTTAGCTTCATGGCCTACCTATTGTTTGACAGCTGCGTAAATGTCATTAAATTGAATCATTCCATTTAATGAAAATTTCAAATTTACACATCTGTCAAACAATAGGTAGGCCATGACGCTATTGAAACTAAACTGAAATACAATAAGCAATATAGTATACTCAATATACGGTATAAGCCACCTCCTTCAAAACTTTCCTGAATTCCAATAACTCTAAATTATTCTATCAGCGGGTTAGGTATCTACTAGACATTGCACCAAAGTGTGACCAGCGACATGACGGTCTAGTAGTACAAAAGGTGATTCCTGACCTTAGAATTGAAACAAAAAAAATATTTCTGCACTTTGAATCAATTTTAAATTCGCATAAGAGTATCTAAATTTTTATCAATCCTTTCCTTTTTCCTTTTTTTTTAAACTATTAATCACCAATATCAAAAGATTTGTTCCAACCTTTCAAATACTTTGTCTATTCTCGCGATCAAGCAATTTCCCAACTAAAACACTCTTAAGCACTCGATATTTTGAAAATGATATTTCTAGAAGGTACCTTGCCCTCAAGTGTTCTTAGTTTTACCTTAAATCACAGTAGTCCAAAGTATATTGATATGACAAGTTAAGTGTTTCTCCACTTCTAATGCAGATGCACAACTTTCGTAATACGGTTGAAATCTTTAGTGCACATTTAGTGCACCTGAGAGATACAATATTCTAAAAGTGATTGACGTGGCTGTAAATACTTCATGAACGACGAACGTATCTTAACTTCAGAACTGAGTTGCTGCTGCTCTCTCACCTGGACGGTAAATTTATTCAGAGTCACGGCCACTTTATGCTGAAGGACATATACATATGACAAAAATTAAATTGAAGATGACATATTCTGTAACGTTTAACTTGCAAATCAAGTTTGGTCTGTATGAGTGTGTTTGTGTTTTTAGAATGGACGAAAATTTAATTTTATTTATAAGGATTTTTTTTAATATAAACTTGATTGATCAAAGAAGGTTAAGCCTTTTTGAGTTTGTTGCAGATTAATCCTAAAATATATTTTAATTGATTATAGACTCCCTAGACATGGGTGATTATCAGCGCAATTAAAAGATTGCTACCATCGACGTAATCTTTTTGTAACATGTTCATCGCAACTCCGCTGTCAAAATAACCACCTCTTCGCTATTGACGTTTAAAACAGAAATTGAACTAACCATTAAGAGTTGTATGAACAGGATATGAGTTGCATAACCTGTCGGCATAAAGAAGGGCTCAAAAATAGCCACATTGAATGAAATTGCACCTTCTTCCTCGGACGCTTAAGATGACTTCCAACATTCATTTCTGCTGTGAATCGCCTGTCAGCTGTGATATGATTGCAAACAGCTAAGATATTGTATATTAACCTTTCCAATCGACAGCAATTTGCTGCTTAAAATCGCTTCAATTGAGTGCTCTATGTTCTGGCATTCTTCTTCTGGTGTATCTATTCTGGATATAGTCATAAGCTGCTGCAGTTCACTAGTGTATATACCCCCTTGCATGTCATAATGCAGCCTCCCCAATGCATCATTGCGCAAATGTTCTTCTGCTAGGCCTGCGCTGCTTTTAACCTGAAACTCTTTTTTGATTGACGTAAGTAATTTATAAAGCACTTCAGCCTGACTGCATTGAATATTCACAAACTGCATAAGAAAAACCAAAACAAGGGTAACAGCAGTAACAACACACTGCAGCCAACGAACAATTGCACATCATCAGCATACATCAGGTGGGTTCAGAGCTCAGGTGCGAATGCCTCGGTTTTCTATATTCATGGAGGACGCGAGGGCATACAGAAAAAAAAACGGTGCTCTTTTCTTTAGGCCTCTTTTTATTTATGGGTTTGATGAATTGAAATCTGGCAAACAAACAAATTTCGTGTTTGATTTAATAAATTACTTTGCCATTTGCATAATTTTTCCCTATTCAAAAACTGATCTGGCCAACGACTGTGTGTAGAGAGAAGATGAGATGCGAGTTATTATTGTGCGCGGATTTTGTAGGAGGCAAATTTCTGAGGGAGATCAGTGGAGGAGTTTCAAATTATTGCATGCAAATTTTTTAAGGCAGTCTTGGTTAAAAATTAAATTTATCAAGATCATCAATTTTTAGTAATTTGTTGTGGCAAACACTTATTAAGGAGTTGTGAGTTGAGGGTGAAGCAAGAAATTCATTTGCGGCTGCCATAACTTTATCGCTAATTTCAGGTAAGCTACTACAAGCCACTTTTATCGATCGACATTGATTAAAAAACGCCTAGATCACCCATCGCTGATCTAGACTTCTTAATTTTCGGAATCTTCGATCTCACACTTTTAATCTCCAGCTCCTTCATAGGAAACGTTAGTCTCGCCGAAGTGACCCTCATTAATTTGGCATGCATTCTCTAATCAGTAGTGATTACGAGGGGTGCACCGAATCGTGGGATGTTTTCGATGACAAAGGGCTTCGCCACTTTGAAGCGTTAATATCCTGAATTATCAATCTTTAAAACAGTCTATATATGTAAGGAACGTCTAAATTTAGGAAGGTCGAAGGGTTTCCCTAATGACAAGAAGGCACCGCTCACGGTATACAGAAACAAAAGGTAGTGTAAAAGAGACGACAGCTTCGAATACCATAAAATATGGGCGCCTGATGACGTCAGCCCTAATGCAGAAACAACAACAACAGCTTCGATTTTATATGTTAAGTCTCCTCCACGTGACGTCAGCACTAAAATACCGTTTACGGTAAACAATCTTTTACATTACCTTGTTTCTGTATACCGTGGGCACTGCTAGCGAAGACGGCAACAGCCGGAATTAGAGAAACTCCTTATGGAATACGGGATAGAGAAAAGAGGGCTGAAAAACGCGTACATGCATGACAATGACATGAAAGAAGTACTTGCAAGTGCAGTATTCATATTGCTTGCAAAAGTAAAAATAAAAAATAAGCTTACAACGGGCGATCATCGGCCACTTGGCTTTTTACGGGGGACCAAAAGATTTAAATGGCCAAGAGCTTAGCTCTACCCGCGTTAGGGTGTGTTAAAATATCTCTATTTAGGTGTATATTAAAAAGAATTTTTAATCTCATTATATAAAAGCATATCCCTTTCTGTGTGAGTGTTCGTGTGTGTTGTACGGCTGTACTGTCCTGCAACCAGTCTTCTGAGGACTATGGTTCAGTCACGTTTTGTGCTCGCCCGTTGTAGACAGTGCCGGCGGATCGTCTTGAAGCCGGGTGTGTAGTAAGTAGGCCCTTTCCTATGGATCACAATATGGATAGAGATATATTAAGGCTACGCTTCGCAAAAGAAGCAATTGCGATGGAGTTCGCTGATGAGATCATGTTGGTGATCGTAGAAGCCCCGATAAGATCGAATTGTGCGCGAACGAAGTTGACTGGGATATTAAAGCGTTGATGTTGTTTTGATCAGCAAACGAAGAAAAGCAGGGTGCGTAAGGATCTAGTTATGGGGAAGATCATTCACTCACAGCCTGCCCTTAGCCACTTGCTATTTGTGACGTGCATCCAGGAATTCTATATGACATAGTGGAGCCTAGACCGAGCCGTCTCCTGCTGTTGGCGAGGATGGTTAGATCAGTCTTGATATATTCGCGTTTAACAAGGCAGCCAACAGCAGATAATGGTAGGCTACACTGACTAAGCTCTATACAGGATCATGCCCGACTATAAGACTTGCGTGATAGCGGCAATTATCCCCACTGTCATGCCGGCGGAAATCCCTCTATGATCCACAATATATTAGAGGGGAGCCAAATACAGCGCGGCGGCAGAAAACACATTGCGTAACGGAGGGCAAGGGAAATAATGGACGAATCTGTTAAGGGGCGGTGGACCCACAGACTTCTCCCAAACACGGAGAGATACTTTTAAAGTAGGCGTTGGGAAATCAGTTAGAACCCCTTACACAGTTCTTGAGTAAATAACACACCATTCCATTTTTAATGGAAGCACCCTTTTCTCTCTTAAACCAAGAACTGGCTCCTTTATTAAAAATTTTCTGATTCATTTTTTTTGTTTTTCGTCTACCCCTTTCTAATTTCTCAAAAAAATCTAAAATTAATTTCAAAGTTGTTGCAAAGTGGATTTTGAAAAGGGCGATAGGCTCGGCGTTACAGTATTCTGAACCCTTCCCAACGTAATGATACATACGTGATACAATACCACATGATAGCTTGAAATGGAAATCCCATCTATGGACGAGTTTATTCTTTCCTTGATATTTGACTTCCAGTTAAGTTTTGGGGCCCGTAGTTGATCCTGAAATTTCACCGTGGAGGATAACGTCAGGATATCACTATCCTGGAGAAATTGAAGGTGGAAATTTTTGTTTTCCCTGTGAATAAGATAAGCTCAGTTTTTCCAGTTTGGCAGACCGCAACCTGCTGCCATGCTTCCAATTTTTGAAGTGTTAACTTCTTTAGGCACGATTGGCACTTTTTCGCCGGGGATAAAACAAAGACAGCAGCGATGGTCACCATCGCATTTTTGTGGCGCACCCGTTTCTGGGCAGTCTTAGAGCATACGTAAAAAAATCAGGACCAACATGGGATTTTTTCTTTTAGCGCAGTAACAAATTTAACTTTTTCAATTCACTTAATTGCAAAATTCATTATGCAAAAACTATTTGACCGTCCGTGATCGGGTTTTGGATATAAGTTAATCATGCCTTTTACTATCTAATTCCAAAATTTAATTGGAAAAAAATGGTCTCTCCTTTCCTTGTGGTAACTTAAAAGTGAGGTACTTTTTTCGCGGTTTTCGGCTATTTTGCAATGCAAAAATTCAAATTTCAAAAATCCACATTAGGGTAAGTTTTAGCAAATCCAATAACGAGCAAAACATACTCAACAAATTTTTCGCCTAGAAGCCTTCGTTAAGAGATATTTAACAAGAAAGGTCAAAAAACAGGGAATTTTTAGTGAATTTTTCAGTTTTTGGGCTACCAAAAGTTTTCCTGGGAGTTTCATGCTTGCACACCCCCTAAATATTATTGGGGATTCATTTCTGACCGATTCCACCAAAAAAAGTCCGTTACATCACGCGTAAACCACTAGAAATCCTCCAGCGCCCGGACTAAACATGGAATACATTTCGGCGTTTCGCCTAGTCGACTGGGCATCTGTATTTTACTTACATATCTGCGGTAGTATCCCAGTAGAGAAAATCGCAAGTATTTACTCTGGGAAGTCGACTTGGAAGTACTTCTTTATTTAGTGTTTTTTGTAATGACTTATAACTAATGCAGAGGAGAATGGGTTTGGTGACCAAGCGTTTGATTTCGCGCAAAAAGCGTGTTGAAAAACCTCGTAGCTGATCGTTTTCTTTGTTAATCGTTTCAGTTATCTCAGCCATTAAGTTTTTTAACTTTAATGTATAAACATATACATATTTGAATTTATGTTTATGATATAAATATAAATCGCTTAATTTTACTTCAAGCTACCCCACCCCTTCACGCCTACCCCAACCAAATTACTTTACAAAAAATTACAATAACTTTGCATTATGAGTTTAATAATAAATGTAGTATAAGTACTTTCAAAGCACATTCTATGGAAGGGAAAAGGGAAGTACTTCCCCGCCTAGGCCATCTCCATGTTAATGTAATGTCTTTTTCGTTATACGTGCATGGAAAAGGCCACTTTTCCTCCCGGTAACACTTTCGTTATCACTCGAAAAGTGGCTTTTCCTGGACTTACAACGAAAAATATAGTTCGTTACAAGGGAGAAAACACAATTTTCACTCGTTAGTCCATTCAAAACGCGCGTTATGGTGTTCCAAAATAACACCGTTAAGAAAATCGAACCCTAAACGTTTTTGGGGTCGCTGATCACTAAAATCGAGGTCCCGCGGTCTTAAAATTAGGGCGTCACCCCTAAAAATGCAAAAAACACCCCTTTTTAGGGGGTTTACGCGATTATTTCAGTAATAATGAAAACTAATGCGATGAAATGCACTTTTTTTAATATTTATTTGCGAAGGTGGTTGATTTATACTAAATTAAGGCGAACTTAATGGTAGGGGGTACTCCTAAAGGGTTCAAACTACCCCTAAATTGGCGAAAAATGGCAAAAATTGTAAAAAAAAATTTCTTCAAGTTTATGCTTCAAATTCGATTGTGGGCATACTGTCAGGCAAAAATAAATTATTTTCAACCCTTAAGGGGTTAAAATTACCCCTACAATATAGTTCTGTGAAAACTAGGGGTGGTGTTCCAAAATAACACCGTTAAGAAAATCGAACCCTGAAGGTTTTTGGGGTCGCTGATCATGAAAATCGAGGTCCCGCATCGTGCATACACACATGTACACATACGTACGTATCACATCGTAACATACACACATGTTCATATATCAATTTATATTTTCTAATAAAAAGAATTTTTATTCAAACAATTCATTAAAATAATTTAAATTGCAATCTGCGAAAAGAGGGTTAAAAATTTTCCAAATGTTTTAATAATATTTCATCAAATATAAAATTTTAATGCAAAACAATAAATTTCAATTTGTTCCAATTACAATTTTAATGTGGGGGCAGTTTTACCCCCTTAAGAGTTGAAAAAATTAATTTGCTGGTAATACCTTTTGAACCAAATTTCAAACAAAAGCAACAAAAAAAAAATTTTATATTAAGTTGTTTTTATTATAGTAGGGGTAGTTTTAACCCCTTAAGGGTTGAAAATAATTAATTTTTGCCTGACAGTACGCCCAAAATCGAATTTGAAGCATAAACTTTAAAAAAAATGTTTACAATTTTTGCCGATTTAGGGGTAGTTTCAACCCTTTAGGACTACCCTTTACCATAAAGTTCGCCTTAATTTAATATAAATCAACCACCTTCGCAAATAAATTTAAAAAAAGTGCATTAAATCGCATTAGTTTTCATTATTACTGAAATAATCGCGAAACCCCCCTAAAAAGGGGTGTTTTTTTTGCATTTTTAGGGGTGACGCCCTAGTTTTAGGACCACGGGACCTCGATTTTCGTGATCAGTGACCCCAAAAACCTTTAGGGTTCGACTTTCTAAACGGTGTTATTTTGGAACACCCCCCTAGTTTTCAATGAACTATATTGTAGGGTAATTTTAACCCCTTAAGGGTTGAAAATAATTTATGTTTGCCTGACAGTACGCCCACAATCGAATTTGAAGCATAAACTTGAAAAAAATTGTTTTTGCAATTTTTGCCATTTTTCGCCAATTTAGGGGTAGTTTCAACCCTTTAGGAGTACCCCCTACCATTAAGTTCGCCTTAATTTAGTATAAATCAACCACCTTCGCAAATAAATATTAAAAAAAGTGCATTTCATCGCATTAGTTTTCATTATTACTGAAATAATCGCGAAAGCCCCCTAAAAAGGGGTGTTTTTTGCATTTTTAGGGGTGACGCCCTAATTTTAGGACCGCGGGACCTCGATTTTCGTGATCAGCGACCCCAAAAACCTTTAGGGTTCGATTTTCTTAACGGTGTTATTTTGGAACACCCCCCCCCCCCGCGTTTTGAATGGACTATCGTGTGACTTCATCCCTCGCCTTCGGCTCGGACTGAAAACGTCACACTCGTTCAAATTGCGTTTTGCCTCCCTAGTAACGAAATATACTATTTTGTACTGGTACTATTCTATGTTCTGAAAAAATTCAAATTGAATCCAGTAGATTCCCGTAAAAATTTTGATCCGTGACTTTTGCTGAATATATGTAGGTACTATAAAATGACTTTTTTGCATATTTGCACAATGTGTAAAATAGCAAAAATTTCTGTTTCGTGACTATTGCATCAACCCGACGATATGTACTGTGTACTATGTACAAAATAAATTGATAAATTTATGACAAATAGTTTAATTTCCAAAACATTTCAACACATTTTGGAGTGAGTGTATATTAGTAACAATTAAATAAACTTTAACAGAATATTCATAAATAAAATATATTGATCCTTATTGTTCTGTATTAAGATTGATTTGGAAATTTAGACTAGCCATAGAAGTTAATACTTCTAAAGTGTGGTCCTACGCACACTCGTTTTTATTTCACTAATTAAAGCTGGAACATTCCTGACCCCATCATTGTCACTAGGTCGTCTACCATATGCTACCACATATTTCCACATCTATCTATCTATGTAGTACACTCCTTTGCCTAGCTTTTAGTGCTACGACTTGGCTTCTACTTCTTCTCGATGCAGCACATAGTACCTTGTTAAAGGTAACTTCTATACCTAGGAAGGCTGGCTTGTTTTATTTGTGTAGGGTCCTTCCGTTAGTTCCCGATAGTTCTGATGTTAGGCTTACTAGTGTATTGTTATTCGGGAGTTCTTGATATATTTTTCGTGCCTTAAAGGTGCAGACGAACCTCGCCCTTTCCAATTCCTGGGGACATAGCTGCTCCCAACGGATTTGTTGAGGCCGTGCCAGGTATACCTCTTCCTTTTTGTACAGCTTTGTGTTAACTGACCTCTTATTATTATACTACCAAATTTTCGCGAGATTTTCATTTCTAGACGGGGAACTTTTTTTTGCGCCTTACCGGACAGGAAAATTTATAGACCATGTGGAACGCTTTTGAATTTGCTCTATAGGGTCGATCTTTTCCTGTAGACATTCTCTAGAGAATCTCACACTCTGAACCTGACCGAACTTCTTCCAGTCAACCCTGCTTAGATCTTTGAGGAGCTTCAATCTTCAGGCTTACCCACCGGTGATTCGTGTAAGAAACTTGATTTGACGGTCTCCAGTTTCCTACTTTGAAAGTTTCATTGCCCGTAGAGATTGTGACGTCCAATACATCCATGGGAAAATTGGGGTGCTTCCCATGGTGTGCAGCCTAGGTTTGAATTAATAATAAAATCGAATAGTAGCTCTGCGTGGTAGCTTCTTTTATGGCTTCTCCAAAGCGTATTTCTGGCATTGGCATCGCACCTTTCGATCAAGTTGCCTCCATTCCATTTAATTAATCCTGTCATCTGAATGAACTACTACGGGAGACTGGAGTGCAGGCATGGCATTAGCCACAGGTTAGGCTAGGCTAAGTCAAAATCCTACCCCGGGTTCCCCTCGAAACTCAAACCCTCCACCAGTTCGTCCAGATTGGGAGAATCGTCCTGCTCAGACCTTTTGAAAATGTTTAACTAGCTTCTCTTCTCTTTCAATACCTCGAGACGCCTAAAACTATACTTTTTCCACTATCCATATTCACCTCTTAAATTTCCCATGAAAAAAAAAACATTGGACAAGGATTCCAATTCTCTTTCTTTGCATATTACAAGAATCATAAACCTTACAGCACTTCATCACAAATCACTAATCACATTACAGTAACGGATTGGCAAAACAAGATAGAATAAGTTCAAGAAATATTGCGACACAATCGCAAGGTTAATGCAGTTCCAAATCCATTTGATTAGACCTGCTCTCAGCCAAACCAAAAAAAAAAACAACATTGCAATGGGAGTCGTAGTGCAATTCAATAATTCACACGCTGATCTTCACTAAAGCAATCTTTGTGGTCTAGCCACGTAACTTTTCCAAACCTATCATGGCTTGCGCAACAGAATAATTGAAGAACGAAAACGAAATTTCTGTCTTATGGTTCATAGCAATTGGAACGTCTTTTCAGCATCATTCCGTACTTGAGGAGACTTGTGCAAAAGAAGTACACAACACACAACACTCGGTGCCCAAGTTATACCCATTTGAATTCAGTATAGGATTAAGAAGAAGATTTTCTATTCGTACATAGGAAAATGCATTCCGGGTCCAGTCACTTTATAGCCACCAGTGGTGTGGATTAAATTGCTCAGGGAGAGAAAGACCTCAGAATGTGAGGGCCACCCGCTGGGGCCAGCCTGTCAATTACTTTAAACAAATTATATCACAAATTAGATGAAATCTCATGCTGATTTCCCGAGTATGTGCCTTTCATGGGCTATGAGAGATGGTTCCGTGAATCGTAATCGTCACACACAAGGTATTAGAAAATTTTCTAGTTCTGCATAGACTGGACTCAATCGGGTAACATTGAAGTTCATGTTAGCATAGGTGAAGAAAATGCCATGTCATTTTCGAGTTGGCACATTCGCTTACATCAAGTGCTAAGATCAAACTGTGCTGTTGGCATTCTTTCAGATCATGGACACATAATCAATCTTGTATAAATCATTTGTTATCTAATTTAGAATACAAAGTTAGTAAATGTTATCATAGTAATACTATAGTAAGCTTATCAAAGTATTAAGGTTAATTTATAATATATTTAAAGATCCTGATTACGTGGTAAATAATTCTTCCGAATATATTATAAAAAAAAATTGCTAAACACCTAGTGGTTCAATCACTCCATTTGTGCAAAAATTTAAAATTGGTAGTAACTTTGGAAGGGCAACTATAGATCCAGCTCGCAGAAGCAAAAAATATTGGGTATCTATCCAGGTTAGATACCAATTTCTAGAGTTTAAAGTATATTAGAGTATATAAGCAGCATAGATCCACAACAATGTTCTTTTGATAACTTGCGTCTTGAGACATTTTCTTTTCGATATTTTCCAAGGAGCATATTTAAACTCTGTGGTAACTGCATTTCATAGCCACAGTAAGCCAATTTCGAAACGGTCTACCGTTGCCTTGATGAACTGTACGATTTCCATTGTTTGATTGAATCCTTTGATTTGACGCCATTCAATATTTTCTTGAATGAACGGAAGGATATAAACTCTTGATCTAGTTCTTCAGAACTGAGTCAAAACCAATAGCTTTAGTTTAGTCTATCAACAGGCTTGGAGATATATAGAGCAACCAGATCGGACTCTCGAAATCGGTGCCAACTTTGTTTCAGCTGTTCTGTCAGACACACTAAAGGTCCCTGTCCCTGGTAGACCGTTTTGCTCTGAATCCATACTGTTTGTCGCCTAGGATTTGGTTAAACTACCCTATAAGCAGTTTTGGAAAGAATAGAGGAAATTTCTATTGGCCGGTACTTGCTGGCGGCACCTTTTCCCGGTGTGAGTTAAACACAGGGCCGTGCCTGGCCAGCGTTTATTGCGTGAACAGCACTTAGGCGGCCAAGATAAAAGGCAGCTAAACCGCCAAGGAAAGTGCGTCGAATACGGATTAAGGCCGATCCACAAATTTCCGTGACGGTATGGCGCCAATGCTTTTCGTGTCAATGGATGCCGTGATGAATTTTTCATTCACATTGACACACCACTATCAGTGCTCAATATTTAATGGCATCTGTTACTATTTTGAAATTTGGACAGTGACCTCAAGTGCATTATGAGATTGAGCGTGGAGAGAGTGGGCTCGTCCCAGGTGAACTCTTCTGGAAGTGGTGCCTTACTTCAACAGATGTCTGGGAACATGTCGCTCCTTTCTTAATTTGTTTGCATGTATTTATATTGTGCCGATCATTTTTTTTTCACTGATACTCCCGGTACTGCACTGATGTCGTCGTCAGGTCACGGATATGTGTGGATCGACTTTAAGTGAGAGAGCTACCTGTGAGAGGGCTTCCCACACATTTAATTTCTCCACGCGCCGCATGGAAACTCTCACGCAGGCGACCGTTTTTCTCATAAGGGAAAGGGAGCAAAGCGAAAATTAGGAAAAATTCCTTCTGCGCCCAAGTTAACTTTTCCGCTATGCCCAATCTCAGGCGCCTTTACAAGGTTCCCCCCTCGTATTGCAGCCGATCTGCTTTTATAGTTCAAGCCAAATATGACGTGCCGTACCGTAACCTCTGGGATAGTAGTCAGGCGCCTTACCCCTAGACTACCGAGGCCCCCTACATGCAAGCTCATGAAGTCAATTTAGGTCGGTGCCATATGAACACTCATGTTTGTACTTTAGGGTTCGTACGGTTACGGTACAGCACGTCATATTTGGTTCAGGCTTTAGTTATTCTACTAGTAGGCTAGTCAGTTTTGAATAATGAAAACGGGGTGGTTGAATCGATTCTTCAAGCTACTTTATTTTCCTGGTTTTCAGTGCCTTTTTAGCTTTTTTTTGTATGTGCGCGCATAATGTCTCGTCTGGAACGTGTAATTTGTGACAAACTCTTAAAATATTGAACACAAACGAGTGTTGTGAGAGAAAAGTGTTTGGAATCTTTCATTCCAGCCAGTAAGAGATAGGATGGTAAGTACAATCAAAATGAGGCTATTGTGTACGATGGGTACTCGAACGAACAGAAGAATACCAAGTCCATGGAGGTCGACCAAAAAGCAGTTCGTGGAGATACAATTTGGAAGCACCATGACACCAACAGTTTCCAAAGAAAATTTCTTATCGAATGCGAAAAACAAAGATGAGTTGATCTCCATGCCGGCGACAAAATGCAAGAATCGCGTCCAAGCAGGCAGATGATGATGCAGAATCCATGGCTTCGGCTCACAAGAGTGTCACAATTATAGAGGAAGATGGCTTCCCTTCTGGCCATAATGATGGGGCTCCAAGCTCACCCCCAATGTATATTTCCTCAGAGCCCCTCAGCTCCTCTACAATGCGGCAAGTGCAGTAGAGAAGAATGTTGCCAACCACATGCACTTCCTCCACACAATGAGTGGTTGCGCAACTACGTTTGCGATATTCAGCCAAGGCAAGGTTAGATTTCTAAAGATTTTAACAAAAAATCGGAGTCTCGAATATTATATAACGAAATTTACTGATCCTTCAGCCCATCCAAAGTAGCTAACAGTTGGTGCTGAGAGCTTTATGGTGATAATCATGCAACAACAACAATTAACAAGTTGAGGAATAAGCAATACAACACGTCTTCAAAGTTTACCATAAAGTGAAGCAATGGAGCAGAAACAACTTAGATCCAGAGCAAAGGGGGAGAAAATTGGTTCCCATTACCACCCCATTGAAACCACAGGCGTATCCTAAACGAACGAACGAGGCTTCTTCAGCTTATATTTTGGAAATGCAATACAGATTGCTGAGGTCGGTCTGGGTATAGGCAAGGAGGACTATTCTGCGTGAAACTGTGCCAGCAATATGAGGAATCATGCTGCAACATTGACGATAATTTCGATATAGAGAAGGAAGACAACCTAGACAAGCTCCTTGCAGAATCACTGTCTGAGGCAGCTGAGGCGACAGAAGGCATTAATTCATGTATAATATTTTGGTGCATATTGTCTAACCAATTTTCCTCTAGGCTAGGTAGTTCTATGGCTAAACTATTACGGGTTCCGGGTCTCGTGAGCACCTTTGAGTAATCCGTTTTTAAGGGTCATGCTGAAGTAATGCCTTTACGGTTCGTACCAGTCTGAATTTGAACGTTATGCAAAAAAGGGTGGTTGAATCTAGTCAGTTCGGAGCTGACACTACAGTCTGGGGCGCACTACTAGCGGTGTCTCATGTCGTAGGCATGGACGCTTTAGATAGGCGGTCGCACAAATTCCCTGCTGCTAGATCGAGGTAAGATTCTCACCTACGTAAAAAAGGTACCTAATATGTATTTGTGATCGTTTTGGCTTTTGGTCGCAAAAGGTGTTTTTCGAAATTTTCGCTCTGCTCTCTCATCCCCCATTGAATATTAGAGACTTGTAAGAAATTTTATGTAGTTTCGCGTGGTATAAGAGTTTTTGTCCATAAGGTGTATATTTTTCCAGTTGTGAGGGGTGGAAGAGAGCGTTTGTTACGTTGTTGCATTATGTTGGAGACGAGCCAAATGCAGTGCGGTGCCAGAAAATGCACTGCGAATTCGTATTCGGATTGGCAAGGGCAGTGAGAAGGGTCTGTTAAGGATCCGTGGACCCACAGACTTATCCAAACGTGAAGAGATGGTTTACAAAAGAGTGTGAGGAAATGAGGCGGGTATTTTACCTACCTGGAATTTTCCGGGAGGGTACTACTACCCACCATACCCACATTATCCGCCGGCTATGGTCAGGTCAATTGAGGGAATTGATAACACTTCGAGTGACGACCCCTGAATATGCCAAGTTCATATGATGTTCTTGCTCTGATTTCAACTGATTATTTGCTATTGGAATTTACTTTTAGTTTTCAGCTGATTTTGAAAATCAATGGAGATAAATCCCGTGCATATTCAGTAAGAGTTTACAAATATTATTGATTATTCCAGCAATCATAAGTCAATTTTGGATAAATATCTATAGAATTAATATGCAATTCTATTACATAAACCGTTTTATAAAATAAGCAATCTTTTACATCTACACAATTAACATCAAAATAAATAAATATTAATGCGCATAAAGCTTCCATATAATCCAGACAAACAATTACCGATGCAGCACATTTCCTGCAACTTAAGCTTCTTCAAAATGCACCCAGTAGAAGAAAATTTATTGAATAGAAACATTCCTAAGATAAATCTTCCGCGGATGAATTTTGAAATTCTCAATTATATCAATGGCGACGATTTCAATAGGATGGTTTAGGTGGTCGTGAAGTCTGGACGACAGCGCATCTATAAATTGTGTCCAGTAGAAGTGTTATCTCCCCCCGAGGACAGACAGAAATAATAATTTTATGTGGAATTGTCCATGGGGCAGCAGCAGCCATTGATAAGCGAAAAACTCCGTCCGTCGTCCAGTTGGTATCACAACGAAATATAATGCAGGCAGTCGGCGCATGCTCAAGTGGCCTAAGATGACTCGCTCTCTCTCGCTCTTTCTCTATTCTTGGTTTATTTATGGAAAATATTACCCAGGTGAGATATAGCTAATTTTTATTATACGATGCTCAATTACATACACTCATTCTCTCTCTATCGCTCCCGCTCTGTGTGGTGGTAGTTGGGTGTATATATTTTTTGTTGAAAATAAGGTAAAACAAATAATTTATGAATACGTGACCCCGGGGGTCAATCGCCTTAAATATCTTCTGCTTATGTGGTCAGGTGGTCTCTTCTTCAATGGAAATGTTGCGTACTGCGTCGGAAGGTTTTTATGCGAAATGTGCAGTCTTTGCTGATTTGTCGTCGACGTTTATTGATTTCAACGAGATAGGATGCATTGGTGGTGCACAAAACACTTCCTTGGTGGCCTCTACTTTTATTAATCTGTTGCAATGCATCAACTAAGAGAGCATAGTACAGTTATGTTAGGATAAATTATGGCTAATATTTTACCATAGAATAGGAAATTCTTTGTTTAACGTTATGCATTTTTTTTTTCTTCAAAGGTAATTTCTTGAATACATAAAGATTTGCTTATCTAGTTAAAGACACCATTGTAAAATTTCTTTGTATTAATATAACGTGTCAATATGTGCATGATGCCAAATCCGTTTCTGCGCTTAACTAATAAAAAATATTGGATTAAGGTTAGAGCAATAGGTTATTAAGTGATTAGACTATTTCCAGCTAGTAAGCCGATTAATTGTAGACTAATCTATCAATGCGTGTTTATTTCATATGATACAATTACCATTTAATTTAACCTTTTAGTTTATTTTACAAGCTGAAGTAACAATGTTATAAAACGGACCGCATGCCTTATTTCTTAATTGGGTAAAAGTATTGCTGTATGGATTCATTAAATTTCAAAAGTAGTCCAGCATTTTCTGACAATTTATTTTAGTTCATTTTTCTTAATTAGAATCATCTTTCTTAATTATTAACAATCATAAAGACAGGTGAGAATAATTCGTTGTTGGATATTCTTTCTAATAAATTTTAATTCTTTGGCAACACATGAGCAATTAACGAATATTCAGTCAAGATAGAATCGCAAATAGAAGATGCTAGATGCTTCGGGCTAGTTGTCCAGGACCACTGCCATAGTGATCCCAGCCTGCTGTTGCTGCTATCATTCCGCAGAAGGGATTCTGGAGGCCGCAAAAAGGTTAGCCATCAATAAGGTGGGAAAACCCAAACAGGTTCGCTGAAGACTGCATGTCTGAGAGAGGGAGTTTCCCAGAGCGATGGAAAACCAGAAGCTCGTGCTCTTATCAAAGTCAAAAAAACCTTTAGGAAACCCAGAGACTGATTTGTTTCCTAAGTTGCATAGACAAACTTTGCGAGTGGGTGTTCTGTAACAGAATACTCCCTAGCATCGAAAAGCAAAGAAGCTTGTTGGACATACAATTTGGCTTTAGAAAGACAAGTTCAAACGACTGATTCAGTCATCATGGGGGTGGACATGGCAAGAGCTGAATGTTAAAAATGCTTTAAGCTCGACGACATAGAGTATAATAGTTCCGGCCTTGACCAAGCTAGATACGCCGAAGCTCCTAATACGAGTATTAAACGACTTCGGCCGTGGTAGGTCGCTGGATGGTAATTGGACATTCGTTGATTGTGATTCGGAAGAATGACTCACTGGCAGACCCAGGTATCCAGGAGGATGCACCACACGTCTTCTTTGATTGTTCGGGACTCGACGAACACAGGGCCGAATTGCAAGCCATGGCTGAGGTGTCACTAACGCCGGAAAACATCCTAAGACACATGATGAAGTCCGAGAATATGTGGAGGAAAGTGGGGCCTTTTCATCGCTTCCTTATATCTCTTAAGGAGCTCATCGACGTCCGGACGATTCCGATTTCTCTTAGCCCTCCTTCTTGCTTTCAGGCAGGCCCTTCGGCTACATGTCACGTGCCTATTTCAATGAGTTTTCAATTTGTTCTGCCCCTAACCTAGCACCTCCTGCCGACCTCACATGATTCAGGAATACTTCCTCAAACACCTGCGCTCTTTTTTCCTTCAAATGAGGCATTTGGCAATTTGCTCACACTCCTCTACCTTGTGACCCTCTTTCCCGGGGCCTCGAGACAATCCTATTCTATCCTGGCTTTTGCTGCAGTTTTTCGCTATGTGCCCAATCTTCATGAATTTGAAGCACGGTTTCAGCATACCCGCTCCTGCAGTCGGCATACAACCCAGCCGACTTGACCCTTACCTGCTACGATAGCCTTCTTCTCAGCTTTAAGAGGTAGGCGTATAACCATCGTTTGCGTATCCCCCAAGACTCTCTTAACTTGAGGTCATCCTTTTTCTGCACCGTCTCCAGTCTTAGTTGGATCCACAGTGCTTCGCAGACCTCTTCCTTCGTTGTGATTTCATCCAGATCTCTACACGCGATCACAACCATATTTGTGCTGGCTCTTACCTCAGCCAATCCACGTATTGACTTCTGGTCAAGGTCCATCTTCCTTGCATCTCCATCCTTTAGTTCCAGCATGAGATCCAGAGACCCTTTGCGATCTCCTGACCCGGTTACCATTATTCCCCAGATCCGCCAGGGAGGCCTTTGTCCTCATCTTGCAAAGGATCTTCTTTCGCTCCATCTACCTCCAGACAGAGCCTTCCGAGTTCCTTCTGTCATTCTCCATAGGACGTGCCGCCAGTAGGGGGGCCGGCTAGGTCACTGCTTCGGGAGTCTTCCCATTTTCCTCTTCTTGCTCTTCTGCAGCTGCACCTATTCTTCCTCTTCTCTTGAGACCCTTTCTGTCCAGTGTCCTCGGTTGAACGGCTCTCTCTTTTGTAAGTACAGAAAATCTTCTGTTTGAGTCGACGCCTCCACCCGCTCTTTCGCCTTCTACTGCTTCAGTGTCTATCTTTTGTTTGGAGATAGGTGTCACTGACACTCCTAACTCGATCTATGATAGCATGTTCCACGTACTTGCAGTGCTGTTTTAGGCCATACTGCAAGCTAGAAGTTTGTTCTACATAGAACAACTCAGCTGTGGCATAACCTTACGCAGACAGTGTTTCTAAAGCTAACATCCCAGAGCTCAAACGTAAGGTTACTAAAGCACCCCTCAGACCTATCGAATTATCTTCTATCGTTCAGATAACCCAAGTAAATATAAAAATGGCCTTACAACGGGCGAATACCACTCGCTTGTCTTTTTAAGGGGCACATGTTGGCCGTAGAATATTTAACCGTTTTTAATTGGAGCACGTACGGCCTCACGACGGCTCACATTATCAAAAGATTTAAATGACCAAGTACTGAGCTGTACAAACGGGCAAACGTTAACAAATTTGATCCAAAGAAAGAGTCTGTGTGTGGTATACGACCGTACAACCGGCAAACGGCCCCTGATGCCCGTCACATGGCTGATAACTATGTTTCAATCGCAGTCGGTGTTCGCCCGTTGTAAGGCTAGCTTTTAATTTTAATCGGAAAAGCTTACTACTACATCGACAGAATGACTTAATTGCACAATGGATAATGCTGTGACGGAGTGGTAGTACAAAGGGTTATTACTAAGCTAGAGTTTTCCACATTAAAAAGGTCAACCCTTGGTTTCAATTTTTGCCAGAATAGGCGATGCAATAATACTTATTTTACGTGCTTTAGGAGCTAGACTATTTAGATCCTCTCTGTACTTCCTATTGCGTCCATAAATGCCATATAGTGAACAGTACATTGTCTGTTATGAAAAACGATTAAATATTTTTTAAATCATTTTTCACAGACCACATTTTCGTCATCGTTGCCAACAAGCCTCTAACTCCAATGAAACAATCTATTAAAAATTAATCATAATTTCAATTCAAATTAACAAGAGAACGATTGCAAAATAATAAATGATGTCAATATATATGGCGAAGGTGAAGCAGAACCACCTTTGCAAAAATGAATATGTTACAGATCCATAAAACTAAAAGATATTCTCTTGTCCGGAAATCCAAAATAACTAAGGTCGTAACGGCACGCCTCGAAAGCCTTCACGTGTTATAATTACAATCATTACGGTATGAATTGTAAATCAAAAATGGTCGTATTTCAACGATTTAATATACCCAAAGAATGAATGCAGAATCTCTGTGGGTCTTATGGATCACAGTGTGGCACTAAAAATCGCATCGAACTAAAAGATCGAACCATTTTACTTTTAGACGTCGTCGTCGTATCGTGGCACATCCATGCGCTGCCCACGATAATTTCTGCTGCTTTTGATACATTAACTGCCAGAGGTGAGTGTAGCAATATTCTCCAATATTGTGTATATGGCATATGTAGTATGATGGCTGTGATTTGCGTGGAATATATTGTCTTCCAAGAAGAGGAGTAGACAAGAAAACATTTTAGTCCCCATCAGATCTGGTCCGGTTTTATGGCCTCTCATGGGCTATATAGTATTTAGTATTGCTTCAATTTAATATGCATCACCGGATTGACTGACACCCGTGAAGTAATGAAATGAAAATAAGATAAATGAGTCATCATTGAGAGTACCAGAATATTTTATGGTAATATCCGATAAATTAAAATTTAATGAAAAAATATTTAAGTTTAATAAAAAAAATAAAAACAATTTTTTTCTTTAGTGTTGTTAATAAAAGTCTTAATAATGATATAAATGTAAGTTGTGATGCATGACGGCATTTATTTCACAATAATAATTGTATTTCTCATAAAAAATGTGCTGCTTTTGTTGCTGCAGACGATGTGATTGCAGATGCATATCGACCAACTTTTTTGCACTCAGATAGTCTTGTTTTCATCTTTATTACAATAGTAGCTGACCCGCCATGCTTTGGTGTTTTTTGTAAATAAAATAAATTAAAATATAATTTATTGAAAATATATGATTTAATGGGAGTCAAATGGTATTAATGTCGTCAGGGATCTTTGGTGTTGCCAGTGCACCAATGACGATCTAAGATCTTTAACCATGATACGGAATTCTACTTTCATCTCCTCGAAGATGTTGACTTTACATCGGGGGACCCATGGATGCTCTTTTCTATTTACGGTCGAGCGCCAACTGAAGTGGTGTGGAAGTGACGTGGCGGTTGTGAGGATTTGGCCTGTCACGGGGAAACAAAGTGGTGCGGCAGTTGAATGGTGGCGGAGTGGCATTATTTGCTCTGTTCCAAAACTCGAATGTAGGATCCCGCGGGAGCAAAAATTCACCCGAACTTGCCCAATTTATGTTTCTTTACTTACTTTAGTGGCGGTAGCGTGGGCAGGGCCGGCCTTTGGCTTTTTGCGCTCGATGCAGTATGCCATATTGCGCCCCATCATTTCTGGTAATGTTTTGATCGCAGTAAAGTGCAATATAAAAATACACAAACACTCTTTAGATTTCCTTTAATATATGAAAATGAAGACAAGCGAAACCTTTCTCAGTTTTTTTCTGAAATTGCGCCCCGGCCAATTACGCCCGGTGCAAAAACACCAATTGCATCTATGAAAGCGACGCCCGTGCCTTTGTCCGATCAGGATTTGCTTCGCGATCTTGCGTTTGTGCTGATTTTGCTTACTTTGCTATTTAATGCTCCAGGATATTTTTCGGTGTTAGCTACACTTCACTAACTATTTCCAGCACAATCCTGGGCTCCTGCACACTTAAATCTCCATAATAGAGGTTTCTATGTCTTTCTTCAAGCCTCCATATTTCAAAGGATAATAGGTCACTGCACTGCATGTATTAGTTTCTACGGTAAAATCTTGTCTAGTCCACTTAACAACTTTACTGAACATAGAAAGCGCTTTCAACAACTTCAGAACAGAGGCGATTCAGGTGTTTCTCGCCGAATTAGGGATCGATAATAGTACGACTAGTATGAACTACAAATCAAGAACTATGGCACCGTGGCAGCCAAGAAAAGATAGACAACGAAATCAGGCAAACTAAATGGAATTAGATTGGTCACACCTTGCAGAAGACAACGGAAAAGGCACACAAGGTGTATTTTCGGTAATATATGACAATGCACCCACGGGAGCCCTTTTTCCATTTTTTTTTTTCGAAGTTGTAATTTTTTTTTAAATCTTAATTTCTGATATTGCGCCCGGTGCAAGTGCACCATTTGCACCTTTGAAAGCGCCGCCCCTGAGTGTGGGGGACTGGAACCATTTGGTTGCCACTAGTCTCCGGCAAGTTTAATTTTGGTGTGGCAAAAGCCATATCAACGCCAACTTGGGTTTTTTTAGGAAACACTGACGAGGGCCTTTCAGTTGTTATTTCTCAACTAGAGAACGGGAATATATTTTAGTACGGTTGACTATAATTAAATAAAAAACGGCAAATGAGCATTCGAAAGATTTACGTCCTCGTGACAACTTTCGATTGAACGCTCTTTTCCTATTTATAAGATCTCTTTTAGGGTAGAGCTTCAACATATTGGACAATAATGGAAATGCCTCGTCAGCAGCAAAATAAACTGGGAAATTTGTCTCTTGCCCTGGTAATGGAGATGGTTCTGGTAATTCTAGGGCTCCAGTAGGTAATCGCTTTCCAAGCACTTTCTTTTAGTCCTCGACCCTCACTATTTCGACCACACTCGCATCAATTGTCAGAAAACGTCCATCTGCATCTGATACAGCCGTCAAAACAATTGAAAAGTACCGCTTGCAATTTATAAACTGAGAGCCTGATTTTGATGATCGCTGGATTCTGATATGTTTTCCATCAACACTTCCAACACAATTGAGGAGATTCTATAGTTCCCAGTAATTCTGACAGATTCTAATTAAGTTTCTCTGGTAGGAGTAGGCAGCTTCTCCGGTTGTAGAACCTTCCAGATGATTTCTGAAGCTTTCGCAATTATTTCTCTTAGGGTAGGAGGCCTCTCAAGAAGTAACACGATGGTGACTTCAGATTTTTGCCTGTTGCAAAATAACTGAAACGAAAGTTACAAATAAAGCCTCTTTTATTTCTTAACATTCAGCATTTATAGCTTTGGTGAGTCTGGTCTGGTGGCTCTAGATATATCAAAAGCTTTTGACAGAGTATGACATCCTGCTCTGTTGAATAAACTCTAAGCTATTGGTATACACTTAGTTCTAAGAAACTGGAGACTAGAGCTGCTGTTCGACATTGCACTCTATAAGAAGAAAATAGATTGTCAACAGTATAAGGGCCTTTCCTGAGACTCTAGTCTTTCACAGAAAAAAAAAAGAAAAAAAAAGAGCTTTGTTTCAGGCCGTTCAATCAAGGTAGTATTGTATAACGTCGAATCAAACCCCCATGTCATTTCGGCCGGAACTCTTCAGGGGTCAATTCTCTTACTCGCACTTTTTCTAATCTTCATTATTTATCTGCTCTGAATTCCCTCCAACCCACTTCACTGCTTCGCTGATGACGGTACTTTGCATTTCTCTTACTGCTTCGACAATATAAGACAAGCACGTCCCAGACCTTGTCTTTACCACCCTCAACTGATGTCCACTTCGATCAACCGGGATTTCGAATCGATTCTTCATTGGGGCGAAATGAACCGCGTTGAATTCAATGCCATGAAAACGAAGTACTGTCTGATCTCCAACAAAAATTGTACCGACCTTCCTAAAGAGAAGAGAGATAAAGAGAATCTAACGGCTGAATCAACTCTCAACATCCTAGGGGTAACTTTAACGGAGCATCTGCGATGGAATGATCACATACATATTCCAAATCGCTAAGCAAGTCTCCCAATGTCTTGGATTTCTCAAGAGATGCAAGTTCCTCCTCCAGCCAGCCGCCTTGGCTACAATATACAAATCCTACATTCGGCCAAGAGCCCCAAAAACCACCTTGGCTGGTCTCGACAAGGTGCAAAATCGCGCCCTCAAACTCATTGGTGATGGCCCCTTTCGCGCCTCCATAGACACCTTAAGCCACCATAGGAATGTAGCAACCTTCTCTATACTTTATCGCTATTACCATGGCGACTGTTCCACTGAAATTCAGGACCTCCTGCCTGCACGGCAATATTTTTCCCGCAACACAAGACTAGCCCGATCGGCTCACCACAATACCCTACAGCAACCGTTCGCGCACAATACGGTTTAGAAGTTCGTTTATGAATAGAACAACTCGACTGTGGAATAATCTCCCACAGTCAGTATTTCCGAACTCGTACAACACTTTAGAGTTCCAGCGTGAGGTTCATCGTCATTTTCTTCTAAACTCTCCAGACCCCCTCTAACCTTTCGTATTCTCCTCTATTCTTCAAACCAAGCTTACTACTAGACAATGCACCATGACCTGAACGACATGACGGACTGGTATAGTATAAAGGGTTACTCCTAAGCTTGGTTTTTTCATATAAAAAAAAGAAAATAAATAAAAATAAATTAAACTATTATATATTGGCTACTAATCCACAATGTACAAGAAGATGGACGAATCTTCGTGGAAGCTATGCAAAGCACCTAAAGAAATATAGACCATCTGGATCGGGAGAGTCTACTAAACGCTACTGCATAGCTCAAAATGTAGGTTTTATTCTACCATTTGCAAAGGCTACAACGAGCAAAGAACCACCTGCTACATATGATGAAGCAGTCTTCACGGATGAGCTTGAGACCCAAGATTTAGACTGCGAAAAGAAGAGAAGAGGGGAAGAAAACAACGCCGACATAATGTTTATCATGAAGACCCAGAATTTGATCATGAAGGTGTTGATTGGATTGCAACACAAGAAAGTTTTAAGTGCAGAAGGAAGCTACTACTTATGACAAAGCGAATCCCAAATTTGGGAAAAAGCACAAAAATACAGGGTAATATGTAAACCTCTACCAAAAAATTCAAAACGCCTTAGCGGCTAAACTTAACCGATTTCCCCCACCGTTATGATTTTTTGTTCGTCTATCCAAATCCTATCCACAGCCAGGGGTTTCGTCATTTTCACTGATACACCCTGTATATCCCGCTTAATTTGCCATTTAAAAAAACGGCCGTACCAATTCCTTTGTTAACATATTTGCAAAAGTATTTAATCGATCTAATGCAATTGTAATACTACACATTGATGCAGAGCCGGCGCTTGGGTCTTTTGCGCCCGGTGCATAATGTCTTTTTGCGCCACATCAGCTCTTCATTTTTTTATCGCAGTGAAGAACAATGAAAAAAGATACGAACACTCAGAGATGCAAGAAATAATTTCCACAGTTTGCGCAAAAGCTAATGAGATGAAATTTAATATAACAATAAAATGGTGTATACGGAGTGTATTTGCTAGTTTTACAAAGTGGCTGGCTGTTGATAAGTTTTGGTTAGACAAATAAAAAGTCGTATGGGTGGTAAGCCGTTTTAGCCGTTTAGCATGTCATCTTTTTTTAATTCGTAGTTTCTAAAATGACGCTCTTGTCCAATTGCGCCCGGTGCAAGTGCACCATTTGCACCTATGAAAGCGCCGCCCCTGCATTGATGTGTGCTTTACATGTGTTTGAGCGAAATGGTGCATATTTTCAGCACTATCAACTATGCATCTATCAACAATGTTGTAAACCTGACCTGACATCAAAATTGTAAATTTGAGCTCAATTGGTTCAGTCGTTTCCCAGTCGAGATAAGGTCAACCAACTTTCACTTAATACTGCAGCACGATTTATGATAGATAAATTAGTAACTGTGATGATCAAATAAAAAATCCTTTCAATCAATTATGAATTACTAAAACAAATTTTACCGTTAAAAAATATTTAAAAAAAAAAGATGAAATAATTAACAAAAATTCATTTTGTAACAAAAATTTGCAAGAAATCACCAGTTTTATACATACAAGTTCTGCACCCTTGACATAAAGCTACGGTCTATCTATATTCTAGCCGATAGTTGCCAATAAAATGCACTCAAAGATAAAATTGCATGAGACCGCAGCCAACTCACGTTCAAGCGTTATATACCATCTCTTGAAGATCTTAAAGATAGGCCTTCTCATTTCTCTATCGGTTTTGCCGAATAACGTCATGCACGCTTCAAATCTTGTGTGGCCAAATGACCTCTGACCAATTACAATATATATGTATATATAAATATATGAGCACTTGCGCATATACTATGCACATATAATGCACTTTTATATGTATACATATATTATGTACATTGCACGATTGCATCGCAAAAACGAAACATTCATAATCTGCAGTCTTACATCTCTTTAACTTTTACGAAAGACCTCAAAACACTTTTGTGGGTCATCTTAGCCGCCTCTTTAATTGATGAAGTGCGTTATCGTCCCCCGGATGGTGGGATTGTGCATTGATTGGCACACACCTGCTGATCGATCACTTAGTGCCTCACATAAAAGTTTAGTTTCTGGTGTGGCCATAATATCATCATTAAAATCGTATTTCCCTTGGCTATTATCAAGACGATGATAATGGTAAAAGATCACGACCTTAGATTATTAACAGCCGTTTCTTATATATCAAACAATTGCAATCCCATGCACAGACATAGGTACACGCGTACCACTGAAGCTGCCATATAATTGATTTCCATGCAGTACGATATATTTGCGCATGCGATAATGACTCAGGTTGGTGGTTTTTAATCATGCATGCAGATAGCATTTCCGTGTTTCGGGACATATATTATGCGAATCATGATGAGTTCATTGTACCTATAGGCGAGAAGTGCGCAGCTTAGAGATAATGAAAAACCCCTAATTTCTCATTAGATGACACTTGCGTTCACTTGAAGGAGCTGCTCCTGTAATTATCATTTTTTTTATGCTGTATGCTGCTGGAAATATCATAAACGATTAGTACCCAGCAGCCACATTTTATCTCAATTGCATATGGAGACCATCTAGACCTGAAGGCGATGCTGAAATAAAAACAGAAAATTAATTACCGCCTCTCTCTGATGGACTTGCTGGAGGATTCTGAATTTCGCATCTCTTGCGCAATATAGCCATATTATATTCGCCTAGGCGCAGTTCAATCAACCCCATGGCACCATCGATGATGGATTTCAGCAAAAACCACCATTCTTCCCTGCATGGGAAGGCCCTTAACAGGGAAATTGCATAATAACACCTTGGAATGGGAGATCTTCACCTAGGAGAACATACATATTCCCATTATATCACGAACAATTAAAAGATCTGCGAATTTTGCACTTGCCCCGATGTGTTATTTTGCAGTCGGCGAGCAGATCTCATCATCAGTCCGGCCAAATTGATGCGTTCACTTACGAGGGCTCGGGCTGCTCTGCGCGCTGGCTGCTGCCAAAGATTCGCCATTCATTTTTCTCCACAAAGTGTGGGCCGTCCTTCTTCTAGAAAAGATATCGACCGGGAAGATGAAGATAAAATAGCTCATGGACCAGGCCCAACTCTTTTTCTGTAGGCTGACATGATTAATAGGAGCGTTCTGTGTTTACAAAACATCGTCATTAGCACGTATGGGGTGTAATTTTACTTTTCTATGCGAGTGAACTTGAATCGCTCTGGGATTGCGGATTTTAGATTGAGATGGAGTGCATTGTTTTTGCTGACTTCTGGAATGAATACATACATACATGATCTCAGAGACTTTCTGCAAAATTTAATGGAGTTTTAATGCACTTTTGCAACGAGATTTAGTTTTGGATTGTATTAAGTATCGTGATGGGCTTTTATAGAAACGATTGAGAATGAAAATTAAGAGGTAAGTTCTACCAATAATATACAAGTGTATGGTATTCCTTTAAACTGTTCACGATGCTGGTTACAAACAATATTGCACATTGTTCGATTGTTTGAAAGCCTCAATTTGAAAAGCGTTTTTCAACATTAAGTGGCTTACAATGTTCGATGGATCATATTAATCAAAGGAGAATAAAAGAGAACGTTATTAACATTGTAGACATTTTGTATATTTAGAAATTCGCGTAATAAACTTTATACGAAATTATCCAAAAACCATTTTCCCGATTTTAGCCTATATATGTATACTTTGAGGTTAGGTAGTCATCAGCGGAATAATGGTTTAACAAGTAGTATAACATGCACGTACTCATGGGTGTTCGACGTTCGACTTTTTTGCGCCCAGTGTAGTAAGCCATATTGCGCCCCCATAATTTCTGTTTTTTTTATCACCGTAAAGGACAATGTAAAAAGACACAAAAACTCTTTGGAGTTTCGCCCGGTGCAAGTACATACGCCGCCCCTGCCTATGTCCAATCAGGATTTACGCTTTAACTTCACAAAACTCTTCCGCTAATGCTGTGTTAGCACTTTCCCTAACTATTTCCACCACAATCCCGGGCTCCGAAAATCTATAGACTCGAACCTCCATAATAGAGATAGTACATATGTCGTTCTCCAAGCATTCGTATTTCGAAGTACAATAGATGGTTACTGCACTGCATGTATTAGTTTCAACAGTAGAATCTTGTATAGAAAAAAAGCAGTCCACTTAACAGCCTTACTGGACATACGCTTTCAACGACTTCAGAACAGAGGCGATCCAGGTTTTTCTCGTCGAATTCGGGTTCTATATTAGTACGACTAATACGAATTACAAAGCAAGAATTATGGCCCCGTGCCTGTCAAGAAAGCATATACGACAAAATCAGGCGAACTAAATGGAATTGAGTTGGCTACACCTTGACAATGGAAAAAGGCAGGGAAGGTGAATTTCCCGTAATATATGACAATGAAGGCACGGGAACACTTTTCAATTTTTTTTTCCTAAAATTTTTTTCTCAAAATTTTTTTAAATCTTAATTTCTGAAATTCCGCCCGGTGCAAGTGCACCATTTGCACCTATGAAAGTGCCGCCCCTGCACGTACTGCAACTATTTCGGAAGTGTCATCGTAACCTCCTAGCGGTGGCCACTGGTAACTATCCAATGAGAGAGGATGGGCTAATATGGTCGGGCTAGTGTCTTCTAAGTAAGGTTGGCATGAGGCTAAATAACCTCGTCCGAAGAAAAAGTTAGCACTTGCACCAGGCGCAATTGTTCGGGGCGCAATTTCAGAAATTAAAATTAAAAAAAAAAAAAACTTTAAAACTTGGGAAAACTAATGGGGAACTGCTTCCACGGGCGCAAGATAATACACAAATTTACCCAATTTCTGCCCCCGTACTTTCTCATGGAAGAAAACGCCGCTATTCTTCAAATAGCAGAAGCAAAAATTCGGGAGAGAAATCTCGCAAAAGAAGAGAAAAATGTCTCATTCATACGCAACCAGCGGGAAATGTTGTGCTCCAATAGCCATCTTTGAGCACTCCAAAAAGAGCTTACAGCACTCCCGTTCCCATACCTGTTCCATATACTTTTTAACATTGCATGTTTATGCTCCTCAAAACCTGTTTTTGATTTAATTTTTACTTGAAAAATGTGTAATTCTTTTTCCACAGTAATCGATTGAGAGACCGGTAGATCTCTTTTATTTTCATTTTTCGTACACTGACTTTTTACACTACACTTTCACTTGTTACAACTGTCAAAATAAAATTACGTATTTTAACGCGTGCCACCCCCTAGAGGCATTCGTTATAAATAACGAATTTTCATCATATTACATCAAGCTATGAAAATTATTTCTCTCATCCGCAAGTGTTTGTGTCTTTTTCCATTGTCCTTCACTGCGATCAAAAACAGGAACAGCTTATGGGGCGCAATATGGCATAGTGCACCGGGCGCAAAAAACACAAACGCCAGCCCTGACTACAGCTGTTATACAAAACACCATGTACTCGGAGTAGGTTTTATGGTCAGCAAAAGAATGAAGCCTACCATTAGACTTTAAAGCAATAAACGAAAGGCTGTGTATAATTGGTTCATGTGCGAGGCTAATTTAAGAACATCAGCCTTATTCTGCTATCGCCCCAATCTGCAAGAGACTTATCTCAACTAATCAACATGGTTTTCTTGCAGCTCGTTCTACTACTACTAATCTACTTGAGTTCTCTTCTCACACAGTTCGAGGCTTTGTTAGCGGCTGCCAAACCGACTGTGTTTACACTGACTTCAGTAAGGCTTTTGACAAGCTCTCCCACTCTATTATAGCTCTCAAACTGAAAAAATTTGGCTTTCCGCCTGCCCTTATGGTATGGTTCCAGTCGAACTTAGCCGACAGAACTTACCAGGTTTTATTCCGCGGGGCTAAATCTAGAAACATCGTAGTCACCTCGGCCCTCTTCTTTTTATTCTTTCAATTGATGACGTTGTTGCCTTGTTAAAGAACTGTCAAATCCTTATTTACGCTGATGACATTAAACTCTACCGTTATGTAAGAACACATTCTATTCTTGGTGTTCCAACAACAACCTTTTTTTTTTTTTATGTGGCAGTGCTAAGCTTAGGAGTCACCCTTTGTACTACTAGTCCGTCATTTCATTTGTCACGTCATGGTGCAATGTCTAGCAGTAAGCTTAGTACGGGGGGATGGGGAGGGGTATAGGTTAAGGGTTAAAAGGTACGGGGGGGTATTGAAGAAGGTGGTGATGAACCCTGCGTTTGAACTCTTGGATGTTGTAGGAGCTCGGAAATACTGATTGCGAGAGATTATTCCACAGTCGAGTTGTTCTATTAACAAACGAATTCATATCTTGTTGAGTGCGTGAAAGGGGTAGTTGCAGGTGAAGGGAATGAGACGAGTGGGCTAATCTGGTGTTGCGGGTATAAGATTGCCGTGGAGGCAAGAGAGCGTTTAACTCGGAGGAACAGTCGCTATGATAGTAGCGATAAAATTTTGTCAGTACTGCTACATTCCTACGGTGGCTTAAGGGGTCGATGGTGGAGCAGGCGGTGTCGTCATCAATTAACTTGAGTGCCCTTTTTTGCACCTTATCTAACCATGCTAAAGGTGGTTATTGGGGCGCCGCCCCAAACTAGGGAGTTATATTCGAGAAGAGGCCGAATGTAGGATTTATAAATAACAGCACGGGCCGATGGCTGGAGGAGGAACTTGCACCTCTTAAGAAATCCCAGGCACTGGGATGCTTGTTTGGCAATTTGGAATATGTGGTCATTCCATCGCAAGTCTTTGGCTAATGTCACGATTAAGATGTGTAAGGATGGGTCGGCCATTAGTTGGACTTTATCCACTTTCAAGGGTGAAGAGGTGTTGAACTTCTTTTTGGAGATAAGACAGTACTTGGTTTTGTCGGGGTTGAATTCAACACGATTCTTCTTTCCCCACTCTAGAATGAGTTTAATGTCGTTATTAATCGACTTGGACATTAGTTCGCGATCATCAAGACAGGATCTGGCATGAGTCTGTCTTGTATCGAAGCTGTACGAGTACCGTAGAGTACAGTCGTCAGCGAAGCTGAGAAGTGGGTTGGAGGGGATTGAAAGAAGGTCATTTATAAAGATGAGAAATAGGGCCGGTGATAAGATTGACCCCTGGGGAACCCCCGCAGAGATCGGGTGGGATGCGGATTTGACGCCATCCAATACTACTTTGATTGAACGGCCAGAAAGGAAGTTCTCGATCCCCTTCTGTAGAAGTGAGTCGACTCCAATAGCTTTGAGTTTAGCTAACAGGGCTGGGTGCCAAACTCTATCGAAAGCCTTGGAGATATCTAGAGCAACCAGACTAGATTCACCGGATCCATGCAGACTACGGCTGAGGTGTTCTGTAAGACAGACTAAAAGATCGCCAGTGGATCTTTTTTGTCTGAAGCCATACTGTCTGTCGTTTATGAGTAGGTTGGATTCTAGATATCCCATAAGTTTCTTGTTGATTATTGTCTCCATTGTTTTGGAGAGAATAGAAGTAATTGCTATTGGGCGGTAGTTAGAGGGGTCGCTGGAGTCACCTTTTTTCGGTATGGGCTGAACATGGGCAAGTTTCCAAGAGTCGGGATAAACTCCGGAGAAATATGACAGGGAAAATAATTTGCGCAGAGGTTTAGCCAAAGGTGAGGCACATTGTTTTAAGACGATAGGGGGTATATTATCGGGTCCAGTGGATTTGTTGACATCGAGCTCCTTGAGGCACCTGTACACCTCGCGAGTCCTGAAGAAAACCCTGTCCATTAAATGAGCGCTGTGCTCGAGGACCGGGGGTAGCGTATCATTTTGGGGTAGAGAAGAATTTGAAGCAAACAGAGATGCTAATAAATTGGCCTTGGATTTGCTGTCTGTTATTACCTTCTCATTGTGAATAAAGGAAGGGGTTGAAGTTGTAGTGAAATTCTTCTTGATGGAACTTACCAAGGACCAGAAGTTTTTGCTACCGGAGGTTGCATTTAGGAGTTTACTTCTCAATTTGTTGTCAAATAAGGTTTTGACTTTCTTGATGGCGGTTTTACAAGAATTTCTTTGTTGTATGTACTCTAAACGGAGCGATTCACTCGGGGAGCTCTTGTAAGCTCGAAAGGCGGCTTCTTTATTTCTGATTGCATTCATACACTCCTGATTAAACCATCTGTTGGGCCTAGGCTTCACAGATTTGGTAGAGTGGGGAATGAATAAATGCATTCCTGCCTGTATGATCCTGGTGATACGGATAGCGGCAGAGTTGGCGTTTCTATTCCGGAAACACAGATTCCAGTCTGTAGACTGGAAAAAATTAATAAGCCCCAGCCAATTGGCCTTCCCATAATGCCATACAGTTCTTCGAACTGGTTTGGGAGGGGTGGGAAATTCGAATGGGAAATTAGCGCTGATTAGGCAGTGGTCTGAATTGCCGAGAGGTGAATCAACTTCGACGGAGTAACGCGCTGGATGAGAAGTAAGGAAAAGATCAAGGAGATATCTTCCTTGACCAGCAACATCAGGGACTCTTGTGGGATGATCCACAATTTGTTGCAAGTTATTGATGTCTGCAAAGAGCTCGACGTCCTTGCCAGAAATACTGGTGCCATTTGAGTAAGTCAGCCATTTAACGTTGTGAACATTGAAATCACCTGCAACGATGATTTCACACTCAGGATTGGACGACAAAAATCCCGAGATTTGTTCGGAAATAGTATCAAAAGATAAGGTGGAGGCTTCGTTACTTATGTTAGGACTTCTGTATAGGAAGCAGAGGAATATGACGTGGCTTTGTAAAATGATTTTAATCCAAAGATAATTAAAATCTGAAGTCGCGCTGGAATATATTTTATAATAAGCCACGTCGTCCCTAACATAAATGGCAATACCCCTATGGAGAGAGAGATTGTGCACTAAAGTGTATCCCGAAACCTGGTAATGACCGAAGTCATTATCGGGTGATATTTGGGTTTCACTAAGTGCGAAGATTGGGGGTTTGTAATTAGATAAGTGGCACTCAACAAAAGAGAAATTCGCATGAAGTCCACGAATGTTACAAAAGTCAATACCAAAACTTGACTTGTAACGGGACTTGGGTTGCGCAGGCTCAATCGCCACGTTCTCGGGGATATTTCCCGGCATTACATTTGCCGCAACCATCAGAGTCAATAAAATTTGTCCTCATCAAAGTGTTATGCCTTTTGAGACGGGGCAAATTTCATCGACCGACAGATTTTAGCCGCGGCACCTGCAGGACCGAGATGCGAGAGAGGGTAGGGAGCAAGGGTACTTACTTGTGCCGTTCGTCGGTCCGGTCGGTCGTTGAGTCTATTGAAGGGTGATGGGCCTTCGCGTTAGACCGCGCTCGTTATTTTTTGGTTTTGTCATTTGTTTTTTTGTGCACTTTTTTATTCGATTTCTCGCACTCTTTTTGTGTAACAGTTTTTTTTTTTTTTCGTTTGTGTCGGCGCGTTTTTAGGGACCGGGACAGCACACGTCCGTTCTCTTCGCTGTCCTAACCCAAACTCCAATACCTGGTACTCAATATTAGTAAGTGTGAGGTCATGACTTTTTGCAGGAAACGTGGTCCACTGACTTATGACTACACTTTCCTTAACAACACACTTTCCCGAGTTAACTCTGTGATCGATCTGGGGGTCAGGTTTGAAAGTACGATGAATTTTTCCACCCACATTAATTATATTTCCTCCAAGGGCAGTTCAGTCCTAGGTTTTATAAAAAGGTGGTCTAAGGAATTCAACAGCCCCCTCATCACTAAGCATTTGTACATATCCTTAGTGAGGCCTTTACTCGAATACGCCTCCCAGGTATGGTCTCCTCAATACTCCTCCCAAGTTGGAAGAGTCGAATCGGTTCAAAGAAAATTCGTACGTTTCGTACTCAGTCATCTCCCTTGGGATGACCCACGCATCCTTCCGCCTTATGAAAACAGGCTTAAATTACTCAACTTAAGCTCCCTACATAAACGTCGTGAAGTTGCTGACGTCATATTTGTTCATCGGCTACTAAATGACAAGGTAGACTCAGGTTTCTTACGAAGCCAAGTGGCATTCAGAGTGAGTAATTATAGCTTGAGGGGTGTACCTCTCCTGCATACTAACTCCTCTAATACCAATTATGGCAAGTACTAACCTGTTAATCGCATGCTTATTAACGTTAATAGAAATATTAGGGTTTTTAGCATGCTTACAAGTGAAGAGGCTCTCAAAAAGAGTCTTCTTAATGTGACGTGAGTCCTTGGTGTACCCACTCCTCCTTTGTTGTAGCACGCTTCCTTGTTAGAGTGTTTTAGTACTTATATTTATTTCTATATGTTTGCATGTCTCAGCCGAGCCCACGTGGTCGTGGTAAATGTTTCTCAGCCCAGCTGAGAAGTGCGCCTGCTGCATAAGAAGGGAAACTCTATTATTATTATAAACGTTCACGTATCTACAGAAGAATCCCCGGACTATGAAAAAAAAAAAGATTTTTTCGAAGTTGTTAAACAGGAACTTAATACCTGCCCCAGTTATAATGTAAAAATCATACTGGGAGATGTGAACGCAAAATTAGGCCGTAGGCCCGTGCACAGTCAATATGTCGGCACCCTCAGCTTGCATGAAAATACTTGTGACAATGGTCAACGAGTTATAGAGATGGGAGCAAGAAAGAACTTGGTCGTTGCAAGTGCTAGATTTTGCGAGCAAAAATATGCATAAACGAGCGAGCAAAAATATGCATAACCTGGGTTAGTCCTGAGGTTTGCCACTCACAGCTTAATAGACCATGTGTTGATAGACCGCCGCCATCTTTAAGATTTGATGGCGGCCCCAACGTACCGAGGTGCCAACTTCCAACGATTACGGTCATGCATTAGAACTTGGGCTCAGAAGTCCTGGGGATGAGATGCCGGGCGTCGACGAGAGCTGGACTCGCCTTAATAATATTGTCATTAGTACTACCGATTCCATCTTAGGCAGAAGTCGTAGAGATCGGAAAGAGTGGTTCGATAATGAATAAGATAATCATGCTCTTGTCCGAGTTTCCGAGAGTCAGGATAAACTCCGGAAAAGTATGAAAGGGCAAAAAGTTTACGCAGAGTTTAAGAACCAGTGGATTTGTTGGAGTCTAACTCTTTGAGACACCTATACCCTTAACGCGTCCTTAAGAAACCCTTGGGCCGCCGTCCAAATCAGTGCATGCCATGCTGTAGCATGCCGCCCGCAAGCCCTGTATAGGACCGTTACTTATCCATGCCTCCTGTACAATAGCCACGCCAATAGCTTGGGTGACCAGCACCCTGCAAAAGATTGCCGAGGAAACCCTACTGTGTTGCAGGTTGCACTGTACATCCAACATCCTGGGGTTGTTCCTGCTGCTGTGAGCCAGCAGGTTTCTCCTTTTTTGAGCCAATCTCCTTGACTCTGATTCGACCGAAACCGTAGAATAGAGATATGCCCTGCTCTTTAAGCTGCATGCGCGACCTCTCGTCAATGCTAAGGGCAAGAGTCCATCACCAAGAGTCCATCCAGTGGTCCACCTTCCTACCCATCACTTGCCAAGAGGTCACCTCAATTGGCTGGTTTTGAATTTCCAGGCTGCAGAGCACCTGTTCCTGCTCCTTAACATCATTAGGAACTCAGAATGCGATCCGCTTGAATTTGGAAAAGTCCTTTCGTCGATTACTTTGAGGTTGGACCCGTTGCATGTTGCGGCCGAGAAGTGTCCAAATACAACGTGGCTTCGCGACAGCTTTACCTCGTCATTGCAAAGAAACCCTTTCTAGATCCGCATATTTGGTCTGCTCAATTAACGGATAAAATGTATCAAATAATATTATACCTGGATTAGTGATTTAAAAGTCTATCTTATTTTAAAATGGTAACCCGGAGAGTTTGAAATTCTGCTACCAAAGCCACTACTGACTATTCAACTTCGGAAAGTTTTCATTAGAACGAACATCAAATTTGATTACTCTCACAAAAACTAACAATCAATTTATTAATTAGAAACCTCAATGAAAACGAAATTATGAATCCGCAACTGAATAGAATCTGCTCCATCTTCCGACGTAGAAAAGCAAATTACTGGCAAGCAGATTCCTTCTCGAAAGGAAGGAACTATAATTTATAACATCAAACAGTTAACTACCTTCTATTTAGCATGAAAATATTGCACAGAATATCATCAGAAAGCTCTTTATTTTCTCGGTTATTACTAATAATAGAAACAAAAACCAAGGTATCACCATTAACAGCACTGGAAGACGCTCAAGGCTGCAAGAACTATAATAACCATAGAAAAAGAAACACATCAGAAACGATCTTGAACTTAGCGAATCCTCTCATTGTTGCAGCTCATGTGTGTAATATAATGTTGGAAGCCGGTGAACATATAAACCCTGACCTTCGGATGGAAACAATTACCAAAACGGCAAAGCGTTAATTAAAATTTATAACAATCGGAGCTCTTCCGACTTAATTACCATGATGCAGAGTAAACCGGCGTTAAAATGGATGCTCACAATATACCAGCAGAAGATGGGTACGTCCGGTCCGGTGTGAGGTGATCTATGCCTTTTTGGTCAGATTTAGTTTCAGGGATGAAATCAATAATGGAACTTTTGTACTTTGCTAATTTCATAGTCGATTTAAACCCACTTAATAACGTTACAGAAAATTACCTGTATCGTATCTGGCATCATGATAAAACTCACTGCCATGAATCATCCTTCCACAATACCATGTCATTTCTTGCAGCGCGAACGATTTGACCAATGTGCTGCAACCTTCGATCTTGTGATCGATCGATTGATCTTGAGATCTGCGATGGTGAGAAAATGTTACCGCGAGAGAGAATATATATAAGGGAAAATGTGGAAAAATTTTCATTTTACATATCAAATTCTGTTGAATCGATTATTCCATACATCTTATTACGTCAAATTTGATCGAGAGCTAGCGTTGCTAATATGTTTGGGAACCAAAGCTACACCGCAATCAAGAGTGCTTTTGTTGATGTCATCCATAAAATTAGCGATTTGATCGTGAAGAAAAGCCTTGAATGGTCTCGTCACATTCTAGCTGTGCTCATATCACTCTTTAATCCTTTGATCGATTCAACACGTATAAGAGGAACTCGTGAATAGGAGACGGACTTTTACCGTGAACATATGCCCGTATGTGATTATCACGATGTTGAAATAGAAGGAGAAAAACATTTTATAATCCGATCGATTTGATCTGTTCATGTCATAGTTTATGGAGCCATCTTTAATGCGATATGAGATATTGAGGCGGAACTTTATTAGAGGGTAGAAGAGACCGGCATTTTTGCTGTTTAAAGTAAATTGGTTTAGTGAATTAAATTGATAAATAATTTGGAATATGTTGTGAGTTTAGTAAATCTAAATGACTAAATTATGCTTATTTTTTATGTGCGAAACCAAACTTAGGAATCACATTTTGGATCATTGCTGCTACACTTGTCTGTCAAGTCGTTTAAATCATAGGGCAATGTCAAGGAGTACGGTCAGTTTGAAGGATAGAAGATAATAGTACACGTTGTTAGAGTGTTCGGGGGATTCTCGAGTGGATGTCGATGAAGCTTACTTTCGACCTAGGGTGTTGTATAATTTCTATAATACTGACTGCGGAAGACCGAGCTGTTCTATTTGTAGACGAGCGGACTCATCTTGTGTTGGCCGAAAAATATTGCAGTGCAGGCAGGAGCATTGAATTGATGATTATACGCGATAGAAACTGTACTTTGAGGTTATCATATGTAATGTCCAGGGTGAAAAGGCAAGAAATAAGCATTTTCCTTCTCCCCGACGTAGATACATATGAGCAGGGCCGGCGCTTGGGTTCTATGCGCCCGGTGCAGTATTCCAGTAAACTTCTCATTTTTAGCTTTTTCAAAAAAAAAAAGCTTATACAGAGGCTCTGTCCGTCTGCCCGTCGGTGAACTTCTTTCAAAATGGCCTGGAAATTCCAACCGGAAGTATATTTAACCACAAAAAAGAGATTTTTAATAAAGTACATACCTATATCAGTAGCCTAGAGTTAAGGCGCTGGAATACTACCCCGGGGAACCAAGTTCAATCCTCGGCCGGCCGTCTTGAAATAATTTTTTTTTTTATTTCGGTGGAACATGTTTTGAATCTATAACTAAATTATATTAATTAATAATGATACTCAGGAGAACATAAACATTTACTTATGTAATTAAAAGTGAAAAAATATCATTTTTTATGGTCAACCAGTCTGAAGTGTTATTCAACAGAAAGAATACCATGAAAAAGCGTAATTAGTGGCTAGTCCCTAGGCACAACATCCTACTAGTTTGATCTCAATGAAGAACAATTGAAAAAATTGGGTCTCAGCCGAAATGCGCCCGGTGCAAGTACAGCATTTGCCAATATGAAAGCACCGCCCCCGTTTAAGTGCAACAACCTATAGCAGGTTTCAATCCCTCTTCGGTCACGATCCTATCAACTCGTTTTCATTCGATTTCAAATAATCGCAATGCCGGAGAAGAAGGTTCCTGGAGAGTGAACGTTCATCATGATTTTACTAGTTTCCTCCAGCTTCCTTCTACCATCCTTCTCATTGTTTCATAAACTTTGTGACTCTCCGATATATTCTGTATTCTGCAGAATTTCGCCGACCACGATACTTTCTTCCTTGACGTATATTTTTTTCATTTCTTTTTTTTTTTCTGGTTTTGTAGTTCAGGTAGGCAGATAAGTTGTTGCCCTTCATTACCTAATTTAAGACCCTTTTAATCCAACGAGCATTTATGTACGTTATGCGATAAAATTATATAGTGTAACTTCTTCCGCCCCGATTCACATGAGTTCGGGGACAGAATAACAGAATTTCTGAAATTGCGCCCCTTTTTAATTGCGCAAGTGCACCAATTGCACCTATAAAAGCGCCGCCCCTGGATATGAGATCTAAAACTTTGAGGTCAGAGCAAAAAGGATAAATTTCTTTTCAACGGATTCAATTCTGTTTCTGTTAACCTCAAATATGTAGTCCCAGATTGGGCAAGCATATTCCAGGATTGGGCAGACTAAAGAATACAAATAACAACTGGACTAAGTCATCAGCAAATCCACAAGGGCCATATGGACCTGCAAAAGGTTTCTGGGTAAGACATCACCATATTTGATGTACTGGATGTACAACACCATCGTTAAACCTGTGGCAGTTATGCCGCTATAGTTTGGTGGCCCAAGACTAAACAGGTTACGTCGATTCTCAAGTGCAGCAAACTGCAACGACTTGCTTGCCTCTCCATTACGGGAGCTATGCGGACCTGTCCCACAGCTGCAATGGGGGCAATCATTATGTTGACCCCTTTGCATATCTGGTAACAAATCAGCCACCATAAGTGCCTTGAGAGTTCAGATCTCATCCATCGGGGCCCTATACAGTCAAATAACACATGGATATCCTCAACAATATCCCAAACATTTCCATTTGCCGCTATCCGACCATATGGTTGGTGAACTGCGGCTCCAAAGGAAATTCAGGGCGATTATCCCGGATCATTCTGAGTGGAAGGAAAAAATTCTTCCTGTGTATCTAAAATATCTCCCCACTAGTTTACCGAAGCGTCAAAGATGGACCAAAGCACAGGGACTGGTGTCGCAGGACCCAGCTCCAAGGTCTCGATTGCAATGCGTAAGTGGGAGGGCCGGCGCTTGGGATTCTTTGCGCCCGGTGCACTATGCCATATTGCGCCCCATAAGCTTTAATTTTTGAACGCAATGAAGGACAATGGAAAAGGCACACACTCGCTGAATAGCAGAAATAATTTTCATAGTTTTCGCAAAATTTAAGATTCCACATAGATATTCAATTTCACATTGGTCAACATTGGTCAACCAATAAAAATCTGCGGAAAACATCGTTTGCGGAGAATAGAGTAGACGAGGGCGATGGGCCGTGATTTTTTTTTTTTTTTTGACAGCTGTGTAGTTTTTTGTCTCCCTTTAGCTTCGAAAAAAAAGGAATGCCAGAAAAAAGAATTGATATTGAAACCCATGCGATTCTTCATCGAATTTCAAAACGGAATTGACGATTACAGCAATTTTTGTTGGTTGGACCATGTGAGACTGGCCATATTAATTTGTTAGACAGTAATACCCCGGCTTCACCGGCCACACTATGCAAGTTCAATCACGCAAAGTGATGTACTGAACTTCAATTTTTGCCTGAGTTCCCATACAAATTTCACATATTGAGCTCAGGCAAAATAAAGTCTAAGTTCGCCCAACAGAACATGAAATTGATCGTTGAGAACATGAAATTGAGCTTGCTCACAATAGATTAATCAACTGGAATAATGGAATATCATTCCAGTGAGCTTCTGGCAAAAAAAAAACAATTTCAAGCATAAACTGAACATGCCAGCCTCTAATACGGATTGAATAGAACTTTATTTGAACTGAGGCCGGTGAAGCCACAAACAGGAACAGGAACAAAGAATATCAATTAAAGAGGAGATCTCGCTACAGAAAGTTTTGTTTTTCTCATTTCGTTCATTCAACAACAATTTAACAATTCTTGAAAGCGAATTTATAAGTGCAGCAACAGCACCCTCAAGTTTATCTCAATCAGAGCCATCGGAACAATTTTTATTTTATATGAGTGGATATGGTCCTTTTAAAAGAATTTTGAAAAAGTGCTCCAAATAATCGAGAAATTTTTCTCTCACTTGGGAAGTTTTTGACGTGACAACGTCTATTAAAACGATGAAAGCCGGCTGCATGCACGAAAAATGATGACTCATTGTCCCGTTATGTCCCGTTAGTCCCGTTAGTCCCGTTAGTCCCGTAGTAATTTTAATAAAAATTTGATTGTAGTAATCTTAAAAATTTGATTAAAATTGTCAAAAATTGTCAACAATAATATTTGTTGTGGATTCTCGATTGTGAAAAAGCGCAGCACTATGATGTCAAAGCAGCAGTATTGCGAGTTTCTTCGAACCACCAATCCAGAACAACGGGAGATCATCCTTGAAGTCATTCACCGATTACATGGTTGTGGAGATGGCATTTTGGAAGCGCTACAAATTTTCTTCACCGGTCCGGCGGGCTGTGGAAAAACTTACACATTAAAGTGCCTTATGGAAACGTACAACCGATACACTCAGGAGCACAACTCGATGAACAACACCTAAATTGCCTGTGCAAGCACAGGTAAAGCCGCTGTACCTCTTGGTGGCACTACAGTGCATTCAGCGTTTCGTCTCACAACTTCTCGCGTGACAAAACTCTTATCCACAGAAAATTCGCAAGCCTACAGAAACATGTTCGTTGGCGTCACGTCGACGAGATCAGCATGTTAAGTTCAGTCATTCTTCAAAAAATCAACTACCGACTGCAGCAGATTACCGGCTTTTATGACAAACCATTCGGAGACATCCACGTGATATTATGCGGAGATTTCAGCCAGCTACCACGGTCTCATGACGTTGTCACGTTAAACTATCGTCCGTAAACCCTCTTTACAGACAACAAATTTTTTTTCAAGAATTTCTTGAATCTCGAAGGTTTTGGCTTCACCATCCTACACAAGCAGTACAGGGGCAAAAATCTGTAAATTTGTGTAATTACTTGCGCCGCTGAGAGTACTTTTAATTGTTTTCCTCAAAGTTTAAATTTTTTAAATATTAATTTCTTAAATTGCGCCCTCCGACAAATTGCGCCCGGTGCAGGCGCACCATTCGCACCTATGAAAGCGCCGCCCCTAAGTGGCCCTATGTTTTCCAGACTGAAATGCATGCCATTGCTACCTGCGCTAGGCTCAACCTTGAGAAAGGTCTGAAAGGCGTAAACATTTAAATCAGAGCACTCTAAACGTGGAAGTTTTCTTCCAAAATAGTTGCAGGGTATTTTGACGTACTCCAGAGCCTGACCAGAAGAAATGAGGTCTCACTGTGCTGAAAAACAACGTATTTATTAGAACCAATAAATATCCTTCATAGCCCGAGCGGCGGTCGAAAACCTAATAGGAAAAATTATATTTCTGATAGAGTGAAAACTTTTTGAAGTGTTAACTTCTTTAGGCGCGTTTGGCACTTTTTCGCTGGGGGTAAAACAAAGAATTCGCGACACGCGCATTTTGTTGCTACACGAGTTTCTGGACACTTGCTGCAATGATGGCGACACGCGCATTTTGTTGCTACACGCGTTTCTGGGCACTTGTGCCTATGCAGCTGGCTAGAGCATGGAAACTTTTAGTTGAGCTCCACCAAGACCCTCTCAACTACCGGTCGGTAGTTGAGAGGGTCTTGGCTCCACTTACAAACAGCAGCGTATAATTATAAGTGTGTGAGGCAAAATAGCCCGCGCTTGGTGAGAGGAATTGTGTTTGAATGTTGCAATACAGAGGCTGCTCTCAGCATTCGTTTTATATTCTCGCGCCGCTCTCAAAATTCATGTCATATTCTCGCACGCCATCGCAAACAGCAGCGAATGTATGCGAGAGGATGAAATGAATGCTAAGAGCGGCGTCTGCATTGCGAAAATATGAAGTGAATGGGTGCGAGAATATGCCATGGATTTTGAGAGCGGGTCTGCATACATTCATACATTCGCTGCTGTGTGCGATGGCGTGCGTGAATATGACATGAATTTTGAATCCCTCTCACCAAGCGCGGGCTATTTTTCCTCGCACACATAGAATTATACGCTGCTGTTTCTATGTGGAGCTAAACCAAAAGTTGCCATGCTCTAGCCAGCTGCATAGGCACAAGTGCCCAGAAACGGGTGCGAACCAAAAATGCGCGTCACCATCGCTGATGTCTGTTGCTGGACCTCGACTAAAAGTTGCCATGCTCTAGCCAACTAAATGGCTGCAATATTTAAATCTTTTGCTTGGATTAATCGCTTTCGGCGACATGGAATACGTTTCGGCGTTTCGCCTATTCGACTGGGCATCTGTATTTTACGTACATATCTGAGGTAGTATCCCAGTAGGGAAAATCGCAAGTATTTACTGTGGGAAGTCAATTTGGAAGTACTTCTTTAATTAGTGTTCTCTGTAATGACTTATAAGTAATGCAGAGGAGAATGGGTTTGGTGACCAAGCGTTTGATTTCGCCCAAAAAGCGTGTTGAAAAACTTCGTAGCTGCTCGTTTTCTTTGTTAATCATCACAGTTGTCTCAGCCATTAAGTTTTATGTCTTTAATGTATAAACATATGTATATTTGAATTTATGTTTATGATATAAATATAAATCGCTTAATTTTACTTCAAGCTACCCCACCCCTTCACGCCTACGCCAACTAAATTACATTATAAAAATTTACAGTATAATAACTTTGCATTATGAGTTTAGTAATAAATGTAGTATAAGTACTTCCAAATGGAAGGGAAAAAAGAAGTACTTCCCAGCCTAGGCCATCGCCGTGTTAATGTAATGCCTTTTTGTACTGGGTGGAAGTACTGAACTGCTTCTGTAGAAGTAGTTTTTCCAGTAATTCCATTCCCTAACTTCCCTATGTTATATTATTTTCTATGTATTATATATTATCTATTACGTACTATATACAATGTACTGCATATTATGTACTATGTTCTGAAAGAATTCAAAATGAATCCAGTGGATTCCCATAAAAATTTAGATCCGTGACTTTGGCTGAATATAATATGACTTTTTTGCATATTTGCACAATGTTTAAAATAGCAAAAATTTCTGTTTCGTGACTATTGCATCAACCCGACGACAAGTACTATGTACTACATTTTTCCTATGAACTATGTACTATGTATTTATTACTATATATGTATTATCTACTATTTTTACTAAAAACTACATTATCCCAGTCATCCATCGTCCGATCTTTGTGTGATAAGTTTAAGATAAATTGTTTAATTTCCAAACATTGCAACACATTTTGGAGGGAGTGCATATATAAGTAACAATTAAATAAACTTTAACAGAATATTCATAAATAAAATATATTAATCCTTATCGTCTTGTAATAAGATTGATTTGGACGTTTAGACTAGCCATAGAAGTTAACACTTCTAAAGTGTGGTCCTACGCACACTCGTATTTTTTTTCTCGTTCTAATTGAAATCCTCTATTTAAAAAAGTAAATATTGGTCGCTTACGATAACGCTATCTACGAAAATCTGACCAAAAATAAAAGGGTTATCTATAGTACAAACACGATTCACTTAGATATTTAGGTAGAACTCATTGAGGCCTACAATTAGAATGATAAAAAAAAAGTTTTCACTCTATCAGGCTCTCCTTCGATTATCAAGTTTTCGGTCCGTTCAGAGTGTCAAATTAGCCTAAATATTCGGATTAGTTACCATAAAATCCGGCTCCCGAGTTTTGAGGCCTGAATGATGAAAATAGTTTTGACTCGCTTTCCTCCGATCATCGCGTCAAATTTTCGGCCTGAGTCGATAGTCGATTACCATAGCTGGATCCGCTAGTCGGATCGGAGCAAAATGTTGCCTTAAATATTCCCAATACTACTAAATCTTCCGTGAAAGTACTATCGATATCGGATTAGCCGTTTCCAAGATTAGCCCGGACAAATAAACAGACATTAATTTAAAAAATGACAATTATTTTGAAATCATAGATATCTTATTTTTATTCTATATACATATATACAGAAACTAAACTGAAATCCAATTTATGATGTTGTGAAAGAGTTGACCAAAGGGCGCCGAGAGACAATCTCGATTTACCTTGTTCAAGGGCTAGGGCCGGTACTGCCAATAATAGAACAAGTACAACTATCCAAAAATCTCAGACAGAGTTGGAAGTGGAGGCAACACTTGGCCGATGAATAGGCATCATGCTGCAAACCAACGATTCATGCAGATCTTGAAAGCTGTAAAATTATCAGAAGTGTTATTAGGACAAGAACATCTAGCATTGGTCCCACAATCAAGGTAGAGGAACACGAGTTTGAAGTGGTAAAATCGTTTACCTACCTTTGGTCAATAGTAGCAGCTGACAGAAATACGCGCACGCCTGCTAAAAGCTAACAAAGCCTACTATAGTCTGTCAATGCTCTTTAAATCCAAGCATCTAACCATAACGTCGAAACTTTTACTATATAAAACGATGGTCTTTCCGGTTCTCGCAAATGCATCTGAAACGTGGGTGCTTAGCAAAAAGCACTCAAACCTCTTAGCCGTGTTCGAGAGGAAAATACTTCGGAGTCCCCTTATGTGAGGAAGGACGATTCCGGAGACTCTACAATAACGAGATCTACGAGCGGTATCGCGACATAGATGTTGTGAAAAAAATAAAGCACGGTAGGCTCCGTGGGCAGGGCATCTAGCTCATATGAGTGAAGATGAGTCTGCTCGGTAATTTCTCTGCGGTAAGACCTATGCGGTGCAACAGCGAGGGAGACCCAACCTTCGCTGGAAAGATGTCGTAGACTAGGACGCTCAGAGCTTAGAGATACCAAACTGGATGACATCGGCTCGAAATCGGGACCGGTGGAGAGAACAAGCAGTTGCGAGAGGTCAGGACCGGATATCGGTTGTAGAGCCGTGAAAGAAGAAGTTTGTAGAAGCGCACCACAAGAAAAAGTCAGAATAATTCTGTTTACTAACTTACAAAGAAAGCAAAATTTAACGGCCCGATATTGAGCCGAAGTAATAAACGGGCAAGGATAAGAGGTGTATAGTATAAAGCTGGTGACATATACAAGCGTACATGCCTTGCATTCAGCGGCTCCATGATATCCGGCGAATTTCCTCTGACATATAATTACATGGTTTGCGTTCCGTGCCGGCTTTCACACATAGCCCGAAAATCTAAGTAACGTGTTCATGTGTTTGTGTGCTTATGCTTGTGTGTGCTATCTCGAATGCGGCAATGCAGAAAAAGTTGAAAGTAGCCCGACCTTTGCGTGGCATGCCTTCCATTCACGGGATATTCCGTCAGCTCGCATTTGAATACACACACTTCTATATTATCTGTCAACGAATGCAACGCATGTACGGTTGGATATGTCACCAGCTTAAGTCTACAGTTGGTACGCGTCGCCTAGTCTCACGAGGGAGAAGTACATGGTAATGGTGGAAAGATTTAGTGCAGACGCGAGTTGCCATAATCCCAAAATAATAGAGGGGATTTCAATGCATGGACTGTGAATTAGGATAGACTGTCCATACTCTGGTGTGCGTCTTCGAGGGACTCTTTTTAAAGGTCATGGACTACTATCTGAGTGCGGACCCATATGCCATTATATGTCGAAGCTATGGTTCACTTCGGGCACAAACGTCCGGCAGCCAGTCCCAGCGACAGTTAATTTGGCACCTACATACTCAACGAGCATGAGAATCTAACAACACAGCATTCTATGCAATTGACATAGCTCTTGAGTGCTACAAAATGGATCTAACAACCATAGCAAGCCTAATGTGCTAATTGGAGGTCAGCACAGAGTATGTGGGCTTCACCAGGTATATTTATTCCCAAACCCTTATTTTATTTTCCTTCAAGCCTGAATGTAAATTGTTCCTCTGCATTCACTATTTTAGAAAGTTTAGCTTAAATGTTACTGCAGTACGGCATAAATACGAATATAATAAAAGCACTTTAGATAAAATTAAGAAAACGTTTCGAAAATAATGAACGTTATTAGTGTCCAGCATCATCTTTTCAGAGCAGTGCGCGCGGCCAGTATAAAGCAAAACGTTAATTGAAGCAATTTACGTGGACGAACAAATACGAGAGTAGAGAGAGAGAATCACCCACCAAGGGGCAAATACTTTCCATTCCATCCTCGATCGCCGGCCTTTACGTTTTGGTCTATTGTCTGACAATTGGCAAGGAAAAAACCCCCCGTTTTATGCCGGTTGATCATAACAGCACTTATCGAACTATGGGCTACCATATAGACAATTTTCCCATCGAAATTAGATAAAACGCAAGAAACCGCCAAAGATGAAGAAATTTTTTAACGGTTTCCATGTCTCTCACCTGAAGCACTACACCACGTACTATACTGTGTGGAACAGTGCACATATTCGTATATATGTTTATAGCTAGGGAATATCCGCGACCGCGATCAGAGTTCAGGTTGGTTTCCTGGATAACATGTGAACCTCTTCCAGGTTCCAGGTTGCATTTCGTTCACCTCGCAGCTTACATATATGCAATGCACATTCGAGTTTTGAGGGTATCTTAACAGCCCATGCGATCTCACCTTGTCCTCCTTCATCAATCTATAAGGCAATCATAGGTCCGCGCCGTTACCGCCGACTTTTTCATATTTTTGTCGTGATCAATTGAGAGCAATTTATTACGAAATGAGGGTGAATTATATATCAACTTTGCTCTTTACGTGGTTCTTGATGTTCACGCGGAAAATAGTGATTTTGCGGGCGCTGTCGTTGGCTCCGATCGAAAACTGCGGCTGCGGCTATTGTTGGCATGAGTTTCTATATGCTATATGGCTATTGGTGATCATCTTACGCTCTCTACGATCACGGCGGCGGTGGTGGTAGTTAGTTATTATATTCCATGGCACTTGTTTTCATGAATTGCTAAAAGTTATATTTGGAACGTTATGACCAACACTAAAATTGAATTTAATACCATGGCAATAAAATATCAGGGCAAACGCTGTGAATTTATTGTGGACATGATTTATACGTTGCTGTTACTTGGCTGGCCACGATACTCTTCATCATTCATATACCTAGAGAGGAGAGAGAGATAGTCCAGTCAACACAGGCTGGAAATATGATAAATTTGGAATATCGATAAATGGAGTTTTGTAGTTAGTTATTTGAAATCGTGTTATATTGGTTTAGTACACCACTTAAAATGTTAATGCGAAGATGGGAACTAAGTCACTTCTCTTACCGATTTCTTAACAGAATATGCTAATGTGAGTCGTAAATTGCGATAGGCAGTAAGGAAAGATGATTTCAAAATTACATAAATATCTTCCTTTTGAATAATGCGTTTTCTAGCCTGTAGGCCTTTAGACATATTCAATAACACATTACTCAAAGGCTCGAAGCTGATATATACTTTGAATACGCCAATAAAATTTCTATAGCCTATTTTCGCCTACGAAGAGTTGTCAGAAAATTATGACAACGACGACTATATTTATAAAAACTATGTAGTCTGCTCTAGTGAAAGGGATTTTTCGGGGGTCTAAGCCCACGAACCGCGTGGACAACGTGGAGATCACTCCTTAATGAAGCTAGATCTCCTTAGAGGCTCACCTGAGGAACCGCGTTCACCTTCTGCTCCATCGGAAGGGCGACCCGAAATATCTAAAGCTCCCTTTAAAAGCCGGAGTGGGGCAGCCAGCAAACGTTTTAAGTGACTTTTAGAAGCTGGATACTCTCGTGAAGATGCTGCCAGGATTTGCGTGGCCCCCGAAGAAAAGCGGAAAACCATTCTGCCTAATAAGAAGAGGAGAAGATCCTCTGGATCCTCTACAGGTCACAATGCCCCTGCGAAAAGAGCGAAGGCCCCAGCTAGGTACACGGTCTGGAAAGCCAGTTGAAAAGTCTTCACCAAAGAAGTCCGACGCACCTCGGTGAAATGGCAGGGAACGTCAGAATGGGAGTGCTCGCGACTGACTACCCGGAGACTCTTCTGACCACGGATCCATTAACTGCCATGCAAGGGAGTCTTCTGGAAGCGATAGCCCAGATGGGAGAAAACTCAGAGCAGCGGAGGTTCCTAGATGCTGCTGCGCACCCGGGGTCGCCAACACCTGTGCCGACTCGGCCACGGCCATGTAGCTGAGAGGTGTGATGTTCAGCCTTAAGCCCGGGGCCAGAGATGACGTTCTCTGTAGACCAAAGGTCAATTGACGGGCTTGGGCGGACGGGCGGCCAAATTGTCTACAAGTTTTGTTGGGCACAGCTTAGGATTAAGGCGGAAAAGCCTATGCCCAAGGGTGCCCCCAGCCAAACTAGCAATATCTCCTCAGCAACCGCCAGCACTTCACGAGCAGCCGCGACCATTTGCGCTCCTATTACCAAGGAAGCAGAGACCCCGAGGCTACCATCGGGAAAAGAATGTAGGCTCCAATGTGAGTATGGTGACCACTGCACTCTCTCGGCTGTTGGTTGGAGGGCCTCTAACGAGGTAATAAATCCCTCCACCATCTCAGTATTGCAGGTGGCTGAGGCAACGACTAATGCCCCACCAACCGACACAATCAACCATATAGCCTCCAGAGAGACTGGTGTGCTGCTTGCGGTATCGCCAGGAAAGCAACTCTGGAAATAAATGCTTCCTCTATTGCCGCTAAAGGCGGGGCTGGGCCCCTTAAACCACTACTCTAATCCTCAAGGGGGAACCTCCCCAGCGCAGAAAGGCTCTCAAAAAGGGGGAGGGTGAAATCCCTTCAGGAAATGACTACTTCCAATATGAAGCTTGTTCAGATAAACCTTTATCATGCCAAAGCTGTGAAATCCCAAATTGAGAGAGGAACTGCCAAGGCAATCACATCTCTCCATATTTGTCGCCAATTTGTAGGAAAAACCTGGGACCTCAAACCGAGGTTAATGTTTTGGCTATATACGACGGTCGTAAGGCCTATGGTCACGTATCCATCCATCCCATGGTGGGCCAGGAACAAACAAAAGGGTATCAAAGCTGGGCAGGGTGCAAAGACTGGCCTGTCTTGATATCACAGGGACCAAACGCACCTTTCCGACTGCGGCTATGGAGGCCCTACTGAACCTCCCTCCGCTACACATACTTGTGAAAAAGGAGGGTCTAGCGGGGGCGCTACGTCTACGGAGCTATTCTCCTTTAATCCAGGAGACCTTCTGGATCATTTATCGATCCTCAAAGGGAGCTAAACCTGGAGCCAATAATATCGTGGTCCGACACCATTCCTGCCACTCTTGCCCTTGACAAACCACTTATTTGAAGTAGTCCAGAGTGACAACAAGGCAGACCTCTCTTTAGAGGAAGCACGGCTTTTTGGTATACGGACGGTTCCAAACCCGATAAAGGAGTAGGGCTGGGCGTTAATGGCCCAAGGAGCAAAATATCCATGGCCACTGGACACTTCAAGCTGAGGTACCCCCTATAGCACACAGGTGTGTGCTCAGACTTGTAATACAAATAGCTCTAACATTGTTAGCTCCAAATAGCTCTAACATTGTTATTTTCTTGGCCAGTCAAGCTGCCCTGCTGGATATTAAATCTCACAGGTTGTCATCAAAGACTGCCCTAGATCTTATCTTTGAAATCCCTCGGCAGGAACAACAGTGTCAGTGATATGGATTCCGGACCACGAAGGTCACATTGGTAATGAAATTGCCGACAGCCTGGCTAGACTAAGGGCAAACTCATCACCTATCGGACCGGAACCTGTCTGTGGCTTAGCAAGCTGCCACGTAAAAACGGCCATCAAAAATTCGGTCAACCAGCTGTTTCATGATAACCCAGGGTGCTCGTCAAGCTAAAAGATTCATCCAAATCGATAAAGCTAAAGCGGGCAAACTTTTTAATCTCAGGAGGTGGGAGCTAAAAATAATAACAGAGCTCCTGATGGGCCATTGTTCGTTTAACTACCATCTAAACAAAATAGGTCTGGTAGCCGATTGTACCTGTCGGTTCTGCGTGACAGCTACCGAAACTGCGGAGCGCTTGCTGTGCGAGTGTGAGGCTGCTGCGAGGAAGAGATTAAGCCTCCTCCATCGCGACTTAGTACTTCAGGGAGATTTGTGACAGGAACCCTAAATCAGTTTTAGGCTATTTTAGAAGCCTTAGCCTTGATAGTTTGTAAATACGGGCATGGCACAATAAACCAAACAAAATAGGTCGCCGTGTCCGCCAAGGCGCCCACCCTCAACAAGAAATAGAAAATAGAACCATTTTTTTTTTGTTAGAAAAATCTTTAATGTCTTAATAGTAAAACATATATTAAAATATCACAATAAATTCATAAAATTTTATAAATCATTATACAGAAAAACATCTTCTCAACCACCAATCATTAAAATTTCCCGTCATCTAAATGATTAATGAATAAAAACCAACAAAAATCTTATGAAATCTAATGATAGAATTTCGTTTTGCAACACCTTAAATACAAAAAAAACAACGATTTAATGGAATAGAGATACAAATAAACAAATATATACAAATCGTGAATTGGCAGGTGGATATCTCTTCTTGCTACTCACGTTAATAGAATATAACCGAAGAATAGAACATTCCTCGTGAAGATGTAATCATTGAATTGAGACATGCTCCATAGAAAGAAGTATGTCACATCTGTCACAAATCAAGTCACAAAAATGACGTATGGCACTTCTTTTTATTGATTTCATGGTCAACAATCTCTCATCTTTAGGAATTCGTGAGGCTGTGTGTTTTTATTGCAAATGTTTTTATGTTAATTCTCCAAATGCAATTTCAAAATTGAGCAATATTCGCGCAAATGTTTGAGTATGAATTTTTTCAAGGTAATTTTGTTAGAAGAATATTTTTTTATTGGGACTCTACTTATCTTGGAAATGGTATAGTATTTTTTTTGCACTGTATTATTTAGAATATTTGGTGTGGCGATTTTTTTTAGCATGATTTTTTAAAATTTTAATACGTTTTTGTAACTCGGCAGATGTAGAAGACTGGAATTGAAAGTAAATAATTGAACTATCATCACTCAATAACTAAAGCCATCTAGTGATTAGTTAAAATAAAATTAAACTAGTAGGCCAATTCCACATTTGGAGTTTGGTCGCAGTCCAATAATTTCAATCTCCGATTTCAATGAAAAGCAATATTGGCTAAGGAAATTTTTCGTAATTAGTGAAATTAAAAGCCAAATTAGTGGACTTCAGTTGCAACTAGGTCCAATTTGCATCTACGGTACAATACGGACTCAGAGTGGAACGCTCAATTGGACTATGTGATCATTACAGCGACTACGGCACTAGATGGGCCTGTAAAGAGTACGACTGCTTAACCTTGTGCCGGGTGCCTCAGGTTGGGTGTCCGACTAGGCCAACCTTAGGCTCCCACGCGACAAACTACAAATTTAGACAGTAGCCGATCCAAAGTGAGACTGAAATCAATCCGGTGCAGCCGCAAGCCTCCAGAAGCGCTGCTCGTCGGGGGCTCGTGGTATGGGGAGACCTGGGAGTAACACCTTCGCGTGCATCACTTCTCACCTGTATCTAGAGCAACTGCTTAGGGCGGAGGCGGAGTACTTAAAGGAGCCAGGAGGTGAAATGAAAATAGAAAGTCCGCAGCGATTGTCATCGCCGCTGCTCTGCCATTAACGCGACTTTACCCTGTCATCACAAATAACAATCTAACCAAAACCAAACCCAAAACTAAATGATTCCTTAAAGTGGATAATATTTCTTCATACAACAACCACACCTTGTGCTATGTCAATACTAACATTACTGTGAACTTACACATGTGGGAAATGAACAGTGTCTTTCAACGTTATACAACTCAATAGAAAAACGAAAGAAAATGAAACCGCCCTGGTACCATGACGCTTTTGTTTTGTACATGCATTTACATCATTCACGCTATCAAACGAACCATTGAGTAATTAATACTTAAGTTCTCAGGATGCTTGTTGCTTATGCGGTGTGATAAGATCACATGCAAAAATAAATGTAATTGGAATATGGCCACAACGATTGAAATCTGGTGAACAAAACAAAGTGAAAGTGTAAAAGATAACGCGTCCTTAGTATGGCTGCATAATGTAAAAGACCTCACCGGACGTTTGGCGAGATGGGCGGTTCGGCTGCATCAGTACGATTTTGAGATCATCCATAAGAAAGGCAAGGAACACCTACTCAAATGTCTCAGCAACGACGCCTCGAAGCCCGACCATTGGAATAAACGTAAAACAACAACTAGTATGAGGCGATCCAGAGCATTTTCCGGATTGACGGTACGAAGACGGTAACCTCTGGGAGCATATACGCCCCCGAATTGGATCTGGAAGATACTAGTTGGAGAAGGGTCGTAACTAAGTCGGAACGTAAGAAGACCATGTTGGAGGCGCATGACGCCCCAACAGCGGGACACGTTGGCGTTAAGAAGACCTAAAATGAAAAGCGACATCGCTTCTTACGTTAAACGTTGCGCAGTTTGCCAGTCTACTAAGTCAGAACAAAAGAAGGTCAGTGGAGTAATGGAGCTAAGGGTTGTGGGCCTTGGGAATGTATTAGCATCGATCTAATTGGCCAACCTCTTGCGATTGCATCAATTGGAACAGTTTGTGGGGAGCTTTGGAAACCGAACACATGCCATTGAAAATCATCCAACTTTTCTAACCGTCATGCGATGGCTCAATCAGCAGCGCTCGTTTTCGAAGCGACTTATCCGAGGAACTCCCGATTCAAACAGGTGTCCGACAAAGAGACGTTGCTTCGCCACTTCTCGTGATGGAACCCAAATCGAACAGGTTCTGATGTTCAAATATTTGGGATCATTGGTTAAGGAAAATATAGTGGCGACGTTCGCAGCCGCATCGACGTTCACAGCACACTCGCTTCGCTCAAGTGGTGCATATGGAAACGAACAAATATTATCATTAAAAACGAAGTACGCCTCTGCCGAACGTTGATTCTTCCGATTCTTCTTTATGGGTCGAAAACGTAGGCACTGCTCAAGCCGGACGTCAACTAGCTAGAGGTCTTCCAGATGCGATGCGATGAGGCAGATTCTCGGTATCTCACTACGCGATCACCTTCGAAATGAGACAGTAAGACAAAGATGTGATCAACAGACACTGATCGAAGAAGAAATTCATAAACGTCGACTATGTTGGTTTAGACATGTTTGCCGAATGGATGATAACCGCTCGCCACGCCTCGCCTTCTCTGGCAAGATCATCAGGCAGACTGGAGAATCCAGCGATCAACACTGAGGAAAACCTGGCTAAAGAATATCCAGGGCGACCTAAAGAATCAACGACTATCAGCTATCGAGGCTCGAGACGTCTCCAAAAATTGGCAAGAATGGAAACGAATCGTAAATAGAATTCGAGACCCAGCGACATCAGCAGCAGCTTATCCGTTGCGGGAACGTCCCGCTGGGACCGCCAGCTAACGGATCAAAGAAGAAGAAGACAAGCAACTCAAGTTATACTTTACTTTATTAAGACTTTCTGCATAACCAAGAGTAAATCTGGCTAGCAACACGCGATCACACCTATTAACCTAAGGGTTAATACTCCCCCGACTACCAGTCGAGAGTTCTGGGGTTCGATTCCATGCATCGCCGTTCCTGTTCTCCCAACCAAAGGGCAATGGCAAAGAGTAGTCTGCACAAACTTATAGTTTGGTAGTGCTGTAGTGGGTTTAATGAACAATTTCATCTTTTTCTTTTTACATAAACTACATAGGCGTTGCCCTATTTCCCTAAAATCATTTTCAAGCTCTACATATCCCCCGACAATAAACCGACAATCCCATCAATTCAAATTAACCAAAATATAAACCACAACTTTAAATTATGCAAATGTGTCTCTATAAATGCAATTTATAAGGCGTTATAATGGTGCAACGGTGATTCATTTTCGCACGGTTTGTCACATTTGCATCACTTTAAGAATATTCGTCAGCGCGTCTCTTGTCATGTCTTTTCGATGTTAAGCTGCAACCTCTTCATTTTCGGAGTACCCATAATTGCCACACATTTCTTTGATCACATATGGAACCATCTACTCTCGATCTCCTCTCCTCCTCTATGTTAAGGTTAAAAACGGCTTTTATGAATCAGAACACGACCACGCATCCTCGTGTTCCTCAATGTTTAGCGTCGAGACATGCAGATTATCCAACCCTCTGCCGGTATATATACAAGACGACAAGATGATGATGATGATGAGGACGGTGATTATTGTAATTTATTTGTTGAATTACTTGTAAGACATCGACAGTTCCCTGCAATCTTTATCCGTCAATGATGGGTGGACGCCGGAAATTGATCGTGACGGTGATTTCTTCATTTATTAGTCTTTGAATTATTATTGATCAAATCGATTATTTGAACAAGGAAAGTTTTTTTTCTTTCTTCAAATATTTTTTTAAAAGGAACAAAATGTATTCAAAAGTGGGATTTTTGGGATAAGTATCTTTATTTTGATGCACCTAGCGAGCCATCATCTATATTTTAAAAATGAATGTGTGTATGTATTTATGCACTCTCAATAGGCTCCTATACTGTGCAACCGATCTTAATGAGATTTTAACCATGAGCTACTTAGATTAAAGGCTGTATCAGATCCAAAGCAGCGCAACAAAAATATCAGCAGCAAACTGTTTCTAATGGTCAACGCGGGTCACATGACCACAGAAGCAGCACTGAATGCTGCCGCTGCATTTTCATTCCTAATCCTAATTTTGCTGCCCGTCAAGGCAGCATTTTTGACATTTCAGTTTTTATTTAAGACGAAAAAGCATTTGCTGCCTGCTGCTGCTACAACGAATCTGATACAAGAAGCAGCATGCTGCCTCTTCCGCTGCTGCTGTCGCTGCTCACAAATTTGATCTGATACGGCCTTAAAACTTAGAACATAGGCGATTCTATTACTTTATAAAGCCCCTCCTAGATGGCGCTGTCATGGAAAGCTTCATTGAAAATCATCGAACAGCTTTGCATTTTTGCATGAAGCTCCTTGTGGGTTTCCCATGATGCACCTCGAAACACGATTTTTTAAATTCAAAGTAGCCGCTAAAATATGGTTGAATTTGTAAATTTTATACCGATTCCAATAAAAGTGGGTATCTAGGGGTTTTAAAGGTCGCAAATAATGAATTTGTGGTCCAAACTTATATATTCAAAATGGCCGCGGCAATATGGCCGACGATTTAGCAAACTGTGTTTCAAATCCAATGGGGCCTCGGTAGCCTAGCGATAAGGCACCTGTCTACTATCCCAGAGGTCGCGACCTCGAATTCCGGCAGTGCCACGGTCCTTCGCACGTAGGATTTGCATTTGTAGGTAAAATTCTAGGATTCTGTAATAAGGGAAAAGGCTGCCACCTTGGTAATAAATAAAACCTTGGTCAGCGACATTCTCAACTGATGTTGAACTAGGGTAACATCCATCGAATGTTGAATGTTTCTTTTTGCGTTTGCGATTGATTAAAGTACATGGCCCAAATCCATTCCAACATTTACGAACGGTAAATTGTCATCTTTGTGAAACATACACAGAGGCGTCTCAGCGTTTGAGTTTATTGGAGGACGATTCCCAATGGAGGACCAAACAATCTCTGATTCCGTGGCCACATCGAATGCGGATTCCGTGGCCACAACGTGCTTTTCGTCTCAACCTATAGAGTTATGGAACAAATACAAGGAGGACATATGCGAAGACATATTCCATGTCGTACGAAATACACTGTACAATCCAGAAATGGCAATGTGTGACGAAATATACAATGAAGGATTGATTACCATTGAGGACTTGTGCATGACTATAGCAAATAATATTAATTCAGGTTGGCATGATTGCGGCGAAACGACTCATGAAGGATGAATTCGATCAAGAACTGAACTGTGAGCATCAATAAGACCGTGACCGCTCATACGACCACAGCTGAATGATCAACAAAGAAATGCTTACGATACATTGATGCAATCAGCGGACAACATAACTGGTGGAATCTTTTTCTGTGACGCGCCAGGTGGAACAGGAAAGACATTCGTTATTTCGCTGATTCTCGCCACAATTCGGTCGTGAGCTGACCTTTTTTTATGTGAAAGACTAGAGTCTCAGGAAAGGCCCTTTATACTGTTGACAATCTATTTTCTTCGTATAGAGTGCAATGTCGAACAGCAGCTCTAGTCGGGGAGGAAGGAACTGCCACAAGCTACACGCGATATTTTTAGTCCACCTACTCGCAACCATTACTATCGCGACTTTGACATCGGGGCATCGAGAAACAACTCGCTGGAATGTTATGCCTCCTGAAACGAGTTGAATCCCATCACCGATGACATGCGCTTTTGGTCTAGCGCGGAAGGACTAACGAAGGCTATGACAGGAGTAATCAGGAATGTAAAGAAGGAAGAAGAAAGAAGGAAAGTTCTGTTGGTGGGAAAGTAGAAAAGGCGAAGGACCGTGGGTCTGGCCGGGATTTAAACCCGGAACCTCTGGGATGATAGCCAGACGCCTTATTCTCTAGGTTACCGAGGCCCCCTTTCACGATCTGCCGCATCTTCGAGAATAGCAGCGACAGTATTAGACGGAGGACGCACTCAAATTACCATTGCATTTGGACACAACAGAAACTCCAAAGTGCATCATCCCTGCAACAGTGCAATAGGAAAACTGTTGATTGAATACAAACTGGTAGTTCGGGACGAATGTACTATGGCGCCCAAGAAATCAATTGAAACACTCAACATCTCACTGCAAGATGTTCTACACAACAACAACAACATTCAGACAAACTATACCAGTGATTCCCTGTGAGACTACTACAGAGGTGTGGCGACACATGCAACAGTGCCGTTGACCACTGATATAAGAGTTCAGCTTCAAAACCATCAAAGTGCTGAGCAATTTTCAAAGCAATTAGATGTGACGATAGGGTTAATCTCATTGACAATGTGTTCCTCGAATTAATTCGAAATCATCGTAATCACACTTGGCTCAGTGAACGCGAAATTCTCAATGCAAAGAATATCGATGTCGAATGTCATCGTCGAGTATATTGAATGTCTTTTTTTACCAAACAAAATTTGACCATCGTGCCCGTGTGAAATGTCACAAAAACTGTAAACAACTAAACGTCAACATGCACGACTACACCTTAATAGCTGTCTGATGGACAACTGTTGCGGGCAAAACAGAGTAATGCCGGGTCCAGCTAGTTCGATAAAAATCAGTTCAGTTTCAGTTTTTATTGAAACAAACGAGCAAAATCGATTCTCATTATTTTTATTTTAGAAAACGTTTTCGCAGCGTGTAACCTTTAATCAATATTCCGTCTGTAATCACCTTTAAACTTTCTGCATCAATCAAGGTCACGGTTCGTCACACATACACAGGCAAAACTCTCGCTAGACTTATTGAAAATGCCGAATTAGCGGCTAATTTTTTCACACCGGGACCTAATCGAATTTGGGCTACGAAAATTTTCCTTTTTTTAATTAATCGGTGAAATTTTTTTTACTACCATCCCATTTGTCATTTGGGATGTCTGTAGCAATGATTGATGACGCCTATCATAGCCTGGCGTGCATATATGCAAACTGCTCGGAGTGCAAAGATGGGGCACATTCTGCTCTTCTACCATTATTCAATTTTCTTCCTGGGTTGGAAATTTCTTTTTTTGCGCCTATCCAAAAACATCAAACAACGCATGCGCACTGAGCTTTAATCGTTGGCGTATTGTGTGAGTCGAGTTGTGGCGTATTTCGAGAAATGCACAAGCTTTGGTCGAATTAGCCCTCAGGTGTAATGGAGATTCACAGCATACTCCGGTTTATAAATGAGAGTTTAAACCCATCTTTTACTATGGGAAGTGGGTTAAATTTTGGCTTTTATTAATTTCAAAATGATGGTTGCCAGGTCTTACCCACTTTGGCTAGAGGATAAGTTGAAGCTTCTTTGTTTAAAGTATTTCATTTCATCTTTTTTTCGGTTAGATTGAGCGGGAATATTTCCATGAGAACAATTTTTGGTAATCAGCGGAGGGTTTTTATTGATTAGCCTTCCTCTACCTTGTGTGTTTGTTGCCAGCTAAACCAAATCCCGTGGGCTAATTGTTTGCCATAAAGTACGGGTTTCTAGTAAGTGCGGTTTCACCTAATGAGACTTTTGCATTTGTTTTAGGAGAATACTACCTAGCCTGATGATGATGATTAAATCAGGTTAAACGTTTTGTAATTGTTATTCTACTTTCTAGGGCTTTCGTTTTTATTACTAAGCAATGAATTTCGTTTATTGTTTTCTTTTGCTTCTTCTTTGTCTTAATCTTGCAAATTTATTTCGTGTAAGAAAAATGCTTGTGGGATTTTATAAATTAATTTAATGTGTTGATGAGCGGACTATTAAAATAGTTCATTTATGATCGTCCAAGAATCTAGTTTAAGTAAAGGTTTTAGCTAGGTCGCAATGAGCGACCAGTAGCTGATATGACGGCAGTTAATTCAAAATTGCAATTAATACTCGAAATCAGGTCGATGGATGAACATCTAGAAATACATAATTAAGATTTTTGTTATAGAAAAATAATACTTCTTAATTGTATAAGTGTGAGCATTGGTTTCAGGCAGTTTCAAAGAAACATAAAAAAATGTCTAAGGATACACAATATTCTCCGGTTTTTTTACCTTCATTTAACTGAAATAGCATTTCCTTCTAGATACACACATATCTCTATAAAATATAAACAATTGACCTCTCGTACTCCACTCCTTCTACCGTAGCGACTGCTATTTCATACATACTTTCATAGTCTGAAACTTTTGAAACTTTTGCATTCTTAGCTCTTGATTTAGAGCTTATGTTATTTATTGTGGCCGTGTTGATGGTCCTTAATAATGCCATTCTTCCATCGAATGTTTGGTATACTTCTTCGTCGATAAGTCCTACCGCAGAAGACTTTTCAATCAGGTTTCTCTTCGCTCATAATAACTCTACTGATCCGCGCTCCTACGAAGAATTATTTTATTCACTTCATATATGTCGCGATGTCGCTTGTAAATTTCATCATTGTTAAATCTCGATGTGCCTTGGGGTAATAATAGCAGCTGTTGCTTTGGGAAAAGTCAATAAAACCTATTATGGTATTGACAAGACTCTCCATATCCAAATACATCTTCTATAACAGCTCTACAGCCGAGACCGGGTCCTGGCCTCTTGCAATTGTTCTCCCCATCAGTCCCGCGAATCTGAGGCGATGTCATCCAGTTTGACATCCTTAGGCTCTGAGCGTCTACGCCATCCTTCAGCGGAGACGGGGCCTTTCTCGCTGGCCCCTCCGAGTATTTAACCATGAATATGAGCTGCTGCTGCACGATCGTCTTAGCAGTAACTCATAAGAGGATTGGATTTGGTTGCTTATTAAAAGTTGTGCTGAGCACCTTCGCTTGGTCGCAAGAAGAGACCAACCCCGAACCCGCAAAAAACCGTAATTTGGACAGGACAAAAATCGAATCCAATCGAGCATTACATTCTCAAAACGTTACCTCAGGATCCACGAGTAAGGCTGGCTCGCTGGAGCAGTCGCAGAAAGAGGAAAGACTCCGGTGGTACCACTCTAAAGTATTTCACCACCACGAACCTGCATGTGCAAGCCCCAGATCAGGGAGGACGAAGAGAATACCTGAAAACGCAAGCTCTACTTCTTCATCTTTCTTCATGCTCCTTTAATCCCTCATGGGACATAGGGCGGAAACAGTGGCCCTCCAGCGGACTCTGGTTTGCGTGACAGCTCTCAGCTCTGCCCAGGGTCTGGTAGAGTTCTCCTCCACGTTGTTCTAGGTCTTCCGACTCGACGGGATCCTTGCGGATTCCAGTCAAGAGTCTGTTTGGCTAGATTTCCTTCGCCCGATTTGGTCGTCTATCCTTTCTTGGCCGGCAGGGTGCGTTAGTTTTTCATTTGAAATTCTATCTTGCCAGCGGATTTTTAGGATACGACGTAGGCATCTTTTGATGAAAAGTTGTAGGCGTCCTGTGATGTATTGGGTGACTTTCCATGTTTCGAAAACGTACAAAAGAACTGCTTTACCGTTGGAGTTGAACAGCCGCAATTTGGTGTTAGTTGAGATCTGGGTTGATCACTATGTGCGATGTAGGCATACATATGCGCTTCGTGCTTATTTATTCCGTAACTGAAGTCTTCTTCTGCCCCGCCATTTTCGGTAATAATACTACCGAGGTAACAGAATTTATCTACCAGCTCCACTTCACAGTTATTCAGTGCTGTCCATTCAATGGTGTTTGCATTTATCCGAATTTCTTTAGTTTTAGTCGGATTTAGCCTTAAGCCTGCTGGATTTCTGATTTCTGTTGCCAATTTTTTTAACATGTTTTTGAGGTCCTGGTGTCTGTGGGCCAGCAAACAAATATCATCGGCGTAGTCGAGATCCTTCAGGCCGTCTACCAAACCCCATTGTATGCCGCCTGTTCTATTATCTAGAGCGCCGACAAGGATGTCATTTATTACTATACGAAATATTAAAGGCGAGAGTAGGCATGCTTGTCGTACTCCTGAACTCACCTCAAAGCTGTCGGATAATTTCCATTATGGAGATCACTACATTTGGAACTAGGGCTCTTTTATCAATTTTATAATTTGGCTCATAGTAGATAATAAACAGATGCCTCTTCAGTTGTCGCATATTGTTAGGTCGCCCCATTTTTGTATTTTATCTATGATACCTTCCGTCTAATCCTCCGGAAAGGTACAGGTGTTCCATGCTATTTCCAGGATTGACTGAAGCGCATCTGCTATGAGGCTTGAGTCGGCTTTCAACAATTTGGGCGGGATGCCATCTTTTCCAGCTGCTTTACAATTGGAAACTTCTATTTACCTCCCGGTGTAATTGGGAGTATTCCCGTTCAAGTTGTTAACGGCTTTCCGGGTTGCTTGCAGAGTTTACATGTTTCTTTGGACATAACTAATGCACGTTTCCACTGCCGTCAATATAGCGCCCTTTGTCATACTCCACAACTTTTCAATATTTGTGTCACCAGAAACGGTTTACTGGTTTAATATAAGTTGCAGGCTTCCAGAAAATTCGTGCCTTTTAACGCTCTCCCGCAATGGTCTGCGTTAAACCGTTTACGGTTTATAGCATTGTGTTGGAAGTTTCTGATTGCGGCGATTTTCAGATGGTACTTCCAAATGGTGATGGCTTCCAGTGTCTGCTCCCCTGAAGCTCCTGACATCCTCCAGAATAGTTCTCCATTTGCAGCTGACGGCTGACTTACTAACAGATTTGCTAGGTGTTTGTCTGTAGTGATTCTCCTCGGGTTTTGATAGAAGTGACACGCCTAGTACTAACCAATGGTTAACTCACATCTTAACGATAATATACTGATTGTCTGATTGCCTGAATCATACCCAATTTGGAACACTTCCGCTTCAAAAGCGGCAAACAACTTGGTCACTGAATTCGTTGCATGCGTCTGCGTCTCTTTAGATCACAACCGATCAAGGTACACAATTCGAATCGAATCTTTTCAATGAAGTTGTTAAATTATTTTTTGGACTCAGGCATACGAAATGCTCGAACGGTTCCACCGGCAATGATAAACAGCCTTAAGGAGTTTATTTCTTTACATTAAAAACACACTATAATCTCGTTGTTAGCGAACAAAAACTGAATTATCCCAGAAGCCCATTAATTACATTTTCGTAATATGATTCAATCAAAAATGCCCATCCATAACGTGAACTCCTTTACGGTAGAAACAGAAGCTCAACAGGTTCTCCTTTAATCCCAGTAGCAGAACGAAATTTTATTTTATTATTTTTTGCTTTGCTAAAAACAAGAAGCTAGTACTTATCTGGGTGGCATGCTGAGATCAATTTTCACCTAACTGGTCCCACACTAGGCAACCTTCCAAGAGGTTGGCAAGATACATCAAACATAAACGAGCAAAAATATACACACTATACTACGCACTTTTATAGCTTTGAAGAAAACTTGATACCAACAAATAGAACGGCTATAGGTAAAATGTCGCTGAGTCTCAAACGAATGTTGTTTAAAATGTCCAACCCCAGCCAAGAGACCTTAACAGCAATGGCTGCGTGTAATAGCAACCTAATTAGACAGCCGTGTTCGTTTCACAGCATCCAATGCACAGACCCAGAGAGAGAGAGGAGGTATAGATATCGAAGATGTCGTATACACTCGTATATCTTCCTTCCAGGTACGTTATTATACTGGTAGTCCAACTGGTAGGCATGTACAAATATTAAAACCGATGGCAAAATTAAACGAGTAAACGTGTCGTCGGTTTTCTCGTTAACTAGCATTTTGTCGCTTTTGACTATTCCTTTTTTATTTTTTTTCCTTCTTCAGTTTGGTTTTGCTGTTATTTTACCAATAGACTCCATTTCTCCTTATCTTTTTGAAAGCATTTAACAAAAAAAATTGCAGTTTCACAAAAAGCTAGTTTTACCTGGCAGACAGCGGGTGGAGGCATCTCAGCTCCCCAGCAGATATACTATTATGCGTAACAAATTTTGCAGATAAGTTCTCTCCAATATGGCTTCGATTTCGTTTGATATAAAACAAGTTTTCACCATTTAAGTTATAAAAAGGAAACTTTTGAAGCAGCATCTTCAAAATCAAGTGAAAACCACAATCACCACATCATGACCCGAGAGAAATATGCATGCTGTCAGAGTTGAATCTTGTACAACTTCATCCCGCCACCGTCGCCGCCGCCGAGTTGATAGTTGTTAATTTATGCAATAGTCGCACCAAAGCCAGCCACCACTCGATTTCGCAAGGTGGTGCTATACTCGTATTTCAATCTGGACCTGGTATTCACAATATACCTTACCTGGTCGAGATGAGCCAGTTTTAAAAGTTCACTGGTCATATTTGTTAACGCCTTCTAATGGTATCGGCCGGCATATCACTAATGAACATCAGCTGTTAGCCAATCGAATCCGTTCGATCGTATTTGATCTAAGCGAGATGTGTGTGGAGCTTGGATTAAAGCTTCCCACTGATCGCGTCGTGATCGTGTTGTATTTTATGAACACTAATCTGTGATGGTTTAGAGTTTTGTTAAAGGTTGCAGATTTTATGATTTATTAATAATAAGATAAAAAAAAATAATTTTGCAGCAGCTATATGTGCAGGTGCGACAGTGAAATAATGATTGATTGTTGATTTTGAAGAACAGGTGACTTAATGTTTTTTTATATTTTAGAAGACATTGACTGTGGTAATCTCTCAATTAATTTACCTATAGGACAAATGTAAATTATAATTAACTCGGTGGGTAGTTGTAGAAATTTGGTCAAAAATTGGTCAGAGTACACCCAGTGAAAGAACATTGAGTATGGACCAAACTGCTAATGGGAAAGATAATAGTTTTGTTATTTGAAAAAACACAGTAGTATGATCAGCAAATTTTAGAAGCAGTTCCATTGTAAAAGGTATAAACACAGACTAGACTACTGGCAGTGGCGGCCCTAGCCCTTGAACAAAGTAGAGCGAGATTGTCTCTCGGCACCCTTTGGTCAACGCTTTCACAACATCACATAAATTGGACTTCAGTTTATTAACTTCCCAGTATAGGAAGTTATTGTAATCGGTCCGAAAATCGAAATCGAAAATTTCAACGTATTTTCATCTTTCAAGGTCCCAGGAGCATTTTAAGCAAAAAATTGGGAGGAAGTATGTGTGTGTGTGTGTGCATGTGCGTACGGATGTGGTCATTTTTTCCTGCACGATATCGCGCGAACCAAAACTGATATCGACTTCGTTGAGGTGTTGTTCGAAGCGTATTAACCGAAATATGATCTGAAAAGAATTTCATGAAATTCGGTCCAGCCGTTTTTTTGTTTAAGCGACGTAAGTGATTTTTGTACCTGCACGATATCGCCCGAGCCACGAAAGATATTGACTTACTTGAGGTGCCGTTCGAAGCGTGTTAGCGACAATATAATCTGAAAAGATTTTTATAATATTCGGTCCAGCGGTTTTTTGGTTTAAATGACTTAAGTGATTTTTGTACCTGCACGATACCGCGCGACCTAAAAACTATATCGACTTCATTGAGGTGCCGAAAAACATTAATACATTAATTTTATATACATTTTCGTCTTCCTAATCTTGTAAGTGCGCACATTTAGTTTGACACTTTAGCGAAGATATTGATAAACAATTGTGACAAATTCTCGGTATTATGCATATATTCTATATTGCCTATTGTTCATTTATTATTAAAATATCCAATCATAATATTCAACATCCATCATACTGCGAAGTTGATCGTGTGGACCGAAAGGGTCGAACCCACATCCCAACTAGTTTTCTGTATATGTAGAATAAGTCATTTTTTAAATTTTTGTCTGTCTATTTGTTCGGGCTAATCTTGAAACGCCTAATCCGATAGCGACGGGACTTTTACGGAAGATTTAGTAGTATTGGGAATATTTTCGGCTACGATTTCGCTCCGATCCGACTATCGGATCCGGCTATCGTATTCAACTATCGGCTCAGACCGAAAACTTGACCCAATGATCGTAGGAAAGCGAGTCGAAACTGTTTAGAACTCAAAACGCGGGAGCCGCTAATCGGATTTTAAGGCAACTAATCCGATTGCTCTCTAAATGGACTAGTGGGTCAGACCGAAAACTTGAACCGATAATCGAAGGAGAGCCTGATAGAGTGAAAACTATTTTTATCATTCTAATTGTAGGCCTTAAAGAGCTCTACCTAATTATCTAAGTTTACCCAAGTGAATCATGTTCGTACTATAGACCACGTTCTTCGATCAATAGCCGTGTTTTTTGAATGAACTACATATATATGTAGTTCTTTCATCGAGTTCATTAAAAAACGACAAGGGAAATTTCATGAAATGCCTACTTCGATGCTTAAAAATTTCAAAATTAAACGGAAGTTAAGAGTTATTTTTTACACTGTTACACGAAATCCTCGCTAGAAAATAATAAATATGTTTCTAAAAAATCAATTATTTGTTATAAATATGCTCTCATCACTTTCCTGTTGTTTTTATTTTTAAATTACGTCTTTCCGACCCCCGAAAGTATGCAGCATGCCAACCACCAAAACAACATGCCAATCCCCGAAAGTATGGAATATGCAAATTAAGAAATTTTCCAAAACCTCGATAGAAACCCCGATAAAACCTGGGTTTTCAGATTTGTATGGGGAAGAAGGACTGCTGGCACTGCAAGGTATTGTTCTTTCAATAGACGAGAATTCGATTGATCGATGGGTCAGAGATTATATCGACAAACACAGTAAACCTAAGTTATACAAATGAACAAAAAGAAGCCTATCGATGCATCGTCAGCTGTATTAATACAGGTGTAAGTAGTGTATATTTTTTAGGCTCATCACGCGGCATTGTCACCGATAGGCTCCTAGAGCAAATTTTCTCCGAATCACCCCTTAATGGATTAACATTTAAGTCTGAAACACCCTATATATTAGGGGTCAAATCCGAATAAGTAGTGTCGCCACGATAAAACCCTAACACACATTTTTAATGTTTTCGATCTTCGCCTCAAGCCGAAATGTATTGATTTTAGGGACCCCAAAGTGTGAATTTTTGAGTTGAGCGCCAAATTTTGTAAAATTAATTACCCTAGGCAAAATGGGAAAATCTTATGGGTGAAGTTCTGTATAGGTGCCAAATTTTCCCGGCACTGTCGTCGACGAGGACGAGATTGCGAGCGAAAGCTAGTCTTAAATAAAAAACAACAAATTTTGTCATAATCTACCTTTTTTTGCAAAAGGCGCCGTCAAAATTTTATTTTTCGCTTGAAATTGTTTTTCACGTTTATTTAGGCGCCCCTTGCCTCTTGGCGCCTAGAGCGACCGCTCCACACGCTCTACCCTAGGGCCGGCTCTGGCTTCTGGGAAAAATACACCTATACATACAATTCTCACACTTTTTCTTTGTTGCAAATTTAACGGCACTTCTATAACACGGATTCTTTCTAGCACGATTCAACATTAAGTGGTTCTTGAGTAAAAATATGGCCAGAGTCAATTGTAAATGAAAATTTGATCGAGACAACAGAAAACTGAATGGCTGCAGTTTCTAACTCTCTAGGAGGAGAGGTTTTTGGCGAAATCATTGCACAAAATATATTATGGGATCCAGGTATGCTATTGCAGCAGTTATCTGGTGTCCCATAGCAAGCATCAAATTAGTAGGCTGCCTATATAAGGCAAAAACTCATACCGTAACTATTTTAATGGTAAATCTACTGTAAATATAAAAATTGGATTCTTAATGATTTTTTGACTAGTAGCCGCATTGGTTGGCCACTATATCGACGAATCTCTATTTAGTGGCCTTCCGAATCCACACAATATCCGAGAATTACGAGAAGAAGGAATTGATAAAGGTGGTTTGGTAAAAATGATATCTCCAATCAATGACAACTCGGAGGTTGCTAGCATAGGTGAAAACGAAGAACTTAAAAAGTTTACTCTAGAAAGAAGAAAAGAAATGCCTAGGATTAGCAGTTAGAGCCATATTTCTTAAATGAAGATCCTTCAAATGAAAGGTGGTTAGGTCCTCTTAGGTCCATATAAGAAAATATAAAAGCGGGCAATCTAAAACGTGGCTTCTGAGTCGGCCTCGAAAATTTGTGATTCCGACTCCGAGGCAAGACCTCTCGACGTAATGAATCTTTTTAGTTTTCTTAATTGCAGGATCCCACTCTTCGAGATTTCCGCAAACGTGCTTAGAAAGCATTCCCAAGATGTGGTTAGTCTGCTTCTGCTTAAAGCTGGGCAGTGAGAGAGGAGATGTAGTACACTTTCCTCCTCGTCCAGATTCTTACAGCTTCTGCAAAAATCGTAGGTCTCAAGACCTAAGCGGGTCGCATGCGTCCCAATCAGACAGTGTCCGGTCAGCACCCACTATAACTGAGAGGTCTTGTTTCCCGAGGCTCAGTAGTGAAATGGCCCGCCTGAGATCATAAGAGGGACAGGTTAATTTGGCCAAAGTGCATTTATTAAGATCCCTCCAATGCTTTTTCGCTTGTTGCATTGTGTGTTGCTTGCATCGGAGTTTAAAGGTGGCCCAAGGCATACCAACTCTTTCCTTTTCTGGAAGGAGAATAGCGGTCGTGCCTAGCCGAGCCAGTTTGTCAGCTTTACAATTTCCCGCTATATTTCGGTGCCCGGGCACCCATACGAGGAGGGGCCTGAACTGCTGAGCCATCTCGTTAAGAGATCTGCGACATTCAGAGGTAGCTCTAGAGGAATTTGTGCAGGAGCTCAGGGCTTTCAGAGCCGCCTGACTAGGATGTAGACAGTCCGGTTCCTTTCGCATTGTTGGTTGATTTAAAGAATAGCGTCTTGTATGCCTAGAGCCTCCACTTGGTACCTATACACTGCAGTGATCGGGTAGTCGGAAGGAGACTTCAATCCCAAGTTCTAGGGAAAATACTCCTGCTCCCATCCGACCCTCGTGCTTAGAGCCGTAAAGAAGTTTATGGCACCCTGAAAACTATGCGGTATATTTCTTATTTACGAGGTGCAGGGATGTGGACTCCGTAGTTCCTCGTGAAGGTAATTTCGGGAATGCAGAAGTCGGTTTTTGTGGGGATAGTGACAGAGTTCAGCACCAGTGTGTCCTCCCCTGATTCCGGTCCAAAAACCAGATTCAGATTCATCGCACTATGTTAGGGGAGAAGCCCCATTCCTTCCCAATGGATTTTTTGCAAGCGAAATGCGCTATGTTGGCCTTCTTATTACGCTCTTCTGTGTTTTGATTCCAGAGGAGGTTCTTGTCCAGAATTACTCCCCCCAGGTATTTGACACTGTTGCTAATTTTGAGCCTAACATTGTTAAGCCTTTAATGTATCTCAGTTTATAAACTAATCATATAAAACATGTGTCCATTTGTCGTTTTGTCAACTCTATTTATAACCAATTTATGAATATTTTAACCCCACACAAATCTCTCGATTCATACTAACTAATTCAAGTGCATTTAACCTTTCTCTATTTATTACCACAAATAAAACTGACGTCTCAAAAGTTAGTTCCTCAGCCAAGAAGTCTCATAGATGGTAACTCATTCCGGTATGGTCATAAATTAGACTCGCAATTGTTCGAAGTGTATATGAGTATCGACAACACAACAAATGTAATAAATTTATAGCGAATAATAGAAAATTTCCCACAATTACTTAAGACAATCCATTTCAATGCTATAGACCCGGTGAAAATTCCATCCGTCCGTCTAGTCTAGGAGTTTTAAAAGTTCAGACCATACTATAGACTAGCCGCGGCTATAACGGTTACTCCTTTCTTGTTTTAAAATCTTAGTGCGCACAGAGCAAGCATCTCTCTCTCCTGTTGCAATGTGCAACAACTTTGACTTGGACTAGAATAGATGAAGGCGCTTTAAGATATCGAAAAAAAAAATAAATAAAAATAAAAACCTGCAAACACAAAAAAAAAAACCATTGCACAAACGAGCAAAGAAAGACGATGGCGCGGCAGAATGAATTATTGACGCGAGCATTTCGTTCTTATATAAGGCGTTGAGTAGTCTGTAAATTATATTTTAGCCAAACGATCGTAGATGATTTATGGCTCTTAGCACTTCTCAATCGGTCTGCGATTGCTTATTGCACTAAATATTGACGAGTTCTATCATTTCCTTGGCGGTGGCCAGCTAGTCGCGACTATGGCGGCTAACCGTGAACAAAATTTCAACACTTCAGTTGCAATTTCCACAAGTTGGACACAATGTAATTGTTGCAATTAGAATGGTAGTCAGAATAAAATAGGTATAGACAGTAGAAGACGATGAAAGGTGGCACACGTTTTGTTGGAACATCACCAACTTGAGTAGATGTCAGGTAGCTTGTTGGTTCGTTGGTTGGTTGTCAATCAGATATATGAGGATGGATTTTTGCTAGTTTAACCTTTTCAAGGTGGTTGATTAGTTTGTCGATATAGTACTATGGAAGTGATCTTTTTAAATTACGTTATAGTACTAGTAGGACCTCTTGAAGTCTGTTCTTCCAGTCATCCCTAGATTTTTTGAGTTATTTTCAATTCCTTATACTTCTTATCTTCTAGCACAGCAGCCTTTTCCTTTATTCCTGGGGTTCCAGAGCGCTCCAATCCTCCTTGTGAATTCACATAAAAGTATAGACCCTCTGGTCTTCTCTCTATTGTTCTTTTGGGGTTTAAGAAAAAAAGAAAATTATAGAGGTTTCTGCACCTCGCTCAATCAATCTCCCAAAAGTAGAAAGGTTCCATTCTACCAAAACCAAAATATGAAAAATCCAACTGCTGCCCGGTTCTGACCGGTCGAAGTTATATTCTCCCAAGTAGTGTTGTAGTTTCTTCTTTCCACCCTGGACTGAATTACAATTTTGCTCTTGTCTGTATTTATTTGTAGTCCCATGTTTAGCACCTTCTTCACCGTGAATATTTCTCTAAGGTCTAACGTCAGTAATCTGGCAAGGCAGTTTATATCATTAGCATATCCTTCCAACTGTTTTGATTTGTTAAGCAGGGTTGTGTTCGCATCAATGTTTACTTTGCGAATTACACCTTCTAGGCAGAGATTAAATAGCATGGGTGCCAGCTCATCGCCCTGCTTTAAGACTTGCTTGATTGGGAAGGACTCCATCAATTCTCCTTGTATTCTGATTGCACACGTTATGTTTTCAATTTTGTTAATTTCACTATTAGGGTGGTCCTTAAAAACTTTTTTCTTCATTTTCGTTGGGGCACCCTGTTACTTTGTTCTACTATATAAAAAAGGATTACTGTGATTTTTTGGGATTTATAGACTTAGGTTTAGGGGTCGCTATCGCTAAGTATAAATTCAATATTTTAACAATGACATCTGGATCTATTTGAGCCTTCTTCTATGGTTTTTCTTCATTTTTGAAGAAATGGCTTGAACGCTAATGGCTGGATAGGAGTTATTTCGACTCTTCTTCATCGAGGAACAACCGTTGTAAGCACCGACGATGGATGCTGAGCACTCTGTCCTCCAAAATATGGCAAACGCTTGAACGTAACGAGCATGAGTACAATATAGAAAAAACACGGCCAGTAATTTAACAAATTAAGAACAGGTTTGAATATACATATATTTTACTTATCTACCAATAGTACACTTTTATCTCGGAACCGGTTAAAATTAAGAACTTTATTAACAGATGGTTTCAAGTGTTTTTATGTGGAAGAGATGAAAAATTGTAACATTGTAAATGCTTATATGTAACTGCGGATATGTCGTCTTATATGTAACTGCGGATCGGTCGTACGCACTGCACGCCAACATGTACATATCTGTTTCCACCTTAACAGTATTAGGCGCTAGACTGCGTACCAGATGAGCCAGACAAATTATCAAATAGGATCAGAAACGTGAAAGTTCGAACTTTGTAGTGATTGATGTCGCTGTAGACTTTTCACGGGCTATTTGGGAACAGCACACAAACTTCGTAATTCGTCGTAATTTGATTGGAACTCTGCAAAATTCTTAAAATTTATTGTCCCTGCCGTTACATTTGTATTTTCTCATTTCTGGATAATAGATCTGCTATATTTTTGTGCTTTCCTTCAATGTATTGTATGTTCGTTGAGAGCTTGCCGATGAAATTTAGCCATATAAGTTGACGTCATGATGATTTTTGCGATTTTCGTTAAGCCGTTTGTGGAATATACTAAATTCTAGTCCATCCAAAAAATGACTGAAGTGTTTCAATCCTTGACGTTATTTGTCATACATGTTGTACAACTTTTCAGTGATTGTGAGTAGTGATGAGCAAAAATGGTCTTGTTCTTGCAGTCTTGTCTTGTTCTTGCACATTTAGCAAGACCAAGAACAAGACTCAGTTATGCTTTCAAGAACAAGAACAATATTAACTGTGCAAGAACAAGACAAGAGCAAGACTAGATTAGTCCTGTCTTGTTCTTGCGTTTGCTCATCACTACTTGTGAGCTTCCAAGGAAAAAACCTAAAGGTGGACAAATCCATCCACAGCTTGATCTATGTAATTTGATGCGAACGCGTGAGAGTTTGTGAGCCCGTTTGGATTCTTTGTCTTTGAAGCTCCATTTACACTGCCGTTGGTTGTCGACACATATGTATGTATTTCACACCTCTTCTACACGCAACAAATATTCAATGGAATGTCTTAACGAGTGTTGTAAATTTCGCTTGGCCTGCATTACTTCTGCCATTAACGATACAATTGCAAATTGCCTCAGCAATTCATTTCAAGCTTTTACAAACTTTTCATACTCTCTTTAATCGGAAAATTATCATTTAATTCCCGCGTTAACATATATTTCAAACACATAAAATATCATCAGCTATAAATTATATCTCATTGCAATAACTGTACTCGATAAGAATCCATTCTTTCTAGGTTACAAGTCAAAATGAGTAATTGGAGTAATAAACTTTATCGATGGTTCATACAAATAACTTGTGCACCCCTGGACCTTACCTTCACCAGATTCTTTATTATATGAAATTTGTGCAATGTTGCCCTGCATAGCCGGCCATATCGCCGACCTCACAAGTCGCTATATATATAGTACGTCATATCTGAATCTATCTCTCCTCCACACTCTTTAACTATAACTATATAGGGAACAATGTCCAGTTTCTACAGTTTCTGTGCCACATACCAATGGTGGTATATACATATATGCACTCTGAAAGGCATTTTCAGAGCCTCGCTATTTCCCATTTGAAATGATGTCCTGCTGAGAATTTAAGTTGCCTTCAACAACAGGCACCAGACTACAAGAAATTTACAAGAATGTTCACTGCTACGATCTACAGAAACACTTTCAGGTATGACCTGTTGACCTGTGCCATCAGTTCTTGTACGGATTGTAAATTTGTGCGTGTTTGATGGTGCTTTGCTCTGTTTACTGATTCTTGTGAATAGATTATTTCGCATTTTCGACAGGAACAATTTTTTTGGTGTATTTTAGATTTGTCGATCTAATTCCAATTTAATAAATTTGAACTACAGATAAAAAGTACCTGCTCCTAATTTATTAAGTTATTCAACTTAAGTCACTCTTATGAATCTTGAAAGTAAAACCCTAAAGAAAACCAAAATGAAAACAACAATTTATTTTATATAAGCTCACAAAATACGGTCCTCTCTGTTAATTTGAAAACACAAACACTGAATTAATAAATGGGCATTGACCAAATTTACACTCTTAATTTGTGCTAAAACAAGCCCAGCTTAGTTAATTGGGATCTGCTCCAGCAACAAGAGAGCAACAAGCCCGATTCCCGTGTTTAAGTCGCTGTTACCAACTATTATCATAAATTTTTGGTGAATTTCGGCCAGACATCTACCTAGGAATCACTTATCACCCGACATCATAATTAGATTTCATTACAACCGGCAATGGAGGCACCTTCTTGTTTTATGGGCAATTTATTGGCCCCACAGTTTTTTGATGGAAATCAGAATAAATTAATGAGACGGAGCCAGTGGCTGGTGCTAATGGTGGCGCTGGCTGCTGCTTTTTGGCTCCAGTTGAGATGCATTAATATCGCAATAAAATGTTGACTGCCAGATAAGCCAAGAATAAATTCGGAGTAAAGTTCGTCTTTTGAGATTCTTGTATGGGCGGGTTCTGTAATTATGAATTTGCTCCAAAGAAGTTGGGTGTGTTAATTTTTTTTTTTAAAAATGGCCAACCTTATATTAAGCGATAAGCAAGACGGCTTTAAACTAAAAAGAGCTGCTACTGATCTTTTTGCATATCTAACAGAGCAACTTTACCGAAGAGTATATAGCTTCGATGATCTGGTTGCTCTGGATATATCCAAGACTTTAAATACTGTATATTCTACGTCTTTCCTATTGATAACTACTCAGCCCTTAAGAACTGGATTGACAGTGTCCATGTTGGTCGTTCAATCAAGGTAGTATCGCACGACGTCCAATATGATTCCCACACTATATGTTCTGATGTCTCAAAGGGCTCAATTCTATCACGCGCTCTTTTTCTAATATTTATAAATCGGATATTTTTCACAATCTCATTAGCCCAATTAATAGCACCTCTTATATATAGATTTTCGAGGGATATCGAATCAGACCACTATTTGCGGGTCCCTTTTCGTCCCTCTGCCTAGAGTCATCTTATTGGGGTTGCAGTGGGTTGTCCCATTGCTCCCTTGCTTCGACTCCCCTAGTTATCGCAAGCAGCTGATTGAAGGGAGTCTGCCTCATGTCCTCCATCCAATGGAGTCCAGTTATGGCAGCCCTTTTCCTCGCCACCGCCGGACAGTGACACACTATGTGTGTGGCCGTCTCAGGTTCCTCCAGGCACATCCGACAGGTGTCATCCTCCAGAATTCCCATTCTTTTTAGGTGATACCTGAAACATCCGTGTCCTGTAATCAGTGCCACCAACCATCTGAGGGTTCTCCTTTGCATATGCAGGATCCTTCTTCTGGCTGCGGTAATCGGCAACGTAAGCACCATCTTAGCCTGCCTACACGTGGTCATAGCGTCCCACCGTCTCCGGTGTTCCTCAGCGACCCATTTCTCGATGTAGTTCCTTACCAACCCTCTGCCAATGGCAGAGTATGGCTCCGGTCCCCAGAATTCCGAGGTTGACCCCTGTTTTGCCAGGTTGTCAGCCTTTTCGTTCCCATCGATGCTTGTATGTCCTCTAACCCAAGCTAGCGTCACGTTGTTTTGTTGCGCACACCTGTTCAGTTTTTGGACACATTCCAACGCCAGAGACGCATTAATCTCTGTCTGATTCATGCGCTTAATCACAGCCTGATTGTACAGTGCTATAAGGATACTTCTTCCCTGCACCTGACCCTCATTTATGTGATCCAGCGCGTGCAATAGCACCTCTTTGTGTTGTTGTTATGTTTTCAATAACGCTCGCCAAGAACTTGCAAAATCCTGTTTTCATGACAGACAACGCATGTCCGAATCAAATATCAGGGATATCGAACTGATTCTTGATTTGGTCCGCAATAATTGTTTTTTATTTAACCAATCTTAAGCAAAGTGCTGACTTATATTTAATAAAACATAATCGGTAGCCTAGGGAGTAAGGCGCCTAGCTACCATCCCAGAGGTCCCAGCTTCAAATCCCGGCCAGCCCCACGGTCCCTTGCCTTTTCCACTTTCCCGCCAACAGAACTTTCCTTCTTTATTCTTCCCTCTTTACATTCCTAATTACTCCTGTATAACTTTTGTTAGCCCTTCCCCGCTTCACCAAAGCTCATGTCATGGGTTGGTTGATGAGATTCAATTCGTTTCAGGAGGCATAACACTCCAGTAAGTTGTTTCTCGATGCCCCGATGTCAGGCAATGGTTGGGAGTAGGTGATATAAAAATATGGCGGCTAGGTTTTGGCAGTTCCTTCCTTCCCGGCTGGAGCTGTGTCGAATACTCTGTTGCACTGTTTTGCACTCTATACGAAGAAAATATATTGTTGAAAGTATAAATGGCATTTCCTGAGGCTCTAGTCTTTCACATAAAGAAACAAAAAAGCAAAAAACGACAGTAGTAGGGAGAACATCCTTAAAAGCCTACTACCAAGCCAAGATGTACATAAATGTTATCGTGTCGAGGGCTACAGGGCAATGGGTAGTGTTACATTGTCCCGAACGATCTCCTCTAGGCACCAGGCGCACCCAGTTATGTACATATATATCACCTTATCCTGATTCGGAGGCTCTGTCAAGATGGATCTTCTCTTTCCGGCCTTACTCGTGGGAGTTTTATGGATCAAAATTTAATTAAAAATCAGACGAAGAACTGTATGGCATTATGGGAAGGCCAATTGGCAGGGGCTTATTAATTTTTTCCAGTCTACAGACTGGAATCTGTGTTTCCGGAATAGAAACGCCAACTCTGCCGCTATCCGTATCACCAGGATCATACAGGCAGGAATGCATTTGTTCATTCCCCATTCTACCAAATCTGTGAAGCCTAGGACCAACAGATGGTTTAATCGGGAGTGTATGAATGCAATCAAAACTAAAGAAGCCGCCTTCCGAGCGTACAAGAGCTTCCCGAGTGAATCGCTCCGTTTAGAGTACGTACAACAAAGAAATTCTTGTAAAACCGCCATCAAGAAATATTTGACAACAAATTGAGAAGTAAACTCCTAAATGCAACCTCCGGTAGCAAAAACTTCTGGTCCTTGGTAAGTTCCATCAAGAAGAATTTCACTACAACTTCAACCCCTTCCTTTATTCACAATGAGAAGGTAATAGCAGACAGCAAATCCAAGGCCAATTTATTAGCATCTATGTTCGCTTCGAATTCTTCTTTACCCGAAACTGATGTGCTACCCCCTGTTTCCGAGCGTAACGCCCATTCAATGGACAGGGTTTTTTTCAGGACTCGCGAGGTGTACAGGTGCCTCAAAGAGCTCGATGCCAACAAACCCACTGGACCCGATAATATACCCCCTATCGTCTTAAAACAATGCGCCTCACCTTTGGCTAAACCTCTGCGCAAATTATTTTCCCTGTCATATTTCTCCGGAGTTTATCCCGACTCTTGGAAACTTGCCCATGTTCAGCCCATACCGAAAAAAGGTGATTCCAGCGATCCCTCCAATTACCGCCCAATAGCAATAACTTCTATTCTCTCCAAAACCATGGAGACGATAATCAACAAAAAGCTTATGGGATATCTAGAATCCAATCTACTCATAAACGACAGACAGTATGGCTTCCGACAAAAAAGATCCACTGGCGATCTTTTAGTCTGTCTTACAGAACACCTCAGCCGTAGTCTGCATGGATCCGGTGAGTCTAGTCTGGTTGCTCTGGATATCTCCAAGGCTTTCGATAGAGTTTGGCACTCAGCCCTGTTAGCTAAACTCAAAGCTATTGGAGTTGACTAACTTCTACAGAAGTGGATTGAGAGTTTCCTTTCTGGCCGTTCAATCAAAGTGGTATTGGATGGCGTCAAATCCGCATCCCACCCGATCTCTGCGGGGGTACCCCAGGGGTCAATTTTATCACCGGCCCTATTTCTCATATTTATAAATGACCTTCTTTCAATCCCCTCCAACCCACTTCTCAGCTTCGCTGACGACGGTACTCTACGTTACTCGTACAGCTTCGATACAAGACAGACTCATGCCAGATCCTGTCTTGATGATCGCGAACTAATGTTCAACTCTATTAATAACGACATTAGACTCATTCTAGAGTGGGGAAAGAAGAATCGTGTTGAATTCAACTCCGACAAAACCAAGTACTGTCTTATCTCCAAAAAGAAGCTCAACACCTCTCCACCCTTGAGAGTGGATGGAGTTCAACTAATGGCCGACCCATCCTTACACATCTTAGGCGTGACATTAGCCAAAGACTTGCGATGGAATGACTACATATTCCAAATCGCCAAACAAGCATCCCAGTGCTTGGGATTTCTTAAGAGGTGCAAGTTCCTCCTCCAGCCATCGGCCCGTGCTGTTATTTATAAATCCTACATTCGGCCTCTTCTCGAATATAACTCCCTCGTTTGGGGCGGCGCCCCAATAACCACCTTGGCATGGTTAGATAAGGTGCAAAAAAGGGCGCTCAAGTTAATTGATGACGACACCGCCTGCTCCACCATCGACCCCTTAAGCCACCGTAGGAATGTAGCAGCACTGACAAAATTTTATCGCTACTATCATAGCGACTGTTCCTCCGAGTTAAACGCTCTCCTGCCTCCACGGCAATCTTATACCCGCAACACCAGATTAGCCCACTCGTCTCATTCCCTTCACCTGCAACTACCCCTTTCACGCACTCAACAAGATATGAATTAACCTCTCGCAGTCAGTATTTCCGAACTCCTACAACATCCAAGAGTTCAAACGCAGGGTTCATCACCACCTTCTTCAATACCCCCCCCCCCCCCGTACCTTTTAATCCTTAACCTATACCCCCCCCTCATCCCTCCCCCGTACTAAGCTTACTGCTAGACATTGCACCATGACGTGACAAATGACATGACGGACTAGTAGTACAAAGGGTGACTCCTAAGCTTAGACTGCCACATAAAAAAAAAAGAAAAAAAAAAGACGATTGTGCCTGATGCAATAAGCATAAGCTCAGAGCGGGAGAGGGCTCTCCTTAAAGGTACCTTGTCCAGCACAGAACCTTCAACTATCCAATCAACAACAGTGCCCAAGGCAGCTGGTGGCAATGTTGTTGAAGAACTAAATGCCAAGGTTGTTGGTATGACCGTGCAGCCTAGCAGGAAAAAAAATTGCTGCTACCAAGAGAAAGAGGGACAAGGCGAAAAATACTGCAGTGGTATTCCGGAGGTTCACGAAGCACACGTGAGTCCCACATTTGCAACTTCCTCTCCAACAAACCGAAGGTGGAATAGTGGTCAGGACTAGTGATGAGCAAGACTGGTCTTGCAGTTTTGCCTTTGCTTGCACATTTAGCAAACCCAAAGCTAGACCAAGACAAGACAGGACTACAGAAGAGTGAAAGATCTAGATAGCAAGACTTTTGGCTCATCACTAAGTGCCAAAAGTCTTGCAGTGATGAGCAAAAGGTCCTACAAAAAATCTTGCAAGAAGTCTTGCAAAAAGTCTTGCCGAAAGTCTTGCAGTCTTGTCTTGGTCTTGCTAAATGTGCAAGACAAGACTTTTCGCTCATCACTGTAAGACTTTTGACACTTAGTGATGAGCAAAACGTCTTGCTATCTTCATTTTGTATTCTTGTCTTGCCCTTGTCTTGTATTGTCTTGGTCTTGCTTTTCTCGCTAAATGTGCAAGACCAGTCTTGCTCATCACTAGTCAGGACACCGGGGAGAGCAGATCCAGACAGCCTTTGTATTGCCAGAAGTTTCAGGACCCACCAGTCGGACCCAACTGATTTATGGCCAAAATGGCAGCGGTCAGAGGATTCTCCTGCTAGACAGGGACCCCAGAAGAAAAAAAGAAGGGAGTCGAAGAACCTGCATACCGGTACAAGCTGGCTGAGATTGCCATGGCAGTGGTCCTGGACAACTCACTCGAAGGCAAATTGTCCAAGGACTAATCCTCCTCTATTTGCGATTCTATCTTGACTGAGGTGGAAAAAAGCCTTAAAGGCGATTGCCCACGTCAGTGTAAGGGCAGCAGGGCTCTCATTGAGATCGCCTACGCTAACGAACCTACCAGCCAATGTCTGACGGAAGGATGCAGCCTCAAAGTAATCGAGGAGGAGGATCTTCCCAAATTCAAGAGGATCGCATTCTGCATTTCTACCGATGTTGGGGAACCGGAACAGGGACTCCGCCGGTTGACAATACAAAACCAGCCAGTTGAGGTAAGCTTTTGGCAAGTGATGTGTAGGAAGGTGGGCCAGAGCAATTAAATGTTTGCCCTTAGCATTTACGAGACGTTTCCTCACCCAGCTAATAGAGCAGGGCATGCTCTTTCAACAATTACTGCTACTTTCAACAATAACTCTCCTGTTCTGATGAGGATGCGCAACAGAAAAACTCCATGGTGGAATAACGAGCTCTCCAAGCTCGCTACGAGGAAGCTATTCAACGCAGCCAAGAAGAGCGGCAACTGCGAGAGTTATAAAAGCTCGCTAACCACCTATAACAGGGCGATCAGACGAGCAAAAAGGAATGACTGGAGGAATCGAAGCAACAAAACTTTATTAAAGGGCTTATCAGAAGATCTCAGATCTATTAGGAGAACCCAGAACCGACACAGTCTAGGGAAGAGACCTTGATAATATTGCTCCAGGCATAATTACCAGGAACAATCATTTATTCAAATGGGAACGGAACTGGAACTACTCAATGGCCCAAACTTTTTCGCCCAAGGTCAAGTAGACGATGTAGCCAGCTTAGTAACGGATGAAACTGAAGGAGCCATGTCAAGACGTCTGCAGCAGGCACTAAATCTGGTATCTTGCTGCTGCGATAGCGTAGGACTAAAAGAGAATTACGACAAAACAATTATGGTTCCTTTCACCAGAAAAGGATCCCTACCGGGTTTGCAACCGAAAACCATATACTGAATATACACCACCATCATGAGGCACATGGTAACTTATGGAGCTTTAGTTTGGTGGCACAGAATGGCACTTATGGGTTTCATAACCAATTTGGGCTTAATCAAAGAATAGCCAGCCTTTCCATCACTGGAGCCATTCGTACTTCCCGACAGCAGCACTGGAAACTCTCCTCAATCTGGTACCACTCCACCTTGAGGTAGAGAAATCCGCGATAAACACGGCGATGCGGCGCTGGTCTTGGTCGAGGACATTTTATAATAATCAACATTCTAGAAGGGATCCCGCAAGCGGGGAAGCTATCGGATTGCATGTGACTAACGGGGAACTGCCTTTCGTCATTGGTTCAACTGGGGATTTGTCGAACTTCATCGTCCCACGCAGCATCTCCACTTAACATTCCCTAAACGTTACTGACACGATTGGAAGCCTTGCTGCTCCTATGCCGTATAGATATCGGATCCGGCACTTCTCCATAAACCTTCACAGATACTCAATTTTCTCTAAGGTGGACTTGGTACATGAATACCACTATCTAGCATTAGCTCCAGTGCATAAACCTTCCCTATTTACGCAATTCGCCCTTTACGAGCTTACCTGTATGAAACGTCGAAGGAGACACCATTTGCTCTACGATCGATCCTAGGAATGTAACAGCCCTGACAAAATTCGATCGCTACTGCCATACTCCTGCCTGTGCGGTCATCTTATACTTGCCACAGTCGATTGGTCATTTTGACACATTTTTTCTACCGACAGCCGTCATTTTCGCGCACTTTACAAATTTGTTTATAACTAGAACAACTTGACTGTGGAACAGTCTTACACAGTATGCATTTTCGAACTCCTACAGGATCGAAGAGCTCTAACGCAGGGTTCATCCCCATCTCCTTTAGCACCTTTCTGACCCTCCAGAAGAGGGGCCGGAAATTACTGTTAAGAAAGCATACATGAGGAGCATCTGTTCAAAAGGTCGTATTTCACTTTTCAACTTTTTTTTATTTTAAAATTATTTGAAAAACATGGCATAAAACTCCATCGAATGAGCCTAAAAAGTAGTTCAAATTGTGCGTACTTTTCATATAAAAAATTCCCAAAAATTAGGATTCCAATCAAAACGACGTATTTCTGCATCTTTTGAAGGAAACGGTAATCCGCTATTTTGTGGTGGCCGCCATATTGGATCTACCGCCATATTGGATCTACCGCCATATTGGATCTATTGAGTATACTATATTATATTGTCATCGGAACTAAAGCTGGGTGCAAAATCGATCAAATACCGATCAAATGGTCGTATTTCTGTCATTTCCGATCAAAAAGCCGTATTTCTAAACAGAAAGTTAAAAAAATACAGTTTTGATGTGAATTTTTTTAAATTAAAAACGCATATCATATTGTAGTCTTAACCTTCACATGAACGTACATTTAAATATTTTTTAGCATTTTTTTAAGAATAACAGGCAGTTTTTTTCGTTTTTTGTCAAGTTTGTTTATGATGGAAATATGACCTTTTGAACAGATGCTCCTCACATGACAGAAGGAATTAAATCTGGGTGGGAGAACTGGAAAGACGAAGACGGCTGCCCTTATCTCTGTATTGTTTCACTCATTGAATTTGTGTAGTTTTTCATGAAACTGTATTCAATTTAGCGTTTCCATTTCTCAAATTGAATTTTTCGGCAGTATTTTATCCTGAAACGATCTTCATCAATAGTTCCAAACAACTTCATTAAATTATTTCAGCTGAAATTCACTTAAAAAAACTACATAATACATAGATAACTCACCCACCTCCAGCAACTAGTTAAAAAGTGTTTCATCACAAAACAACATCGAATAAATTTCTTTACAATGTGTTTACAGCACTTCGCACGTACTCACTTATGTTGGTTAAAGCCATGACGGAAAATTTAGTGATCAAATAAATCTGAGTAGTTAGTATGCACCAGAGCCAGTGATATAGTTGAATGAGTCTTTGTGGGACTCCAAATTATTCTCTATATCGTGCACCATTAATAAACTCCTATTGAAGAAAACATCTCACCTCTGGGAGCTTGGCAGCGATATATATTCGAGCGAAACACGCAAATCTACCGGATTACCAAGATTACCTGGAAGATGGTACATATTTAGAATTGGTCATTGGTGTACACCAGCGAGAATGATTATTGTTGGTAGCGGTCCGATATCTAGGACTTGGGTAGTCATCATTACGAAACCAGGTTGAGATATATAGAGTTTCTCTCTCTCTTAATATTGGTAGTGTCTACTCGACGCGATCGCATGCTAGGATAAAATTAATGTCATTAAAGATGGTGACGGTTAAGCTGATGCGACTATCCAACAATGTACAATAGAGTACCCATCGTGGACATAAGTTAGCCGTAATGCTTAAGCTCCACATGGGAGACGACAAATCAATTGAGATCGTCGCTCCTTGCTTGAATTACTTTATGAAATGTACAAATTGCTTAATTAAAATATCAAGTAAGTCGATTGCGCATGCGTACAAGGTTAACTTCGGCCAGCATTGATACCATGTCAAGACGACAAATGGTTTTTTGGTATGGTGGCGGCTGAATGCATCGCGTTCCGTGTTTCTTTCAATAGCTGGCGAGGACGAAGGAAATTTTAATTGGAGTGAGAAATATCTCAGGTTGGAGGGAGATCATTTATTCAGGTGTTAATTGGTTTGCGTGTAATGACTTTAAATTATGATGGAAGTTGATTTTATTATTTTCACAACAGAATGAAATCGAGTTTAGTATCAAATGCTGAAGCAGAAATGCTGGCGGAATTTTGTTTACATTTTTTTTTTCGAGAATGTTCTTGTTGCATCTGCCAATTTATGGTTTACATAAAAATGAAACATGCAAATTGTAGTCTCTGGTATGAGGATATATAAGAAGGAATAACACAGTTGGAGATGAAAGGATTGTTTATTTTAAAACAGGATAAACGATGTATAAAGGTGATTTTTTTGTAGGATGTTATTGTGGATTTATGTGTTTTGTGAAATGCCTAATTGGTACAATTAATTCAGTATATATTTTAGATATTTGATAGCTCTGGATTTTGTGGCATTCAATAAGCTTTGTCATTAGTCACATCACACCGAAAAGGGAAATTCAATTCGCCGCGTAGAATGTACGAACAGGACATCACGTCGGTCAACAGGAAATCAACAATGGAATTATTAAAATGCAAAATATCATTTAACTACGACTTACCGGATCCGGGACATTGGCGATCGTCTCGCCAACAATCGACGAGATGATGATAGTGAACAAATAAGTTCGACAGTAAATGAAATCGGAATGGGAAGCGTACTGGAAAAACGATGCGGCCGACATGTCAGACGCGGGGTCCAGGCACGAGTACCAGACGCTGTACCAGACAATCCGGCGATTAGGCGACAAAACAACATCAACAAACGACGACATCAAAAAATCGGATGGAACTTTCGATATCTCTCTCCATGGGCGCCTACAGCGATTCTTTCACCAGATGTACAAAAACGATCCGCCACAAAGTGCAGCACCAGAACCGCCGATAATCGAAAACCGACGAATCAGTTTCTCGATACCGAACCGACAATTACCGAGGTGAAGACGGCAATAAAATCTCTGAAAAATGGAAAAGCGCCGGGAATAGACCAACTAACTGCCGAGTTGTTCAACGACTCCATGTCCTCATAACACACATGTGGCATTCGGATTCTGTCCCGTCGGCGTGGAAGAAAGCTGTCCCAATTTTGAAGAAAGACGACAGTCGGGAATGCAAGAATTATCGCGGTACTAGCCGTCTTTTTATCGTCGGCAAAGTATTTACGAAAATAATAAAATCGAGGCTAAAGGAAAGAACAAGCTGGATTGAGACTCCAACGAGGATGTATTGATCAAATATTCGCACTGCGTCAGCTAATGAAAGAAAGAAGTCGTTGCGGCAAAGAAACTATCATCGTCTTCATCGATATCAAATCGGTTTTCGATTGCATCGATTGGAACAGCTTGCGGAGAGCCTTGGAAACCGAACAAGTGCCATTAAAAATCATCCAACTTCTCTAAGTGTCGTACGATGGCTCAACCTGCAGCGTTCGTATTCGAAGCGGCTTTTCCGAGGAGTTCCTGATTCAAACGGATGTCCGACAGGGAGACGTCGCTTCGTCAGTACTCTTCAACGTTGTGATCGACGCGATTATAGGTGAAGCATTCGATTAACGACGCGGAGTTCGATACGACGACAAAAACTTCATAACCGACTGAATGTTCGTCAACGATAGCGCATGACACGACAGTTCCCGCATCGCCCAGTCATACGAGTTGAAATCAATGCTGAAAAGACTAAAGTGAACACAACGGACGGATCGAAGATCAATGTTCACCTCGATGAAACCAAAGTCGAACAGGTTCCGATGCTCAAATATTTGGGATCATTGGTTAAGGAAACGAAAGTAGCATCGACGGCCGACGTTCACAGCCAGGCAACAGCAAGTGGTGCCTCGCCCAAGTGGTGTATATGGAAACGAACAAATATTGCCATAAGTACGCCTTTACCGAACGTTGATCTTTTTTATAAAACGGAAACTTCCGACACTGCTCAAGCCGCACGTCAACAGGCTCGAGGTATCCAAATGCGATGCTTGAAGCAGATTCTCCCACTGACATATAATAATGGACTGCTCATCTGAAATTATTCCATACAAATCGATGGCACCCAAAAGTATAGTTGTCGCACTCATCCATAGACCCCCGAACTGACAAGTAAAAAACAGACCTGATTTTATATTTTCCCTTTTGCACTAGTGATGTTTATATCTTTTGCTCTTTTCCCCATAGACCCCCGGATTTTGACATAAAGAATGTCAGTTGCTAAAACAGGCGTTAAGAACTTAAATTAGATACACATAAAATTTGGAAATTAATGAAAAAAAGGCATTTTAAAAGGTGAAAAAGTGAAAATAGTGTTTATTAATTTTTTTAAACAAAATATTTGTGTTATTTTAATGTTTTAAGTATCTATTTAAAAAAATGTAAATTTCAAAAGTGATTCCGGTGTTTACATGGAGTGAAAAAAGGTTTGTAGCCTATGGAACAAATTGGTGCCATGAAAAATTCCTCATGAGCTGTCCATTCTATATGTCAGTGGATTCTCCGTGTTTCATACCGCGATCGCCTTCGAAACAAGACAGTTAGACAAAGATGCGTTCAGCTGATCAATGATCGAAGAAGAAATGCAATGTTGACTACGGTGGTTTGGACATGTTTGCCGCTTGCCACGTAAACTTCTCTGCCGAAATCATCCGTCAGACTGGAGAATTCAGCGATCGGCACCGAAGAAAACCTGGGTGAGGAATAACGAGGGCGACTTCAAGAATCAACGATTATGAGTTAGAAAGGATCGAGACGTCGCCAAAAACCGGCAAGAGTGGAAACGAATCGTGAATAGAGTTCGAGACCCAGCTTTACCAACACCAGCTCCCGCACGGACCGCCAGCTAACGGATCAAGGAAAAAGAGGTATGCTGCACTTACAAGTTCTTCTTCCCTGTCAGAAATTAGACCAAACCTAAATGGGAAGTGAAGTGAAGGTAGGTACCATTGTATATGAATGTATAAGAGTGAACAAAATGGAAGTAATGGAAGTTACGTCTACTTCACTTCTGCGTTATTTTGCTAGGCCAAACCAATTGTAATTGTCATACATATATGCGTAAAATTTTCTTACACAATTGACACTGCCTAAACATTGCGAGAACATGTCTTACTACAAGTTGCTCAGCAATAGTTTCAGCCACACATGTGTGTCATTATCAGATACCGAACCATATCTCTGTATTCAAATTCGGCTGAAGCAAATGACGGTGCAGACTCTCTATAAACAGCGTCCAAATCGGTTTTAATTTCTCGTTCAAAGGTAAGAAGTTTATAATCGAGTATTCGACAACAACTTCATTTGTGTCCAAAATGTCTGAAATTACAGAAGTAAATCCTTCATAATCTACTTCAATAAACACAAAGTCCTATGATAAAATAATTGACCTAATTGCAAGATATCTGGAAAATCTAAGCTGAATATTAACTGGATTATCTCTTAAGAAATATCCGATGTGTCATTCTATTCTTTAACCTGAGAAAGATTTGGCCTGCACATTAGTGCTTCCTGTACAAAATAGAAATACATGCATGTAGCATGTCAGATAAAAAAAAGTCTACTCTATAACTCTCGTAAAATATTAACAACTATTTCAGGTTATCCTCAGGTCAATCCAACAACGGTGGTACCACTTGGAGCTAAGTTCACTTACATTAATTAAGCTTTGAAATATGCCAAGCGGGAAATCATTTTAGATGGCTTTAAAATTGTTTGTACTTTACAAGCCTTTAAAATATTTGGATGGATAACGATGTCCACCAGTATGCTTTAAGTCTTCCGCTGGCTCAATATAACTTCTCATTATCAGGTGACATCATGATCTCCACAATAACGACTACCAACAAGGCACTATCCAACTCACCCTTGCTGTACACAATTTCCAATTTAAAATAAGCTCTAATTTCCATCATAACTCCAAGTTTCGAATGTGTTTGAAGATACTTTCCACTTATTTCAAAGCTTTATATGGCTCATTGCAAAATTTCACTGAAATTTATGCGTAAATCAAAATTATACTTAACGAAATCCTCTGCCGAGCCTTCATCCAGCCTCACTTTATGCTGTGGTGACCCTATGAGGAAATCTCTCAACTATTTCAGTATTAAAATCCGATACCAAGCAAGTGCCTAGGTGCATAACTAATATTAAATCCGTGCATGATTTATGCTTATTATTTCAATTATTGCTGTAAACAGTGAAAATATTAACGGGCATCTCATGTTTCTCGGGCGCGCATACAGTTCCCCCACGAGGCAGAACATCAGCAACAAACTAAGCGCTCCTAGGGTTAAACACCTGCCGAACACGGATAAGTCAACATAGACCCATCTTGGGCTATAAATATGCTTCAAATTACATAGCAGCATGTCAAATCGATTAAGTCGGCTTTTAATACGGTCGACCTTAAGGCTTCTCACTGGACAGTCTAATGTCCACTCTAGATATCCAGGTCTCCTGGGCAACCACCGAATGGACGCACCATAGCATCTCTATACCTATATCTGAAATGGACGTGTGCTAATCGTTCCGCATTCAAACAGTGATATGTCTGCGCCACAGTCGTCGTCGAGGTATGTGACAATTTGGATATAATTTTACAAGTTTATGTCAATTTTTGAAGATATTTCCATTAGATAACGTGAGTCCGCAAATATCAAACGCACACGGTATCCGATATCGTGAGTAGTTAATTCAATTGCGGCGATCTCGTGTTATCGTTTTCTTTTGATTTTTATTGAATATGTTTTTGTGAAAGAGATTTTATCAATTTGACATCGAGATGTTATTTATTGTGTAATTAGGGACACACTACACTGTAGCTGGAAGCTGAAGTCTAGACAGCTGGTAAAGGATCTGGTTTCGGAAGCTTCTTGCATTGCATTTAGAGCAGTTTAAAGTCGGTTATTTATTGCAATGCTAGCTCTAGCCTGGCGAAGAGGCTTTACTTTGTTGATAGAAAATTGTTTTAAAACAAATTCTTAGAGGAGTTCTGTTATCGTTTATGATAGTTATGAGACACGTGAGTATAGCTAATGTAAAGAGGCAGATTATCTATAGAAAATGCATTCTTAGAAGACAGTTCGGTGAGCCGGTGCAGTAATTTGATTGCAGTCAAATAAATTTGTAATCAGAAAAATAATAAAGGATCTGGATACGTTCGACAATTGAGAGACGAGCTATTAAAAAGATAAGTAAGTATTGGCAAGATAAGCAATAATGTATTGAGGGAAGCTGGTGGTCAGCCACCAGCGAGATGGAGGAAGTAGCATGTACTGTAGCGGCAACTATCTTGGACTGGTGGGAGTACGATCATAACCTACTCGTTGTGGTCCCTGGAAGATGTCCTGAAAGGGATAAGCTAATATGATCAACATACCAAGCCAAGAAGTAAAATTATCGTGTCGAGGGCTGCATGGTAGTTTTTGCACTGTTGTTTAAAGATCTCCTCCCGGCACCTGGCGAACCCAGTGGTATAATGAGCTTCTGCCAGGATGGACCTACCCTTTCCTACTATACTCATGGGATTTTTATGGACCAATTATACCGGAGGAGGCCAAAGCAAGGAGGGCCGTAGTGCAATTGGAGAAATACATGGAGACAAGGTAACCATAGAGGATATATACCAGAGTTAGGAAATTAACTAGCTTGAGTCGTTTAGATATTGAATTCAGAAACACAAGGTGAATTTGCAAATCTGTCGTGCCAAGCGTTAGTTAGTTAGTTTGTGTTGATTTAAAATCGTTTGTAAAAACGTATAATATCCCCGTCCCTTGATTTTAATTTTAAATTAACCAACATCGGCAAATTAAATAGATTCAATTGCCTGGCGTGATATTTTGATTGGCGAATCGTTGAATTCTATCTTTATTAATTTCGTAGCTGTACTCTCTGAAGATTTTGACAGATGTGTCCCAAAGAAATCATATCAGAGTAACTCTCATCCTCCTATACCACAGGAGATTACTAAACCACAGAAATGTAATGTCTGAACTTTTATATAAGCTTACAAAAGTCTAAACAACTTTATGTTTATGTGGCAGTTCTAAACTCAGGAGTCACCCTTTGTAATTCTAGTCCGTTATGTCGTTTGTCATATCATGGTGCAATATCTAGCAGTAAACTTACTACCGGAGGGAGATAGGTTAAGGGTTATGAGATAGTCATGAACTCTGGATTAACGGTGACTCAAGGGGTCGATGGTGAACAAACGGCGTCGTCACAGATTAGTTTAAGGGCCCTCATTTGCACTTTATCCCACCAAGCCAAGGTGGTTATGAAAGTGCCGTCCCAAACGAGGGAGTTGTATTCGTGAAGAAGCAGAATGTAAGATTTATATATTACAGCATGGGTCGATGGTTGGAGGAGGAGCTTGAACCTCTTAAGGAACCCCAAGCACGGAGAAGCTTTTTTTATGTGAAAGACTAATGGCTCAGGAAAAGCCCTTTATACTGTTGACAATCTAATTTTTTTTTGTATAGAGTGCAATGTCGAAGCGATAAAGTAATGCAGATGGGAAAGTGAAAAGGGGAAGGAGAGTGGGGCTTTCGGGATTCGAACCCGGGACCTCTGGGATGGTAGTCAGACGCCTTTCTCCCTAGGCTACCGAGTTTGCCGATTTGGAATATGTGGTCATTCCATAACAAGTCTTTGTTTAATGTTACGTTCCACACGATCCACTCTCGGATGGAGAGGTGTTGCACTTTTTATTGGAGATAAGTCAGTACTTGGTATTGGATTCATTGAATTAACACAATACTTGTTTCCCAATCTAGAATGAGTTAAATGTCTTTGTTTATTTAATAGGATCGGGCTAGGCTCAAATTTGACACTATCCAATACTACTTTAACGGCCAGAGAGACATCGGTGGAAGTGCGTCGACTCCAAAAGCATTGAGTTTAGCTAATAAGGATGAGTGCCGAACTCTATCAAAAGCCTTGGAGATATCTCAAGCAACCAGTCTAGACTCACCAAATCCATGCAAACTTCGGTTGGGATGTTCTATGAGGCAAACTAAAATATCGCCAATAGATCTGCATCGAGCACCTCGCGAGTCCTGAAGAATAGCCTATTAATTGAATGGGCGTTGTCATTCCAGATCAAGATTTTTACAATTTAGAATTGTATTCTGAGGTAATGTCAAGAAAATGTACCGTCAAGAGACTTTCAAGATCATCAAATACAACATCACAGACTTACAACTGTCTCGTCCTATTCTGTATTTATAGAAATCTTTATTAACTTTAATTGACTACAACTGGAAGACTGATTAGAACCAGTTCTGTATATACATATGACAGATGGTGTTGGCTTGAAAGGACTGTTCTAGAAGTCGCGAAGACGTTCGTGGTAACGCCTTGTCTGCCTGGATGGTCTCGGCTGATGTCATTTCGAGTTGGATGATCGGTGCTTCTACATCGCTGCACGGCGGTTTCTAATTTGTCGCGTATTTTCCTTTAATATCGTGGATTTAACGTTTATTACTTTTTCCCGGGCGGGAACCCTTCGTAGGCCATGGAAGGCGACGAAATCTGTATACGAGATTCCCTGTCATAATATTTCTTTCCTCTCTTTTTTTTTTAAATAAACTTGTTTGCGGAGAGCGGAATAAAAAACATATCCTTTTTCTCAAATGCCTTACACATATAGCAAATTGCAAATGCTTAGTAATTTATTATAATATTCACAACTTCTTAAAGGTATGAGCATCTTTATGCTACTTACTTGCTTCCCTACTTAATCCGGGCCCTTCTAACTAATATTATCTTTCCTAGACATGCAATTTAAATAAATAATACATTAATTAAGAGGAATAACTTAAAGACTATGTAAGCATGAATTTGACCAATATGGATAATGAATTATATAAATATAAATATGTAATATAATAAATATAACAGAATAAACATAACTTGTAATAAGGTTCTTTTCTCTTTTCTATTATTTTATTTTATATATATATAAATTAGTATGTATCTTTCTTATCTGGAAGTCCCACGGTGGTTAGTTGTGCGGTGTCTGCATATGGCGTTGATTAATTTGCTTCCTCCAACAGGTTAAGCTTTTATTAAATTCCATATGTCTCCTTTTCCCTGGAGCATTATATAATTAGGTACATTTTTTTTTATTATGAGTGTACTACTCATATTTTTTTTTAAACTCTGACACTTTTATTTAGAGTAACTATATATATATATATTAAATGTTTTAAACTTTACTGGAATTTACTTTTCTAAATTTTACTTTTTTTTTGTTCCACTATAGGTCTATCCTCTTTGCAAGGTGGCACGAGAAGAAGGATCGGTTCTCTATTTTCTCGCCACGCGGCCTTTTTCGAAGACTCGGCATTCGAACTTCCGCTCTGTTCGAATCTTACAGGTTTTTAAGTGATTGGGTATTTTAATTGTTAGGTCTAATTAAAATAAATTTTTTTTTTTTTTTTGTAATATTCGTGTCTGATTTGTTATCGATAAATTTTGTAATGTTCATACTTGTTTACTTTGAAATAATTTTGTGTTTTACTAAGATTTCATTTAGGGCTTAGGGCATTTTTAATATTTTGCTTTCGTAGCAATTTTGATACGCTACATTTCCTCCGAACCTGGGGAAAAAAATTGTGCTTCGCGAATCCGTGTTAGTACAATTTTTTTTTTTTTTTTTTTTTTGTATATTAACTGAGTCGGGAGCTATACGCTTGCCGTTCTTAATAACAATGGAAATACACGATTAAAGGGATTTATAACTTGAGTTGAGTCGGGAGCTCTACGCTTGCCGCTCTTAATTATAATTATTGGAATGACGATTATAAAAGGATTATTAACTTGAAAAATATATTATTTAATAAATACTACTTTTTAAGATCCTTTATGTGCCATCGCCCTATATCAACCCCATTCCTATCCTTCAATCTATAACACAGGTCAGAAATCTTTTCGGTAACCGTGCATTCAACGAACTTTGGTGCTAACTTTGCGGAGAATCCTTTGGATTTGTCCGACAGTACATAGTTTCTTTTATAAACTGTATCACCTACTTGAAATGTTAAACTATCATCACGTCCCTTGTCATAGTTTAGTTTATTTTTCTCATGACTCTTTTTGATTTTATCCAGGGTTTTATGTCGTTCCAGATCGAATCGTCTTAGAAAATGCTGGCGTGCCTTAAGCGGGTCTTGCTGGTCATCGTACAATCGATGTTCGGTGCCACTATACACGAATTCTTTGCCATAGTTCAGGTAGTAAGCTGTGTTTCCGGTAGTTTCATTAATTGCCGTGTTCAAGGCTACGTTAATTTTACTTAGCTCCTTATCCCAGTGCTTATGATTGGATCCTACGTGTGCTCTCAACATATTTCCGATGCTTTGATTATATCTTTCAGTATTATTGTTCTGAGGGTGGTAATTACAATTATAAAATGTATATTGAACTTCGTATTTATTTAACAGGTTCTTGAATTCAGCTGATTTAAATTGAGGTCCATTATCACAAATGACTGTTTCAGGCACTCCAAATTTTAAAAACACGTTATCTTCTACATTCTTCGTTATATGTGGAGTGGTCGTAGACCGCAGTGGAAATAGGCAAGAATATTTCGTGAAAAAGTCAACCACTACTAGTAAAGCAATATGTCCCTTCGTTGATCTTGGAAGTGGTCCTAAAAGGTCCATTGAAATCATTTGCCATGGTTGACTGGCTTGCTTGCATTGGCCCATTTTACCGCTTTTCCTAGTATTTTTCGCTTTGCTTTGCTTACAAATCCTGCATCTATCTACGTATCTTTTAACATCTAGTGGAACTCCTGGCCAATAATAACGACTAAGAACTCTAGCCTTTGTTTTATTAATACCACAATGACCTGCCATTGGGTTGTCATGGCAGTCGCGTAACACATCGTCTCTGGCTGACTCCGGCACCACAATTTTCCAAAGTTGTGTCCCATATTTGATGTCGCTATCTATAAACTTCATATATAATTTATCTCCTTCCACTTTCCAATTCGGGAATCGATTGGGGTTGAGTGATACCTTGGCCACCATTTTCAGATACCAATTGTCGTCTGGTTGTATTTCAAAATTTACGATGTTCACGTCAGGAATCCTTGAAATACAGTCTGCAACTACGTTATGCTTCCCTTTTTTATGTATCACTGTAAAATCGAATTGCTGTAACCTCATAACCCATCTCGCTATCCTACCTGAAGGGTTTTGTTGCTTAAATAGCCAAACTAACGAGTGGTGGTCGGTATATACCTTAAAATGACTACCTTCTATATACGGTCTGAATTTTTCAACTGCGAAAATCACTGCCAAGCATTCTTTTTCGGTGGTTGAGTAGTTTACTTCCGCTCCACGTAATTTTCTACTGGCGAAGGCCACAGGATGCTCGTTTTCGCCTTCTCCTTGTGTGATTAGAGCTCCTAAACCAATGTCTGATGCATCGCAATGTACGCTGAAAGGTTTCTCAAAATCAGGTGTTGATAGGACTGGTGCCGACGTTAGGGCATTCTTTAATTCGACAAAACTATTTTGCGAGGCTCCGGTCCAACGAATCGGTTTATTTTTTGTACCCTTGGTGAGGTCGTGTAAAGGTGCCGCGATAATTGCATAGTTTCTTATGAATCTCCTATACCAGGAACATAAGCCGAGGAACCGTTTCAATTCTTTGTATGTATTCGGTCGTGGAAAATTCAAAATAGTATCTACCTTTTCAGGGTCTGTTCGTAGACCATGCTTATCTAGTAAAAATCCGAGATATTGAAGCGATGAGCGACAGAACTTGCTTTTTTCTACATTTATACTCAAGTTCGCTAAGTTGAGTCGGCTATAAACATACTCTAATGCTTTAAGATGCTCTTCAAATGTCTCTGACGTAATAATAATATCATCTAAATAGATAAATATACCGTTGTCAGCTGCATGTAAGAAGAGGCCATCCATTAACTTTTGCATTGTCTGAGCGGCATTGTTCAAACCAAATGGGAGGACTTTAAACTGGAAGAGGCCTTGACCAGGCACAACGAAGGCTGTCTTCTCTTTTGACTCTTCAGAGAGGGGTATCTGCCAGAAGGCGCTTTCCAAGTCGATAGATGATAAATATCTTGTTTTTCCTAATCTGTCTAAGATCGATGAAACAAATGGGAGAGGGTACGCACACTTTTTGGTGACACTATTTAGCTTCCTACTATCCAAACAGAGTCGATCCTTGCCGTTCTTCTTCTTCACTAATACTATTGGTGAACACCAAGGGCTTGTTGACGGTTCGACCACGTCTAATTTTAACATGCGTTCCAATTCGTTGCTCATTTTGTTCTGTATTACTGGTGATACTGGATAATACCTCTGTTTGATTGGTTCCGCGTCTTCCGTGTCAATTCTGTGTTGTAATAGTGATGTTCTACCTAGGCCTCCTTCTGATAATTCACGGAATTTCGAAATAATATTTTCTAGTTTAAATTTTTGTTGTTGGGTTAAATCGGATTGGTCAAAAAGTTGTGGTTCTGTACTTGTGGCGGTGTTAATTGTATTGCAAGGCCATATTTCACCATTGAGTTCTAACTTTCCTCCAAAGATTTTCCAAAAGTCTACTCCTAGGATCATTTTGTGTGGAAAGCCGGGAATGGCAAACATCGTTATTACTTTCATAAGATCGCCTACTTGTATGGGTACATCAAATGTTCCAATTGACAAGTGTATTGTGTCATCTGCTGTTGTGAATTTGCGCTTTGTGCTTCTATCGAGTTTTAAACCTAGTTGTCCTAAAAATTCTATACCTTCACTCCCAGCGACGGAGAAACCTGAGCCTGTATCGAGTAAGGAAGATACTTTAACATTAAATATTTCGATGTTGATGAATGGTCTGCTATCGGTAGTTTCGCTGTAGATTGTCAGTAGTTCGATTGGCTCGTTGAGGGTTGAGCATTTTCGGGACCACCTCTTCTTTCTGAAGGAGCCGTGTCGGGTCCGTTGACTCCGACTCCAGGTTCGTTTTCCGGAAAATTTGTATTATGTCGATCACTCTCATTAAACCTTTGGTGACTGCCATTATTGTTATAATTACTATTTTGCCAAGTGTTTCTTCTGAAATTACCTTGATTAAGACTTGGGTTCCTTCTTTGCCATGATCTGTTAGAATAACGGGGTTGGTCTTGGTATGTATGTGAGTTCCAATTTCTGTTATTGTTATTGTTTCTATTGAACCGATTCCTGTTTCCTCTACCATTGTCATTGTTCCTGTCGAATCTGTCGTCTCTTGATACTGGTTCTTGGCTTGTGTGTTGTTCAATTACATGGATACTCCTTGGGTCTGACCTATCTTGTTTAAATCTACTTTTATTGCTTTCCTTGAAAGTGTGTTCTAAGGTCTTGCAGGCAGTCTTCAATTCATCGACTGTCTTAAAGTCATGTAGTGCTAAACTTCTTGAATATTCGGGTAGGATATTTCGCCTAAGTATTTTAATTCTTTCTGCTGCGTCTAGTTGTTTACTTAACTTGAGGAATAAACTTTCCATAGTGGAGAAGAATACTATGACACTTTCATTGAAAAGTTGTTTACGTGCTTTTATTGTGTCTATTAAGTCATCGGCGTATAACGGACTTTCAAAATCGCTGATCAGCTTCTCGGAAAGGGATTGCCAAGTCTTTGCAGATTCGGATAAGGCTACTGACTGGTACCATTTGAGTGCTACTCCATCAAAAAGCTCTATGGCGGAATTGAAAAGTTCTTGATGCGATATATTTCTGGATTTTGCTAAGTCTGAGACCTTCCTTACGAAATCAGAAGCAGATTGTCCTTTTACGTCGCCTGAAAACTTAACATTCCATTTCCAAACCGGAACTTTGGATTTGAATTCATTTACTGAAGGGATTATTGCTCTGGGCGCATTCGCATTCCCATGGTTATCTAGCGTACTGGAAAGCGCACCTTGGTTACCCTCATTCATAATGCCAAAGTGGACTGCAGGGTCGGCGGAATCTTCGGACGTGACTGATATATTGGAGATTTTCATGTGGATATCTACGAATTTAGTTTTTAAGGTAGCTAGAGCTTCCTTTTCCACCTCAGTGGTAGGTGTGATCCTATCGATCCTTATTTTCAGGAAATCCATTTTGCAACCTAAGGCTTCTACGACGCTGACCGTATGTTTCTGAAGTTCGAACTCCTCTTCGAAAATATTTAATATTTTACTGCACTGAGCGATATCGTCAGCAGGACTTAATGCTGGTTTAACGTCGAAGGGTTTGTCAAGCTTGTTTTCATCCTCTAATATTTTTAATAGCAACAGTTTCCTGGTTCGCATTGTGGTGTATTTAGTATTCTGGCCTCGACATTCTAATTCGTATCGGACTAAACTATCGGAGACGTGGTCTAGCATTTTCTTCAATGCATCCATCTTGATTTAGTTTAAATTATTACAGTGATTTGTGAGGCAAATGCATACAAGGATTAGATAGATAGAGGTAGTGTAGAGTAGCAAGTGGTTATAGTGAAATTGATTAACAGCAAGAATTTGGTATAATCAAGGCAGACTCAATTATGTTAAGACAGTGTTATATAGTCGGTGTGTATATTATAAGTTATATTCGAAAGCACTATTCAGTTGATGCGGTTCGAGGAAATTATTCGCTGTAGAGCAAAGTTTACAATAAGAAATTTTTGTAGTGACACTTGGTTTAATCATAAAAGGTACCCTACACTAATTGAAACCCACAAAACTGTAAATTGAAGCAGTTTAAACTTCTTCGGAACTAAATCGGATGTGTTTGACACTTTAATCGATCATCATTTAGTGATTAACCAATGAGTTGACACAGGCGGCAAGATTTTAGAAATTACTAAAATAGATCGCCAACTTCTATTACGGATATTTAGGGCATACAAAAAAATTCAACGCACTGAAAGCTGCCAACATTCGTCCAAAATAAACTAACAAAATTTTAAATGTCTACAAAATTCGAGCGAAGTATATTAAAACGTCATGCTACTTCACTTGGCTATACGTAAATATCCCACGCAAATAATAGGCATTACCTATTTACCGGCCAAAATTAATCACCATCAGAAAATATAAACCTTCACTTATACTGCGCATCACTCGTTATCATTATCATGTGAGTTACATAAGTTACCCATACTTTCTATTCAAAACTTTATTTATCTAAATTCCGATCGTCTCTTCCTCATGTTATCGCCCTCAACTATGATATTGCCTTCAAAACAAAAGGTATGGTCAAATTAGGATCGGTTGAAATAACTATAAACTGAAGCAGGATTAAAGAAACAAAGGAAATCTTCTTGTACCTAAAAGGAATACTTAAAACAGGATCTTATCATGATGGCATGACCATAAAACAATCTCTATGAACTCACTGGGCGCTTAGACTATAAAGTAGCACAAAATTTATTAAATTTAGAAAAACTTTGAGGAAAACCTTATAATTTCGACGTGTAATAATAAGATCACAAGTACTTTGGAACAAAGGGATGGATATCGAGTTGATAATCCTGACAATAACATAAATTTAACTCAAAGACACTAAAATGGGTACTATTTTCTATTTTCAATGGTATTTGAAGGTAACATTAAATCTGAAAAATTCTTACATGCTTGCATCATAAATGAATCACAATATGTCGCCAGTAAGTTGACTTTCGATTGCACTATTTACAAAATTTAATATCACTTTGTGTTACGGGATCTGCCGCAGCAGCCCTGCCTGTCATCACTTTGTTTACTTCATTAAAAAATTACAAGCACTACGGATTAATTGGACCACGGCGCGATCTGAGGCTCTGGCGCACTTAGCTTGACTCCATCCAGCATTACCTTCACTTTATTTGTTACTAATTTAAGTAAATATCCAATCACTTATTTTATACACCACTACTTTTAATCATTCCGAAGTACACGGATCTATCGGACTTGCTTGCAACTTCGACCCAACAGACGGAGATTTGGATGACACTAACACCGGAGCCCACACTGCAATGCACGGTTTACTACGATTTTGCTTGGCCAAGAATGACAGATTGATAGATAGGTAGATATAAATATTGGTCGTTGGCACATAAATATGAAGTCAGGGAATTTACGCGTGTTTGATTATAAAAGGAAAAAAAAGAATCCCGGTTGAGCCCCCAAATTTTGTCGCGTATTTTCCTTTAATATCGTGGATTTAACGTTTATTACTTTTTCCCGGGCGGGAACCCTTCGTAGGCCATGGAAGGCGACGAAATCTGTATACGAGATTCCCTGTCATAATATTTCTTTCCTCTCTTTTTTTTTTTTAAATAAACTTGTTTGCGGAGAGCGGAATAAAAAACATATCCTTTTTCTCAAATGCCTTACACATATAGCAAATTGCAAATGCTTAGTAATTTATTATAATATTCACAACTTCTTAAAGGTATGAGCATCTTTATGCTACTTACTTGCTTCCCTACTTAATCCGGGCCCTTCTAACTAATATTATCTTTCCTAGACATGCAATTTAAATAAATAATACATTAATTAACTTAAAGACTATGTAAGCATGAATTTGACCAATATGGATAATGAATTATATAAATATAAATATGTAATATAATAAATATAACAGAATAAACATAACTTGTAATAAGGTTCTTTTCTCTTTTCTATTATTTTATTTTATATATATATAAATTAGTATGTATCTTTCTTATCTGGAAGTCCCACGGTGGTTAGTTGTGCGGTGTCTGCATATGGCGTTGATTAATTTGCTTCCTCCAACAGGTTAAGCTTTTATTAAATTCCATATGTCTCCTTTTCCCTGGAGCATTATATAATTAGGTACATTTTTTTTTATTATGAGTGTACTACTCATATTTTTTTTTAAACTCTGACACTTTTATTTAGAGTAACTATATATATATATATATTAAATGTTTTAAACTTTACTGGAATTTACTTTTCTAAATTTTACTTTTTTTTTGTTCCACTATAGGTCTATCCTCTTTGCAAGCTGGCACGAGAAGAAGGATCGGTTCTCTATTTTCTCGCCACGCGGCCTTTTTCGAAGACTCGGCATTCGAACTTCCGCTCTGTTCGAATCTTACAGGTTTTTAAGTGATTGGGTATTTTAATTGTTAGGTCTAATTAAAATAAATTTTTTTTTTTTTTGTAATATTCGTGTCTGATTTGTTATCGATAAATTTTGTAATGTTCATACTTGTTTACTTTGAAATAATTTTGTGTTTTACTAAGATTTCATTTAGGGCTTAGGGCATTTTTAATATTTTGCTTTCGTAGCAATTTTGATACGCTACAAATTGTCATCTTTGTCATCCTGAACATCCAAATCGTATGCATCTGTTACCAGCCTTGGACGTATTTGATCCACATGTCGCTTAACTATCACCCTTGATTCCAATTTGAGGCATGATAGAATGCTGTTCTTCTCTGCCGGGCCACCACTTAGGACTATGCACCACATATCTGCCGACCCACACTCGATCTCCACTGCTACAGCTTCATATAGGTGTCGAACTCGTTCCGTTCTGAAGATTCGACTGTCCTCTCGATGAAGATTTGACGGTCGTCTCGATGTCGTTCGGGCGACCAAACGTAGCTTCGCCTTCGATCAAGTGCCTTCATCTGCACAATGCTTGGGTGCCCTTTGTGTAACCCACTCAATATCCTCTGTTGTCCCTCTGATGGAGTGATAATGTGATCTCCCCATAGAAGGCTTCCTTTTAAAGTTGATATTTCATCTTTACGAGAAAAGAATGCCTTAAATTGTTCAGTAGTGCCGTCTAGTTTCAGCGGCATTAACCCCTAGTTTAGAACCTGAGCGTAGATAGGGTTTTTTATGTCATTCTTGCGGTTTGTGCCTGTCAGAGAATTGTAGGGAAAAGTGTGATATCTGATCTAAATGCAGATCTGCCATCAAGTTGCATAACCCACCCTTTGGTTGGTGTCAGTTTTTTTCATTGGTATTTCTTTTATGTTTCTGGCACCTCCTGACTACTGAAGCATTATTTTACAGAATATCTGCTCCGCAGCAAATTCCCAAAACTACATCCTGTTCTTGTAAATGTTCAGTGGCAACATCTTCCTACACTACGAGCTTGATTTAAAAGTAGAGACCATCAAATCGTGTTTGGATGCCATATATCCATCCATATTAGAGAGCATGGCAAAAACCATTTCGTGTAAATCTCTTTTCTCAGTTAAATGTGATACAATTATTTTACGAGCCATAATAGCTTGTTTCTTCATATAGTAAAAGGGATTCTTCATTAAACTCTTACTTTTTCTTTATTTAATTTTATTTCCAGTCTCCTCCCACAGCTCAGCATCATTCTCTCTTCAGGGATCGTTACTGTTTTCCTCCTCCACTTTTATGAGCTAAATGGTTAGATATCACCTAAAATGTTAACTGGGGGTCAAAATGTTTATACCGAATAATAAAGCAAAATAAAAATATATCTATAAAATTACAATTACAACCGTTAATTAAAGGGTGTATTAAAATGTACACCCAATAAAACAATATTCCCTTCACCAGCATCAGCACAGCAGCCTCCAGTATCCTAGCTGTGAGCCGGGCTTTAACTAAGTCTGACTTAGCGTACGGAATGTGCATATTTAAAGTAGTGAAACCTCACTCTAAAAGCAGCCTTCGTTGTTAACATGTGTAGCAATTTAATCCCAAGGGAATTGATTATTTATTGGGCCATAAACCCTGGCAGATTTTCTCCATCCACTAGGTTTTATGGCCGAAATCGCGATGGGTGTATACGCTTAGTCTGCCGGCTTATCGTCGATATATCTCGACTTTTGATAGGCCTGACATACATAATTCGCTAAGTAACTAGCGACAAATTCACCTTACGGCCACTAAATGACTGCTCCTAAACTACTTTAATGCATTTTGTAGGTGCTCTGCATCGCTGCATCACGGGGACCCACTGCGGTGACATTAGGCAAAGTTCGAACAGCAAAATACACTCCCTCTTATTGTTGTGAATTATGGCAAATATCATATCTGGATGAAATATGAGAAGCCGCGGCGCGGTTTATGGACGGTTTTAAGAGAGCGGCCTAGGTTCGAGTTGATAATAGGTAAAAGGATAATGATAGGTGATATTATAATAAATCTTTAAATATTGCTATTTAATGCTAATGAATGTCTTAAAATGTTATTAGTTTTGGGCTCATTTTCGGTAGCAGGAAAGTGTATGGGGTTGTGTTACAAGCTTTAAATGCCCGTGCGGGGGAGCTATAAATTTTGCATTGTTTAATATTTGTAGGTATTATTTACAGAACGTAATTTAGTGTATCTTATTGCGACACTGCAATATGAGTATATCTGAGTCATACAGAAAGCCAAGGTAAACTAAATATTTATGACAAATTTATCCATAAAAAAATACTAAATATCTGTGGTTCAGTCTGCAACGTGAGTCCCTAGTTAAAATAGCAATTGGCGCTTCAATAACCTAGGAAATCGCGGTTCGATTCTTCGCAGAGTTTCGTCCTTTATGTGAGTCTAGACAATGTACCATGATGTAACCACTGACATGACGGACCAGTAATAAGTAAAAAAGATGATTCTTGAGCTTCAAACTGACACATTAAATAAAATTCTTCCACAAATCCATCAACATCTTCTTACGTCTTACAGAACACCTCAGCCGTAGTCTGCATGAATCCGGTGAGTCTAGTCTGGTTGCTCTAGATATCTCCAAGGCTTTCGATATAGTTTGGCACTCAGCCCTGTTAGCTAAACTCAAAGCTATTGGAGTTGACTCCCTTCTACAGAAGTGGATCGAGAGTTTCCTTTACGGCCGTTCAATCAAAGTAGTATTGGATGGCGTCAAATCTGAATCTCACCCCATCTCTGCGGGGGTCCCCCAGGGGTCAATTTTATCACCGGCCCTTTTTCTCATCTTTATAAATGACCTACTTTCAATCCCCTCCAACCCACTTCTCAGCTTCGCTGACGACGGTACTCTACGTTACTCGTACAGCTTCGATACAAGACAGAGACGTGCCAGATCCTGTCTTGATGATCGTGAATTAATGTCCAAATCTATTAAAAAAGACATCAAACTAATTCTAGATTGGGGAGAGAAGAATCGTGTCAAATTCAACCCCACCAAAACCAAGTACTGTCTTATCTCAAAAAAGAAGTTCAACACCTCACCATCCTTGACAGTGGATGACGTTGAACTAAAGGCCGACCCATCCCTACACATCTTAGGCGTGACATTAGCCAAAGACTTGCGATGGAATGAGCACATATTCCAAATCGCCAAACAAGCATCCCAGTGCTTGGGATTTCTTAAGAGGTGCAAGTTCCTCCTCCAGCCATCGGCCCGTGCTGTTATTTATAAATCCTACATTCGGCCTCTTCTCGAATATAACTCCCTCGTTTGGGGCGGCGCCCCAATAACCACCTTGGCATGGTTAGATAAGGTGCAAAAAAGGGCACTCAAGTTAATTGATGACGACACCGCCTGCTCCACCATCGACCCCTTGAGCCACCGTAGGAATGTAGCAGCACTGACAAAATTTTATCGCTACTATCATAGTGACTGTTCCTCCGAGTTAAACGCTCTCCTGCCTCCACGGCAATCTTATACCCGCAACACCAGATTAGCCCGCTCGTCTCATTCCCTTCACCTGCAACTACCCCTTTAACGCACTCAACAAGATATAAATTCGTTTATTAATAGAACAACTCGACTGTGGAATAATCTCTCGCAGTCAGTATTTCCGAGCTCCTACAACATCCAAGAGTTTAAACGCAGGGTTCATCACCACCTTCTTCAATACCCCCCCGTACCTTTTAACCCTTAACCTATACCCCCTCCCCCCATCCCTCCCCCGTACTAAGCTTACTGCTAGACATTGCACCATGACGTGACAAATGACATGACGGACTAGTAGTACAAAGGGTGACTCCTGAGCTTAGCACTGCCACATAAAAAAAAAAAAACATATGTGATCGATTCCCCTGCTCATTCTGGTGCCATAGCCTATGAGTATTATAAGCAAGAAAGTCATCTCTTTCTCGCTTACTCGTCTCTCTAATGGGTTTCCGACTAGAGCTTCCCGTTCGACACTGCAATCTATAAAAAACGAAAGTTCAGTCAATAGTACAAAGGACAATACAGTACAAAGAGTACCTCTGAACTCTAATCTTTTACCTACCTATAAAAACTAAAGAAGAATAATTAAAAAAATTTAAGGACGAACTTGATCAACATGTAAAATTTACAAGACGGGCTAAAAAGGGTTTACCCAATAAATATGGCTAGACCCACCAAACGGTGTTAATTACTTACAGAGGTTTGGAGGATTTCTAAACGTGACCTGAACCCGGCACAATTAGGGAGCCTTCACTCAAAGACCGACCGTACGTGGCTTTCTAGCATACTGCTGAAGGTGCCTCTAATGCGAAGCACTCCCATGAAGGACCGTTCTTTCTTGCGCAACTCGTGGGTTCTATAGGCCGTATCAGATCAAATTTTTGAGCAGCGACAGCAGCAGCGGAAGAGGCAGCATGCTGCTTCTTGTATCAGATTCGCTGTAGCAGCAGCAGGCAGCAAACGCTTTTTCGTCTTAAATAAAAAACTGAAATGTCAAAAAAGCTGCCTTGATGAGCAGCAAAATTAGGATTAGGAATGAAAATGCAGCGGCAGCATTCAGTGCTGCTTCTGTGGTCATGTGACCCGCTTTGACCAATAGAAACAGTTTGCTGCTGATATTTTTGTTGCGCTGCTTTGGATCTGATACAGCCTTATATTATACTCTTGATCTTAGCATTGACGAGAGGTCGTTCATGCAGTTAAAAAAGCAGAGCACGTCCTCCTATTCTACCGCTTTAGGCAAATCAAAGTCAAGGAGATTGGCACAAAAAAGTAGAGCAGCAGTCATGGGTAAGTAGCGGTCCTTTACAGGACTTGCGGGCAGCCAGCTACAAGATTTCAGGCAGTGTTGTGGACGGCGACCCTCGGACATGTTTAGTTTACAATAAAAACACTAATGCTTTCCTATTGCAGGAAAAAACCTCCAGGGACAGCAGTGGTGAAGATACAGATTAGGAGGGGGCAGCAAGAACATGATTATTTTATTCTCAGCCTACCTCCCGCAAGACTCCAGGGACGCACTACCCTCCAAAGAACTCAAGGATATCGTGGGTCGTAGGATGTGATGCGAACGCAAATAATGATGCCTGGGCAGTAATGGAATGAACAAGAGCAGTGATTTTTTCGATTACCTAAGCTGGACATTTTAAACCACGGAACGGATCCTACCATCGACAATGATAGAAGACGTGAGATTATAGACATCACGCTGGCCACTCAACAAATTGCCAATTACTTTAATGACTGGCAGGTGACAGATGAGCCATTGTGCTCAGAGTACAGACACATGCACTTTCTGGTGGGCGAGTCTTAGGAAAGTGTGAGGGCATATAGGAATCCAAGATAGGCGTACCAAGCTCAACATTATAGAAGAGATTCCGGAAGCGGGAATGCTATCGGATTACACACCCTTTAAAATCTCAAAATTTGGGCAACCTTCTGAACAAGATAGGGTAACATGAACTTTTCCTAAAGTATCGCTGGGTGGACTAGTATTGTACACGGATGGCTCCAAAACAAAGACAGGTGTGGGCGCCGGAATATGGAGTGGAAACCCCAGATTCAGTAGGGCGATAAGCATAGGCACAGTCTATCAAGCAAAGGTGTACGTTATTCTGGCATGGACTCAGCCGGATTTATCTATTGCAGGGCCCCAAGCACAACCTCGTAATGGGACCCCCCAACAATGACTACCGCTCCCCACACGAAATGTTCGTAGTTACGTTTAGTTTTACATTTATTGTTTTAGTCGCAAAACTATGACGGTTGTATATTTGATTCGCAAAATAATATTATGAAAACATTATGGCCAAACAATTTTTTTACTTCCCTTTTATCTAAGTGGGATGATACACGAGTCAACGTGTCTCTGCAACACACTGTCAGTTTGTTGAGCGGAGGTGATACACGACTCAACACGCTACACGCAACACTCTGTGTAATAACATTGCGATTTCATATGTGTGGGTGTGCATTCCAAATTATTTTCACCCAGAATCGCTTGACAGTTACGCATACATAAACATTTTTCAAGCAACTGGAGAAAAAATAGAAATCGTTTCTAGTTTCAGTCAACACCGCACACTTCACCCTGACCCTTCCCTTGGCCTACGAACTGCGCAGAAAAAGCTCGTGTTGCTCAACATGTTGACCCGTGTATCATACCCCTAAAGACGAACCAAACAAAATATAAAAGGCGCGGGGCCCCCTGAGGCCTCAAGCAATTGCTTGTTTTGCTTGTTGGTAAATCCGGCACTGCATGGACTCATGATCAGATCTTTATTTTCCCTGATAGTCAAGCGGAAATTACTGCGATAAGGTATCGTAGGAGCAAGTCGAAATTAGTTTGGAACTACCAAGGTTCTCTTGGTGAGCTGGGTGTCCTCAATGAAGGTACCCTTAGTTAATCTTGGGCTACCGGGGGTTCAAGGACAATGATTCCCTGGCTAAGCAGGGCTCTGACGTTGCATTCATCTGTACAAAGCCGACTATCGGAGCACATGATGAAACATACTGAACACTGGAGGTACGCACCCAGACTGACCAAACGTCTTCTCACGGGCGCAGTAGAAATTATGTCAGGACACTTGTTCGCTTGATTTTCGGGCACGAAATCCTTAAGGTGATCTAGCAGCCCCCATTGTATGCCACCTGTTCTGTTATTTAGAGCGTTTTTCGTTTATTACTATAAGAAAGAGTAATGACTACAGTGCAGAACATTGGCGCTTCTTATCTCCTTGCAAGCTTTTAGCCCCAATTGCTCGCGCTACCTTACAAATCCTAGTCCTACCTATCGCTCTGATGAGATTCAACTAGTGCTAATGGCGTCTTCTGGATCCGAAGCAAACCTTGCAGCAACCGTCGATTCCGAAATTCCGTAGGAAAGTCGGTATTAAAACGAAGACGTCACATGCATGCCGCATCTTACGATCTGCGAGATATTCTCCTTGGCGCTCTCAGTAAACGTTATATTATCTAGCAATAAGTGTTTAGATCTAGAAATCTGGCGGTCAAGTGTTAATAGTTTTGCCATAAATATACACTTTAGAGGATCTAGATAGTAGTTTTTAATTTTTAAATTCTTACACTTTTTTGTTTTAAGCAATTATAGTTATCGCAATAGCAACACTATTTATCTTTAAACATTCAAACAATCTTTAAGGTTTATTTAAATCTACTATTAAACCAGTCTAGGTGTTAACCAATATCTTTAATAATCAAATCCCCCAGAAAAAATGTCTTCCGATCAAAATCCGATCGAATTTACATTTAAATCTGTTGCGCAAAAGATGGATGTGTTCTCTGCGCTTCTTTACTATTCAGCAAAATTCCGACAGGAAACTCATAACATCCTCTCTTTGGCATTTTAAATAATGAAAAACTAGCCTAGGTATCTCTTTTATCCCAAATATATAAAAAAAACTTTCCATTTTTGTGAATAGATTTCAAGATAAAATTAATTGAAATATTTAATCTAAACTGCCCTACCTGGCATTCATTTTTTTTTCGATACACTCTTTTCACCTGTATTTGAAAAAAAAAAAAAAATAAAGATTTAAAATGCGCATGAGTTGATAAACGACGCTTTTTATGACATTAAAAAATCCGTTGAAATTTACTTGTTATCGATGACAAATGCTGCTCCTTCTTATGTTCCCCGAAAAGTTCCACCTAATCTTAGTATAAATGTGCCTTAAAAATGTCTGGAAATATTATCACCAATAATTTATTGAATGAAAAAAAAAAATGTATTCTCAAAGAATTCGAACGAGTTTTAACAATTTTTTCCCCATTTAATCTGCATATCAATGCCAAGAACGGGCTCAAGTAGAAGATTGTCTACTTAGCATACCACAAAAAGATCCCCCCAAGGAACACCAACAAAACAAACTGAACGCCAGTTGCAAGGGGGCACCTTTGAGAGGTGAACAGAGTCGTCCAGTTATTCAAAAATCTGGGTTTTAAATTACACCGACGAGGAACAAAACAAAACCAAAAAAAAAAATCAAATAGAAGAAAGGAAGAAAAGCGATCAAAGGTTTAAGAACCGATCGATAAAGTCCGGTGTATTAATTCTTCCAAATGACGACATCAATATTTCGTCCATGGCCATTCCTGGCCAGAGGCTCTGTGCTGCGCCTAGGCGGAATCCTCGATGCGTCGTCCTCTACGGGCGACACTCTATACAAGAAATGTCCGAAGGGATGACACAGAAAAACTTATTCGGAATGAAAAAGGCGAAACGTTTGCAATTATCATAAATATTTGTAAATCCAGTAACTAATGGCACTTTAGCCAAGTTATGAGAATGGCCGGCATCTGCATGTAAAACTACCGGAGTATTGGTCATTTAGCTTGTTAGCCGTGCAGATGGGCGACGGCATTAGGACGCATTGACGTGAGATATTTTATTGGCGAAACTAAAATTATTTTATTGGAATGTAAAATGCGTGTAAATTGCTGGCATGGGTTCCACTTTAACTGCTGATTATAAAGATTTGTTTTAAGCGCGGCGGTTATCGCCATCGGTGATGTCCTTGTCGATAGTATTGAAAACACATGTTAACATTTGCTCCAAGTGCTCCCGGAAATCAATGTATTTTGTCATTTTTCGTGGAGGAACAACTTTGTTCTTTTCAATTATTATCAACAGTCCAATACCAGTTCATAGGGGAAGAATAAATACACGAAATCTATGTAAAAAATAACTGAACCTTTAAGATATGCTAAAGGATATCCCAAAAAAAATGAAAAGATTTAAATTTGGCATCATTTCCTTGAGGTTTTCCGCGGAAATCAGTGAGTTGGCCGGAAAAACGCTCAATTTCGAGACCCAGTTTTCAGAGTTTCAGTCATTAGGTTAGGTTTAAATGGCTGCTCTACCACTAGGGAGCCCACTTAGGCACACCCTTGGAACCATTGTGATGCCATCCTAGTTGGGATAAAGCCCAGGTCAGTTTAAGCGATTTGGAGCTTTTGATAAACCCCAGTATTTTACAGCTGTAGAGAAAGTCTGCTCATAATGCATTGTTTATGAGGTTCCTGAGTTTGCTCACCTGATATTCGAGATGTTCAGCATTCCAAAATTGGTGGGAACATCCTTAGCAGGGATCTCTCCATCACTTGTCTATATACGCACCAATATGTGTTTCGGACAGGCTAGGTTCATTTCCCATGTTGCACAGAAAGACATTATGTCGGAGTTAAAGGTAAAAACTCACCTCTTACATTAGTGTTTGAGCAGTTCTAAACGGTGTTGTGAGCTTCACATCACTTTCAACGATGAGGTTGATTCCACAATTAGCCGCCTGTTTTACCGCATCGAAAAGACTGGAGCTGCCTATATTGTAGGTAGGCAGATTCAACCCACATAGCCCTGCCATCCTCTCTGCTGTCCAAGCAGTCCACCACCTTGTCAGTATGTATTTAGACTACATAAAAGTATGAAGGACTACAAATAAACAGGTTCTGGGCTTATCTTCCGCATTTCTGGGATACAGCATCCTGTATCTTCGTATACAAGGCCCCGGACAATCCAAGGCTCCTATACCAGGACGACATCTAAATCAGCTTTCGAAAGGCGTAAGCAGATACTGGCGGATATTGCCTTGCTGTGATATTAGTGGTAGTACCTACCTACTATATAAGTCACTACTGAACCAGTGACACCATCGGTCGTTTACTTTCGCACTGAGTCTGGTGATTTTACGTGAAATTTCGTATGAAGATTTTTATTTCTTAGTGAAGAAATAATTGAAAATCTTGAGTCTCTTTGACCCTTGAAACTGAGATATGAATATGAGTCTATCGGCCCTTTCCGCGACTCCTCAGTTGTTAGCTTAGTTATATTACGTAAGCTTATCGAGGACGTAAACCAAAACTCGAAGCTAATGCTTCGGAACTCGGATCAGCAAGGCCCCGCTCAAAGCACAGCGAAGTTCGAAACGGAAGATTTGTTCACCAACTCAGCGCAAAAACTCATCCTAGACACAGCGAAGTTCAACCATGGCACAGACAAATTCAAAAAGCTCATCAGAGGCACATGGAAGTTCAGCCTAATTCCCAAGCTCATCCAAGACGCCGCAAAGTTCACCCAATCTCACACAGGCGGCGCTCACTAACATCCAAGACCACATCCAGACCCAAGTCAACAGAAGCCCGTAGTATACAGTATGCACATAGCCGTACTACTTCTGGCATAGCAAAGAAGATGTTGTAAGGCTTATGAATTAACTTCATTTCTGCTAGCTCTGTTCAGAGAGGCCGAAATACGACAAAGAAAGAAGATATCCTTATACGATGTTCTGCAGTAGTGGACAACACAACTCTCGATAAAACCCATAGCACCAAGGTGCTAGGCGGTGGTTATTGTGGCTATTGTGAGGCGGGGTTTGGATAAAGCTGCTGAACATCTAACGGTAGCAATAGTTGAGGAGGATGCGGTGGACTTGAGTAGTTCTACTCATTGGATTGGCACCACGACAAGTACTTCATGAAGCCTAGCCGTGGAAAGGTGGAGACCGAATTATTTTCGGTGCGATAACTTCAGCAGCTTTCATTTGCCAAGACTATGCTCCTTCTACAGCGTTTTCGCATGCGATACCACCTCGGCGATGCATGGAAAGAGCAAAGTGGGAATCGCTAAGCTCTTCAAATCAAATTCAGGCCATATTCATGAAATCTCAGCAATATTCACAGATCGCTCAACATCACCTGAGTATATTGAAAAAGCCGCCGATAAGCTCTTTACTCTTTACCATACCCCTGCACATCAAGACAACCTGAACAAACATCGGTAGGTACTCGGCATTTTTGAAAGCGTCAATTAAGCCCAAATCAGACGTGGCCAGTCTTCTTCCCGCCAAAGGAGCTATGAAGGAACTTTCGCTCAGAGTATAACTATCTACAGTGGCTCGGGTGGTGCCACTCCGTTAGCTCCACGCACATCGCATGATATTTTTAGTATGTTGTTAAGGACACCTTCCTCTACACAACTGTGTCAAAATTGGCTTAGGAATGTATTTTTCCCCTATTTTTCCTTCGTTGCTCGTAGGATTCTTAAAATGTAACATTTTTGAAGACAATGTCGAACGATGCCTTTTTAGTAGAAAATTGAACGTACTTTCATTTTGCTCTCTTGTCTTTTCTTCGAATTCCTCGCATACTTCGAGATTCACCCGGAAAGCGTTGCAAATTGTTTTAGGATAAGTTTTCCACAAATTTTCACTACTCTCAAGGATTGTTCATTAGGTATCTGATCTAACACTTGAATACTACCTGCCTGCCAAATTTCATGGTCCCCTAATTTTCTTTGCAGAAGAAACCTCTGGGTGTAGAAATAAGTAATCCTGACCGTTCAGAGACTGACTTCGTTATTCTGGTAAGATATCTTGACGAAGTTTTGAAATGTTAGTAGAAATTTCAAATTATGATTTGATCATCTATATCTATAAAAATCTCGTGTCACGGTGTTTGTTACCGAACCCCTCCGAAACGGGTTGACCGTTTTTTATGAAATTTTTTGTGTATATTTGGTAGATGTGGGAATAGGTCGTAGGCTATTTTTTATACGTTTAACCAAAATAAACAGTTGAAAAATCTAAAAAAAATTGGTAATTTTAGGAATTTTCACTTCATTTTAGTTTCAATAGCTTCATGGCCTACCTATTGTTTGTCAGCTTCGTAAATGTAAAATTATCATTAAATTGAATCATTCCAATTAATGAAAATTTCAAATTTACACAGCTGTCAAACAATAGGTAGGCCATGACGCTGTTAAAACTAAACTGAAATACAATAAGTAATATAGTATACTCAATATACGTTAGATCCATGGCAGCCGTCCCAAGAGGGCGGATTTCCACTTTCTTCACAACCCCCTCGACATGGGTATCAAATGAAAGGGTATGATAAGTAGAATACAATAAACAATAAAGTACCCTCAATATTCCGTTAGATCCATGGCGGCCGTCCCAAGAGGGCGGATTACCACTTTCTTCACAACCACCTCGACATGGGTATAAAATGGAAGGGTTTGATAAGTAGAATACAATGAGTAATTTAGTACACTAAATATTAGTGATGAAACGATTTCGATTACGATTAATCGTAATCGACGATTATCAGTATTTAACGATTAATCGTAATCGTCGATTATCATTGCGATTATTTGTCGATTATCTATGAAAAGTATTTTGAAATAAGTTTTGTTTAAATTCTCGTTAACAGCCTTTATAAATGCGTCTTATAGATTACACCTTTACATGATGTATCCGAAAGCATTAGGAACTCTCCTTCGACAGCTTAGGGAGCTCCCAGTCCCGTTCGCATAGTTGGCAAACAAGTTTAGTTGGTTTTTACATTTTCTGCTCAGAGCACATTAGTACTGGCAAATTTAAACAGTGAAGCTTCTGTTGCTGAGCTCTCCATCAGTAAAAGAGTATCTGGGGTATCTGCAAGGATATAGTTGATGACACAGAAATGAATGAGCCTCTTTTTTTTAAGTATCAAAAACAACGCGACTATTTATGCTTTTTATATGTAGGTAATCCAGCCACAGAAGAAGTATACTCGTGTATCAAATAATCCAACATACTGCAAGATGCCGACATTTTTCAGTTTTGGGAAATAGGGACACAATACCCAGGGGTGGTAGCACGTAAGTTGTTTCGAACGACCTCCTCATGCAAAAATATTTGTAAAACTTGAATTTTTGTATGAAGAGGTCGATTGAAACAATTTACCACGCCTGTTTTTGAAAAATCGCAAAAATATTTGTATTTAAAGCCTTCCAGTGTCGCATCTAAGAGGTTGCTTTCGATTGCGGACTTGATTCAGAAGTGTTGTGTTTTCAATATTTAAATTGTTGATACTAAATTTTGTAATATTGTAACATATTTCCTTAACTTTGAAATATGTTTATTTAAAATATACAAAATGTTGCAATAATCGTAATCGTAATCGTAATCGTCGATTACTGTGGCTGATAATCGTAATCGCTATCGTAATCGCTAAGTGATAATCGTTTCATCACTACTAAATATACCGTTAGATCCATGGCGGCCGTCTCAAGGGGGCGTATTACCACTTTCTTCACAACCCCCTCGATATGGGTATCAAATGAAAGGGTATGATAAGTAGAATACAATAAGCAATGTAGTATACTCAATAAATTGTTAGATCCATGGCGGCCATCTTAACACCCATGTACCCGTTCTTTCAGGCACTTCATCTGTGTAATGGTGCATCCACACTACGCGGACTTTTGTCATACGCGCTTTTGCCTCTTTTTTTCATATAGAGTTTAATGGCTTTTTTTGCAATATTTTTAATGGCAAAAGCAGTACGGCCAAACTGCGCGGACATAAGGCTGTGCTTAAAAAGGTACATTGTACGTCCACACAACACGGGCTTCTTGACGGTTTTCTCAATTTACTCACGATTCATAAAATTAAATGCTCATGCGCGCTTTTTTCTGAGGCCGTACGGTGAAAAGCGCGTGGGATCTAAGTCCGCGTAGTGTGGACGGCCCATAAAACTAACATCTCGAAAAATACCAAGTCAATGGATAGTTTTTATTGGCTACTATTGGCTTATGGGTGCAGCGAGGCGTACCGGGTCCCAGCTAGTTTTTATTTAAAAGTTCAATGTCATAAAGGGAAAGAATTTCAAGAACTATTCTCACAAGGTAATTTGAATTTGAGTTTTCTAGTGACCACCAAAAATAAAACTTGTTGCACCAAACTATTTTAAAAATGGAACAATTCTGTCCCCGAATGCCGGACACAGCAAAGTCGACCAAGAAAACTATACCCGAGAGTCCTTGTAATCCCTAGTAATCGAAAAATTACAAAATCCTATTTCATATTGCATTATCTCTAATGGTAAACTGTGATCGTGACGTGTCCAAATTGGCAGTTTTCTTCTTACCTTGATGTAATGCAATAATCCAAGCAATAATACCGTACTGACACAAAATCTCTAGTTTGTTCAAATTTTCTCTTAAAATTCCCGATAACTTCTGATCTTGTTTCTATAAACACAACTCTGCACTCAAGTATCTGTTCCACACCTTTCTCTTATTTTGAAATAACATGAACTCGATAATAATAAAAAATCATTATTGATTCAATGTCCTGATCTTGACGTTACCTCTAGTGTATATCGTCAAAAAAACAAATAAACCTGCTACACTTATCATGCCCGCATTTTTCATGAAATATTTTTTATGTTGTACTTGCAATATCCCTCGAGGTGATCATAATCGTCACGTAACAGTAAGTTCCACCGAATATTTATTATTACCTTCAATTTTTGTATCAAGTCATGTGATCGCAGGCACCCATAAAAGCACTTTTACAAACGATATCTAACGCCAGCTTTTAACTGAATAATGAGCATCGAGATGGTACCCCCGAGATACCCCAGCTAGTAAGGTCATTTATCACTCAGCAGAAACTTCGACATTCATCCCAAATTTAGCTCAACTCCACCTGGAATCGGTACCGATAATTTGTCCGAAGCACTTTTCAAAACAAATGCCAATCAGATAAACTCATATTTTTTTTACCTATCCGTGCCACAGGTCCCCCGGTCCATCCGAAGTGGTGATCAACGACCAATATGACACCAAATCGTGAAAAAGAAAGATCGATCACTGGCCAGGAAAAGTGTACACCACAACAACCATCGAATGGCCGATGGCTCGTCCGATGGACCAAATGAAATCTGTATGAGGCACGCAGCACATTAGTGGAAGGCCAAATTGATTCCATTTCGGATCTGACAATGCTATATGCCAGACTACATAACAAAGACATTTTTTTTTCTGTGTGTCCAGAAACGAAGTTTAGTATGTTAACAATTAATCAAAGGTACTCAATTGAGGATTGGTTTTCCGTGTTCATATGTAAAAGAGGCTGGAAGCATGAGGCGCACATACCTGATGCCTGATACACTGTTGTGACCTAGGAATGCTCCTCTCCGCTTGAAGCTGTGTCTGAATGGTCTTCAGAATAGTTTCTGGTGCTAGATTTCGATTAGGGAACACATAGTGTACACCTAATTTTTATCTCTTCCTGTGTTTTTTTTTTGTGCTGCTACCTTCCGTTCGGTCTGGTCACTTGCTGGCTTTTCGTTATTGGTATTTACCATATTTTTATAATCCATGCCGTTTGATGATTTATTCGTGGTTCATTAGCATCTTCGGCCATTAATCATTTTATCGCATTGTTTCAATATTTTTCGACACTGGAAGTTGCCTTGGGGCCATTCTATTTTTTGTTTTATCAAAAAAAGTGAAAAGATCGTACAGTGATCGACAGGTTGCTTTTTATAAATTGTGATAACTAGTCTTCTTGATTGTTACTTTTGGAGTGTGGTCAGTGTTATTGATAAGTGAATTGCGATCAAATTATTCTGTTAAGGTACATTCAAGTTTGGATTTAAGATTAATTTTAAAATTTTAAAAACCATTGTATTAACGAACAACAATTTATCCTTTGACGAAACACGATCGTCTATCGTGTAGATTTCCGCAACCGATATCCGAGCGTTTGGCGGCTATAACCATCGGTGGAGTGATCAAGAACCATATCGTATCCGATTATGTGCCAACCGAGACCAACACGGCCGAACGAGGACGAATTTTAAGATCAGCTTCAACAGACGCTGGATAGGATACCTCGAACCGAATTAATAATATTCGCGAGGGGCTTCGCGGGGCAGATTCGGGAGCAGATAAAACCGGCTGTGAAGGAACGATGGTCAAATTCGAACAGGGAGTAATTAACGACAACTGCTTAAGCTTGCTTTCATTCGCAGCCTCAAACAATTTGATCGTTGGCAACAACACCTTCCTCCAACCACAAACATCAACTAACCTGGCGAAATCCATCCGTCAATGACTCGACGATGCTATACTACGTTTTGATTAACGTAACATTCCGATAGACGCTCAAAGACGTACGTGCAATGCGTGAGCCCGATTGTGGATCGGACCATTATCTTGTCGAGCGAAATTACAGATGCGATTACAAAGAGCGAAGAAAACGTCGCCATCAACAGCCAAGAAGAATTGGGCGGGCCTACGGGATCCCACCATCGGGCGAGAGTTTAAAAAGGCTGGACGATATCTATGTAGAAGAAAGACAAATGTCGGAGTCCATTGTGGAGTTGTGTCTACCTATCAGTAAACGGACGCAGCCATGGATCTCGGACAACTGTCTGGACCTCGTCGAACAGCGGAAACGAATGAAAAACATCGATTTCTATCAATAACAACGATTGAACAAAGAAGTTCGACAGAATATTAAATCGGAGCAGGAAGCGTACTGGTATAATTTTGCGGCCGACATGGAAGAAGCGGCTTCGAGGCACGAGTACCGAACGCTGTACCAAACAAACCGGCGGCTATCCGGCAAAAAACATCAACAAACGACAACCTCAAAAAATCGGATGCAATTTTCGTGATCTCTTTCTTCCCATTGGCGCCTACAGCGGGGGAAATAATTCAACCACGATCCGCAACAAGGACCAGCACCCAACCGAAGTATGGTTTGTGGAAGTATTTTTTTTTTATGTGACACACACTAGAGACTTAGGGAAGGCCCCTTTGTACTGTCGACCATGTATTTTTATTTTTGAAATATCGAACAGCAGCTCTAGTCGGAAGATAGAGAGAGAAGTGAAGGAAAGAACTGTCACAACCTAGCTGCGGTATTTTTATTTCACCTACTCCCAACCATTTCGCGACTCTGACATCGGGGCATCGAGAACAACTCGCTGGAGTGTTATGCCTCCTGAAACGAGTTGAATCTCATCAACCAACCGATGACATGCGCTTGGTGGAGCGGGGAAGAGAACTAGTGAAGGCTATGACAGGAGGAATCAGGAATGCAAAGAGGGAAGAAGAAAGAAGGAAAGTTATGTAGGCGGGAAATTGGGAAAGGCTAGGACCGTGGCACCGCCGGGAATCGAACCCGGGACCTCTGGGGATAGTAGTCAGGCGCCTTACCCCTAGACTACCGAGGCCCAAGCAAATACTCGCCTTTTAATTGTGTCCTTCAAAAGGTCTACGTTAAACCGTCTAGAGTTTATGGCATGGCGTGGGACGTTTCTGATTGCGGCGATTTTAAGGCGAATAGTTGCTGTTAACAAACGGTGGTCACTTCCGGTCTCTGTTCCCCTAATGCTCCTGACATCCCTTAGAATAGTTCTCCATCTGTGGCTGACGATCACGAGATCTATCTATCTTGTGACAAAAGTAGGTTCCACCTACAATGAAGCTACAAAAGTCAACGTAAAGCTCACCGTTGCTGACCTAGCCTGTGCCTTGATTTCCAATTGTGTATTCAAGCCTGGTGTTGTTGGAGACGATCCGTGCGTTTAAGTAACCCAATAAATCTATGATTTCTCCCCTTAGAATAGAGCGAAAAACCTCATTCAGTCGTATATAGAATTCTTCCTTGATGTGGTCGTTTGCGACTTCTGTTGAAACGTATCATTGGACTAGAGCAGGGGTTCCCAACCTTGTGCCCGCGGGCGCATATGTGCCCACGAAGATATTTAATTGTGCCCGCGACAAAGTGCTAAAATACGGAAAAAAACAAATCTTAAAAATAAGAAAAATTTAAAAGTTACTTTAATTTTAAAAATCTTGCTAGATGTAGTGAGAAATTCGCTAAATTGGCTACACTAATATCTGTCTAATCCACCACGCGAATTAGACCCTTAGAGCCTAACTTTGTCGGTTAATTCTCACGATTTGGTCGCATTTTTATTGTTTTTCTCGCTAAGGAGCTTTGAGTAAAACTGACTTGCTTAGTACGAAAAGCAATAAAATCGCGGCCAAACCGCCATCCAATATGAAAGGAGCCCTTCAATCATGTCTTTCCCGGCGTCTTTATTGTATTATTATAGTAGTATAATATTAGTTGTCACAGCGTGCGGCCGTTGTAAACTCTTACTGTTATCATCAGGTGCTACCGATGTGTTGTGTTTTTTTTTTAAATTAGACTTGTGCCCGCCAGTTTGTTTTGAAATCTCGAATGCGCCCGCAACACAGAAAGGTTGGGAACCCCTGGACTAGAGTAAGACTTCTTAGTATGGTACGCAGGCGCACGGTAATAATCCTCTAAGAAACTGGGAACCAGGTAATGTGGCCTATGGCTTTCATTTTCGATTCTGCCAGAATATAAGAAGGACTCACCGTTTGGGCAGATATGAATGTTCCCCCGCATAGGTCCATCTGGTCTCGCTAAGTCCCATGATCTTGATTTTATATCTATTCATCTCGTTGATGACTTCGTCTAGCCGTCTATCAGCAAGCAGTGTTCTCACATTCCATGATCCGATTCGTGTTCTGGTTCGAAAAGCAAAGTTCGTCGTCGTGCTGACCATCCGGTTCCGAGGCATTGTTTGCCGATTCGCAGCAATAGTGATTTTCATGGGAGCGGGTTATCTACTAACCCTCAGCCCAACCGACTCTGTTTTATGGCGTAGAGAGCTCGCCATTCGCCCATATCCCATTAACTCTTTCCGAAGAAGTACGACAGGGGGCACCGCGAGGAGATGGGATTAGGACTTGCTAACAGAGCTGCTAGGAGCTCGTCTGCAGTAACGTTTCTCGGGTTTTAGCAGAAGTGACAAATCGTATGGCACTACTTTCCGAGGTCTTTGATAACCATTCGCCCCCCGAATATCTGCCAAAACCTGGGAAATTTGCCAGATCGTATAAGAACACCTTAATACAGACTAAAACAGGCGACTGAAGTACAGATGAGGCAGCAAACGATTCGCCAAAGCCTACAACCTCTGACCCACCGTAGCAATGTGGAAGCCCTGACAAAACTTTTTCGTTACTAACATAGCGATTTTTGTTAACCTATACCTACAATATCAATATATCCCACTCGGCCTATTCCATCTCCCTGCTTCTCCCCTTTTCTGCCTTGATAGAAGCAATGAATTCGTTCATAAATACAGCAACTGCACTGTGTAACAACCTTACACCGTCTGTATTTCCGAAATCTTACAACATTCAAGAGTTCGCCGGAATGACCGTCACTTCTTTCAATATCCTCATGACCCTGATAACTAAAATCCTTTTAAATCCCTGTCGAGGCTTACTACTGGACATTGCACAATGACATACCGAACGACGCGACGTCACGAACTTAGGGATTAAACATAATAGGAAGTTTTTCGCATTTGTGTGGAGACTTTTTTAACGTTAGCCCTAAAGGAAAATAAAAAAATAAATTGGGAAATGAAAATATCACATAACAAAATAAATTTCCAAATCAAGCATCATTTTGTGTTTTGGTGTTAAAATGATATTTTCCCTGTTAAACGAAAAAATCTCTCTGCCCATCTTTCATGCCGCTTCCATATAATTTAGTGGCTTTTACTCGTTGATCAACATATCAGTAACCGTTGATTAAAAGCTAATTAGAGATGGTGAACCAATTTTAACACGCACATCAACAGCGCCAGGCTAAAGTCATGTAATTTCCTTGTTTCACTCAACGAAAAAGGTAAAGGTAAAAGTACCACAAACCGAAAACAGTGCCGAGTGCCTTGGAGGCATCATCACCATCTTTTAATTGAAATTTGCCGAAAAAAAATATTGTATGAAAAATGCCTAGCATAGTGCACATTGCTCTTCCATGATGTTAATTGCCGACATTTCTAGACAAATAGGCTCTAATTCCGACTAAGTGATGGGGTTGACGGCTGGACATGGCTGAGAACAAGCTTTCTCCCTGGGTTGTCCATCTTCCCATCAAAAAGTAGATTTGTCTTGCTGCGAGGTCTGCAATTAAATCGAGCCGCCTTCGAGAGTTATGAAATTAGTAAATAGTAACAGGGCGCAAAGCTGGTAAAAGTAGCCATTCGGACATTACGACAATTATTTAAAGTGGAGAATCTCCTCACCGATCTGGGGGGATAAGCTCCCGCTCTGTTGGCGATTTGAGATTAGATTTGAGGTTTTTTTTTGGTATCACGAAACATCGAAAAATTAGTAAAACGCGAAAATCTTTAGAAACCGCAATAAAACTAGAAGCGGTCGCGGCCAGTGGGATGTTTCCTTTAGAAAAATTTTTGATTTGTGATGGCGGTACGAGCGGACCGACCCAGAAATAAACAGTTTTACATAAAATCATTTGGCCGAGATTTATTATAAATCTTCTTGTCAGTAGTTTTGATGTCTGCGGATTTTTCGTCAGTTGGTTTCAATTTCCGAAAGGCACGCGATATGATTTGAAAGCGAGTCGATGATTTATCGCCCGGGGAACGATGAAAAGCCTCTGGAAAGTCAAACGATGAAATATGAAACATAAATTGTACAGTATGAAAAAAACTTTCAGATATTTGGATGATTTATACTCAAGTTTTTGGGAGATATTTGATACAGTTTTTTTCGACTTTCTAAATTAATAAAGTGAAATATTTATGATAAATGACCATTAAAACTATTAACTTTTCTTTCATTTTTGATTTTGATTGAATATCTGGGGTGGCAGCACGGAAGTTGCTTCAATCGACCTCTTCATACAAAATGCAAGATTTTTGTATGAAAAGGTCAATTGAAACAACTTATGTGCTATCACTCCAGGTCCTGCGCTGAAATGGATTAAATCATACAAAAGAACTCAGGTTGTCAGATTTCAGGATACCAGCCAAAAGTAATCGAAGTAACTTCCGGGGTCCCTTAAGGTAGCCAACTAAAAATTTATAATGTCATAAGGTCCTAGAACGACGTAACTTTCTTTCAAACAAAGCTAAACGCGTTGCAAGACTAGTGCACCCCCAACAAATTACAACTGAACATCAGCAAAAGTCGTGTAATTAAATTACCTCTCCCAGAAAAGAAACGCATAGCTGCAGGACTATTATCTTATAGACCAGGCCTTAGACCATGTCGACAAGTTGTAGATCTAGGCATTGTTCTAGACCTCTTTGTAATTTTTATAGAGAACCAGTACATTTGTCCCTTACGATATGGTAAATCGTACTGAAGTCTCCATTTTGTGCAATGTCCCAGTACAGAAATAATGTCCAACTCTCTACGAGCGCTACCGCGACATATGTAGATGTTGTGAACAACATAAAGATCGGTAGGTTCCGGTGGGCAGGGCATCTAGATCGTATCAGTGAAAGTGCATTTTGACGTTTGTATCATTTTGACGAAGTTATCAAGAAATGGTGCCTATTTCATAGGGATGAGCCTCGATAGAAGCGTATTTGCAAACTAGTAACCGCTGTACTGTCGTTGCCATTTTCAAATGCCTCAGTAGAGGGCGCATTTTCCATTGCAAAAGTTGGTAAAGACAATCTGTGCAATAGAATATGCAAACATGCGAATACTGTTTGTTTTAATGAATCTGATGAATCTGCTTCCATTCGAAAATAATTTCAAAAGTTGTTTATTGTTGAAATCCTCGACACAATTTATCAAAATATTGATTGTGAAAGGTTCATATACATGTATAGAGTGCATCCTTCGGTGGTCCCTAGATTTAAGGTTTGAATGGGCCGACCTTTCCAATGCCAAATCTAGTGACCAGTTTCAAGAGATACACTTGGTATATTCGATGACTGCGGACAAAATTTGCGTTCATTGAGACAGCTCTTTTCTGCTCTCAATTGCCCTGCTCTGTATTTTTTGAGGCTGCTCTGGGTGAGAATTTTAAGTTTTTCTTCTCCACCAAATATTTATAATGTCAGAGCAGCCAAATTCCTCTTCTCCTTTTTTGATAGTTGTCAAATCGAAAACAGAAAAAATCGGAAATTTGATTTATGAATGATTTATTCGGAAAATAATTGGCAATACTGCTCTGACATCAATTTGGAAGCTGCCCCAAATGAGCTGCTCTGCTCTTCTACGAACTTTTTAAGAAGTCATCGAACACACCTACTATGTAGTTTTATCGAATTATATTTTTTTATATGAGTGTACTTACAATATTGATAATGTGATCTCTGTTATTTGAATATATAACTTTAATGCATGGATGTTATAATTCAAAAATGTTTAATAAAGACTTCTAGTACGACATTTTACTAAATTAACGTCTATTTTTAAAAATTTTGTTTTCCGCCAGCATAGTCGGTAGTACAGATAATTAGAATAAAATGAGGTACATTCCCTCGGCAATATACACAATCACACATCATCTGCTTTGCGTATGATAAGTTTAACGGCACACACTACCCAATGGCCCAATCTACACTAGGATTCCTTCAGCAGCAGTAGAACCGGTTTTTTACGAGAGGGGTGTAGAAACGACAAGTGGGTAGTGCAGTAACATGTTCACCATCGCGTGAAAATTTAACACATTTACAATGTGCTTCTGTCCAGTAGGAATTCTAATCAGCACTTATCGACGGAGCACTGATATAAATAATCATCTGGTAAGGAGTACTCATATTTTCTTTGGTGTTAGATGAGCCCTTATATAACCCATTACAAGAGAAGGCAGATGGTAAAGTGTAATCCAGAATTAGATCCAAACAAGTGAGAATTTGCCCCATGACTCACATTCTTTTTCTAGTTTATCGATTTCATATGAGAAAAAAGTGTGGGGGGCAACACAAAGGCGTGGGGGGCTTTGCCCCTTCTAGCCCCTGGGGTTGCTACGGGCCTGAGAAACGCACTAATGATCTGGCAACATTGACGTAGACTAGGATGCTCAGAGCTTAGGGATGCCAGACTGGATGAAATCGGCTCAGAATCGGGACCGGTGGAGAGAACAGTTGCGAAAGGCCAGGACCGGATCCCGGATGTAGAGCCGTTAAAGAAAATGAAGAAAGTTGTTAACAGGCCAACCAGTAAATTCAATTTCTACGCTCGGGGTCGTCCTTTCGCAATTACTACAATTAAGTTTCATTGCCCGGAAGTTACGACGTGGATGTGGAGAATCAGACTAGGCTGACAGGGCTGTAGTGAAAAGTTCAGTAGATGTCACTTAGTGTTTGCGATCCATAACTCTGGAAGCTCCGAAATCCTGAGGATTGATATCAACCTTCAACCCGCTAAATTGCCCGAGGCTACTTTGCTGACATTTCTGTGATGTTAAGCAGGATGGTCTCAGTCCAATGACCTTGGATATCATTGAAAAGTGAAACCAATTATCAGCACTTTTGCGAAGGTCTAGGGTATCCAGGTTTTATGCATTGTAAAGTCAACATCTTTGGGGTAGGTGGAGGTAGGATTCGGTAGCATGACTGTGGATCTATTATCTTATTCATAGTTGGCGTGTCTCAGAACTTATTATCTTTGGTGTTTAGGTACCACAAAAGGCCGTTGCTATCATTTGACCCCCATAGTAATATCTCACCACGGACAAAAGCCAAGGTGAAGGTAAGCTAAATAATAACATTTCTTGTCCTATCAACGAATTAAGTTCAAATTACACCGGTAGGCCAGCTTTAACTAACAGGCAAGCTTGCTTATTCTTATTTTTTCAATAATTAAGAAACATTACCTGTGTAACATAGCTGTGGGCATGGTAGAAGCAGTAAAGTTTCCGCCATCATATTACTCAATTTTTTTACTATTCGCTATTCACTAGTTTATATTGACGTAATAAAATCCGAAATTATACTCAATAGAATCTCGATATTAGAAAAAACACTTTGCAGCACGAAAAAAACACCACAGTCCAGACATAAACGTTGCAATCAATATTTCCTTAATTAAGATTGATATTTGCCGAAGCAAAAAGACTGAAATTGTTGAATCGTGTACACACAAAACATCGTTTACAACATTTACAGATCTTAATTCGCAAAGGAACAAGATCAACATCGTAAAACGTTTTGATTTTTGTGTTGTTAATTTTTTTATTTTTTCGGCGGGGCAAATACCGCGAAATCCACGAAAGGCCGTGTAATTAAATCCTCTTCAGAATCATTAAAAGCGCATTATTGATAACTCTTTATGGGGTGTCGTTTCATAAAAATGTCAAAAATCTTTTAAAGGGGCTCACCTCGAACTCACGGCTGGCACTGGCGGATTAATATCATCTCGGCTAATTGTTATTGAAGCCTTTCATAAATATTAGCTAATTCACGGGCTCGCGGCGATTTTCAATATTTTTTTTTTTATATTTTTCAGATAGTTTCGTTTTGTTGTGTTTTTTTGGATATTTCCAAAACTTTTATAGTCCAATAAAAGCGATTTTTTCTCACGTAATTAACCTTCGAAATTTTTAGTGCCAGCGGTCGGCCGCGCGATAATCAATTGCGGCTTCCTGGGAGCACTTATTCCGAGCAAATTCTGGCGTCGATAATTGCATTTAACTGTTCCGCTTATGGCCATTGTGGAGAGGATTTTCGGGGCTGGAAAAATTGAATCCAGGTGGAAAAAGAAAAAATACGTTAACGTGAGATAGTTTAGCGCTGTGCGCGCAGAATTACACCGTCGTCTTCAATTACTATTCCCACAGACATAAAGTGAGCCAATTAAGTTTTTAAGCCCAGAGGCAGCGCCGCTCTTTTCCTAGATAAACTCGCTCGGCTAATGTTTGTTTTGGGGCCGGGATCACCGTGGGCGACTTCTGGCCGCACTATGGTCTCGTCGTAATCCAAAGCGCTATTCCCGAAATGCGAGTAGTTAGGTAAATTGCTTAAATTAAGTGCAGGCATGAAGAAGCGGCAGCGGCGATTCCATTTTTCGGCGAGTTCTCATAGCATTGAACTATTTTCCTTTCAATGCTGGACCGATAAAGTCTGTTAAAATAGAGCCATGGCTGAATAATTGCACAGTTTGAGAATGTCATTGAGTTTAAATTTGATTTTAATAGAAGTTACACTGCCGGTTTTTAATTGCGATTTTGAACTTGAAGGGCCCTTTTTATGCTCGGCTTGGAGATGTTTTCGGTAAAAAAATGCATAAGATGGAATTGCCTCGTGTATCTTTTCTTTGTGTTAATATGGGCGAACGGCTAACAAAGACCTCGGAAGGTGATGGCACCCGATTTGTCACTTCTCTCAAAACCCGAGAAAAGTCACTGCATTCGAACACCTAGCAGACCTGTTAGCAAGTCCTAATCCCACCTCCCCGCGGTGCCCCCCTGGAGTACTTCTTCGGAAGGAGCTAACGGGAGACAGGCGAATGGCGAGCTTTCTGCGCCAGAAAACAGAGTTTTAAGTCGGTTGGGCTGAGGGTTAGCAGCCCACTCCCATAAAAAACATCATTGCTACGAATCGGCAAACAATGCCTCGGAACCGGATGGACAACACGACGACGAATGTGCCAAGAAAGGATAGACGACCAAATCAGGCGAAGGAAATGGAATTGGGTTGGCCACACTTTGCGACGCGAAAACGAAAATTCCGCAAGGATCCCGTCGAGTAGGAAGACCCAGGACAAAGTGGAGGAGAACCCTACTAGCAGAAGCCCCAACAACTGGGAGATCCTGGTCGGAGCTGAGAGCTGTCGCTCAAAACAGAGTCCGCTGTAGGGCAACTTTTTCCGCCCTATGTCCCATGAGGGATTAAAGGAGTTTATAGAAGAAGAAGTAGAATATGGTAAAGGGTAGACGAGTACTGCGGCCACCTCTTGCGACCATTGTACTCTTAGGAGCTCTTGTACCTCAGATGGGTACAGTAGGATTGGCCTAAGGATTTTTCCTTAAACTTGTAAATACGAGCAAGGTCTCTCTAAAAATCGAGAGTCTGGTGCTTGGTTCTCCTACGCGAAGGATTTCTTATCTTCCATAGATTGTGATATACGACGGGGTTGAGAATACTTAACAAATCAAAGGATAGTTGGCAGCCAAAAAATAGTTCTAGCTTGATCTTGGTAACCATTTTGTCTGTTAGCGTAAGGCTTGGTGCCAATCCCAACTAAACGGCTCTGAAACATTAACCAAGACACAAATACTGCCGGAATTGACAAGATAGTCCTAGCAAGCAGCGGCGTTTGGCTTCATAGTTACACACGGGACCTTAATTTGGTGTGCTTAATATTTATACAACGAAATTAATCAAGAATAAAAGACGGGCCTGGTTTCACATAGGCTCGTTATTTGTACCAGAGTCTCCAGCGAAGACATTTTAAAGTTATGACGCGGGAGCCGGATAGTTTACCCACTAATCTCTCAAAGTTTAAACCTCTTTCTGTAAACATACAAGATAGAAGACAAGTGTTTGCTCCGAAGTCTAGGGTGAATCCAGATCCAGATGCTCTGTTTCCGGGACTTCAAGCTCGTTAAGTACCTGGCTGCCAAATGAACTGTACCTGGCCCTGTCCTTGTTGCCAGACAATTGCACACGAACAACATGAACAACAGATTTTTTGGATCCTTGTAGCGTAGAGTAGAGTAGAGTAGAAGAGTAGCCACAAATCTCACTGAAAATAGGCCACAAGCTCCCCCTTCGAAAAAGGCCCTCTAGCGACCACCTGCTACCCTGCTCCGCCCTGCTTCTTACTCTCGTGTAAACGTAAGCGTAAGCCTAAGATTGAGGGCACGGCTGCTGCGGAAGGATCAGGGGAGGAAATAGTCTGCGGAAGCGCCAAAGACTTAAAAAGACCACACCCAGGAAAGGCAAGTAACCAAGAAGGCAGCCTGGCCAGCAGAATTCTCTGACGCTTGGAAACCAACCCGATCACAGAAAACCAAGTTTCGTAAGAGGACTATAACAAAATTAAGGATGACATTGCTTGGACAAAGCAGGTCATTCTAATTTCAGCCCAGAGCTATTCAGGGATAGACAAGCCTCTAACTGCCACCAACCAGTTCCAAGACGGGCAGAACGCAAAGGTCGCAAAATAATCATCGTCCTAGATCGTAAATGGCGGTGGGTGCAAGTCGCCCTCACTCAAGTTGCCATGGAGATCCTGAGGGATAACTCAGGAACTCCCCTTTATGCCTAGATGTCGGATGGAGAAGACTTTTCCCCAGAGCTTAGGAGAGATATAAATAAATGCATACTGGTCAAAATAAGGTGGCCCTTTTTTGAGATCAGACGGACCACTCACTACTGAGCCCCGGAAGACAAGATCTCTCAGTTATAGTAGGAGTTCTGACCGGACACTCTCTGATAGAGACGCATGCGGCCCCTGTAAGTTTGTATACAACACCTTCTCTGTCACTGCGCAACTCTAAACAGAAGGAGACTATCCACATTTGGCGAATCCTTCCTAAAGCAAAGTGCGCTTGCGGAAATCTCGAAGATTAGGATCACGCAACTAAGAAGTTTCATTACGTCCTCGAAGTGGCTTAGCGAAGAAACGATACTTTAACACAAGGTTCAAAATGCAATCACTATGACATCACAATGGGCCTAATCCTTTCCAATTGAGATGCAAGATAACATTTTTGCTGTTAGTTATCACCAGCATATTCCCCTTTCTAAATTTGTTTTTTCTCGCTAGTTCGAAATTGCCATCATTTCTGCTTGAAATAGATTATATCCGTCCAGCGACATTGCATGGTTCAAAGCAGACTCCGGTGCTTACTCCGCAGTTCGGATGGATTATCGTATCCATATCTGCTACAACGTGTCCGCTGCGACCCATCTTCTTTCCCATAGCTCTACATACATAATCTCAACTCATTATTTGTAGATATTAACCAAAATCTAAAGACAGCACTCCTCCATGTGGTTAACCTCTACTAATCCTCCTGGTAATTTTACATCTTTCAAGATCCGCATGAAGCTCTCTGGTTTACAGCATGGCAGCTATCCTTCGGCCATGCGCTGCCTCCACACCTAACTCGCTCAAGGGTTTTAGCATAGCGGTTACCTTACACTAATGGTCGCTAATTTGTATTACTTATAGTAGGTATATGGAATGTTCAACAGTTCGGACCCCTATCCTGAGTGCAGTTTCCGTGGACTTGTCTTTTCAGTAGGTATTTTGGGCTTTGCAAAACGGTGCTTGTTTGAAGGCTTTCCCTAATTCTAGTTTGATTGTCCGTTCCAGGGTTGTCAGCAGAAAAGAGGAGAGCCTAATCAGCTTGAACTCTTTAGCTGTGTCATGCCCTTTTTTCCCGACTTTTGGTATAAATGTGGCCACTGCTTATAAATAACTTCACTCCCCAAGGAATAGCTAGTTTTTGGTCTTCTGTAGAGCGAAAAGTTATCGATTGCCCAATTGCCCAGGCAATTTTCTCCCCTGCTACCAGCGAGTTGAATTGAAAATAAACGAATTTTATCGAAGTTTTTCATCATACAGAAAACGTTGTTTTCTAAGCTGATATCTCATTTAACCTTAAATGTAACCAATATTCTATTATAAAAATTTAATTTAAGAAAAAAAAATTGCTTTTAAGAAGATTTACTTTAGCTTAAAAGTAAGTTCCCGACTTAAAACAAAAAAATTTACAAAGGATTGCAAGCAGGTAAAACAAAAGACTTAAGCGACGAACTTCGTATTTTGATAGTAGAAAGTTGCATCAATATTTTTCCGATAATAATTAATGTGAAACATATTTGTCATTTCGAAACGTTTCTTTAGGAAGCTCATATAGGTTATTATAATGAAGTAACCTCAAATAAATAAATAAGATCAACTTGAACAAAAAAAAACCGATGAAATTGCATCCCATTTGTCACCTATTCATAACGAAACAGAAAGAAATAGAGAAGGAGCATTTCGAAACCTACTCCGCTTTCTTTGTGTGTCGTCTTTAAACGCGTCTATTGGTAACAATCAAAGAAAACAAATAAAGCCCGAAAAGACTTTTATTCACGAAATTGATAACTTTTAATTTATAAACAAAAACCTCGAACGATGATGGCGCGCGGATGAACGAATTCAAATGTAAATTTTTCAGAAGTCTAAAAATGTGAAATATCTCCTCGAGACAGTTCTTCATATTTTACAAGGCACTGGTGGTCATAATTAAGAAGGAAATTTGAATAACAAGAGAAGGCAACCACACCACCAACCAAGTGCTTGGATGGACGACCTCAAGCAACCGCGCAAGTTTTGTCAAAAGTCTCTCTCTCTCTCTGTTGCGCCAAAGACTATCGACGCCGCCTCTAGACGCGAGGCGATCTTCATATATAGTATTCGGTCTACCTATACCTGAAAATACTTGAGAAAATATACCTTATAGTGTTGTGGCTTTGTGAGAAATGGTTCATCTTTGGATAAATTATGTTTATGGCTTTCGTTTTAATTGGTCGAGACAAGTGGCCGCTGGCTGGTCGATTTTTATGGCCACTGATGCAGGATTAGCAGCTTCCCAGTTGAGATCATTTTCTAAGCACGAAATCTTATCATATACTTATTAAAATATTCGTGACTTTTTCTCCACAACAACGTTATATTTTTTTTCAGGTATGGTCTCCGTTTTTTTATTTTTCATTTTTATTTAGTTTTGTGGCTAAAAAGAGTAAAATTTATAATTCTGTCGCTCTCATATTTTTATCGTGGTGTATATACTACCTTTAATACATCTAAGATGCAAAACGAATGAAATTTGTTGTGAGAGATTCGTATTTTATTGGTTCAGTGGTGAAATTGTATCTGGCCATTCGTGATTCACAGCAGGAGGCAAGATTTAACGATGACAAATTTGCGTTTATTACTTCGGCAACGACCCACAGTTATTTATGCGAGGTGTAAATTTATCTAAAGCATCTGATACTGTATGCATAAATTACAACAGTTTGTTACAGTACCATATTGAAGACAGCATGGCCGGTTGGGAAAGATATTCGCTCCGGAATTTGAAATGTTTCATTATTTTTTTTTTAATATTTATTAATATCACTATTTTTTTTATTTCCATCTTAAATCGCAAAGAGTTTAGTTTAATAAAAAGTGTTAATCCCTTCGTGATTAACTATTATATATGTGTAGCAAGCAATTAACTTAACGAATGCAAATTAAAAAACAAAAACACTGTACGGTTTGGTTTGCTTATTTTATTCACAAAAAGCCTTTATACATAAATTTCCTTAAATCCCTACACCAAATATGTAAATTTTAATTTCTCTCTTTATTTCAATAAATTTACAATTTCTCTTAATTTAATTTAAACTTATTTCTATTGTTATCCTATACGAACACGGACTTTAAATTTCACTCAAAGAAACAACACTAGTTCATTTTGTTCAATATGGCCAAAATTGGCATATACCTTTGAACGTATGGCACTAGGAAACGCACACCGAATTTATCTAACACCTTTAATTATTCCAAAAAAAAAACTCCTTTTAAAAATTTTCCACTCTTTAACAATTTTTCAAAACTCGCGACGATTTTTCAGCAGCCTGATTTTCTATGGTCGAATGGCGGAATTGCGATGAAAAAGCTCTGTTTATATAGTTTTGGCCTTTTAGAACCTTTTAGACCTTGAATTAGGATGTTTTCCATCTTAGAAATCGAAATTTCCCTTTCGTCCATATTAAAATTTTATTTCTTTTCTCGCTCATTCTTCTCCCTTTCTCTCTCCCACTTATGGCGAATATTTTCTAATTTTTAAACCTTTTTTTTAGCTTTTTTACAAAACGTCGCATTTTTTAGACGTTTTATTTATATTCAGCGGTGCTAAAATTATCTACTGGCACTATCAGCTGATGGATGTCAGTTCGCAGAGTGCCAAATTCGTTGTGCACATCTGCGTTTTTCTTCGCGACGTTTTCCGTTTTTTACGCGGTTTATCCAGGTGTACCGCCGTGGTCGCTTTAGTGCACCTCTCGGGGAGTTCGCGCGGTCATCAAATTGTTTGTCGTTTTCGCGATTTCGTCGCATAAAAAAAAACGCGAAGTGAAAGTTAGGTTAAGGTGTGCCGGTATTGGATTTGTTATTATTGTTTTATGTTGTATTGTTTTAGTAAATTGTGTCGTTTAATTTCAATTTTATGTTGTATTTTTGTATATGTTCGTTTAAAAGTTTAATGTTTTTTAAGTTTGTGTGTATTTATGCGGCAATTTCCGACGGTGCGATCTTTGTTTTGGTCAGGGTTCTTCCCTTGAAGAATCCCTGGAATCTTTAGCTTGTGTGTTTTATCGCTTGTTATCATGTTGTTGAAACGTCAATATCGGTACATGATTACATTATTTCTATTTTTGTTTAACTTTTTTCTTATTTCAGGTTGTTTAATTACTTCAAGATTGGACAAGTATACATAAGTATCATTTGATATATATTTAATTCATATTTATAATTTCACTTCATTTTAGGTTGCTTTTTTATGGTTGTTCTCAACATTCTCCCCGCCGTTGAACATCTTTGTTCAACATATTTTTTGTCCGTTGCAAACGTTTTACCACTCCTCGTTTGTGATAGTGGGAGAATACAAGGGAATCATCCGCTCTGACTCTTAACCGAACTTGGTAGCGGTCTGGTAGGTTGATCGTCTTCTCGTGGTTCTTCCGCTTCCTTATCTCTTCGAAGTTGATTCGTACAAGTACTTCCTTTGGCAAATACAGTCTAACTCCTTCCCTGGTGGTGAAACTTTGAAAGCTGTTTTCTATTCTGTCTCGAAATTCCTTAATGTTCGTTGTTATACGTAAGCGCTCTAGATCGGTTAACTTTGCTCCATTGATTATAGCAGGCTGGGTCAAACGTGGTTTGGTATGCTTGGTGTCATCTAACTGCCCTACTCTTGGACGACGACCTTCACTGGTGCTGACATTGGGACTCCTTGAGGATGATGGTGGTGGAACCTCAGGAACAACTTCTTGGGTCATCTCGTCATCAGGGATTGGACTGGACACAGGTGAGAAATAGATGTCTTCTAAAATAGTGATAACTCCATCTTCTCCATAATATTCCATCTGCAATGGAAACTAATTAAAAACTTGTTTATTTTTTAGGGACAACACAAAACATGGATGACACAGACTTGAATATGCTACGTATTTGTTGTTGTCTCGGAGATCGAGGAGTCGATTGGAAGACGTGTCAGCTTGGAGACTGGTCTCTTAAAAGAGCTGTTTTGGGTTCGTACTTGGACTACTCTGATTAGCCCGTCTTGGCCTGGATACACCTCTTCAATCTTGCCCAATGGCCAATATGTTGGAGGTAAGCTCTCGTTCTTCAATAAAACAATATCTCCAATCTGTATGTTTCTTTGTGGTTTAAACCATTTGGGTCTGTGTTGTAGTTGGTGGAGATAATCTCTGGACCATCTTTTCCAGAAATGTCTTACTCGTTGTTGTAGATGTCTCCATCTTTGTAACGGAGGTATTTTCTCGTCGGTACAATCTGGTTCAGGGACAGCATTTAGTGCATCTCCAATTAAAAAATGTCCAGGTGTCAATATAAAAATATCACTAGGGTCGTTGCTGATGTATGAGAGTGGACGGGAGTTGAGGCAACATTCAATCTGTGCTAGCATTGTTGAAAATTCTTCGAAGGTACAAATGGCATTTCCTAAGCTTCTTCTTAAGTGACTCTTTATCGATTTCACTCCAGCCTCCCAAAGCCCGCCAAAGTGTGGTGCAGCGGGTGGGTTAAAGTGCCACTGTATCGATTTGGACGCCAAGTATTCTGCTGCTATTGGTGTTGATTTTGAAATTGCTTCTTGTAGATCTTTGTCTATTAGCCCTTTGCCTCCAATGAAGTTCGTTCCACAATCAGAGAAGATGTCAGTGCACAGACCTCTTCTTGACACAAATCTTTTCAGAGCTGCGAGAAAGGCTTCTGAAGCTAACGATGATACTGCTTCAATATGGACTGCCTTGGTGACCATACAGATAAAAATACAGAAGTACGCCTTCAACTGTTTTGCCTTACGACAGTGTGATGTCTTTATAATGATTGGTCCGGCATAATCAATTCCTACTCGACTGAATGGTTTACTTATATTTACCCGCTCATCAGGTAAATTGCCCATTAATTGTGTGATTGTCTCTTTGCGATGACGTGCGCAAGTAACGCATTTGTGGATTTGACTCGTAATTGTACGGCGTGCATCTAGTATCCAATAATTATTACGACTAGTGGCCAGTACTAGTGAGAGTCCTCCATGCAATGTTTCCTTGTGAATTTTGTCTATTATTAGTCGTGTTATGTGATGATCCTTGGGGAGTATGATAGGATGCTTCTTGCTGAAAGTGATGTTAGCATTTTGTAAACGACCTCCAACTCTAATTAACCCTTGATCGTCCATAAAGGGATTTAGTTGTAGGAGCTTGCTTTTGGTATGTATTGGAGTTTTGTTGGACAAATTATTGTATTCATCTTTGAAACTGCTTTGTTGTACAAGACGAAAAACAACGCTTTCGGCTTGTTTGAAATAACTACTTTTGAGTTGTCTTGCCGATGATCTTCGACAATTTTGAATAAAGCGAAGCATATTGGCAAGAATTCGGATGAGCCGTGTGAAGGATGAATACTTATATAATATATCCTCTTTAATAGTGATGTTGAAAGTTTTATTTGCAGTGTTCTTGGCTTCCAATTCAGTCCGATCTGACGTTTTCTGACTGATGGGCCAGGAGCTTTCGGTTTGACTTAGCCAATCTGGACCTTTCCACCACATGTCATTTGACTGCAGGTGTAGTACTGTAGTACCTCTTGACGCAATATCAGCTGGATTTTGATTAGTTGGGATATGATGCCAATTGTCATATTTGATGATTTCCTGTATTTCAACGACTCTGTTGGCAACATAAGTTTTCCATCGTGATGGATGCTCTTTGATCCACTGTAGGACTATTGTTGAGTCTGTCCAGGCATAGATTGGTACATTTTTAAACTCCATATCGTTATTGATTGTTTTGATGAGACGTGCTAGAGTTAATGCCCCATTTAGTTCTAACCGTGGTATGGTTGTTGGTTTGACAGGAGCCACTTTGGTTTTCGATGTTAACAATGTGCATTCAATTTTGTTGTTATACTCCACACGTAGATACAGGACTGCTGCATATGCTTTGTTAGAAGCGTCGCAAAATCCGTGGAGTTGAAGGTTTGCACTGGGAGTGTAGCCAATCCATCTGGGAATCCTTAATTGATTCAAATTTACTAGGTCTCCCTTAAAGCCTTCCCATTTTTGTGCTATGGAACCAGAGACTTGAGTATCCCATGAGCAGCCGGTAATCCAAAGTTCTTGAATCAGTATCTTTGCAACTATTATTACTGGTGACAACCATCCTAGTGGATCGTAGAGAGATGCAATTTCAGACAAGATGGTCCGTTTAGTGGAAGCCTTGCTCTGTAGTTTTGCTGTGATTTGGAACGTGAAATGGTCTGTTGCAGGATGCCATCGAATGCCTAATGTTTTAATGTGATCTTCGTCTCCAAATAATAAGCTGTCCTTTGATTGAAGATATTCCTTGGGTAAGTGGGACAACAGGTCTGGACTATTGCTTGCCCATTTTCGAAGGTTGAATCCGCCGGAGTTCAACATTTCAATTAATTCCCTTTGTAATTTCTTGGCATCAGCTACATCATTGGCGCCTGCTAGCAGATCGTCGACGTAGAAGTTTTTTAAGGTGGCTTCGGAAGCTCGTGGCCATCTTTCTCTCTCATCTTCTGCTAACTGATGCAACGTTCTGATTGCCAAGTACGGCGCAGAGGTTGTACCGAATGTCACGGTTTTCAGTTGGTACTCCTGTAGCCTTGGTTCAGTTGGATGTTTCCATATTATCCGTTGAAAATTTTGATGGTCCGGGTGCATCCAAATCATCCTATACATTTTTTCAATATCTCCTGTTATAGCGATTTTATGTTTACGCCAATTGAGTAGTATTGAAAATAGCTTATGTTGTATAGTTGGTCCCTTTAGCAGAAAGTCGTTCAAAGATTTGCCGTTGGTTGTTTTGCATGAGGCATCGAAGACGACTCGCAATTTGGTAGTGGTACTGTCTTTAAAAACCGCATGGTGGGGAATGTAATAATGTGATGTTTCGGCATTTCCTGATTCCACCATTTGCATTTGGTTTAAGTCCAAGTATTCATTTAGGCACTTTGCATAGTCCTTGGCTAGATCTGGAAATTTTTGAAATTTCTTCATTAACGCATTGAATCGTTTTAACGCTTGTGGTTTAGATTCTCCCAATATTGGCGATTGGTTGTTGACAAAGGGTAGTTTCACTTCATATTGGCCGTTGCTAAGGCGCTTATGAGAGGCTTGAAAACATTCTTCGCACTGTTTCTCTTCCTTAGTGAGCATAGGACTTGATGGAACTTCCTCAATTTCCCAAAATTTAGAAATTTGATGACTTAAATCTTCGGTTGTGACTGTCAGCGCAATTGAATTGTTTTGTGGTACACTTGTTGTTGGTCCTAATAATATCCAACCAAAGAGTGTGTTGATTGCAACTACAGATGATTTCGTTCCTTTTACTACGCCTTCTAGTACGATTTTTGAATATGCGTTGACTCCTAGCAAAGCATCTATTCGTCCCGGTTTCCAAAAAGTTGAGTCGGCTAATGGCAGTCCCACTATGTGTCCGAGGTCTCTCTTGTGGATTTTGTATTTTGGAAGTGGATCCGTAATTTTTTGGATAACCAAAAACGTTTCGTTAATTTGCTGTGGTTCAGAATTGCACCCTTGTAGTTGTAAAGTGGTTTGACTCCTTGCATTGGCCGCTGTAGTCTCGTTTACACTGGTGATTGAGATGGATGTTGGCGAACAACTAGCACCCAATTTTTGGCACGCAGCTTGGGTGATGAACGAGGATTGTGATCCTGGATCTATAAGACACCGTAAGATATGTCTTTCTCCGTGCTTACCCTTTACGGAAACCAGAGCTGTAGAAAGAAGGGCATGCACATTTTGATTTGCAATAAAGGCTTGAACTGTGTTGTCAGCGCTGTGGCTAGTGCCTTCGTCGATGGCTCTTCTTGGGCAGGCTTGACCCTCACTTGATGGTGAAGAAACCTTCCTTGAATTGTTGGCAGGCTGCTTGTGTTGAGTATCGTCGTGTAGTGATGTGTGGTGTTTTTGCTTGCATTTGAAGCAGTTGAATTTGCTCGTGCAGTTGATATGTGAGTGGTTGCTGGAAAGACAATTAAGACAACGACCTGCTGACTTGATAGTGGTGAGCCTTGCCTGTGGACTCATCTGCTTGTAAACAGGACACCTCTGAACGTAATGCTTCCCCTCACAGGCAGGACATCTGTCTCTCCTTACAATATGGTATGATGCTACTTTTTCCTTGGCAGTCGTAGGTCTCGCTGGTGCATTTCTTGAAGTGATTGTGTCAGCAATGGATTGTAGAACTTTCAATCGGGTATTTAAAAACGACATAAATTTTGTTAGCTCGGGTAATTCCTTTTGTGTCCCGAGTTCTTCCTCCCAATGTCTAAGGGTTACGAAAGGGAGCCTTTGAACCAAAATATGAATAAGTAATACATCCCACGATGTAGTATCCACATTGAGATTTTTAAGTTGCTGCATACACTCCTCTATAGTTTCTATGAATTCCTTTAAACTCTTTGTTGATTCCACATTTAATTTAGGCTGACCTATAAGACGTTTTAATTGGTGGTTGACTAATATTCGTGTGTTTTCAAAACCTTCCTTAAGTTTAGTCCATGCCGGCTCATAATCTTCATTTGTGACCGGGATATGCCTTAAAATTCGCTCCGCATCTCCGACTAAGGAAGTCTTTAGGTGATGTAATTTCTGGACTGGCTTAAGGCTTGTATTGTTGTGGACTAATGACACGAATAAGTCGTGAAAGGATCGCCACATGTCAAAATCACCATTAAATTTTGGTAAGGAAATTCTCGGCAGAGTCTCATGCTGCACGATAGTTGTTTGGATGGCAGGATTTGATGTATTGGTGGTAATAGTTTCTTTTCTGGTTTCTGCAGGGATAAACTTTCGTAGACCTTCCACAAGATCGCCCATGTAGTCGGTGTATTTGGCTTCAGTATTTCCGTAGTGGTCTTCCTTTACGTAGGAATGCTCTCCTGAATCCTCTGACTTCTTGGACCTTACTTGGTGCATGATTTGCATATCCACTTTCGTGTACTCTTCCCAGAGCTGTCGTAAGTCGGAAATTTTTGTTTCGAAAAAACCTTGCGTTCTTCTGGCCTGAGCTGTCTTCTTTCCATTTTCAATTAATTTCTCAATTCTATTTTTTAAAACTTCTTCTTGAATAAGTAGTTCATCTAAAGTTGCCATGATTAAATTTGACCAATGTCAACAATTGGTTGTTTAAGAACTTGAAGAAGAGTTCTATATAAAAATAGAATCCGTAAATGAAAGATTTCAAATGAACTACGATGTGGAGATAAAAACTTCGAAATCGAGTACGGTACTGGTAAAAAAAATTTCGATGGAATACGGTATTCAGGGCAAGACCAACTTTTGCTAAATACGGTTCTTTCACTTTGATATTCAAACCAATTAAAAACAACAGTGAAAAAATAAGCAAAGACCGTACAGTTCCTGGATGGAACCACCAAAAAATGTGTAGCAAGCAATTAACTTAACGAATGCAAATTAAAAAACAAAAACACTGTACGGTTTGGTTTGCTTATTTTATTCACAAAAAGCCTTTATACATAAATTTCCTTAAATCCCTACACCAAATATGTAAATTTTAATTTCTCTCTTTATTTCAATAAATTTACAATTTCTCTTAATTTAATTTAAACTTATTTCTATTGTTATCCTATACGAACACGGACTTTAAATTTCACTCAAAGAAACAACACTAGTTCATTTTGTTCAATATGGCCAAAATTGGCATATACCTTTGAACGTATGGCACTAGGAAACGCACACCGAATTTATCTAACACCTTTAATTATTCCAAAAAAAAAACTCCTTTTAAAAATTTTCCACTCTTTAACAATTTTTCAAAACTCGCGACGATTTTTCAGCAGCCTGATTTTCTATGGTCGAATGGCGGAATTGCGATGAAAAAGCTCTGTTTATATAGTTTTGGCCTTTTAGAACCTTTTAGACCTTGAATTAGGATGTTTTCCATCTTAGAAATCGAAATTTCCCTTTCGTCCATATTAAAATTTTATTTCTTTTCTCGCTCATTCTTCTCCCTTTCTCTCTCCCACTTATGGCGAATATTTTCTAATTTTTAAACCTTTTTTTTAGCTTTTTTACAAAACGTCGCATTTTTTAGACGTTTTATTTATATTCAGCGGTGCTAAAATTATCTACTGGCACTATCAGCTGATGGATGTCAGTTCGCAGAGTGCCAAATTCGTTGTGCACATCTGCGTTTTTCTTCGCGACGTTTTCCGTTTTTTACGCGGTTTATCCAGGTGTACCGCCGTGGTCGCTTTAGTGCACCTCTCGGGGAGTTCGCGCGGTCATCAAATTGTTTGTCGTTTTCGCGATTTCGTCGCATAAAAAAAAACGCGAAGTGAAAGTTAGGTTAAGGTGTGCCGGTATTGGATTTGTTATTATTGTTTTATGTTGTATTGTTTTAGTAAATTGTGTCGTTTAATTTCAATTTTATGTTGTATTTTTGTATATGTTCGTTTAAAAGTTTAATGTTTTTTAAGTTTGTGTGTATTTATGCGGCAATTTCCGACGGTGCGATCTTTGTTTTGGTCAGGGTTCTTCCCTTGAAGAATCCCTGGAATCTTTAGCTTGTGTGTTTTATCGCTTGTTATCATGTTGTTGAAACGTCAATATCGGTACATGATTACATTATTTCTATTTTTGTTTAACTTTTTTCTTATTTCAGGTTGTTTAATTACTTCAAGATTGGACAAGTATACATAAGTATCATTTGATATATATTTAATTCATATTTATAATTTCACTTCATTTTAGGTTGCTTTTTTATGGTTGTTCTCAACAATATATTTATAGCAGTTTTTTATTCTAGATCTTAGATTTACATAACTGCCTTTTAAGTTTAGCTATAAACAATTTAGATCAGGTATCAAATCATGGATGAGGCTGTGGTGTTTCAATTTAAAATGCAGGAAACATGCATTTTATTTCTGCTACTGGATTAGAAAAACTAGTTTATCTTCAATCTAATTGATATACATATAAATGTCATTTAGTCGAACTGCAAGATTTATATACATACCTATATAAAAATCATTTAGTATTGGACCTATTTAAGTTCGTGCGTGACAAGTTTGTTTTTTATATGAATAAAATATTGTTTAAAGTTTTTGTTTGTAGATTTAAACTTTGGAATTTTTTGTTAATTTGTTTTATAGTTGTTTGATAGCAATATAAAAAAAATTTTTTTGACCTTAATTAGTCGAAACAAGGCTTTGGATCGGGGATAAATGTTATCAAAAATGGATCAGATACTCTCCATTTAAAATATATAAATACATTCACGACTTATCTAGAAAATTACACATAAGATTGCGATCTTAGCTTCAATATTTCACACAGTCCTTTTATATTACGTTATTAATAAAGTAGTGTCCCAGTGGGAAAAATTGGGAGCGCTGCACAGGGGAGTGCTCTTGGAGCACTCTCAAGGGAGCTTTCCTGAAGTTTTCATAAATTTTATATAAAAAAAAGAAAACGGGCAATAATTATCTTCATGCCCATAAAATGTGACATTAGCATACTCAATAGCACGGCTCATGACGCTGATGCAACGTGACTTTGAAACCATCGAGCGCTATAGTGATGATTGGAAGCTGAAGATCAACTTTGGCAAATGCGAATCGAACCTTTTCCGGACTCCTCTACGCAGAGCTTCTTACGATGTGCAGAGGAACTGGAAAATCTTTCGAATTTCGAACTACGCTGGACAGGCGTTAGAACACAAATCGGAAGTGAAATACCTTGGGCCTTGGCTGGATCAGTACTTGTATTTCAATAGAAATGTAAGTTCTGCTCTTGACAAGACAAACAAAGCGTTTCACATGACTAAAAGGCTTTTTTATAGCAGACACCTAAGCTCTCGGGTAAAGGTGATCTGCTAGCAAGCCTTGGTCAGACCGGTTTTAACTTATGGTTGCCCAGTGTTTTTCAACATATCCCCTTTTTATATGGAAAAGCTTCGGGTTTTCGAAAGACAGTGCTTAAGGGCGTGCTTAAGGTTGTATCGGACATCCGAATCTGGCTTCACGAAGTTTCACGCCAACAATATCCTTTTCGATAAGGCATTTGTTAATATGATCGATAACTTCATAATCAAGTTGATTCGAAGACATATTGCTAGAGCGACGGAGAGCGAAAATCCTCTTATTCGGGGAGCGTTCTACCTGAATGCTGAATATCACAGAGCTGCTTGTGAACGCGGTTTTATCCCTCCAGAGGTATTTGTCTATCTGTATAGAAAAAGATTGGTCCAAGATAGTTCAGGAGTGCCTCTCTTTTACCACCTACATCGTTCCGCGACAGATAAACGCTATCTATTCAGCAACGAAGATATGGAAATTCAGGAGCTCCTCAGGTTCAGTACTCGAATCTCGGGAAGAGACAGACGCGACGCCTCCTCTGCAAGTACTCTGTACTGGTGGCTGGAGGACACTTAGCATTGCGTGGTCGCCCTAAAATCTTTAGACATAGACTAGCTTATCTTGCAACTTAGTTTTAATGATTAGCTTAGCGCTTAGATAGGATTAGTTATAGTTTTTACTTAGTAATAGGTTTAGTAATAAGTAAGCTTACGTGCGAGCTACCACGAGCTTTTGTTAGTTTTGTTGGTCTGTTGTTTGTTTATTGTCTGTTTTGTTAGTTTTGCTACCTCGAGCCCGTGGAAGCTCGTCGCCTGGACGGAGTTCACCCGAGGCAGGCCTCTGCTGTACTCCCCCCGGATAGTTCTGTGTTTAGAGTAGTGTTTAGGTTAATTAGTTAGTGGTGCGAGCTTTTACGAGCTTGAGCTCTAGCATCACTCGAGCCTGTGGAAGCTCGTCGCCTGGACGGGGATCACCTGAGACGATTTGGTCGTCTCCGCTGCCCCCGCCCAGATAGTTCTAGAAGTAAATTAATTTAAGATTTTTATATAATATAAACATAGTGTGTAAGTTTTTTTTCCAATTTTTCCTAAGATTATATAATTATAATGATTTTTTTTTTCTTCTTAAATAAAATATAATTAAAAACACATAAGTTTTAAGCATTTTGTTAAAATTTATATTAAGATAGTTAGTAAGAGAAATAAAATGCTTTTTATAAAAAAAAAGCCCAGCTCTCGTTCGATACAAGACAAGCAGCTTTAGAAGTGGATAAAATTTAGTTGGGGGACTGCTTTGGTAAAGCCATTCTCGGGCTTGGAAAGAAAAAGGCAATTGCAAAAGATAAAAAAAATAAAAGCTTTTCGATACCGGATTACATACCCACAGGCGCCCATGAATATTTCTTTTTTAACGCTTTTTTATACCCACTGGGGTATGGAAGCCTACTTTAAGACATGACGAAGCCTTCTTTCGAAGCTTAGGAGCCCTTCCTGTGCGTATCCCACGTCATATCTTTTTTATAATTGTATGTCATTGAAAGGAAGTGTTGCATTTTCTTCCCGACAGCTTTTTGAGAAGCTCAATGGAATCTCTTTTGTAGGGGCTTTTTCGAAAGCTTTTAAAGAGTACACTGACTGAACGCCAAAATATGTGTCAAAGCTGTTTCCTGCATAAGGCTCAAACAGCTCGTAAATAAAAACTTGAAGAAAAATTTGTCTGTTGAACAGAAAACTAAAATCTTTCTAACACATTCCAAAGGATACGATGTGGAAGCCTTTCTTTACTGCTTCTCGAGAATAGCTTCAATATTTTCCGCTGGGTAATGCTCCAAGAGGAGCATAAAAATAAAAAACGTATGCTCCCCTGCAATGACAGCATAAAAACGTATGCTCCCCTGCAAGGACATGCAATGTTAAAAAGAATATGGAACTGGTATGGGAACGGGAGAACTACTGTAAGCTCCTTTTGGTGCGCTCAAAGATGGCTCTTGGAGCACTCCATTTTCTGCTGGGGAAACTTCAAACGAGAAAAAGTGCCTATAAAATGAATTGAAATGATCATGATGATATACGCTGAAGCAGAGCTAGAAATCCTTCAAAATCAGGATCGTACCTGGCCAGCGTTTATTGCGTGTACGGCCAAAATAAAAGGCATCTAAATGATCAAAGAAATGGCGACAAACGGCGCCGATGCTTTCCGTGTCAGTGCCTTCCGTGATGAATTTTTCACTGGCATTCTTTTCTGACATTTTAGTTTTAAAATTTGGGCAGTGATCTCATGTGCATCATGGAATTTAGGGAGGAGAGAATGGGTTCATTCTAGATAAACTCTTCGGAAAGAGTCTTACAGAAACAACTTTGAGTGTATTTCTAATAAACTTGACCTAATATTCTGTTGAATTCTTATAAATTTTACAAAATTTAACAAATGGTATTGCTCATAAATGGTATTGATCACATTAAAAACAAAACAAAATTTATTTGTCAAAAGTAATTATTACAAATTTGAAAAGTTAAGGAAGTCATTTTTATATTTGTCAGCAGAACAAATTTGTTTTAATACAGCTGGTGAAGATTTTAAGTAAGAATAAAATTCTTGGAACGTTTTTTTAATATTCACCTTAATTATCAACATTGCCATAAGCACCGGAACCTGTAACCGTTGTGTCAGACGTCCACAATTTATTCATTAAATAAAATACATACATACAAGAAAATACTCTTTCTATTATTGCATTTGTGCCGGGCAGACCGAAAATATAAATTCAAAAGTTTTCATGGTTAAGGTTGTTGGTTTGAAAGGGTTTGAACTCTTCCACCAAACGACTTTCCGTCGAATCCTTTAGATTATTCCATTCGGTTACTTTTTGTAAATTAATATACATAGTTAGACATTAATGAAAATTCATCAAATACTTCTGTATCTTCGTTACAATCAATATATCCCTTTCCAGTCAATAAGTCGAATGATCTTTGAACGTCTTTCCATGCAGGTAATTTTTTTAAATCTGCCCAATAAAATATCTCCAATTCTTTAATAAAAAAAGCCAGTCCCCTGTTCCAAATATTCACAACTTGTTTTATAAAATTCTGTAGCTGTACTTTTCACAAACTCTTCGTTAAAACCAGTACCATTATCGTTCAATTTCACCATAAAACTACAGACTGCATAATTATGTTTCTATTGGTTACTTTCTTTTGCAGTCTGACCTTCAACCTTCGATACAGCTTGAAGAGAACTTGCTGACTGAGCGTGAAAAAAAGAAGCCACAATTCTGATTTACGGTCCTTAAAAAAGTCTTTTAATATTTGGGGCATTTTTCAATGCTCAAAAAGTAGTTCTTTAATGATTGGTACATTTTTTAAGTCCTTTCTATGGCAGGTATAAGCGCAAGCCGCCACCTAGTTTTGCTATAATCCAACATTTTCTGATACGTGGATATGTGATCCGGTATCGAAAAGCTTTTATTTTGTTCATCTCCTGCAATCGCTTTCCAAGCGCGAGCGTAGTTTTACCAAAGCAGTCCCCCAACTCCATTTTAGCCAGTTCCAAAGCTGCTTGTCCTCCGTATTGAACGAGAGCCGGGCTATTGAGTAATGCTAATGTCACATTTTGTGGTCACGAAAATAATTGGCCGTTTTCTTTTTTTCTTTAAAATTTATTAAAACTACAGTAAAGCTCCCTCTAGAGCATATTTAACAGAACTCAAAAAAAAAACCCTGTGCATCGCTCCCAATTTTTTCCACTGGGTGGTTGTAATTTCACTAACACATTATTAATTCCTCCCATAGGTGCGCCCCCTTGACATTGACATTGTTCTCACAAAATGCCACGACTTTTGTAGTCAAACTATTCTCTGTCAACACTTGGACTAAATAATTAACAATGATATCAGAAGTTTCACCAGGTTGGTCTTGAAGGTGTAAAATTATTACTAGCACACCTTCGTAGGATTGACAAAAGCGCATCAAAACGGGATATATTGTTCCGTGGTTTGATGCGCCGGCGCCGGTTGAAACTGTAATACATCGTGACTTACCAAATTTCTCTCATACATTTTCTTGGAGGTGCAGGAGGAAGGGCATTTGTGTTCGAAATGCAAAGTATGCCATTTTGCCGAAAAAACTAAAAGGTCATCTGTTTCGAGTTTTCCATTGAATATTTCTATTAAAAACTCGTAACAACTTAGTTGAAACGACTTCTGTGCTGCGAACTCACTGGGTACTTTTTTAAACTCACTTTAATTTTTCATCTTTTTTGATAAAACCATAAAGAACTTCTTTAGCTTACGCTTTTTGCTTAATCGGCCGTCCTCACAACACAAGCATATTTGCGCAAGCATTTTGATTTTTATGGCTTTCTAATTAAAAATACCTTTTTTTCTTTATATGATATTACCTTAGAGGCGGCGATATGCACTGGCACGCAGGCGGCCAAATACTCAAGCACGTCCCTGTTCATACGAGCCAACTAATTAATTTAATAATAACGACAATTGGAGTATATAAAGGTTGCTTTCTTTCACCATTACTTTTCATTAATTAATTGACAAAATAGTGAAGAAAGCCAGAAGAGAGGCAAGAGGATTCTAAAAGATGGAGAATGGTAGATTGCGAACACGTAGATGACATCGGACTTGTAGCTAATTCAAAAGCAGACATGCAAGGGAAAATTATTGACAGTTTAAAAATATGTGTATTTGAAGCAGGCCCAAGAAAGTGGACAAAAAACAAAGCCAATGAGAATTGTTAACACTGCAAACACTAATCCATTAATGATAAAAGGTAGAAAGTGAACTTTTCATCACTCTGGTGGAAGAAGGTTACTTCCCTGAAAGTGGTCCAGGGTCAAATGAATGAAAATATTCTCCACTTGGTCATGGGTAAGTAAATTAGTCAGTCTGCAGGGAAGGATTACCTATCAATTCTCCCATATCACACTGACTCTCAAGGATCCTCTCAAGAAGACAAGCAGACCTCAGGGTCTGAAATTGCATCTCCCAATGCTTCCCCGAATACGAGCCCTGCAGCAATGCCAAAGACAGTTCGACCAAGGGGCCATTGGCCAACGCAGCTGCACTCGCACCAAGTCCTAGGGCAAAAAGGTGTTCCCCAAAACCAAAGATATAGGATAAACGTCATAGAAAATCCAAGAAGACCGGGCTTGTTAACGGCATCTTTGTAAAAAATGAGCGCCATAAGGGCACTCCAAGTGAAGTTGCACCAAGCCAAAGAACCTTCCTCCTCTAGTCTAGAAAACCGGTTTGAGTAGGTGGGTAATATACGAAATGATGGATAGTGTAGCTTGCTTCAAAAGCCTTAAACTCGATCGTTTTAAATGGTGGTACAAAAGCGCAACTAGGTCGCAGTGATTGAAAAAGAAGCTTCGGAAAGGTTTTTTGTAAAATACTACATAGTCCTAGATCAGTTGTAATGGCGAACCTCTTATTATAATGACAAGATCATTGGTGAGTCTCTACACATAGAAGCCAGGGGATGACAGGCTCGCAAATATCTAGTGAAAAACATGCCTGTTGCGGCGCCAAAGCAAATCTCCAGCATACATTGCGCCCTGATGAATGCATGACACTTTTCCAAAACAGTATTAAGTGTTAATGTTGAAACAAAATGTTTTTCGACTGCAGTGACGTAATGTTATTTAACTTTAACAGCCTTACTGAAAATTCACATCCTTATCGTGAATATTATAACATAATTTTGCAGATTATCTGCATTTCCGCAGTCTGATGATTTTGTGTCACCAAATTAAGAGGAGCGAATCTGCAATTAATTCGTCGGTAAGTGCGTCCATTGAGTAAGTTTGAAAACAGGTTCCTTATATATTTTAAATGAAAGCATTTCATATAATAAAAATGTTCACAGCATTCGCATAAATATTCTGATAATTTCCTTACAAAAAGAACTCTCGAAGATGCGCTTTTATTCGGCCCATGCCACTCTAAGCTTGCCAAATCCCACGCAGACATTTCACCGGTGATAATATCAAAGTTTCTTAACCCAAATTTAATCAGAATGAGAATTCCGGATTACGGGCCCAAACAAATGATAGTCGATAAATTCTCCGCGTTCTTTTTGAGGAGAGCACTCAGAATGTGGGTGTGAAACAGTTTATTAACCGAAATAAAAATCGATTCCTTTTCGTATAGCCTACCCAGCTAATTTGTCATTGGATAGGGGCTTTGAAGAGGGTTTCCATAGCAGTCCAAATAAAAATTAGATAAGCGAAGATGGTATGAAAAACGATTTCAGTAAAATCAATTCGAAAAGGGGAGAAGACGATCGACCATTGCGGATGAAAGTGTAGACGACCTGGGATACACCAGAAGAGCCTCTTTCACGTACGTACGTGTATGCACCACTCTCGCAGCGCCAGTGCTGATGTCATACAGAGGTGATAGCATGCGGTAGTGACAAATTGATCCTAATTGAAAGATTGGCCCGTCTTCTGGAACCATTTCTTCATATCGTACAGACCCCATGATTGGTACTGTCTGCTCCGGTACGCGCCACCATTGAAGCTGTGGAGGGCGTTTAATAAATTATCGTGGCACATAAGAAAACGTGTTCACTTCCAGCAACGGACCGCGTTTCTTAATATCGTCTTTCTTGGTCATTGATTAATCCCGATCCACGTTAAATTGATATGTGTGTGTGCTACAGTTGATAGTTTGTGATTAATAAATGTCAAGTCAACGAGGTGTAAACTCACCTTGTATGAACATTCTTATAAAGGTGAGCAAGATGCGAATAAAAAAGGGGCGAGGTTCTCCTTGGTCGATGGGACTCCGCATCGCACGCTTCGTGGGACAATATATTCGAGACTCTCAGCAGAGACTAGACGGACTATTCAGCGATAAGGTGGATGATTTCCTGAGTGTTACACTTAAAAGGGTCATTTGTCCTCGTTACTTGGGTGTGAATAAAATCCAATTTTAAGTTATCATTCGGAATGATACGATATCAGTAAATGACATGTTTCCATGATCTGAACGTTTATGCTAAGTGGTGAGTGTCTTGTAGGTTAATGATTTATGAAGTAGAAAGAGTTCTTTCCTTTTTCGTTTGGTGATGGAGATTTTTTTTTGGAGAATTATGGTAATAATTTTAGAATATTTTTGAAGTTATAGATAATTAATGTAATTTTATTAATATTGTAAAGAGGGTATTGACTTATGATTGCCAATCATGCAGGGCATGAAAAACCATAATACGTCAATTGAATCAATTGAAGAGTTCTATCCAAGGTATATGCTTTGTAGTAAATGCACCCCTAACAAAGTATCGTCATATTTCTTTCTTATTTTTCTTAATTGCGGTATCAGGCCCAAATGTACTAAAAGCCGTCCCTTAGACATTGTGTTTTACTAAACCACCAATGCCTCGTTTAGTTTCATATTCCAGCTAGAATGCTTAGACTTGTCTGTTCAAAGAGGGTCGCGTAAAACGATGAGATTAGTTTGCCCCTTGGCAAATCGGATCACAAACTAGTCAGCTCTAATTTCCCATATCCATCTTCGACCACAACCACCACAGCTCCTTAAAGAGCTTTCTCGTAATATGGGAAAGCCAACTGGTTGGTTGTTATTCGCTTTTTCCAATCCACGGACTGGATACTACTATGTACATGCTTACTACTATACATTGCACCATGACTTGAACGACATGACGGACTAGTAGTACAAAGGGTGACTCCTAAGCTTCATCTTATCACACAAAAAAACAAGCGAGTATGCGTTTGTTCATTCCTCACTCTACCAAATCAATGAAGCCTACGCCGAACAGATGGTTCAACGGGAATGTATGAACGCAATAAAAGCTAAAGAAGCCGCTTATAGAGTATACAAGCGTTCGCTTAATGAATTACTTGGCCGGGAGGGTATCAAATTGAGAAACTCCTGTAATTCCACCATCGTTAAAATCATGGCATCATTCGGTGATAGATTGAGAAGTAAGATTCTCAATACCGGTACAGGCAGTAAACACTTCTGGCCAGTAACTTCCAATAAGAAGAATTGTATTTCCTCCTCAGCACCCTTCATTCACAACAAGGAAGTGATAATAGAAAGCAAACCCAAGGCCGACTTATTTGCATCTTTGTTCGCGTCAAATTCTTTCTTACCTGATGTTACATGGATACCCCCACCTTCGAGAATACAACCCACTCAATGGGCGGGGTTCACTTCAGGAGCCGCGAGGTATTAAGGTGCCTCAAAGAGCTTGACTCCACTGGTCCCGGCAAAATTCCTCCTTGTTACCTTGTTACTTAAGAAATGTGCCTCACCTTTGGCTAATCCCCTGCGCAAACTTTTTGCCTTATCTTACTTCTCCGGAGTGCCTCCTACTCTTGCAAACTACCTCATGTTCAGCCCATCCCAAAAAAGGTGAAGCAAACGACCTGTTAAACTACCCCTCAATAGCAATTACTTCTGTTCTCTCCAAAATCATGAAGACAAAAATTAATGGAAGGCTTTGGCGAGTCCGGTCAGGTTGCACTAAATATTTCAAAGGCTTTTGACAGAGAATGGTGCAATGCTTTGTTGACCAAACTCTATTGGTATAAATTTAGTTCTAAAGAACTGGATTAATTCTGCCGGTTCAATCTAGATAGTATTGGATGGTGTCGAATCCAAAGCCCACTCTATTTCGGCCGGGGTTCCCCCATGGGGGTCAATCTTATTACCCACGCTTTTCCTAATCTTCCTTAATGATCTGCTCTCAATCCTCTCAAACCTACTTCAGAGCTTCGTTAACGAATTCGTAACTCTTATTCCATCGACAATAAGCAAGCACGTGCCAGACCTTGTCTTCACCACCGTGAACTGGTGTCCACTTCGATCAACCAGGATATCAAATCGATTCTTGATTGGAGTCGCATGAATCGTGTTGAATTTATCGCCACCAATATGAAGTACTGCCTGGTCTCTTCTCCAAAGCCAACTCTGATATTCCTCTTATCTCGGTGGGAGAAGAAAATGTAATGGCTGACTCAAATCTTAACATCTTGGGTATAACTTTAACGGAGGATCTGCGATTCCAAATCGCCAAACAAGCCTCCCAGCGCCTTGGTTTTCTCAAGAGTTACAAGTGCCTCCTGCGGCCAGCCGTCCTAGATACAACCTACAAATCCTACATTCGGATGAATACAACTCGTATATTTGCGCAGGCGCCTCAAAAACCACTTTGGCTTGCCTTGACAAGGTGCAAAATCGTGCGCTCAAACTCGTTGGTGGTGGCTTCTTTCGCGCCACCATAGACACCTTATGCTGTAAACATGCTAAGGGCGAAAATAGTTTCCACAGCGACTGGCAAAAACGAATAGAACACACAGATTTTCTATGAGTATGAAGGGTGCAGCACAATGTGCAGACCAATCGACGACGAGGTCGCCGAGAGTGGCGACTCAATCAATCCAAGTTCTATTTCGTAGCCGTCGCCCCTCAAAGTTGCCTGGGCGGTGTGACATGGGATAATTTGTGTGCACCGTCGCCGTCGCCCTTAGCATGTTTACAGCATTAAGCCGCCGTAGGAGCTATTAGCAGCTATTACCACAGTGACTGTTATTTTCTAAGACAGTCTTTAGGGCGCTTTATTGGGCATTAAATTGACCAAGACGCCATCACAGACTACCACATTGTCCCTTGCAACTTTGATAATGGAATTGTCAATGATATCCTGGCTACGGTAGCAGCAAATTCATCACTTGTTAGTCCGGAATCCTTGCGCAGAATAGTCAGTTATTAGGTAATATTGGCCATCAGAAACTGGGCTCATCAGCTATATATAATTATAGCTGGACAAGGGCGTCAAAATAAAAGATTTATTCAAATCGACACAGCTAAAGGGGACAAATTTTTAAATATCAAAGAGGAGGGAGTTAAAAAGAATAACAGAGAACCTGATGAGGAACTGTTTGCTCAGAAAAACATATAAACAGGATATGGCTGGAGGTTTATTTTAGCTTTCGGTTCTGCGGGGCAGCTCCCGATTTGAGATATGATTCCAAGGACAATTTTAGGTTATATCAAAAGCCTAAACCCGGAAAGTTATTAACGATGGGATTGGCACAATAAACCAAATAAATTAGGTCGCAATACCGACTAAGACGCGCCCTGAAATCATAAAACCAGGGGCGGCGTTTTCTAGGGTGCGAATGGTGCACTTGTACCGGGCGCAATTTGTCGGGGGCGCAGAGCAAAATCTCACCAAATCTCACGTGGGGACAGGGAGGGTCTCGACAAATATCACGTAATTTTTTTTTAAACAAACAGTGTAAAATTTCGAGAAAATTGGATTAAATTAAGTAAAACATGTTTCTCCACTAAAGACCCCCATTCACTTACAGGCCGGCCGGCATGACTAAGCTTGACTCAGTCTAACTGATGATTTTTTAAGTATCCGCCTGACAAGTGAAGTCAGGTGAAGTCATGATTCCCTACAGACACGTGATTCCCTACATCAAGTGCAAAAACTCAACTCGCAAATGCAACATGATGCTATAACCCGTAGACGGTTTAACGTAGATCTTCTGCGGGAGAGCGTTAAAAAGCGGGAATTTGCTGGAAACCTACAAGAATTATTAAACCAGCAAACCGTTTCTGACAACACAAATATTGAGGAATTGTGGAGTACGACAAAGGGCGCGATATTGACGGCTGCGGAAACAAGCATCGGTTATGTCCAAAGAAACCAGCAACACTGGATCTCGGACACAACCTGGCAAAAAATAGAACGCAGAAGGGCCCTCAAAAATAGCGTAAACTCCACAAACTACCCGGAAAGACGTCACCAATTAGAACGGGAATACTCCCAATTACACCGGGAGGTTAAGAGAAGTGTCCGGCGTGATAAAAGGCAGCAGATAAACGAGCTCGCAGAAAAAGCGGAAAACGCGGCAAACACAGGCAACAGTAAGGTGCTGTACCAAATCACTAAACAACTCTCGGGAAAGCACTCTACTAAAAAGCATGCCGTTAAGAGTGCGGATGGAAGGCTGCTGTGCAGCGACGACGAGCAACTCCAAAGATGGAGAGATTACTTCTTCGCCGCCCTGAATGGTACACTTACACAGGAACCTCAGGAAAACAGCAACAATGCACAGCCAATAAGAATCACCACCCGGGCCCCATCCAAGACGGAAATAGTAACCGCAATTCATGCGATGGCCAATGGTAAAGCAGCTGGGAAAGATGGCATTCCGCCAGAATTGTAGAAAGCCGACTCAAGCCTCATAGCAGATGCGCTTCAGCCAATCCTAGAAATAGCATGGAACACCTGTACCTTTCCGGAGGATTGGACGGAAGGTATCATAGTCAAAATACCAAAAAAGGGGGACCTAGCAATATGCGACAACTGGAGAGGCATCTGTTTACTATCTACAGTGGGCAAAATTTTGTCCCATATATCACTATCTAGGATAAGTGAGGCAGTTGACCGAACGCTTAGGAGGCAGCAGGCCGGATTCAGGAAGGGCCGCTCCTGTATTGATCATATTAACACCTTGAGAATCATAGTGGAGCAGTCTACTGAATTCCGACCCCCCCTTTACCTTGCTTTCGTAGATTATGAGAAAGCGTTCGACTCGGTCAATAGGAGCTTTATATGGCAGGCACTACGGCGGCGTGGATTGCCTGATAAAATAATAGAATTGATAAAAGCCCTATATAACAATTCCAAATGCAGAGTTCTTCATAATGGAAAATTATCCGACAGCTTTGAGGTGAGCTCAGGAGTACGACAAGGATGCCTACTTTCGCCTTTACTATTTCTTATAGTAATAAATGACATCCTTGTCGGCGCTCTAGATAATCGAACAGGCGGCATACAATGGGGTTTGGTAGACCGCCTTAAGGACCTCGACTACGCCGATGATATCTGTTTGCTGGCCCACAGACACCAGGACCTCAAAACCATGTTGAACAATTTGGCAACAGAAAGTAGTCCAGCAGGCTTAAGGCTAAATCCGACTAAAACTAAAGAAATGCGGATAAATGCGAACACCATTGAACGGACAGTGCTGAATAACCGTGACGTGGAACTGGTAAATAAATTCTGCTACCTCGGTAGTGTTATTACCGAAAATGGTGGGGCAGAAGAAGACGTAAGTTCCAGAATAAACAAAGCACGAGGCGCATATGCATGCCTGTCCCGCATATGGAGATCAACGGAGATCTCAACTAACACCAAATTGCGGCTGTTCAACTCCAACGTTAAGGCAGTTGTTTTGTACGGTTGCGAAACATGGAAAGTCACCCAATTCATCACAGGGCGCCTACAAGTCTTCATCAACAGATGCCTTCGTCGTATCCTAAAAATCCGCTGGCAAGATAGAATTTCAAACGAAGAACTTTGGCGCCGTGCCGGCCAAGAAAGGATAGACGACCAAATCAGGCGAAGGAAATGGAATTGGGTTGGCCACACCTTGCGACGCGAAAACGAAAACCTAGCCAAACAGGCCCTTGACTGGAATCCGCAAGGTTCCCGTCGAGTAGGAAGACCTAGAACAACGTGGAGGAGAACCCTACTAGAAGAAGCCGCAACAACTGGGAGATCCTGGTCGGAGCTGAGAGCTGTCGCGCAAAACAGAGTCCGCTGGAGGGCAACTGTTTCCGCCCTATGTCACATGAGGGATTAAAGGAGTTTAAAGAAGAAGAAGAAGAAATGCGAGTGGGGATGGTTGGCCTTTCTTTCCGTTCCGAGTGGATACGGTGTGAATTCTTGCCGTCAATTCACGGCTGGTGAGTGAATTGAAGTTCAGATCTTCAGGCCCGAACAGCGAAAACTTTCAGGCCACGGGCTGCTGGCGACCTGTGTGTGGGCCATTTGTTGGCGATTGTTTAACCTCCACCGGTTAGCTAAACGCTCGAAAAGGCCCTTAGAATTTAGAACTATAAGCAAAGCAAAGCAACAAAACAGATATAATTTGACACTCAACTGACCCAGAGTTCACTACGGTTTCAAACAAGGATTTCAAAAGCGAGGGCCTTTCGTGCAGTTCTATATTCTAAGGAAATGCTCGCTTTCCTTTGGTTACGACTGTAAATATGTAGTAAATACTAGATTTTTTAAAATTTGAAAAATCTCAATTGAGATCAGGGGGGAGGAAGGACGTCGAGCCAAATCTCACGAAATCTCACCAAGGGAGGAGAGGTCGAAAAATTTCAAAAATTACCTCACGTAATTTATGGACGACCCCTTAGAATGCTTTAGCTTGTTGTTGCTTTTAATATTAATTCTCCCTGCTGCCATTCCGTTTTCTTTTATTTTCCTAACAAAAGGGAGACCAAACTAGTTGGGATGTGGGTTCGACCTCTTCGGTCCACACGATCAACTTCCCAGTATGATGGATGTTGAATATTATGATTGGATATTTTAATAATAAATGAACAATAGGCAATTGTAGAATATATGTATAATACCGAGAATTTGTCACAATTGTTTATCAATATTTTCGCTAAAATGTCAAACTAAATGTGCGCACTTACAAGATTAGGATGACGAAAATGTATATAAAATTGATGTATTAATGTTTTTCGGAACCTCAATGAAGTCGATATAGTTTTTAGTTTGCGCGGTATAAAAATCACTTAAGTCATTTACACCAAAAAACCGCTGGACCGAATATTATAAAAATCTTTTCAGATTATATTGTCGCTAATACGCTTCGAACGGCACCTCAAGTAAGTCTATATCTTTCGTGGTTCGGGCGAAATAGTGCAGGTACAAAAATCACTTACGTCGCTTAAACAAAAAAATGGCTCGATCGAATTTTATCAAAATCTTTTCAGATCATATTTTGGTTAATACTCTTCGAACGGCACGTCAACTAAGTCGATATCCTTTATAGTTCGCGCGATATCGTGCAGGTGCAAAAATCACTTAAGTCATTTAAACCAAAAAACCGCTGGACCGAATATTATAAAAATCTTTTCAGATTATATTGTCGCTAATACGCTTCGAACGGCACCTCAAGTAAATCAATATCTTTCGTGGTTCGGGCGATATAGTGCAGGTATAAAAATCACTTACGTCGCTCAAACAAAAAAACGGCTCGACCGAATTTCATGAAAATCTTTTCAGATCATATTTCGGTTAATACGCTTCGAACGACACCTCAACGATGTCGATATCAGTTTTGGTTCGCGCGATATCGTGCAGGAAAAAATGACCACATCCGTACGCACATACACACATACACACACACACACACACATACTTCCTCCCAATTTTTTGCTTAAAATGCTCCTGGGACCTTGAAAGATGAAAATACGTTGAAATTTTCGATTTCCATTTTCAGACTGATTACAACAATAACTTCCTATACTGGGAAGTTAAAAACAACGACTACAGGTGATTCAAAACTTCCGTCAAAGAATTCAGAGGTTCAAAAAATTTGTTCGCTCCACCGTTCTCGGTTATTCTCTTCTCCGCAAACGATATTTTCAGCAGCTTTTTATTGGTTGGACATGGTACCCATGTGAAACTTTCTATCTATGTAATCTTTTTTTATGTTATACGCATTTTTATGGTGCAATCTTAAATTTTGCGCTAACTATGAAAATTATTTCTCCCATTCAGCGAATGTTTGTGTCTTTTCCATTGTCGTTCACTGGGTTCAAAAATGAACAGCTTGTGGGGCGCAATATGGCATAGTGCACCGGGCGCCAAAAAACCCAAGTGCTGGCCCTGGATAAAACGAATCATTATTGATCCCACGGTTAGGAGCTGTAGACCCGATTCAAATTGACACGAACTACTCGCCACTCGAAATAGATGAAATGGGTCCAGAAACAGTGAACTATGATGAATGGAATCTGTGCAATCGAAAACATTTTTAAAGAGAAGTGAGATATCAAATATCATAGAAAGAATTACTTAAGTCTGCTTTAGAGTTTTGTATCATCTTTTTTCTTGTTTACCAACATTTTATTTTCGTAGTCAATCTGTTTAAAAGTTTATGTGTATTATTAAAAATTTGGACAGTAATTCTTAAAGCACATTCCAAATTTTATATTAAAGGAATTTCCGAAATGTGATATTTTTTTCTGAAAACAAAGGTTGCAGAAAAATGTCAAGCGTTTTAAGCTCCTTAAACAATTCCTTTAGAGAATTTGTTGTTATTCAATATGTTAACAGTTTTTAAAATAAAAGAAGCTCTTTCTCCATCCTAGAAGAAAGAAACTAATTTGAATAGTGCACAAAAGGGAAATATGAAATTCGATCTGTTTACCCCAAAACTACAAGAAAAAATAATTCCCTTATCATCAGTAGCCGATCCCCCGTTCGTGAAGGAATTTCCTCCGTAGGAAGATCGGACACCTTTGAAAAGAAGAAGAAAATTCCAAAAATTTTCGTATCAGTTCGGAAAAATTAAATAAACATAGAATCGCCATTATTGTGTAAGTCCGAACATTCGGTTAATGGCGCTACAAGGCTGATCCTCCGTTTTCATTAAAAGAGAGATGGAAACAATGGATCCGTTGTTATTACCGTATTCTAATTAGGTCGTAAAGAAATGCCTGTTCTTTAAGATAACATGCCATCACTGCTGTGTGTGTGTTTTCTACTATAATCCAAACGACACATTTATTATTAAAACCATAAACTGCCTTTCTTTTGTGTCAGAAAACATCGCCACCGACCATACATCACAAGATTAAAAGATCAACGAAAGCCCCATGTGTCGACGACTGCTCTCGACCCACGAAATACAAAACCCTATACAAGATCGGAGCGCTTTAGTCGCGGCTGCGCAGTCGCAGTCATCGTCGTCGTCGTATATTGTTTATCCTAAATTGCTCTACACTCTATAGCGTTAATCAATTCGGCCTTTTCTTATATACACTTTCGTATTTAACATTACAAAAGGATTTTCCATTAAAAACCAGGCAAAGATCGTTATGGGCCGATCGTTTTCGATCCGGCCGGAATGTTTGAAATTTGACGACCATTATTTGTCGGTGTTGTCGTTAGCGCGTTGTCCCCGTCAGCAGCAGCAGCAGCACCGACAAAAATCGGGGCCCTCTCTCTGTGGCGCGATTATAAATGATAACAAGCGCGCAACACACAAGTGCCGGGGCGCTCATCACCGTTACATAAAATATACACCTTGATGCATTTGAATTGTTTTAATTAACATATAAATATTGAAAATAGAAATAGATAAATAATGGGCGGTTTTTGTCGGTGTAAAACTAATGTGACTTCGGGAAATTTTCGTTTGCTCTCTGAGTGCTATAAAATTCTATTTTATTGCTTTGCCCTCAATCGATAAAAATACAGTAAATTAAAATAAACGTATTAAATTAATAATTCAAAAATGTCGAATCGATCCCGACCACTAGAGAGAGACTCTATATCTAGAGGCATTCCGTGCTGCCTTTGTGACTAATAAGTTTGTCACAATAGGTTGATATTGATTAGGATGGACGTGGACGATGGACGGTGGGTCGGGATAGATGTTAAGATGTGTGAATTTAGTATGCGGCAGGTTTTTTGGTCATGTATGTGCATATTTTGGCCATAATTTTGTCGTTAATTGACTAAGATTTTGTGAAGATTTAATGGCCGAAAGAATACAACGCTTAATTGGATCGAATTCCTATGGAATTTCTGGTAACAATACTTTTGACAGGTCGGTATTTATGGGAAATAAAATATAATTAATTCTTCTCTTTTTTTCGGTATTTGTATTTTTTTTTTTAAGTTTGTTTTCTTGTAGATTTTATTTCGAGTGTAGTGTAGATGTAAATATTGAGTTACAACGTGATTTTTTGTGTTATTGCTTTTCAAATTTCTAGGAGTTGATTTTTTCATTTATATAGAGGACAATTGTTATTGTGATCAGAGGACTAGCTGACATTTCCAGCTGACAATTTTTAATAAATTTGTTTTTGAACATTTTGGGTGTTGTGCATTGATAGCATTAGGATACGTTCAGACGACAAATATTCGATTCGAGTTTTTGACGTATACAGTTTTACCGAATACGAGGCGGTTTTTCACATGGGGCTATTCGATGCGATTTTTTCACGTAAATGTGTTTTTACCCACGGTAGACCAGTCACCATTATCACACAAATCAGGCTTTTCTTTAATTAACGAAATAAATAATTTGATTGATATCGGGAAATGGTCTTCCATCCCGTATTACCGTATATGGGAAAATATCACTGTCTGAACGTAGCCTTACTTTAATTTTAGACTATAGAACATTTATATTAGACATTACTAATGTTATATAGGAGTGTTGTTCGCCAGAGAGCTCTGAGATTCGTATGGTCTGCCTCAGATATATTTCAACTAGCTGGAATCCGGTGCGCATCACTGCACCCATAAGTCAATAGTATGACGTGCGCCAAACCAATTGGGAATCTCAAAATTGCTTTTTCCATGAGCAGTAAGACTCTTAAATCCCACCACGAAAGTACATTCAAAAAGAGAAGTGTCACCCCAAAACCCAAAACGCCCTATATTTCCAAAACGGCCTCGTTGCCATTCTTGTTGTCGTCAGATGCTATAGGGGAGTGTAGTTAAAGGGATTTCGAAGGGAAAATCACAATAAAAGTGCGCTTGTATTTTATCCATGCACGAAATGTTAAGGACTGTGTAATTGTCATCCCCCCCCCCCTGTGTTCAATTGCCTACAGGACTGTGGCAATACGGGAGTTTTTGCTTATGTTACATGTAGCTGTTTCTATCTGGTTCCAATTCAATAGGAGCTTGGGTGCGGAATTGCCCTGGTTTTGTTAAGTTGTTATTGTTGCAGATACTTACTTAAATGTAAAAAACGGTGTACCGCTCTTTACCTATATTCTTATTTTATTAATACTGGAACTTTCCGTTTTTTACATTTAAGTCAGTGGCGCTGCAGCAATAAAAACTTTACATTCAAAATTATTTTTTACTTTTTGGTTCATTTTAAAATAAAAACGTATCTTTTAGTTGTTTAAACTATTTATTTTTATTTTATACTTTTCAGTCTATTATATTTTTTCTTCCATTTTGTGGTGGCAGCCATCTTAGAATTGTATTGACGTACTCTTTCATTTAATCCCCATATCGTGGGATAGGTGGAATACTATTGCAAAAACGGCCGCCATCTTGGAACCGACGTCTTGATTTTTTTACAAAATTGTCGGATTGAATTTAGTTTTTATTTTCAACTCAACCTTACTATTCAACTCATCTTGTATACTTATTTTTATTTGTTTATTTATTGCCAAGGAAGGCAGTTGAAAAATGGATTAGAAATTAGACACAAAATACATAATAACATTAACGTAAAAGGAACATTGTGAGTATTTAAGTATTAAACTAAGATTTGGGTCTATAGGGTGAGTAAGAAATAGAAAGAAAGCAAGAAAGCTAATTTTCTCTTATAAGACAGTTTGTACTCTTTAGGTAGTTTGGATATCTTGTTTGTCGAGTATTTTTAAATTTTATGGTGCCCGACAGGAACTCCAAAGTTAAACAAGATATGAACAACTTCCGCCCAAGGAATAAAGGAACGAGTTCAAGCAATTTGAAATATCGGATCCCAGATCTGGCACGCATATTCAATAATAGGAGGGACTAATTAGCAAAACAAGGCTTTAGTAACCCATACTTTGTCGAATTCTTAACTTCTTCTCTTAATAAAGAGTAAAATGATCAGATTGCGTTGTCATCCAAACTAAATGTGTATGCAAAATTTCAGCTCAATCAATCATTAAAATGTTTACTATCGCCCCGAAAATCACACATATAATTGGCGTTCAGATAATCGTGGTTTTACAGTGTATTTTGAAATCACATACCGAAACATCAATTATAATTATTGTATATAAAAGATGACAATGAAACCACAATGTGTACAATACAAAGTCCTTCCCAGACAAGCAAGACTTAAAGGACGATGGATTGGATGGATTTAATCTTTACCTAAACATTGATACGAACTGCTCAACAACTCAAAACAGTTGGCAGGATATGCCGACGACATAAACTGTCATACCTTAGAGAATTTTGCGGGATTAGAAGATGAAGCTAAATATATATGACTGGAAATAAATGGAGACAAGAGCAAAATTCTAATTCCGTCGAGGGTGTAAAAAAGAAGAAGAAAAAACCGAACACCACCTGAGGAAAATATAACATCAAACGAGTAAACCCATCAAACGAGTAAATTACCAGGGGTGCACAGTTAGCGAAGACAACAACGAAACGATAGACGTGCAAAGAAGAATAAATGTCGCGAACAAAACATACTTTTCATTACTGGCAGAGTAATGAAAACCAGAGACATCCACAGAAAACCCAAAATAATAATTTACAAAACGATCATACGTGCAGTATCTCTCGAAAATCCGCAGATGGGGATATTCGCACCAATCAATGAAGACAATGCGTGTAGAACACTGCACTCACGAATTGTGCAAAACTACTGCGTTTGCATTGGACCAGCCATGTCCAAAGAATGGATGACTCAAGGACACCAAAAAAGGCTGTATTTATAGCAAAAGAGCAGTTCGTAAACCTCGTTGAAGATGGGACGAAAGTGTTGAGGCTGATGCAGCAAACATGTAGGAAGAAGCTGATGGAGGCCAAAACTCAATCCAGGATTAAGAGCCATCGAATAAGAAGAAGAACAAGGAAATGTCTAAACGTATTTCAGTGCCTGGATTGGTTATTATAACAATCGAAATCTACATAAAAAATTTCGTAAGTTGTGCAATACCAGCTCACTAAACAAAAATAAATCAGAATAAAGGTAAATAGTAAAATAGAGCAAAAATTTGTCCAAAACCCAAGAAGTGAGGAGATCTAAATTTATCCCGAAGAAATTTCGTAAACTTTACCAACCCTGCTTGATATTAAGATGGCAAAAAACAAATCGGGCAAAGGCAACCCGTAACCAAAGTTTCCCCAATCAAAATTCCCCTACAAAAAAGCTTTCATCCTACCGAAGACACGAACCTTATTCTAAAAATCTGATACAAGAAATTTCTCTTATCCTATACATATCCACGCATTCATAGAAAGTGGTTCAGCACTCCTCTTGCTATACTACTCACGAATATTGAAAAAAACAAACAAGAAAGCAATTTCTATATCGGGTCTTTGCTGTTGACTTATTACTGTTTCAAGAGAGTTATTATTGCCAGAGAAAATAACGACATTAATGTGACAACTCAATAGCTATAAATTAATATTAAGTTTTTTCCTTATTTGAAGCCATTTCGGAGTGAGTAAAATTTAAATATAATCTGCTTTAGATATTTCTTTTCCAGCTTCCTCTTTCTCTTTATGATTAAAATATCTTTTTAAATCTATGTCTTAATTTTTAAAAAATATTTTCAATAAACGCTATGCCCCAGATAGTCACTGATAAAAAATTGCACTCATTTTAATATTCCAAATGATCTCGCCATAGGTTATGTCGATCGACAGCATCATCGTCGTATATATTTAAAGGGTGCCAGATAAACAAGACTAATCAACTGACAAATGTTGACTGTCAAAATGGTTGTATATCAACCCGCCATTAATTAAAATAATTAAAAATTCGGATGGGATGTCTTGATTCGATTATACAAAGTAGAGACATGGGCTTGATCTCAGAGGAAATGTCGTCGTCTCTCCAACGTCCAACCGTCATCAATAAAGCACCTTTTGTAAATTCACCTGAACGCCTTAGTATCAAACATTTTTGTGATGTTTCTTTCTTTTCTCCAATCTTATTTTTCCGCTCAAATCAGATTTCGTGACCCATAGAAATATTTATGATATAAATTCAATTTAATGGCATTGCCTAGATCCATAGCTCTCTAGTATACATCTCGTTCCTATGGTATGGACACACGAGCAACAAATTAAAGTCTTGGTAAAGACTAGATTAATTTTTTTCTACCTGTAGACGAACAGTTGTAAATACCTGTCACCAGACACTGCTAATTAAGATTATTTCGTTCGTTTTCATAGAAGCTGACGGGAGTTTCTTCTAGTGGTCGAGCAGATAAAATCTCTCCGGGCGCTTGGGAGAGTCTTTCGATATTCTGATGAATATCTTACGCATCAGGATTACGCTGGCATATATGTATATACATATATCCAAGAAAACAGGTTCACTTTGATGTAGAAGAATTTATTGTATTTTTGCACGGATTTTGTCATTTTGATGGCTGGCTGTTACGGGATTGATTTACGTGTTAATAAAATCGTTTTAAAATTCCTCGATTTATGATAGTTTGTTACAAAATTACTAATCAATGTTCTGTTTCAAATTGGTGAACCGCCGTCTTCTTCGGAATAGCGTTTAATTTTATGATCATCTTTAACTGTAACAAATTTTCTTTGGGTATTTTCAATTTCAAGAAATGCAAAAGGAAATCAACAAACTTAACTCTCCTGCGCCTGCGCTGAGAGGAAAAATAACACAGCACTTAAGTGCTGAGGTCATATTAAGAAGAATAACTATAAAATCCAACGAAGATCTCTGATTTCGCACGTCCAACTTGAAAACTGCAACCAAAAAAACAGGTAAAAACAAACTGCAGAGTTAAACGGCGCTTAAATCCAGAAGCCGGATGCCCCAAGTCTTGCACACTGTAAGTGTTCTGATGTTTGTATTTTTTTTTATTTCTTACTGATTCCTAATAAACCACGATTTCACACACTTCGGTCAATAGATCTATGAAAAAGATATACATCAGCCGGTGTGTATAGTCGTTATTAAGAAACTTCCGCCAGTAAGCGTAGGTGTATGCGAATGAATTGAAATTTTAATTGAATTCGCGTAGGTGGTACTTTACACACATTTTACCTGGCGAGATGCTTGAAGACCACGACGGAACAAGCTCTATAAGCGAAAAGAAGTTAGAAGGAGCAAAAGACAACAAGGCGCGCAAAACGTAGAAGAAGAAGAAAACGCAGTGATCTTGACATGTTACTTGAATGCTATGTCAGTTGCATTGCCTTATTTTAGACATGCTCGCACGTCAGAAGGACAGGTAGGTAACGTCAGATACGGTAAAATGCATTAGTGCATCATTGAGGAATCGGGTAAAAGGGCAGCAGAATAATAAAAACAAAAAATAAATAAAGAACCCCGAACGCTTCGAGTAACGATAGCAAAATTGCTATAAATGACACGATCTTCAGGTTGCGTGAACTCAGAACAACGGTTTTATTGATATCTTGTACCTTCTGACACCTTCGGGTAGTTGTATGGGCGAGAGGACGTGTGAACCAGCCCACAATTTTCTGGAATTCTAGGATGATCTCTTATTTCTCTATCACAATTCATATTCTTGTGATTATGATAGCCAAGATCAGTTGTTCATGTTATTATACTGAGGCTTTTCGTATTATTTTTGTTGACAAGATTTTTATTCAGAATTGGTCCTTTGGTTGCGACCATATATGAATCTTCTTTAAATATTTCACAATTTTTATTAACGATATTATCAGTGGATAGTACAACCGATGTTTTGGCTCTAATTTTTCCTTAGCTGGTCTACATTATGACCAGATATTAAGTTCCACCTTTGAAGAATAAATCAGTGTAACAAATGAACTATGAGGGCAGTTCTTCATAAATCAAAGTATGTGAAGAAAAAAGTGATAAGAATTTAGATAGGCTCGGTAATTACTAGAAAACTTTCCAAATCAAAAATTCTTCGAGCTCGACGCTTCATAATATGTTTCATGTTCTTCCTCCAGCTAGTGATGAGCAAACGAAAGAACAAGACAAGACTAGTCTTGATCTTACGAGCATAACTAAGTCTTGGTCTTGTTCTTGATCTTGCTAAATGTGCAAGACCAAGACAAGACTGCAAGACCAATATCATTTTTTCTCATCACTAGTACCCAACTGTGATCCGATTGCCTATTTTTACCAAGCTAACTCAGCTCAGTTGCAAGAAAGAGCGGCGGAGCATAGTCATTGTGGGTGGGGAGCATGTGAACAGGTAACCGTTAAAATGTATAAAGTTAATCAGTCAATTGATTTACCAGCTGTTGGTATATGATATATGGTTTTACATTCTTTGGTTATGGGGTTATGTCCGATTAGCATTTTGGGAAGGGGGGCAAATGAGGCACTTATGAGCCTAGCACGACCGCCTCAATTGGATCCCATGTGGATTGCCCTATAAGACCCCCACAAAGGATCTAACGCTTCGCCTCATTCGCGCCTCGTCGTGAGGAAAGCCCCATTTGGCCCCCTTGATTAAAAATCATTGCATATGAACTTAACTCATTTCTATATTAATGACTGATATCTTTATTATGAACCATGAAATATTGAAAATCTGCCCACTAAATAAAAAGGACATACAATTCTTCTGAATATCAAAATAAGCCTGTTTTAAAATACAACAATTCGGTACTTTACAACTACAAAACAACCGGGTTATATCAGGTATCAAGACCAATAATTCATTCCCCCGATTCGCAGAAGTTGTTGCTGGATCGTTAGATCCCAAAGGCAATTGCCAAGGCATAACATGCATATGGACTAACCTCGTGGAATCACGTTTATTATATTGGGGGAGGGGGGGAGCCTTGAGGAAGGAAGGTAATGGACATGGTGTCCCGGCTTGGGCTGGTGGTACTCAATACCAACTCCACGCTAACTTTCAGAAGACCGGATCATAGAGGAACTATCCCAGTCATCTCCTTAGCCAACGAAATCCTGGCAGAGCTAGTGGTGGACTGGAAAGTGATCGAAGACCACACCGAAAGCAATCAATAGCATATCCTGTTCTAAGGACATGATGTGCGGCCAATGACTACTGCCCAAATTGCGTGGCTCCCCAGCTCTGGAGCATGGCCAGCAATCCCTGCCCGCTGTTCCCGAAGGTCTATCGCCATCTGAACGAGCCGTGGGGATTAGGGTACATGATCGTAACGCAAAGACTGGCAGCATGCGCCCGAGGATGCCCCACGCATTCAGCCACAATGGACGACATCGTGGGTACCCTCTTCCCCATCCATCCAAGGCGGCCACCCAAACGACCATTGTCCGCCGACCTTGAAGGGCCCCCTTCAACGAGGAGGAACTGGCAAAGGCCTTCCGCTCAATGGGGAACCGGAAAGCCCCAGGTCCGGACTGCCTTCCGGCAGAAATATTGAAGGTGGTGGCCTCCAGCCAACCCTCCCTTCTGCTGGAATTATTCAATGCGTGCCTGAAGGCGGGCAAGTTGCCAGCTCGCTGAAAAACAGCCAGGCTCGTCTTGATCGGCAAGGGGAGAGAGCCAGCCGTGGAAGCAACCTCGTACAGACCTTGTGCATGCTGGATATGGGAGGAAAGCTCCTGGAGAGGCTGTGGCGGCTGCGCCTTCACGAGGCTGTACGCGAAGCAGGAAGCCTCTCTGCTCGGCAATTCGGCTTTCGGCCTGGGTGCTCCACTATAGTCGCAGTCCAGGAAGTATTGGAAGCAGCTAGGGCCACTTAGCGAGGAAGCCATCGCTCCCGTTACGTGTGCCAGCTGACCACTCTGGACCTGAAGAACTCCGTTTGATGGGACAGGGTGCTTGACGTAAAGGAGCCCGACATCAGACTCCCTCTGTATATGCAAAAGATGCTGGGGGATTACCTGAATGAGCGCTTCATAACGTACGAAACCAACGATGGCTTGCAAAGAAGACATATAACATCTGGAGCCGCCCATTCTGGGACCCGACGTTTGAAACATCTCCTACCACGGGCTCCTACATTTGGATATGCCCGAGGGTGTCTTCCTGGTTGAGTACGCAGACGACGTCGCAGTGATCATCACTGCAAGAGACATTGAAGCCACTCAGATGCACCTCAACCAGGCAGTGCGTAAAATCTTCCTGGATGGACAACTTCAGGCTTGAGCTAGAAACTCATAAAACGGAGATCATGGACTCACGAAAAAGCACATCAACACGTTGGGCCGTTTCGAGGTGGGAGACACGACAGTTACATTAACGAACGCCGTGAAGTACCTCGGAGTGATGATTGATAACCATTTATCTTTATGAATACACATACTGCGCGTAGCGGACAAGGCAGCACCGGTGGTAGCATCGCTAACGTTCATGGCCAACGTTCATGTCACGGCCCAGACGCACTACCGGGTCCATCAAAGGTCTGGCAAAGGTGCTGCGCAGGTGATTCTAGTGACAAGTGGACAGTCCTACTAATCGGCCAGCTGAGCACCTGGGTAGTACCTGAAAAAATGCGTAAGGTGGCGGATACCACATGCCCCTACGGGAACTCCGTTTCGGACGATGGCCACCATACATTCTTCGAATGCATTAAGCGGGAGGTCGAGCGAGGCGCGATGGAGGAGGAGCTCGGAAGCATGACCCACGACATAATTGTTAAGATAATGCTTCGAGGCCTCGAAGAATGGTTTGTCCAGGCCATCCTTAAAACGAACAAAACGGAGCAGGAGGATCGCTGATTCGCCTCCACGAAGCCTTGGTATCTTCTCGCCAATACCGGAAGGAGCTGGTGACGCCCGCCCGAAGTAATGCCTCGTGGTAGTGCCGGATGGGACAAACGTCACGAAAAGGGATGGTAAATTTAGTCAGTGAAAATCGGGCACTACCGTCTGAATGCGAATCCTCAGCGGTGTCGGAAACATTTAGACATTTCAAAAAAATTTCTGAGGCCAGGAAATGCCGAGTTCTCCTTCCTAATAATATTCCAAGTCTAAAAATGATAATAACTTCCGCCTTGCTTCCGCTTCTTTTCAGTCTTTTGCTGATACTCGTGAAGGGTAACTGATCTTAGTTATCAGTGCAAATAATAATTTCTAAAATTCATTTTTTAGTCTCCTTTCAGTCCTTCTTCAGTCTTTTATTTTCACCCGGGTGTTGTTCTGGACAAAAGGCTTAACTACAACTTACACTATGATAAAATTACCGCTAGAGCCAACAAACTCCTAGGTTTTATAAAGAGAAGGGTTAAGGAATTCGACAACGTATAGGTCACAAAAAGCTTTTCTGTTCACTAGTCCGCTCAATACTCGAGTTTGCATCCCCAATCTGGGATCCCATATTTTTTATATAAACGGCAATAGGATTGAATCTGTCCAAAAGAGTTTTCTCCTATTTGCACTGAGAAGCTCCAGCTGGCCATCTAAGCCTACCTCGCTACGCAGATAGGCTAAAAGTATTGAATCTCTTGTCTTGGCTCGTCGAAGAAAATTACTCATGGCTTGCCCTTGACATCTTGAATGGCGATCTCAATGTGCTGATTCTATCGGATAGGATACGTTTATAAAGGATAGACAAGAAAGAAGGAATTTTACCTAGATGAGGCAAGTGGAAAAACAAACGACCATGTCGTAAAGTGGAACCGTACCTATGCGATAACTATCGGACCCTTTAACCACTAGGCTAGAGAGATTCTGCATTTCTAACAGAGTCCTTGATATTCGGCAGTTAGTGTTAATATTAAAATTAGTGGATGCCATTAAAGAAACTGTGGAGTCCTCTAATCGGCACAAGTAAACCTAACAAACTAAAAGCAATTGCTCTTCGCAAAGACAGTTTCAATAGTAATTAAAATCTTTTTCTAATAATCACGATTCAGCCCGGCATTTTTATTCTATTATCGGCAATATCAAAATAATATCATTTCCTTGTCACAGCGCGGTTAACCTTTGCGTGCACGCCGATAGACCTCACAACTAAAAATCCGTGCCAGGGGTTCACCGATTTATCGCACGAATAATCTCATTAGCGAACATACAGCAATTTTAACGCACATGGTTACCTGTGGCCACCACAAGAAAAGAAAGATCTTCTTTAATCAAAAGAAATTTCCTCCCATCAAAAGGAAAATGGTAAGATGTTCTTCATCAACAGTGCTACGCTAGTGTTCCAGAGTATAAGTGATGTTAGTGTATTACCTGTGAGTTTTCTTCAATTTTACACAGTCTCTTCTCTAGCCTAGTGTATATGCTATCCATCCACCTTACATATATGTGAGACCCAATGATCATCATAAGTGCAAACGTACACACAAAGTCGAGGTCATATATTGTGTGACCCACGGTTTTTGGTTTCTTATCTATGAGAAAGCTGAACTCTTCGAGACTGTAGAGCATTTCTTGTTCGCATAAAACTAGCAATAGCCAGGTGTATATGGCAGTGCAGCGCAGTGCATCTTTTACGCCTTTTTATGACCATTCTATGGATGCAATCTTGGGAGTTTGTAACCTTTTTTCACCGCGTAAAGCTATAAATTGCAAGCTGAAGATTCTGAATTGCTTGATCGTACCGCAAATGGGCGGAAGTTTGTTTTAGAGTCACAATATCAAAAGTGCGAAAGAATTTTAATACGATTTGCCACAGTGTTCTTAATTGAGGGAAGTCTCAGGTTTATGTATTGATTGGAATTTGTTTGGGGCGTTTTAGGGGTCAACGTTAGAGGCTTTTAGCGCTTTAGGAATGTGCAGAGTCAATTAAAATTAACTAAATCTTAATTTATAGTTTAAATATTTGTTTTTAGTATTGTAAAGGGATTTTGGAGAGTTAAGCATCACTGATTTAGAACTAAGAACCACAGAAAGATAACATTGTGATTCAGCAGCAGTAAAAGAATGGAGATGGGTGCTACTTATGTAGTAAATAAAGGCTCCCATAAACATTAGAAAAGGTCTCTGTAACGAAGTGGGAGAATCAAGTACACCCTAATAAAATTTCCCTGGGAAAAGTGTTAATAAACATGAAATGGCGGTAACACTCGTATTTATTTTTATAGCATTTTTTATTTTCATATCTTATATCTAAACTAATATAAATATAGCTAATGCTTGAAGCTACTTATTCTATCCTATTCTAAACTATCTAACTTACTGGCCCTCAGCAGGCGCTCTAAGTTACTCACTATCTTATCTAGCTAATGCCTTTCGGCTAAGAACTTATAATTTTTTTTCTTTCTAAATCTTTATCTTTTGCTTACTTCTAAGAAAATTTAATGGGAAGAAAAACTTAGAATCTATGTATATACATTTTACTTAACTTATTTAACCTAACTAGCCTAGCTATCTGGACGGGAGCCAGCAGAAGCAGTGCTGATACAGCTGGCTCCCGTCCAGGCGATGGGGTTCCACGGACTCGAGATGTATTGAGCATTAAGAGTTCGTGGAAGTCCACACTACTCCCTTAATAAAACATACATCTTAAACTATGTTAATGCTAAAAACAAGACCATCTGGGCGGTGATAGCGGAGGTGTTGCTGCCGCAGGTGACCTCCGCCCATGCGGCGGGCTTCTATAGCCCCGAGTTTGAGAAAACAGCAAGGGTTCATGGAAGTCCGCACCGTTAACCTAACTTCCTATATTTATTACTACCGTAAAAACTAGAACTAGATCCTATATAAGTCTAGGCTAGGGAATCCAATCCCGCACCATTTTTGCGGGATCAGTAATGCGGGACTAGACATGCGGGATTCGCGGGACTAGCGGGATTTGGTCAGTAAAATCACCTGTTATAAAAACCGGGATTTAATAGAGAAATACTAGCTATATTGTATTAATAAAGTATTAATAAAAATCGATTTAAGCCCTGCGAACATGAGGTGACTGTTTTGGAGTTCCAGTTGCAAACGCAACTGTTTGATGATCTTGCTTGTGTACTGAAGTGAGAATCTATACACGGGTAAACAGAAACGAAAACCATTTGAAACTAGTTTGAACTGCTCGGGTGCGACTGTTCTCGCCGTTCGGAAGCGATTTCAGTTGTGTGGTTGCACTTCATCTGAACTATTTGACATTTTGCCAAAATCAGTTGTGTCCGTATGTGGACAAAAATTTCGTTTTCGACTGGTTTTGCTCGTGATTATTGTGAAACCAGTTTGAAATTGGGCTTGCAAATCAGTCGGCTCGCTTGCGGAGGGCCTTACATTCCACAAAATACATAAATATTTAAATTCGTTAGTTGAAGAGATTTGCCTACTAAGCAATACAGCAATAACACAAAATCGTCTAATTATATTTATATGCGGGTATCCGAACGTGATCAATTACTGAGTTTCCATGCGGATTTTACCCTAGTTAACTCAGACCTAGCGCCCATAGAAATACGGATTGAGTAAAGTTTCGTTGAATCCAGTAAAACTCCACGAAACCCGTCGGATTAAGCCGGGTTATGCATATGTGTTTGTTTAAGTATCAAGTTACCCTACGTCTACGACAGGGAATTCTCCACGTGCATTACTGCGTTTCCATGAACAGAGGTAGAATTTTCGTTGGGTGAACACAAACTTTTTCCCTGAAGTTAACTCGATGCTGATTCCATGACGGCTCTGGGTGGAAATGACAGATAAATAATGTTACATTGCGTCGCCGTTGATATTCTAGGATTGGATTGGGTTATTTGAGTTTAAATGGATTCAACGAAACTTTACTCAACCCCCGTTTCTATGGGCGCCTATTTTGAAAAAACGCCAGGATAGACTATGCATGGAAACTCAGTACTTATGAGTGTAAGGGGGTTACTCTTGCGGCTAATTGTGTTGTATGTCAAACGAACTACTGAGTCAGTCAAATAAAGTTTTCTAGCAATTTTAAACTACGCTGGGATTGATTCCGCTTGATTTTTCTAACATCGTTAGCATAATTGAGAGTAATTTCGAAATTAAATTCCAACGCAGTTCAGAAATGGTCTCTATACCTTGTTGGACTGTAGTTTGTTACGCTCTTATTTCATAATACTTCATGAATTCATGAATATAACTATTTAGAACAAAATCCCTGAATTTTACCTCGAACCCGCGGGATTGAGATTTTGATGCGGGATTGGATTCCCTAGAGGCTAATCCTTAAAAATAAACTAGTCTTTAAGTAATACTAATCTATATTATTCTATAGGGCGAATATGCAACATTTATACGTCCTCCAACCACCAGTACCTACCAACTACTAGCATTGAAGGCGGGCGTCTTTTTTATCTTTTTCCGAGATCCTTGTGCTGAACCTCAAGAGATCCCGAACCTGTATTTCTTCTTGGTTGAACCCATAACGTTTATCACACGCGTTGCATTTTAAGTGATAGAAGAGAGGAACCCCTGATCTATCCTGTACCAACTTCTTGGAATCCAGGTATACAAAGGCCTCTGGGGGAATATATGTAGCCGCGTTCACAAGTTGCTCTGCGCTGCGTTGCTAAAGTGCGTTGGGGTAGAACGCTCGCGGAATAAGAGGATTGCTGCTCTCCATCGCTCTAGTAACGTGGTTTCGAATCAACTTGATTATGAATTTGTCGATCCGATTAACAAATGATTTGTCATATAGGACATTGTTGGCGTGGAACTTAGTGAAGCCAAATTCGGGCGTTCGATACAAGCTTAAGCACGCCTTTGGCATTGTCTTTCAGAGACGCGAAGCTTTTCCATATACGAAGGAGATATGTTGAACCATACTGGACAACCATAGGTAAGAATCGGTCTGACCAAAGCTTGATAGCAGATCACTTTGACCCGTGGACCAAGATGTTTGCTATAAAAAAGCCGGATGTGGAACGCCTTGTTCGCTCTAGATAGAGCGACACCCACATTCTTATTGAAATATAAGTGTTGGTCCAGCCAAAGCCCAAGGTATTTCACTACCAATTTGTTTTTCAATGCCTGTCCAGCATTGTGAAGTGAAGCTCTGTTTAGACTAGTCCGGAACAGAATTGACTCGCATTTGCTAAAGTTGATCTTTAACTTCCAATCATTACTATAGCGTTCGATTGTTTCGAAATCACGTTATAGGAGCGTTTGGATTGCTTCAATCCTCGGCCCTATCCTGTACATAATCAGGTCATCCGCATAGGCAAGCGTGGAGCGGAGTGAACGTATAAGGTCACTCGTGTAGATATTAAATAAGAGCGGCGAATTTACTGCACCCTGTTGCAAACCATTTTTAATGTCAAAGGTCCTACTTGAATTGAAGCTCCCACTTTTGACGATGAACTTCTTTTTTGTAATCATGTTGTAAATCATGTATAGCAGATGCCCGTTCATGCCATATAATAATAATAATAATAATAAATTTATTGGCAAGGTACACAAGATCATACATCTTTTAGAGTACATTTTAAAACAGGTAATCTAACTTAAATATAAATAAATGTAGTGAGTGGGATAAAGAAGACGGGATAATTAATAGTTACAGAAGAAGATATGAAAATAAGTGGATAGAAAATCTAAGAAAAAGAAGAGGAAGAAGAAAGAAAAAGAGATGCTTGCCTTCTGAAAGCCGTGGCTGAGCTCATTCTTTGAATCACACAGGGAAGATTGTTCCAAAGTCGAAACGAATGCACAAAGAAGGAGCGACTACCAATTAGCGAACAATGAGCTGGAATGAGAAATTTGGTTGAACGCAAGGATCGAAGAGGACAGAGGAAGTCGAAAAGGTAGGAAGGGCTTTTAGAGGATAGAACCTTATTTAACAGAACTAAAGCCATGACATCAATAAAACGAAAGAGGTCACAACCTAGCAAGGAATTTTGTATACTCGACACATGATCTGACCTTCGCATATGAAAAATGTATCTTAAGCAATCATTGAAAGCTACTTTAAGGCGCTGTCGGCAGGCTGAATCTAAGGAAATATATACAAGGGAACTAAAGAGGAAATGTGGTACGATGAGGGATTTAACAAGCTTGAGCCGAACAGCGGTCGACAGAAGACTACCATAAAGCCAAAGCTTTCGCAGTGTCCCATAAATCTTGGAAAGCATAAGTGAGACTTGATTACAGCAAGATAATTTGGAATTAATGACAATGCCAAGATTATTAACACGCTCAAGAATAGGGAGGGGAATACCATTAAGTAGGACAGGCGGAATGCTGTCAGGGGACTGAAAACGACGGCTAAGCAGAAGTACTTGAGATTTTTTAGGATTTAGTTTAAGGAAGTTGATAGAACTCCATTCACTTATTTGGGATAAGGAACTATTAAGTTGAGAGATACAGGATTCAATCTGATTCGGAGGACATGAGGTGTATAGTTGGAGATCATCAGCATACAGGTGGAAGGAGCAGTGACGAATTATAGAGGGAAGGTCATTAATATACAAAGAGAAAAGGAGAGGGCCAAGAATTGAGCCTTGCGGTACTCCCAAGGGCACGGGAAGGAAAGAGGATAAAGAGCTATTATGGCGAACACATTGAAGCCTATTGGTAAGAAGGGAAGAGATAAGGCGAGTAGCAGAAGATGAAAAGTGGTAGCGCTGACTAAGTTTGGAAAGTAAAACTGAGTGCACCACAGAATCGAAAGCCTTAGAAAAATCAAGAAGGACCAATATCGCAAAGTCACCCAGGTCGAGCGCAGAACGAAGATCAGTAGTCACCTTTAAAACAGCAGTCTCACAGCTATGGGATTTACGGAAACCAGATTGGAATTTACAAAGGAAATTATTGGTTTCAAGATAAGGGAGGACTTGCATAAAGAGAGTTTTCTCAAAGGCCTTAGCAAGAAATGGAAGAATGCTGATAGGACGAAAATCGGCTAAGTCCGAGGGTGACGACTTTTTTGGTAAGGGGATCACTATGGCTTTTTTCCAGACCGAAGGAACTTGGGATGTGGTCAGGCAGTAATTGAATATATGCGTGATAGTTTGAACAATTAAAGGGGAGAGGAGTTTAAGAAAACGGGGGGAAATTTCATCATAGCCTATGCAATTAGAGGAAATGGAAAACAAAATTTTAAGAACATCCGATGCGCTAATACAACGGAAGATGAAACCATCAGAACTAAGTGAATCCAATGAAAAGGAATTAGGATTATAGGAGGATGAAGGATTAGAAGCAGATTGAATAAAGGATGCGTTGAGAACGTTTACATCCATATCAAAAGGGAAAGACGTAGGAGAATGAATGCCAAGCGAACGAATATTAGACCAGAGTTGTTTATGATTTAAGGTCGATTCACACATTACCGGGACGTGGCAGGGACGTGCCACGGCCGGCACAGTGAAATCCGGGGCCCGTCGAAAGAAAGCATTCACACATCTCAGGGAACTCTAATCCGTGCTGGACTGTTATGTGTACTGGATGATTAGGACTGCACAACCTAATCGATTTAGTAGCAGTTTTTATGTTGGTTAAAGAAAACACTTTGAGTTGCTGTTGGTTCTCAACTGAATTTTTAATTTTCCAGAGCTTAATTTATATGTTAACATTTGTGCAACATAATCATTTTTTTTATATTATTAATTGGAGCAACATTAATCAATAAGTTATTGACTCGGTGATCGTAATTATATTTTATTATTGAGTCATCAACATGAATGACTCGGACGCGTGTGGCATACTTATCGTTTTGTTTGCTGTGCAAACATTTTGCCCAGCCGAGGTCGTGGATCGCGGGGCTGGGTTAGGTCCTAGATGTTCTGTCGATTGTTGTATGCCGGATGAGCTGTGAATACTCTCTGGTAGATCGCCAGTGGTTACATGGTGTTGTTTCAGACTCCAACGGGTCGGTCGACATTTCCATATACCTGCGATGATCGCTATGGTGAGTAGGACAGATCCTGCTGTTGTGGCGGTATGGTGTCCGATAGTTTTCCATGTTGATGACTGAACTTGTAAGCCAGTTGGATCGTGGATGATGCTGCTGAATGTGTCGGATGTTTTTAGTATCGGGTCTAACATTACTGGTTTGCTATCTATCCCGGTAGGGTTGAATATCCCAGTTATGTTGAAATTCATTGGCTTTAGAAATGTTGATTGAATAATGACTTTGTTACGAACTTCAGAGAAAAGTATATTCTTCGTTGTTTCAATCACACAGTCCTGAGTTGTCTGCAGAATTCCGACGCCATGCAGAGTAACATCTTCCCGTTGTCCGTTACATTTAATTGCGGCCGTTGTTGGTGGATCTGCGATAAATAACCAGGTGTTCGCCAAAAAAAGATGTTTCCATATGACGGAGTGGATTTTCAGTTGCTTTAATGGGCACTCTTGCCTATTGTGTCGTTGGTATATTTCATCGATGATACAATTTGGATTTTTCACTAAGTCACTAACAACTGCGGGTGTGCACAATTTGGAGTATTTTTCTAAAGATACGCAATTTCTCATTTCTTCTTCGGTGATTTCGAAATATTTTTGATTATTGTACTCTATCGCCAGGATTGCTGGTGATATTTGTGGCGTGACATATGTATTGTTATTTATGCGCTGAGGAATTGGGGTTGCTTTAATCATATTAAAGGTATCAGCATCCGTTATATGCAGAAATCCAAAAACCTTAACATCTGAATCGGCTATGTATATTTCCATATCATTCCCTGGTTCTGGAATGATTCTTAGATTAGATGGCATTTTGCTTGCTGCTTGATCTGTTATTTCTGCCAATTTGCTTGGAGTTATGAAGTCCATAATGTTTCCTTTACCATAACCTGCTTGTAGAATTTTTATGTAGTGCTGTTTTAGGTCTTCCAAAATATCTTTGGCAATCTGGTACGCTGCTAGTATTTGTGTGCTGACCATATTACTGTCAATCTTGTCATACCATCCTTCAATCTTGTTTACCTCGGAGATTACTCTGTTCAGTTTGTTTGTGACCAGATCGAACTGTCTACCCATGCGGACTTCTGTGTCATTTATCCTTGTCATTGTAGATACCAATATATTTGCTTGATGATTAGCCGCTTGTCTCAACATATCTTGATTATGCTGAAGGTGTTCAATGTCAGTGTAAACCTCATCGTTTACTCCAAAGATGGCTTGCAATAGATGTCCAACAAGCCCTCTTTTATTTCTCCGCTTCCGCCTTTGGTTTATTGCTTCAATTTCATTTAAGATTGTTGATTTTCGTTCTAACAAATGTTCAAGTAGAGTGCGGCAATGCGTGTTGTCTTCAAACCGTTTTGCCTCACTGCAGGTTTGTTCCATCTTGGTTATTATATTATTTACTCTACTAGTGTCTGCTGTTGTGTTGATTGGGATGAGTACCTCGACCTTGATAGTACCTCTCTTTAGTTTGGCGTGTCCAATTTGTTCGATAAACAGCCCAGGTTGTGGGTATTTTATTGTGTAGTGTGTATGGCCCGGTTGGATCGAGCTTAATATAACGAGTGTAGTTAAAACCAATTTAGCCATGTTCCAGGTAGTTGCTGATTTATGTGCCGTCTTCTTGTCCGCATGCAGGTGACTCTCTGTGCCAGTTTGATGATTACTTGTTACAGTGACATGTGTACCAGCACACGTTTTCAGCTCTGTTGATGTAGTATGCTCTGCATTCGTCAAGTTGTCATCTTCAACAGGTAACACACATATTTTTGTTACTGGACGCTTTATTGTGGAGTTTTCTTTGACCCGTAGAGTTACCACTCGTACAACTCCATCTTTGCCTGGATGTGTCTCGATTATTCGGGCTAGTGGCCATCTCGTTGGAGCGCAGTTTTCATCTTTTATGAGAACAATTTGCCCAACTTCGATCACCCTTGCTCCTGATTTCCATTTTGTTCTTTGTTGGAGTCGTGATAGATATTCACTTTGCCACACCTTCCAGAAGTCTTGCGTCATCTTCTGTACTTGTTTCCAGCGGCTCAATGTGGTAATGTTGTTGTCTATGGTTGGTTCTGGTAGTCCTACTAATTCTTGCCCAACCAAGAAATGTCCAGGTGTTAGAGTAAGGATCGAACTAGGGTCGCTCGGTAGTGGGTATAATGGGCGTGAATTTAAACAGGCTTCGATTTGGCACAGTAGCGTCGACATTTCCTCGAATGTTAGCGTAGTGCAGCCTATTACCTTTTTCAAGTGGGATTTGATGGATTTGACTCCAGCCTCCCAAATTCCTCCGAAGTGAGGAGCTGCCGGCGGAATAAAATGCCATTGTACACCTTCGGTCGCCAGGCTTCCCACTACTGTGGTTAAGTTTCTGATGGCATGGCGAAGATCCTTATCCAGTATTTTTTGTGCTCCTACGAACGTTGTTCCATTATCACTGTACATGTTTGAAACAAGGCCCCTTCTTGATGTGAATCTTCTAAATGCTGCTACGAATGCCTCCGAGGTCATGTCTGTTACCGCTTCGATGTGAATGGCCTTTGTAGCTAGACATACAAAGACTGCTATGTAGCCCTTGTGGGATTTGTTTCCTCTTCCTTTGGACATTCTTATCTGAATAGGCCCTGCATAATCTAGTCCGGTGTGCGAAAACGGTTTCGCTGGTGTTACTCGTGGAGCTGGGAGTTCACCCATAATTTGTGTCACTGTTTGTCCCTTGTGCCTGCAGCAAGTAATGCATTTGTTCAATACTTGTCGTATTTTGCTTTTCCCATTGATTATGAAGTATCTTCTTCTAATAAACGCATGTGTGACTTCATTTCCTCCATGTAGTGTCGCTGCATGAGCTTCAAGTATCAATAGTTTAGCTATGTGGTGTTTGTGAGGTATTATGACGGGATGTTTTTCATTATACGGAATACGAGAATTTTGGATTCTTCCACCCACTCTTAGTACGCCATTTTCGTCCAAAAATGGATTTAAGGAAAGAATTGAACTTTTTGTGTTAAGTGGTTTCTTTGCTTCCAGCTGTTTTAATTCTGCAGCGAACTCCGTTTTTTGTGTCATCTGTAGAAGTTGTTGATGCGCTTTATCTAATTCCTTTACTGATAAATCTGTGCTGTTTATTATCTCCTTCCTGCATTTCGCGATGAATCTTTTGCAGTAAGCCAGCACACGTGTAAGTTTCTTAAACGATGAAAAACGACTAAGTAGCTCGAAGCCTTCATCATTTTGAGTTACATGGACCGCTACTACCTTATTTAAATTACCTCCTCTTGTAGTATTTGTGTTAATTTTTTGTGTTGGCCATTTATCTTCAGTCATCTTTAGCCACGATGGACCATTCCACCAAAGCTCTGCATTCTTTAGGTACTGCGGAGTGGCTCCTCTCGACGCTAGATCAGCAGGGTTGTCTTCGGAACGCACGTGACGCCAACTTGTAGACTCCAGATTTCTGTGAATTTCTGACACTCGGTTTGAAATGAAGGTTTCCCATTTATCTGATTTTCCATGGATCCATGCTAATGTTATCATCGAATCTGTCCAGGCGTATTCCTTTACATTCTTAATATCCAATGCTTGTTTTGTTCGACGTAGTAGTTTAGATAATAAGACTGCTCCGCAAAGTTCTAATCTTGGTAACGTGGTTTTATTTAGTGGTGCTACCTTAGTCTTCGCTACAAGTAGTGTTATATGTACTTGCTCCGATTCTGACGTAGTTTTACTGTATACGGTTGCTCCATAAGCTTTTTCGGATGCATCGCAGAATCCATGTAGTTCAACTGTTTTGCATGCGGGTGTATACTGTATCCAACGTGGTATGTTAATTTCTTCAAGTTTTCGTAGTTCATTCCTGATGTTCATCCATCGAGCAGCTAGCTCTTCTTCCAGTGTTTGATCCCAGTTGTATCCTTTTGCCCATAATTCTTGAATTAACATTTTGGCTCTCACTGTTATGGGTGCCAACCACCCGAGTGGATCAAATAGTCTAGCAATTTCTGATAAGATTGTCCGTTTAGTAGGTACTTCTGGTGTTGCATTCAATTTTACCCTAAAGTGGAATTTGTCTGCTGCTGGTGTCCAGTATATACCCAAGGATTTTACAGCCTCGTCATCTTTTATTTCAATGGAGCCTTGATCCTTAAGTTCTGTTGGTAGATTATCAATTAGTTCACTGTGGTTGCTTCTCCATTTTCTAAGGTTGAACCCTCCTTCTTTTAGCGTTTGAATCAGCTCACGTTGTAACCACTTTGCTTCCTGAATTGAAGACGTTCCAGACATCATGTCGTCCACGTAAAAATCATTGAGAATTATTTTTGCTGCTTCTGGATGATTTTCTTCTTCATCGCGTGCTAATTTTTGCAATGTTTTTATAGCTAGGTAAGGTGCTGATTTTGTTCCGTATGTCACAGTTGTGAGTTTAAATTCTTGAATGCTATCTCTTGTTGAAAATCGCCATACAATTCGTTGGTAGTCTTGATGTTCCTGTGAGACCCTTATTTGCCTGTACATCTTCTCAATGTCGGCACTAAATACATATTGATGCTTTCTCCATCTTAGTAGAATGTCCTGTAGGTCGTGTTGTAGTCTGGGGCCACAGTGCATTAAATCGTTTAAGCTTAGCTTGGTGCTTGTTTTGGTAGAGGCGTCGAAAACTACTCTTAGTTTGGTAGTCGTGCTTTCTTCTTTGATGACTGCTTGATGAGGCATGTAGTATATGTTACGAGTATTGCACTGAAGTTCTTTGGGCTCAATGAGTACCATATGTCCCAGTTGTAAGTATTCTTCCATAAATTTGTTGTATTCATCCCGCAAAGTTTTGCTTTTTGAGAACCGCTTTTCCATTTGATATAGTCGTGCTATTGCAACTGGTTTTGATTCTCCTAACCCCTCTGTCTGCTTGAACGGAATTTGTACTGTATACGTGCCATTGGGATTTCGTTTAACTGTTCGATCAAATTGTTCTTCACACGTTCTGTTTTCCTCTGACATAGGTGGACTCATTACTGTTTCTTCCATTTCCCAAAACTTTCGAAGCTGTGAGTCGATATCTACCCGTGAAATCATGGATGTGATTTTCCTGGTTACTTCTTTCTGTTCGATTGGTCCAGACAATATCCAGCCAAATTCAGTTTTTTGAGCTAACGTTCCACATTTCTTTTTTCTAATTCTGTTCATTAGGATGTCACCAAATACGTCTGCGCCCAATATCATGTCGACTGGTCCCGGGGTATCGTATGTAGGGTCTGCAAGAATGAGATTACTCCAACTGGTAAGATCTTCGCTATCGATATATTTTTGTGGTTGGTCGCTCGTCAGCGATGGAAGTATTAGAGCTTCACACTGCAGTTTAAAGTTGGATGGAAATCTCGGAATGAGTTCTACTAGAATTTTGCTGTGAGATGTCCCAGCGTTGCTTTCGTGTATTCCTGAAATCTCTGAATATATTTTCATTCTTGGAACTCCTAGTGCTTGCGCCGAATTTTCGGTTATGAAGGTGACTTGGGATCCGGGATCTACCAATGCTCTCAGATACTCATAGGTGTTTCTTACGGTCTTGGCTCGTACTAGTGCTGTTGCCAGTATTACATTGCAAGATTTCCTTGCAACGTGTGATTCAATTGTGCGTTGAGATGTAGCAATGTGTGATGACATTACTCTCGGTACATCTTCTTGTTTTGCTGTTGGATTTTTTGCCTCTTGGTGAATTAGTGTATGGTGTTGCTGCTTACAGACGTTGCATCGGCTTTGACTGTGGCAGGGGTCGTTCGCTCCATGGTTCAAACAGTTGGGACATGTTTTACTCTGCCGGACGAAGTTGAGCTTCTCTGCTAATTTTAGTACTCTGAATTTTTTACATACGTATATACTGTGCTGTCCATTACAGTATCGGCACTTTGTGGTACTAGTGTAATAATTCTTTATTTGGTAGTTACTTCGTGATTGTCCATGGTTTATGGTGCGGCTGCTTTCAGTTTTCTTCCTAGGCTCTGCAATTACTTCTAGTGTTTGGAATCTAGTTTCCAAGAACTTCAGTATGTCTTCTAATTGCGGTATCTCTCGTGGATCGCTCAATGATTGCTCGTACGCTTTATAGGTCTCTGGATCCATCTTTCTTCGTATAATATGTGCAATGAAGGGTTCCCAGGGTGGGGTTTCTAGTTGTAGACTGTTGATTCCATGTAGGCATTCTTTTATTTGGTCATGCAATTGTTTTATTGCTTTGGCAGAAGCGATGATTAACGTAGGTTGATCCAGAATTGCATCGGAAAATGTGGAGAATATTTTCCGTTTATTATTAAATCTGCTTGTTACTAGGCTCCATGCTGCTTCATAACTGGATTCGCTGCTTGCCAGGTGTTGGATAAGTTTGTGCGCCTCACCACTTAGTGACGTTTGCAAGTAATGCATTTTCTCAGCATTACCTAAACGTTTGTTGTTGTGGATTAGTCTACAGAATATATTTTCAAAATATTTCCAGGCCTTATAGTCACCGTCAAAGTTAGGAATTTTTATTTGTGGTAGTTTCGTCTTTGCCTCATCCTCTCTCTGACTTTTTTCTTCTATCACATCTTGTAGTTCTATCATGGTTTCTTGGTAAGCTTCTTCAAGAGTTTCATATTGTTCTTCCTTGAAGTACTTATGCGACAGCTCTTCCTCTTCGGTAAACGTCATGATTTCTTCGTGCAATTCTTGTATAGCGTCCCATTGTGTTGTTAACTGCTTGATTTTAAATTCGCAGTACGTCTTGGTTTTCGCTTGGCCTCTCTCTGCTACCTCAGCAAGTAGTCTCCTAATGTTGCTCATTTTGACCCTCTGCTTCTTGAGACGCAGTGACTTCTCCTCCATGTCGTCGTTTAATTTTAAGTTGAAGTTTGCTCCTGAGGTGTTTGCTGCGGTCTCGACCAGCTGCTTGCTCAGTTTTTGTTGATACTCCCTCAGTAGTTCCTTGGCTTCATCGTATATAGCCTTTGCTTGATTGTAGAAATTCTGCGTGAAATACGGCTCCGACGGTCTGTTCATTCCTTCCAGATAGGCGTGGTTTTCTTGGAATTTTCCCCAGGAACTGTCAAATTCCGCTAGTCTCTTCTCTATATAGTTCTTGTCTTTCCTCCCACTGCTGTCTTTCTTCATATTTGAGAGGGCCCGGCACATGGCTTCCCCAAGCTTCTTTTGTTCTTCTGTTATTTCCGAAAATGACTCCATCGTGGTACTGCAGACTCGGTGATTCGGTTCTTAATGTTACTGTTGTTTTTTTTTTTTTTTTACTGTTTAACTCGGTGCGAGTTGTGCGTAGGTGTGATTCTTTTTAAAGGCTCGAAGGACCAATGTATAGCTCACTGGTATGAGCTGGACTGTTATGTGTACTGGATGATTAGGACTGCACAACCTAATCGATTTAGTAGCAGTTTTTATGTTGGTTAAAGAAAACACTTTGAGTTGCTGTTGGTTCTCAACTGAATTTTTAATTTTCCAGAGCTTAATTTATATGTTAACATTTGTGCAACATAATCATTTTTTTTATATTATTAATTGGAGCAACATTAATCAATAAGTTATTGACTCGGTGATCGTAATTATATTTTATTATTGAGTCATCAACATGAATGACTCGGACGCGTGTGGCATACTTATCGTTTTGTTTGCTGTGCAAACACTTTCAGTATATAGTTTCATTCCACGTTAACGATACGCTAACAATATTTAAAGTTTTTATCAAGTTCAATGGCATCATTTAATACCGAAGAACTGGCAATTATTGCGATAGCCTTAGATGAAGAGGAACAAAGTGCTACAAAAAAACGTAAATGGGTTCATGAGGCGTGGAAAAAAAGACAAACAGAGGGAGAATTCCATACTTTATATAAGGAACTTATAAGTGATGAAAGAAAATTCTATGAATATTTCAGAATGTCGGAAAACTGTTTCAATACACTTTTACATAAGTTAGAAAATTATTTAAAAAAGGAAGATAGTCACTGGAGAAAAGCCATATCACCAAGGGAACGTTTATCAATTTGCTTGAGGTAAGTACGTTTTAAAAAGAAACTACATTTTTAGTCCATCAGTAATAAATATTTATTAGAAAAGCTTAAGTTTCCGGAAAATTTGAAATTATTGTTATATTTGACGATGAATCTTGACTGTTGTTTGACGTAGCAACGGAATTAGCCGAATATTCATTTTGTACTATAAAAGTAGCAGGATTCCCATCCTTGAACATCTCCATCTCATATTTTTGAGCAACAGCAAATATTTCGGACTTAGCTAAATTTTGATAAATTGGTGCTAGGTTTTTTAAAGTCGCGCCAATACCAGATAAAAATGCGTCAATAGGATGTTGTTGTGATTCTTCTTTCTTTTTTAAAATATACTCCATCAAAGATGAAGCTGCAGTTTTTGGTGCCCTATTTCTTCTGCATGTAGGTGGTGTTGGCTTCACCGGAAGCGGAGTGAGTGTCACTGGAGTAGCAGGTGTTCCTGGCGATGGAGATGGCGTACAATCTGAATATGGAAATGGCTCAGGACCTGGGGATGAAGCTGCAACGGCTAATGGAGAGTCATCTGATGTCGGATTACTAAGCCCTGTTTCGTCATCCTCTAACATGGTTTCGCCTTCTTGGTTATTGAGGTTTCCACTCGTCTTTCGCTCTTGAAAATATCGTTTCAAAAACGATAGTTGTTCATGATATTTGTACGGCTTTATTTTCTTCGCACTTTGACCACTTTTAGGAACCGATTTTTTAAGGGTTTTGCGATATTGGTCTCTTATATTGTTCCACCTTGATCTGCATGTTAAACCTGCAAATTATAAGAGCATTTTATATTTTTTTACAGATATCTATCAACAGGGGATTCCTTGAAAACAATTTCTTTCAGTTACCGTATAGGCCATAGTACAGCGCATAAAATTGTGACGGAAACGTGTAAAATGATAACCGAGAATTTGATGAGTGAGATGTTACCAAGGCCGACCGAAGAAAAGTGGAAATCTATTGCCAGTGACTTTAACACACTTTGGAACTTCCCCAATTGTTTAGGAGCTCTAGACGGCAAGCACATCACAATTTAAGCTCCTCCGAATAGCGGATCGTTGTATCATAACTATAAAAAAACATTTTCCATTGTTTTACTAGCACTTGTTGACGCGAATTATAATTTTGTTGTTGTCGATGTTGGTTCCTATGGAAAGACTAGTGATGGTGGAATCTTTGCAAATTCGGGCCTAAGGAAAGAACTTGAACGAGGAACCTTATCTGTACCAAAAGACTCAGCACTACCAGGCACATCGACTGAAGTTCCTTATGTTATTGTTGGAGACGAAGCATTTCCTCTAAAAACATATTTAATGCAACCATACCCAGGGCAAAATTTAGATACCTCTAAACATACTTTTAATTATCGCTTATCAAGAGCGAGAAGAATTGTGGAAAACACATTTGGAATTTTGTCGCAAAAATTTAGAATATACAATAGGCGTATTCAAGCCCTACCAAAAAACGTGGATAATATAGTACTGGCAACTTGTATCCTACATAATTTCATAAAAAAATATGATTCATGCACCTTTACATGCACAAATGAAATAATGGAAACAAACGAGGATATAAGCCAAACCCTTAATGATCTACCTGCTCAGGGTGGAAATGCCACAAGCGAAGCTTTTCGTATTAGGGAAATTTTCAAAACATATTTTAGTTCCGAAGTTGGCTCCGTTCCATGGCAATAATTGAAAAAAAATATACATTTGATAATCTAATATTTAAATTACAATTCAATAAAAATTCAAAAATGGCAACTGAAATTAATGAAATAAATTAAGAACTTACTATTACTATTTAATTTTTCTCCGATTTCCTTCCAAATGCCATCCTTTAATTGAACATCCACATATTTCGGATGCGACAAATCATACAAAATTTTATTTCCCCGTACTAGCTCAATTAGCATTTCGTCGTTTATTAACAAACGTTCCATCGCAGTGTCCGAGATTTTCTAAAAAATATCGTCGACAACGATTTTCTAAAACACGGTCTGGTCCCGCCCCGGGCACTAATTCCCGGTATTACCACTGGCACGGAGAAGTGTGGACGCGCCCATTGAAAAGTCTTGCGATGAAATTTTTTCCCGTCCTTGACGGGTTACGTCCCTGCCACGTCCCGGTAATGTGTGAATCGACCTTTAGAGTAGGATCAAGTTTGCGGGAATAGAACTCACGTTTGGCAGACTTAACCTTAACATTGATGAGGTTACGAAGCTGTTTATAATAAGTAAGGTAACTACGCACCCTAGTTCTGCGATACCGCCTATACATGAACTCACGCTGAACTATTAAGTCGCTGATTTCACGAGAAAACCAAGGATTTGGTGACGACGATCTGCGCCTTCTTGTGACTAAGGGAACGCAATGATCGTAAAGAGATAAGATAAAAGAGTTCAAGATGCTGACTTTTGAGTCAACACAGGTTGTATTATAGATAATACTCCAAGGGAAAGAGGAGACTAATTCAGTAAGCGAGTCTAAATTAATGTTGCTATAATCACGAAATGAAAAAGAAGAAGATAAAGGAGAGGGATAAAAGGTAAAACGAGTAGAAAGGAATAGTAAGTCATGGTCGAGAAAGCTAGGAGGAGAGATTTGATTATGTTTTAGCACTGAGTCAGTGGAGGTAACAGTTAGAACATCAAGTAAGGAAGGATTTTGGCAATTCAGGCATATGTGACTAGTTTGTAGAGAAGACCTTCGATCCATACTGCATCAATCAGACATGCTCCTGTACACTGCCCTTTCATAAAGTTCCACTGTATGTCTGATAACAGTTTCGACGTGGCAAGAATAGTGTGATGCCTCGCCCGAAATCCGAACTGGTTATCAGGAACTATTTTCTTGTCCTCAGCCCATTTAGATAATGATCAATTGACCACTATTGCAAACACCTTGCTGATGCTCGGAAGCAAACTTATTGATCGAAGATTCGCAGGGTTACTTTTGTTTTTGCCTTTTTTTGGTATTGGATACACCACTGCTGTTTTCCAATGGGCTGGAAAATGAGCATTGTTAAACAAGGTGGTGTTTATATCGATGGCTACTAGGGGCCAATGGTTTAACACATTATTCGGAATACCATCAACACCTGACGACTTCTTACTGTTTAATTGACGAAAAACTAGTATGAGTTCGATTTTTCCAATGAAAGCAGAGTTCGCCTCTTGGATATTATTCGCTGGGCAGTCTTTATTGAATCCGAGAGTTGTTCGATTTTTTGAAGTGATTAAGCAAAGCCCTATTATCAAGGTCAGAATACGCGTGAACAAAAGTGTTCACGGAATAAATTCCTTGGTAATAGCTCCCCACAAAATCCACTTTCTCCTGCTTGTTCTCTATATAATAATTGTTGTCAACGCGACTAGTTTCTTCCGAGTCTATGCCAGCAGATCTCATAAGCTCTTCGTTAACACTCGTATATTCATATGATCGTGACAAAATTGTTTACATACTGACAAACACAAACTTATTTTGGAGATAACAAATCTATAGAAGCATCTTAATTAAAATTTTAAATAAAACCGTCAGTTGACAACCCATTCCGTAAAGAAACCGATCTACTAGTTCATTAGTACAAATATAGATTAATATCAAAACAAATTCTTCCTCCGAATTTATTATTCTTGATTTTATTAATGATTACAGAGAAGAGTCTGTGTTGAAATTATTGTAGGTGGCTATTCTTGAAGGTCACTCACTACATATAGTTTGTTTACGGTTTGGATTATTCAAAATTATTATCTAAAAGTGTAATAAATCTTGTGTTAATTAAAATTCTTCTTTTTTTACAGGTATATTTGTAAGAAGTGACACAGAATTTGATCTTCATATATGTATATCATTGTTTATTTGAATGCTTTTACAGCAAGTTTGTGACCATATTATTTTTGTGATTTTTGAGATTTGTTTTAGGGAATACGATGAACAAAGGGAACTTAATTAACTTTTTATTACACACGTGCATATTACAGTTTATAGTAAGAAGATGGACGATCATTACAAAATAACCATCGTAAAATCTCATCAAGATATGTAACCTGCGCCATGGAATCTACCAGCCAATGGATGTCGAAGGCTGTCGCCAGGCCCCAGGTTTGGGAAGGGTGTAACCTCAAAGTAATCGAGGAAAATGATCTCCTAAAACTCAAGCGGATCGCATTCTGGGTTCCAAATGATGTTAGGAAACCGCAACAGGTGCTCCTCAATATGACAATACAAAACCAGCCAATTGAGGTGTCAAACTCTTGCCCGTAGTATTGACGAGAGGTGGCTGCTAATAGGGCAGGTCATATCGTTATTATACGGCTTCTGTCGAATTACAGTCAAGGTGATTGGCTTAAAAAAGAGACTTCTGCTGGCTCACACCAATATTCGGGTAGTACAGTGCAACCAGCAACACAGTAAGTAAGGCAGTCCCTCTTGTACAGGAGCCATGAGTAAGTAACTGTGATATACAGGCCTTGCGGGCAGCCGGCTGCAGCGCTGCATGCATTAAGGTGTACGGCAACCCTCGGACCTAAATAGTTTACAATAAAAACAAATAATAACTATTTCCCCCTCACCGATAAATCGTATAGAGACATAGCAATGGTAAAGATGCAGATTAGCAAGGGGCAGCAACAGCATTATTATTTTATGCTCAGCCCTCAGCATACCTCCCCTACGAATCACCACCATCCAAAGACCTCAAGGATATCTTGTTTCACTCTAACAGGACTGGTCTGCAGATCATTGTAGGATATGATGCGAATGCCCATCATGATGCTTGGGGTAGTAGTAGTAGCTGGACAGAAGCAAACACCATGTTTAATCACGAAATTACATATTAGGGAGGCGATTAGATCGTTCAAACCATACAAGACAGAAGCTATCCCATTCAGACGTTGTCACTCCCTTATTAACTTTCCAGTATTGGGAAGTTATTGTAATCGGTCCGAAAATCGAAATTTTCAACGTATTTTCATTTTTCAAGGTTCCAAGAGCATTTTAAGCAAAAATTTGAGTGGAAGTATATATGTGTGTGAGTGTGTGTGTGTGCGTACGTATATACGTATTAACGAAAATAGAATCTGATTTTTTTTTTATAAATTTTGGTCGATCCGTTTTCTGGTTTAAACGACATAAGTGATTTTTGTACCTGTACAATTAGCGCTGTACAATTAGCGCGAACGATGAAAGATGTGGACTTAGTTTTGCTGCCGTTCGAAGCGTATCAACGAAAATATAATCTGAAAAGATTTTCATAAAATTCGGTCGAACCGTTTTTTTTTTTTGTTTAATCGATTTTTCAAACCTCGGATCAGCATTTTTTTGACGGTGAATTGTTTTCTACGTCCTACAGTTTCGAGAAATTGCGGTTCATTTCCAGTAGTTACCGATAGGGGCGGCGCTATTATAGGTGCGAATGGTACACTTGCACCGGGCGCAATTACAGAAATTGAGAGTTAAAACCAAATTTAAAACTTTGAAAAAAAAAAGTATTAGTAATAGAGTAAAATAAAAGTAGTGTTTTTACAAAAATTACATAAGTTTCCCAAATTCTGTCCCTGTACTTTCTGATGCCAGAAAAACGGGAATATTTTACTTCTCCTCGTCCAGGAACTTACCAGAGATTATATATCCAAGTATTTCATAGATTTTTACTCAAGAAATGTTACTAGAATGCGTTACGGAACAGACCTTCCTCTTCGAGAATCAGAACACCATGTAAAACCTCCTATATTATACGTATTACTATTGTGCAATCATAAATTTTCCGCAAACTATGAAATATTATATTTCTTCCATCCAGAGAGTTTTGTGTCTTTTTCCATTGTCCTTCACTGCGTTCAAAAATGAACAGCTTATGGGGGGCGAAATATGGGGGAGCAAAAAACTCCAACGCTGGCCCTGGTTGCCGAAAATGGTTTTCTCCACGAAATATGAAGGAAATGTTTGTTTGCTAACGTTCAGGAAAAACAAATTCTCTAGAAAAATCTTGTGGATTTACCACTATTATAGTTATTTGAACCAGCTTCTCTCAGGATTACTTTATCAAGAGTTCTGATACTAGCTGCGTGAGGTCTTTCTTAATCAATATGGTAGTCAATGCAAAATGGCGTTCATATTACTAATTTTTTTTAGACCCTCCTCGATCTCAAATATGACAAACTAAAAAGGAAAAACCACATGAGCCTCATACAAAAAAAAGGAGTAATAGGAGAAATTATTTTATATTTTTTATTCCGTTTTAAAAAAAATTTTATTTTTAAAAATTGTTTTCCTTGTGCTTTATTAAAGTAAAGAAATTTCTTTAAACTCCAAAATCCCGAAAATACTTTATACTTGATTCAAAATTCTACTATCAACTGTTTAAGGTTTATTGGCTTGTTTAAAAAATAATAATTTTAGTCGATGATTCACACAGTAATACAGGTTTATTTATACGTTTACGTTATGTCCATCTAAATACAACTCTAGTATATTAAAAACTAGCTGGGACCCGGTGCGCCTATGCTACACCCATAAGCCAATAGTAGTAATCAGGTGATATGAATTTTAATATACAGTAGGAGAGTTTGAAAAAGTCAATTTTTTGGTATTTTTGATTTCAAATAACAAAATGTGAAACTACCAGTAAATCAACTCCGATCGATCTGAAACTTTGGGAATCGTATTTTTTCGGAAAAAAACGAAAATAAAATGGATTTGAGCTCTTTATCAGTGATTCGAAGAGTACCTCCCATACAAAAGTTCGAGATTTTACCATATCGGTACACTACAGCTACCCGACGTGTTCGAGATAGAGCAAAATAGACCAGCTAGGAACACTCCCCGTACCCGAAAACCCCTACATCCAAAAAATTATGCCAATCGGATGAGCGGTTTCGGAGTCTATAAAGGACTTACACACAGACAAACATTCACTTTTATATATATAGATATCCCGATAATACTATCTACTAATATACAAAATTCAAATTAATGCAAAATTCTAAGAAAAAAAAATTACGCCGGCATTTCTAATTTACACTAAATTTTCCTGTCGGATTTTGGATGGCGCGTCAACCTTTCACCATACTATATGTATAGTATTATATTAAAAAAAAATTACAACAACAAAAATGAATTCATCCAGGCTTAATTCAAAATTAGGATGAAGATGTTAAAATAACATAGAGCAGATTTCAAAATGAATTATTGACTGAAATGTAAAACTCAGTCATTTAAAAAAAATATATAAAACATTTTAATGTATTCAAATAAAGCGATCGAAGAAAAATATAAAGACTTCAAAAGACGACTTAAAAATTTGTGATCTTGTATCTAATTTTCCTTAATTGAGATAATTTATAGCTGGCAACAACAACAAATTTCTAATAAGCAAAACATAAATATTGAATATGCCTTTTTGTTTTTAAATATTTTTAAATGAAATTCATTAATTTTCATATATTATTATTAACAACTGCCATAAAATTTGATATTTAACACACACGTATGAATTTAAGGTTAACATTAAAAATGGATATTCAGAAGCTTAAATAGGCGAGGAGGTGTCATAAGAGTTGGGTGTTAAAAATCCCCGGTGGAAAAATGCTAATAGGGAAAATCTTTGACTAGGAAAATTACATGGAAAGCAGTTGTAAATATAGTGAAATTGTGTAGGGTTTGGCGTTTTTATGGCAGTATTAACAGTAGGCAAGTGAAATTTTTTTCATGTTTTAAAAGGGTCTACGTGTCTGTATAATTATGTTTCATAAATTTATTAAGAATTGTGAAAAACTTAGAAATATAACACTAATTAAGAGTCAGTTAAAATGTCACAATAAATATTTACGATTTTTTCGAAGATCATTAAAACTACATCATATACGAGTATATGACGATATGGGAAGAGAAAAAAGAAAGCCAACAACACAGCGGATATTCGATAAGATATGATTTTCTCTCTGGGCTCCTCACAAGATTTTAACTTAGTTAATTTTTCAACAGCATTAAAAATCCCCCAAAAATGAATAAAATATCAAAATTCAGTGTGGGTGGTTTGGTTCAAACTCACTGAACGATATGTTAATATCTCGCAATAAGCATAGATTAACAAAAATTCAATATAATCCACCACGATCCTCACTGGCAACATACTACAAAAATCAGCATTTTTATTAATTCTTTAATATTTTTTTAGCGGCCAGTAGTTTACTCGGAATTAATCGATACAAGCTCGATGGTAACTAATTAAAAGCATAAAACGCCCCAAAAACCAGAGTCTTAATATAATACAAATAATTTATTCTGAACTCACCCGAAAAAACTTTGCACTAATACTACTTGTGATGGTGATCGCGTGTATACCTAGTGTTTTGGGAGGATCGTCCAACCTAATCCGTGGTGTGTGGTGATACACATTAAAATATTTCGATTATAAATTCAGAGATGATATTTTGTCGAGTCGAGTCGCCTGATATGAGGTCAATATTTTGCGACTTAATGGAGGTTTTATGTATTAACGTGATTACAGCGAACGACAGCCACCATCCATAAAATTTGGTTCGGTTTCGATATTTTATGGTGTTGGATTATTTGTTACGAAAAAAAATAAATAACAGAAAACAAAACAACTACTTTGATAAGAGAGGAACGATCGATGATTGGCGCTTCGTATGTATATATGGCGAAATTTAACATAAAGTGACTTCATCCATTGACCAAATAAACCAAAGCTAAAATGACAAACAGAATAAAAAATAAAATGCGGTTAATAATGTTGCTGAATCAGATTTATTTGTCCTCGATATTTCGATGACTTTTGAGTTAATCCAAATAAAGTATGAAGTTTGTTATTCGCATAGAGCAATGGAGGCAGCATATCTCTTTCTTTCGATCTATTTGTCTAGCACAGGCGTTATAAGCTAAAAGATATAATTAAAAAATTTCCAAAACAATGAATTTAAAGCAATACCATTGAAATAAACTCCATCCTGGACGTCTTCCTCCTTCATCGCGTCTAATTCAAAGACCTAAAATGAAATATGAATTATAAATTTAGAGCCATAGTATAAGCCTTAGAATGTAAACAAAACATGTACAACAACAACAACAATACTAAAAATTAAGAATTAAAATATCCAAATGAATTTTATGTTAAGATAAGAAATTATTGAATTAATATATTACAAACAAAACAAATAAATGAATTTATATCACTTTTTTAAAGAAATTAAGCAATCAGAAAGAAAAATGAACAAACAATCGGAATTTGACAGTTCTTACCGGCAAATATATTTGTTCAAATTTCGCACAAAAAAGGGTCAGTAGGACAACAAAAACATGCGAAATACATAAAGGATACATACCTGAGTGGAGTTTATCCCTTTTTTCACCTGCATAACACTGCACTCGCGCGAATTCCCTTAAAAAGGGCCAACGACCGCGATCGCGAAAACACGAAAATGAATACTGGCATCCATGTTCTGATGCCATTGTCAGCTGGCGCTAAAAAGCTTTTGTCGACAGCAATGCCAGGTGTTCGCGTAATTATCGCGAAAAGGGCTAAAATAGGGAAATTTAAAAACGACAATTTAACCAATAAGAAGAAGAGAGATGGCAACAAAAAAGGGAGACAAAAAATATAAGTTGGTCGATAATAATTCTGCAAAATCGATAACGAAACCCGAAAATTATAGCAGTTTCTACCATATCGACACGGCCACCCTATTTAAGCGCGACATTAGCGGCCCTAAAACCATTGGTTTGGAAATATTATAACAGCGTACATGTATCAGGAAAAAGTAATGCTTCAAGTCATTTTTTCCTAGAAATGCATGCATGCAGGGCAAGGGTCTTTCTTTCATGCTATTTAATGTATGGTGGTGGCATTTAGGAATTAAAGCTCGCACTCAACGTGGGACATATATTTCGATCTGTGAATTAAAATTGCATTAAGACTCCTTAAGATTCATATTCAACGTGGGAAATACATAATACATATCGAGTTTTGCAAATTGGAATAGTGGTTAAGATACATTAAGATTAGTGTTCATCGTGGGATTATATATATAAATTTGTGAAGTGAATTCTTTTAAGATCCGTTAAGGCTTGTATGAAAATATATACTATGTTTGCAAATTGAATTTTTGATTAAGTTTTCAAGTTAAATTTATGTCCAAATAAAAATCGTGTTAAGTTTTTTTTGAAATTAAAAATAAAAAGTTGAGTAAATTGAAATTTTAGAAAAATTGAATTTTATGGGACATCTGTAAATAAGGAATAAAAATAAAACAAATTTTTATTGGAGTGTTATTGTGTGTGTTTTTATTAAATTTGAATTGAGTGAAAAATAATAGAATTGGTATAACCAAGGTTCTGTGCGTCGAATTGGATACACCGCTACACTTTCCACCAAAGGTACAAATACGTCGCTGCGTAAACAATTTGGTGGTTCCATCCAGGAAACAGTACAGAGCCCGTTTACCGTTCCTTCCCAACAAGTATACCGTTGGTTACTGCAATTCAAAAAAACACACAGTTAGGTTAACGCTTCATTTAAATTACGGTTATTTACAATGTCTACCAACAAGCAATTATTTGATCAGGAGCTCATCCTTCGGAATCGCATCGAAAAATATATCGAGAATTCAAAGAAAACTGCTATAGTCAAACGTACTCAAGGTTTTTTTGAATCTCGAATGATGGAATTAAAAAGGTTATGGGAACAATATAGCGTTTTAGATGTAGAAATAATGCAAGCTTTAAGTGCAGATTCTGCAACCGCTGGCGTCGATCATGCATACGTTAAGGAAGACCATTTTTGCAACACGGAAACCAAATATTCAGATTATTTGAGCGATTTATATGAAGGTCTTCGTAAACTCAAAGCAGAGGCAACAGTCATCAATCCCAGTGCCAACGAATCAGCTACATCCATTATCGTCCATCAAGATACAACCCTTCCAAGGATTTCTCTTCCTAAATTTAATGGAGATTACGACATGTGGAGATCGTTCTCAGACATGTTCACCTCGCTCGTGCATAATAACACAAAATTATCTCCGGTACAAAAATTGCATCATCTAAAGTCTTGTTTAGTAGGCGAAGCGGAAAGAGTGTTACGTCACACTCCTATAACAGATGCGGACTATCAACCAGCATGGGACAAATTGAGGAAACGTTACCAGAACACTCGCATTTTGGTTAACCATCAACTTAAACTGCTAGTCAATCAACAAAAGTTAGCTACAGAGACCAATAAGGGAATAAAATCATTAATAGACACATCTGAAGAATGCTTACAGCAATTGAAGAGTTTGAATGTGGACACCAGCTCATGGGACGCGTTATTAATTTACATATTGGTACAGAAGCTTCCGTATTACACACTTAAGCTTTGGGAAGAAGACCAAGGATCCAGCGATGACTTACCCACCTTTGAAGAGTTTAAAGATTTTTTGAATACTCGCTTGAAGGTACTCGACTCGATTGCTGACGTTCTAGGCCCCAGAAGTGTATCAGTGAAACCCAAACCTCAACCAAGGGAAAAAATAGTCGCGTATCACAGTACAAGGGAAGGAAGATGTCCTGCTTGTGGAGGAAAACACTATGTCTTAAAATGCTCAAAATATAAGCGAATGTCGTCGGAAGCCAAACGTAAGGCTATCTCATCAGCAGGACGATGTCTCAATTGTTTATCCGGTCACCATGCTCAACCTGAATGCACTAGCAAACACAATTGCTTCACGTGCAATCAACGTCACCATACCTCTTTACATATTACTAAGGAAAACTCAACGCCACATAACAAATCCAATTACCAGTCAAAGGATTCTAACACATGTCCAGCCGAATCCAATCCAGAAACCAATAGCCACAGCGCTGCTCAGCTTGAAATTACTCAAGCCTTCATCACAAGGCAAAACTTACGAGCTTTACTAGCAACAGCTTTAATCACTGCACGAGATAACCATGGCCAACCACACACCCTACGATGTGTCATTGATCCAGGATCTCAGTCATCATTCTTGACAGAGGAAGCCTGCAAGAGACTGGGTGCAACATGTTCTCCTGCTTCCACTACTATCATAGGCATCGGCACCTGCACGGCAGGAAACTCTGGGAAACAAATAACTCTACAACTACAATCCAGTCAATTGAATGGACCGATCGTGGAGGAAACTTTTCTAATTCTAAAAAGAATTAGTGACCCTCTACCACAGCAACGAATGTCTAAGGAACACGCTCAACACTTAGTCGGCCTAAATCTAGCTGACCCAACATTTTGGCAACCCGGAAAAATAGATGCCTTGCTCGGAGTAAATCTTTATACTCAAATTCTACAAGATGGAATTATACGGGGAGCCAAGCACGCCCCAGTGGCAATTAATACAATATTTGGTTGGATTTTGCTCGGACCAACCACCAACGAACGTCATAATCATGCAGTATCCCTTATGACTACAATTGAAGATGATCTCAGCTGTCAGCTTCAACAATTTTTTAAGACTGAAGAATTTCCTTCGAACCCAGTTCTTAAAATGGAAGATGCATTATGTCAAGACATCTTTCAAACTACGTACCAACGTCTACCAAATGGACAATATCAAGTCCACTTACCATTTATAAACAATGAAATTCCTAAATTGGGTGAATCTCGCCCTCAGGCCCTTACGCGGTTCATATCCCTGCAAAAACATTTTAGGAAGAAACCAGATCTAGCCAGAGACTATACCAAGTGTCTCGATGAATATCTACAACTCGGACATATGGAAATGATCGCTCCCGGTGCAACTAACAAACCACATTACTACATTCCACATCATGCGGTCTTTAAAGAAAGCACAACCACAAAATTAAGAGTCGTGTTCGACGCATCCTGTAAGTCAACCAACGGAAAGTCACTTAATGACTACCTGCTGAAGGGACCTATTCTACAACCGAAGCTATTTGCCACCTTGATGAATTGGCGGAGGTACAAGGTAGCCATAACAGCGGAATTTGAGAATTCCAGTTATCATCATATCAGCAAGTCACACCATCCTCTACATGCTAGAAGATGGGGAGCTGATATCAACAATACAAATAACAGCACCCGCCGACGCTCTCCTCCTCTTGCTGGTCCAGAGGAGCGTGATGCAAAAATCCCGTACACCCGCAATGCGAAGCGGAGAAGCTGCATCAAAGTTCTTTTGGAGTTCAGTTGGCATTTTGGTATCGAAGCAACAGGCAGCTCACCGCCTTTAACTCAGTTAATTTCTATATCAATCATTTTTTTTTGTCTAAGTTGCTTCTCAACATTCAATTTATATCACTATCATTAATTTTCAATTCGAGGAATAAATATATTATAAAGAATCCAGACGTTATATATTCAAGGCAGTTTAAGGAGATTTAAGAAGACGGCATTTAGGACACACACGAAACTCACCCCCCTGGAAATCATCCCAACATAGAAGTATATTATAACGAGGACAGCAATTAGCAGAACACAAGAAACTCGCCCCCCTGGAAATCATCCCAACATTGAATATTTCTCGCCCCCTCCCCCTCACCCCCACAGCAACATTTGGTCCTTCGAGCCGGATTTCCGGCATTATTAAGGTGAGTAAAGTTTTGCACATTTCTTTTTATTCTCAAATTGAGTGTTTGCATAAAGTTTGCATGTAAATCATAGTGAATTTAATGTATATAGTGACCAATCAAGTTCAAAGGTTAATTATATGTGATGCGAAAAGTACCGCACATTTCAAGGAGTACATTTAACGGCAATAGAGAAATCTAAATAAATAACGGTGATAACGGTTGCCGTAATATACAAAGGCACTGAAATTCATTAATAATGCCATCATTTCTGTGAAAGTTGCTGCCTGTGGTAATTTAAAGGTTTACAAGGAATTTGTTGTTATATTTATATAGAAGTGCGAAATTGTTTTCAACTTAAAATCCTACCAATTGTTATTGATCGATTGTAAAATTTCCAGCGAGGAATTTTATGTTTTATACATATTATTTATACAAAATCCATAAATTTATTTTACGGTGCAGTTTTGAATAATCTTCCCAACTTCTGAACTCATATATAAACCAGTGAACTAATTGTGTATTGTTCTCCGGTTTTACAACGTTATTTCTCCTTGAAATTGTATGCGTATATCACGGAGGTTTAAGTGAAAAAAAAGGGAAATTAAAATATCAATTAAACAATAAATCATTGCAATTATTAAGATTTAACGTGTAAGTGTAAGGTTCTTTATAAAATACGAATGTGATCAAAAAAAAAAAAGATATATACCCAATAATATATAGCCCAATAACGGTACATTTTCCTTTACAAAAAAAAAACAAAATTCATATGAATAATAATAAGTAAAAGGGATACTTCTTATATTTTTTTTGTCATAACTAAAATTATTTCAACTTTTAAATAAAATTCAGTAAAAAATTTTCAATGGAAACAGAATTTTCTATAATTATTTTAAAATTTTGAAAGCCCGATGGTAGCTGAACATTTTCAAATTATTATAGTTCGCTTTAAATAATTATATCTATGTTATGACATGTTATTTAGTTTTACACGGTTTAATTTCTCTCAATTTTTTTCTCTTTCTTTGTTTCTCTAAGATATTATAAATCTCAACTCTTGAAGCGGGACAAGTTATTTAATGTTTACACCGTTTACCTTCCGGTGTCTTATGGTTTTTTTTGATAATTAGTAACATCGGTCTTTGATTATCCTTTTCCTTTATTAGTAATTATGCATTAGAGTTTCCCTTTGTAGAAAATGTTTAGAAATCTTTGTTCTATCTCATATTAGTGACAACAGTTAAAATTGATTTCCATTTTGAGTATTCTTATGGTATCAGCTGTGCTTTACAAGATACCATATTACAACGTTAAAGTCTATGGAAGTGGCTGCCTGTGGGTAATTTAAAGGTTTTAATTTCTCTCAATTTTTTTTTCTCAATATTTGAAGTTGTTTTGAGATTTCTTTGATCTCTACGATATCATATACCTCAACTCTTGAAGCTGGACAAGTTATTTAATGTTTATACCGTATACCTACCGTTTTTTTTGGTTTTTTTTTTGGATAATTAGTGACATCGGTACTTGATTATCCTTTTCCTTTATTAGTAAAAAAATATATATGCATTCGAGTTCTTCCTATTGTCGAATATGTTTAGAAATTTTATTCGGTCTCATATTAGTGACAATATTTAAAATTGATTTCCATTTCGAGGATTCTTATTGTATCACCTGTGCTTTAACAGCACCACATTACAACGTTTAAGTCTTCTCCTTTCGTAACCAGTTTTTAGTTGTCCTACCATCTAAAGGGAACCATTGTGCAATATTAGCCCATTTCACGTTGAGAATTTAGTCAACTACCTGTAGCTATGGCCAATGCCGAGGATCTCATTGCAATTCAAGAAGGAGTAATAGGACAAATTGAAAGTTTTGTTTCAAATTTTAAAAAGACTCCCAAGGATAGATTAGCAAATGCTGGCCATATTCAAGGTAGAATTGCTGCTTTGACTAATATAGGTAAAGACTTTAATGCAAACGATTTGAAAATACGGACATTAGGTGTTGATGAAGACAGAGCACGTGATTATTTCACTCAAACCGTTGATAAGTTTGCGGATCTATATTATGAATATATGGGAATCCTAAATGACCGATACGCAAGTCTTACCACCCCTCCTATCTCTAACCAGCCTTTAGCAAGTACCTCAAGCGTTTATGCAGATCATTCTCAGTCTTCAGTTGCGAGTGCAACTAATACTGCGGTACCCCCTGATGCTAAGGTGGTGAATAATCAACCTGCCCCCTCTGAGGCTAATACAATCTTGAATAATACTCTTCCGGTGCGTAATGACATCAAGTTGCCTCAAATAACTATTCCAAAATTCTCGGGTGACTATACTTCCTGGCCATCGTTCTACGATCTTTTCAAATGCATGATTCATGAAAGGGAGAATTTATTGTCAGTTCAAAAAATGCATTACCTAAAATCCTGTCTGACTGGTGAAGCAGAAACCCTCATACGTCATTTAACTATTACACATGACAACTATCAAACAGCATGGGAAATTCTATGTAAACGGTTTCAGAACACGCGTGCATTAGTAAACAGCAATTTAAAAATATTCTTTTCTCAACCGCATGTTCAAATAGAGAGTGGTGACCATATTCGGAAGTTATTAGACAGGACGAATGAGTGCTTGGCTTCATTAAAAAATTTAGGGATGAACACCGAAGAATGGGACCCTATCGTACTGTATGTTATGGTTGATCGATTACCACATGAGACACGGCAATTGTGGGAACAAAGGCAAGGCTCGAACACATCCGTTCCCAATCTATGTGAGTTATTTGAGTTTCTAGAAGCGAGATTTAGGTCACTTGAAGCTGCTTCCCCAAAACCACATAAAATCACCCCTCGTTCAAATATAAGTAAGACTAACTCATATCACACAATTAAATACCGATGTCCTCTTTGTCAAGATCCCCACGCATTAAAGGATTGCGTAAAATTTAGGAAAATGCATCCTCAAGAACGATGGAACGTTGTTCGATCAAAGGTCCTTTGTTTTAACTGTCTGGCTCAATCCCATACGGTAAGCACTTGTGCAACACAGCAGACGTGTCGAATTTGCCGGAGAAAGCATAACACTCTCCTCCATAACCCTTCCAGCCAAAGGGATCAATCGTCAACCCTATCCTCACCAAAGCAAGAATCCCCTCTAGCGGCTGAGGCAAAGATCAATTCTCCTAAACCTCCCCTATTTCATAATTCCACTCAGGAGAAGGCGTCGATAGTTAAAACGTTTTTCTCTAGCAAACAGAAGAAGGGTCTGCTAGCCACAATGTTAGTTAAGGTCACATCAAAAAGAGGAGATTCCCATGTATTCCGAGCACTAGTCGATCCTGGATCAGAAGCCAGCTTTGTGACTAATAGAGTCGTCAAGATTTTGGGTTTAAATCCAATTAAAGAGTCAATGATTATCACTAGTCTCATGGAGACTGTGACTGCGAAAGCTCAAAAGGCAGTTTTCCTCACTATTCAGCCTCATTTAAGTGAAACCCCAGCTATTCAGTTGAAAGCAAGTATTCTCAATTCACTAACTGACGTCTTACCGTCTACAGACATATGTGAGGTAGACTGGCCTCATCTGCACGACCTGCCTCTGGCAGATCCATCCTTTCGTCAATCTGGAAGGATTGACATGATGCTCGATGTGTCAATTTATAGTCAGATAATTGAAAACGGTATAGCAAAGGGGGGTCCTGGGATGCCTATAGCTCAAAATACGTCCTTTGGTTGGATCGTGTTTGGTGAACTCCCCGAAAATCTCTCTGTCTCATGCGATAAGGAAAGTGGCAATTCCGCTGTAGCGTTATGCAGCCAAGTAATGGAAATTTCTGATGAAACTCTTAAACGCTTTTGGGAACTCGAAGAAGTTAGTTTCCCCGAACCCCGCTCACCTGATGATGAATATTGTGACGAACATTTCGTGAAAACCCATAGTCGCCGGCCTGATGGGCGTTATGTGGTAAGGTTTCCCTTTAATCCCTCCCTTAAAACAATACAATTCACCCATTCTCGCGATATCGCCCTGAAACGGTACCAGTCTCTGGAAAGGCGTTTTAATTCAAATCCCATGTTAGAAAAGGATTATAATGAGTGCATACAAGAATATTTGGATGAAAACCAGATGGAAGTCATCACCCCTTCAGAACGTTTAAACCCCACGAGTCGAACGTATTATATACCCCATCATGCGGTTTTTAAGAGTGACAGTTTAACGACCAAAACAAGAGTAGTATTCGATGCTAGCTGTGCAGCGGCTAATAACCTCTCTTTAAATGATGTTCTTTTATCAGGACCAGCTCTCCAAAGAGACATTTCTCTTCTTTTGAGTGAATGGCGTCAAAGAAAATTTGTCTTTACAGCAGACATTGCCCGAATGTACCGGCAGATACTCCTTCACCCTGATGAATGTGATCTTCAAAGGATCCTGTGGCGGCCATCCTCTCAGGAATCTGTGCAAGATTTCAGGTTATTGACCGTTACATTTGGCATTCGAAGTTCCCCTTTTCTAGCCATTCGGACCATTCAGCAATTGGCCCAAGATGAAGCCCAACGCTTTCCTTTGGGAGCGAAAGCTTTGTTAAAGGACCTATATGTGGATGATGTGTTATCTGGTGGTGACACGCTCGAAGAATCGATAGAAATCCGAAGTCAAATCGACAATATTTTAAAGGCTGGAAATTTTAATCTGCGCAAATGGGCCACTAATGATATGAAGTTACTTGAAGGGATACCAGACTCAGATTTGCTAAACGCACCCTCTGTTCAGTTCGATAATACAGTAAAGACACTTGGAATTAGATGGAACCCAGCTGATGATTCATTCTCTTATAGTATTAATGTGAAGCATGCTTCACCCCCATACACAAAACGAAAGGTATTATCGATTATTGCTCACATATACGATCCTCTTGGATGGTTGTCTCCAATCACTATAACGTTGAAGATTTTTTTACAAATACTATGGCAAAGAACATTAGATTGGGATGAGCTTCTACCAGAAGGTCTCTCAGCCAAATGGCTTAATTATTTGGAAACACTCTCTGAGATAAAGAACATATCTATTCCTCGATTTCTAGGCACAGAACCGCTTTGTAATATACAGATGCATGGGTTTTGCGATGCATCAGAACGTGCGTATGCGGCAGCACTATATGTTCGTTGCGAAATAAACAATTCAGTATCGAGTCTCCTTATCACTGGAAAGACTAAGGTTGCTCCTTCAAATTCCATAAGCCTCCCACGCCTAGAACTGTGTGGAGCAGTTTTACTCTCCAAACTAATCAAGAAATTTCAACCATCCTTCCCATGTTCTGAAGAAAACATTTGGATGTGGACAGATTCCACTATTGTGCTTTCCTGGATAAGTCAGCACCCTAATAGTTTTAAGCCTTTCGTCAGCAATCGGATTTCTGAAATTATTACAAATGTTAACAAGGCCAAATGGAGACACGTTCCTTCCAAAGATAATCCTGCAGATATGGCCAGTCGTGGTATTGGGAAAGGGAACTGGGGAAAACTTGAATTGTGGTGGCGAGGACCTCAGTGGCTATCCCAACATAGTTCATGCTGGCCATCCCGATTTACCACATTACCAGACCCTGAAACAAACCCTGGGGAGTTTGAATTAAAATCCACAAAAATCGTCCTTACTCTTCAATGCACGAACAGCGATGCCACGCACATTTTAGAAAGGTTTTCGTCGTTTCCACGACTACTGAAGGTAACAATCATTTTAAAAAGAATTAGTAAAAAATGCAGCAATAAGGGTTTTCAGCTTGCTTCATGTGTCACTCCGGACGAGTTCAAATTAGCACGAGAATTTTGGATTAAACACGAGCAGGCTAAAGCGTTTCCTGATGAAATCAGATGTTTAGTAGCGAAAATTTCGATCCCGAAGACGAGCAAAATTGCTCCCTTGAACCCTTTTTTGGATGAGTGTGGGGTTTTACGTGTAGGAGGTAGATTGCAGAATGCTCTTATACCCTTTAGCGAGCGACATCCTATAATTCTGGATGCGCATAGTCACTTCACTGAACTTCTTGTTAGACACACCCACATAGTTTGTCTACATGGAGGACCCACGTTAACACTTGCGATTTTGCGAAAAACGGTGTGGATTGTCCACGGTCGGGTCCTTGTAAAGAAAATTCTCAAAAAATGCATTACGTGTTTTAAACAATCTTGTAAAACTCAAACCCAATTAATGGGATCTCTTCCACTCCCCAGAGTAAATGTATCGCGCCCCTTTACCCATATGGGAGTCGACTATGCGGGCCCATTTAATTTAAGTATCTCTCGAAATCGGGGTTGTAGAACTTATAAGGGATATTTAGCCATTTTTATTTGTCTAAGCACAAAGGCTATCCATGTTGAAGTAGTGGGCGAACTCACCACAGAAGCCTTTCTAGGTGCGTTTAGGAGGTTTGTCGCACGACGGGGTCTCCCTCTCCACGTTTATTCTGACAATGGCACGAACTTTAAAGGAGCTCGAAATAAGTTAGACCGCGATCTCCACACAGCCTATGAAGAAGGTAGCAAGGAAACTGCCAAGGTGGCAAACATCCAGGGGACCCATTGGCACTTTATTCCTCCGGCCTCCCCCCATTTTGGTGGATTGTGGGAGGCTGGAGTAAAATCGGTGAAATTTCACTTAAAACGTATTGTCGGAGAGACTAGATTAACCTACGAAGAAATGTCTACCTTTGTAACTCAAATAGAAGCATGCCTTAACTCACGACCTCTAACCCCCCTGAATGATGATGTGACTGATTTGCGGGTACTCACCCCGGGGCATTTTTTAATAGGTGACTCCTTGTTATCACCCCCCGAAGAACATCTCTCTTGTACAAAATTAACAACTCTGAATCGATGGAATTTTGTTCAAAAAATGAGACAAGACTTTTGGAGAATATGGAGCAGAGAATATTTATCTAGGTTACAACAGCGTCCCAAATGGCTCCATACTTCAAAAAATTTCAAAATCGGTGACCTTGTTCTGCTCAAGGACGAAAATTTGGCATGTTGCAAGTGGGCTCGTGGTAGAATCATTAGAACCTATCCGGGAAATGACGGCATTGTCCGTGTAGTTGATGTACTAACTCAGATGGGTGAAAGAAAACGCCCAATTACAAAACTTTCTCTACTGCCGATAAATGTAGAGGAATAAGAATTAATTTGAATTTAAATGTGATTCCGATCACCAAAGATGAATAAGTACTAGAATGAATTTGAACTTGATTCGGAACACTCATATTTAGAATATTTAATTTTATTATATTATGCAAACCTCTTTACATTAAATGTGCAAAATTTTATGAACTTTAAATGAATTATTAATCCTAAATCCTTCTCCTACCATTACTCCACATTACACAACAACAAGGGATCTGGCTCGCAACGCCTGCGCAACACAAAGACGAATAAGCTGACCGCACCACATCTTATAGTTGTTGAAACCAGACGATTTCAAGGCGGGGAGGATGTTGAGAATTCCAGTTATCATCATATCAGCAAGTCACACCATCCTCTACATGCTAGAAGATGGGGAGCTGATATCAACAATACAAATAACAGCACCCGCCGACGCTCTCCTCCTCTTGCTGGTCCAGAGGAGCGTGATGCAAAAATCCCGTACACCCGCAATGCGAAGCGGAGAAGCTGCATCAAAGTTCTTTTGGAGTTCAGTTGGCATTTTGGTATCGAAGCAACAGGCAGCTCACCGCCTTTAACTCAGTTAATTTCTATATCAATCATTTTTTTTTGTCTAAGTTGCTTCTCAACATTCAATTTATATCACTATCATTAATTTTCAATTCGAGGAATAAATATATTATAAAGAATCCAGACGTTATATATTCAAGGCAGTTTAAGGAGATTTAAGAAGACGGCATTTAGGACACACACGAAACTCACCCCCCTGGAAATCATCCCAACATAGAAGTATATTATAACGAGGACAGCAATTAGCAGAACACAAGAAACTCGCCCCCCTGGAAATCATCCCAACATTGAATATTTCTCGCCCCCTCCCCCTCACCCCCACAGCAACATAGAGAAAATGTACCGAATGATTTTGATCCATCCAAATCAACGAGCGTTTCAACGAATTATTTGGAAGCATCCAATTACCCATGAAACACAGGATTATCAATTGAAAACGGTCACATTCGGTACATCAGCGGCTCCTTACCTCGCCATTAGAACCTTGCAGCAATTAGCAGAGGATGAAAGGAACAATTGGCCCCTCGCTTCCACAGCAACCCTCAAGAGCTTCTATGTTGATGATTTATTAACAGGAGCAGATGATGTTGCAAGTGCTAAAAATCTGCAAAGGGAATTAATCGAAATGATGAAGACCGGAGGATTTAACCTGAGGAAATGGGCAAGCAATGACTTAGAGTTACTATCTCATTTACCATCTGAGTATTGCGAAATTAAGGAATCATTTACTATTGGAGAGATGGAAGCCATTAAAACATTAGGTATCCAATGGCATCCTGCAGAAGACATTTTCACCTTCAAAATTTCCTTAAAATCAAAACAATCTGCTCTTACCAAACGAGCTATATTATCAGAGATCGCGTCTCTGTATGACCCGCTCGGCTGGATAGCCCCCATAATAATCGTCGCGAAAATACTAATGCAATCACTGTGGATTACAGGCTGCTCGTGGGACGTTACAGTACCTACCTCAATAAAGGAACAGTGGGATACATTTAAGGAGGACTTATGTAACCTGCCTCGATTAAAAATCCCGCGTTGGATCCAATATGCCAGCACAGCACAAATTCAAATACACGGCTTTTGCGACGCTTCAACCAAGGCATATGCAGCTGTCCTATACTTACGAACAATACTCGAAGATGGTAGCATCTCATCAATGCTGTTAACGGCCAAAACCAGAGTAGCTCCCACGAAGCCAACCACCATTCCCAGATTGGAGTTAAACGGCGCGGTAATTCTTGCTCGGCTTATCAAAACAACGGTTGAAGACATGGAACTGAAAAACGCCTCCATATTTGCTTGGACAGACTCCACTATTGTACTTCAATGGATAAGAGAACACCCGTCTCGCTGGAAAACATATGTGGCGAACAGGGTCGTTGAAATCCAGGAAAGTTTAAAGTATGATTCATGGCAGCATGTTCCTACAGCAGATAACCCAGCCGATCTTGCTTCGAGAGGCACTACCGCAGATGATTTATTATCGAAGGATATATGGTGGCATGGTCCAGGTTGGCTAACCAAGGGTGAAGAGCATTGGCCAAAATTAAAAAAAAGTGAAGAAGGTACTGAGCTAGAGGCTAAACGAAACACCACGGCAACCCTTACAACAGCAATTCAAGATGACTACCTCATGCGATATTCCTCCTTTGATAAATTAATTCGAATAACTGCATATTTACTGCGCTTCATAGAGAACTGCAAGCCTTCATCAACTAACCAAGTTGGAGTCCTATCTCGCAGCGAATTGTGTAATGCTGAAGCTATTATACTGCGTTTAGTCCAAAGGGCAAGCTTTCCGAACGAATATCACAGCTTATCAAACGGTCAACCACTTTCGCACAAGAGCAAACTCATACAATTAAATCCCTTTCTCGATGACCAAGGACTTGTACGATTAAAGGGACGACTATCTCATGCATCCTTAGCCTATGACAACAAACACCCAATCATACTACCAAAAAATCACCATGTGGTAGAAGCATTGATTAACAAAATTCATCAAGACACCTTTCATGGTGGAACGTCACTAGTGTTATCCACCAGTCGAAGTAAATATTGGATTCTGGATGCCAGGAGAACTATCTCAAGCAGAATCCATAAATGCATCACATGTGTTCGTTTCCGAAAAACAACTTGTCAGCAGCGTATGGGTGATTTACCAGAATTTCGAGTCAATGTCACAAAACCATTCAGTAAAGTTGGCATAGACTATGCAGGACCTATAACCGTCAAGTCGTCACCATGCAGAAGGGCAAAACTCCTGAAGGCATATGTATGCATATTCGTTTGCATGACAACCAGGGCCATACACATAGAGCTCGTTTCGTCATTGACCACCGATGCCTTTATAGCAGCTTTGAAAAGATTTATTGCCAGAAGGGGCCTGTGCACCGATATTTATTCTGACTGCGGCTCCAATTTTATTGGAGCAATATCAACACTCGATAAGGACTTACGAAACGCAATTGTCAACTCAACTCAAGAAGCTGCTCAATATGCTTCCACTCGTTCAATTAATTGGCATCTCAACCCCCCAGCAGCGCCGCATTTCGGAGGAACCTGGGAAGCAGGGGTACGTTCCATAAAGGGCCATCTCCGAAGAAGTTTAGGCAACATGATATGTACCTTTGAAGAATACGTAACATTGCTCTCTCAAATAGAAGCCATATTAAATTCGCGACCGCTTTGTTACATTAGTGCAGATCCTAGTAATCCCGAAATAATCACACCCGGACATTTTTTGATAGGCCAAGCCTTGAATATGCTGCCAGAGCCGGACTATTCCAACGAACCATCCTTTACACACCGATGGAAGTTCTTGCAACAAAGGACACACCAATTTTGGAAGAAATGGTCAAGGGACTATTTAAATCAACTGCAAACAAGATCCAAATGGCAATCAGAAAAGGAGAATCTCAAAATCGGAGACGTAGTACTTGTTACTCATGAGCACATGCCGCCAATAAAATGGCCATTAGGCATCGTAGAGGAAGTCTTTCCTGGAGCAGATGGGCTAGTTCGAGTGGCTCAGATCAAAACTCACACTAGTACCTTTAGAAGGCCAATTGTAAAATTGGTTCGCTTACCCATAGCGGAAACATAACATTGTCCAAACACTAACAGACATATCTGTTTGTTCGTCTTTATGTTGTGGTGTCCTCATTTTCAAAACAAATTAATTTCATAAGTATTCTTTCAGATGGATTACGATGAAGATGTGTTAATCTTGTCCGAAAGGATATTCTTTTCCATGACTGACGAGCCGGACCCAGAGTTCTACGCCGATCCCGTCAGCAAAGGGTTCCATGAATCATCGCCAGGTGGAGGCAGCTGTACCGTTACCACTACTAATGAAAAGGCCAATCCACATCAGGCATCACGATCTAGTGCGACTTTCCGGGATCATCCCACAAAACATCTCAAGGGTACAACCGTTCACACCAAGGCCACATTAGCAGAGCCAGCTACAATCAATGGGGCGAAAGAACATTCACTCCTTCTACTGCGACCAACTACAACAGTCAAGGAACTACAAATGCGGATAGACAATACGCACCAAAGGTTTATAACTCGAGAAGGCGTCGACATATTTCTCACCAGAGAGGTTTTGAAAAGAATAAATTTCGAAGCGATCGCCAAGACGAAAACCAGAGAAAAAACGCTCAACTTGCCGGATAGATACCAGGTACGTCTCAAGCTGAAAGCAGACGGTAGCCTTAAATTCTTTCACTACCACAAAAGAGGAGTGGTCAGGAAATTGTTGAACAAAGATGTTCAACGGGAGGGAGAATGTCTAGCACAGGCGTTATAAGCTAAAAGATATAATTAAAAAATTTCCAAAACAATGAATTTAAAGCAATACCATTGAAATAAACTCCATCCTGGACGTCTTCCTCCTTCATCGCGTCTAATTCAAAGACCTAAAATGAAATATGAATTATAAATTTAGAGCCATAGTATAAGCCTTAGAATGTAAACAAAACATGTACAACAACAACAACAATACTAAAAATTAAGAATTAAAATATCCAAATGAATTTTATGTTAAGATAAGAAATTATTGAATTAATATATTACAAACAAAACAAATAAATGAATTTATATCACTTTTTTAAAGAAATTAAGTAATCAGAAAGAAAAATGAACAAACAATCGGAATTTGACAGTTCTTACCGGCAAATATATTTGTTCAAATTTCGCACAAAAAAGGGTCAGTAGGACAACAAAAACATGCGAAATACATAAAGGATACATACCTGAGTGGAGTTTATCCCTTTTTTCACCTGCATAACACTGCACTCGCGCGAATTCCCTTAAAAAGGGCCAACGACCGCGATCGCGAAAACACGAAAATGAATACTGGCATCCATGTTCTGATGCCATTGTCAGCTGGCGCTAAAAAGCTTTTGTCGACAGCAATGCCAGGTGTTCGCGTAATTATCGCGAAAAGGGCTAAAATAGGGAAATTTAAAAACGACAATTTAACCAATAAGAAGAAGAGAGATGGCAACAAAAAAGGGAGACAAAAAATATAAGTTGGTCGATAATAATTCTGCAAAATCGATAACGAAACCCGAAAATTATAGCAGTTTCTACCATATCGACACGGCCACCCTATTTAAGCGCGACATTAGCGGCCCTAAAACCATTGGTTTGGAAATATTATAACAGCGTACATGTATCAGGAAAAAGTAATGCTTCAAGTCATTTTTTCCTAGAAATGCATGCATGCAGGGCAAGGGTCTTTCTTTCATGCTATTTAATGTATGGTGGTGGCATTTAGGAATTAAAGCTCGCACTCAACGTGGGACATATATTTCGATCTGTGAATTAAAATTGCATTAAGACTCCTTAAGATTCATATTCAACGTGGGAAATACATAATACATATCGAGTTTTGCAAATTGGAATAGTGGTTAAGATACATTAAGATTAGTGTTCATCGTGGGATTATATATATAAATTTGTGAAGTGAATTCTTTTAAGATCCGTTAAGGCTTGTATGAAAATATATACTATGTTTGCAAATTGAATTTTTGATTAAGTTTTCAAGTTAAATTTATGTCCAAATAAAAATCGTGTTAAGTTTTTTTTGAAATTAAAAATAAAAAGTTGAGTAAATTGAAATTTTAGAAAAATTGAATTTTATGGGACATCTGTAAATAAGGAATAAAAATAAAACAAATTTTTATTGGAGTGTTATTGTGTGTGTTTTTATTAAATTTGAATTGAGTGAAAAATAATAGAATTGGTATAACCAAGGTTCTGTGCGTCGAATTGGATACACCGCTACACTTTCCACCAAAGGTACAAATACGTCGCTGCGTAAACACTATTAATGAGGTATTACTTAGGCCTATGGTGTTCTTAGCAGCCCCTATACCTCAGGTTTGTAGACCAGACCTCTTGGACAGGTTTAGCAGTCTGCCTAAAAATTCCTTAGATAGATAGATAGACGGTGGCTTAAAGGTTTGTCATAATTTCCGCAAGGGGGATAAAAAACGCCGAGATCCTTAGACGGTTAGATCGATGTATCGAACACTTCCTTAATAGACTTATGGAACGAGGTAACTCGCATCGGGCTAACGCAAAACCTAGACATTCTGGAGGAACTAAACTGAAAGAAAAGCGGTGGATCCTTCAGCAGATGATGAAATGCTCGCTGGGAGAAGTCGTGTAGATGAAGGTAAACATCAACCAGCTGGCGGACGAGATCACTTCCAACGTGGAGGTGGGCAAGGCATTGCAAAATCAGCTAGACTTGTCGCAAACATTGAACTGAGGAAAGCACCCTTACGGCCACCATAAATATGGCGGTAAAACTAGCGGAAAAGATCCACATAGTAGTACAAAGGGTAATTCCTAATCTTGATTGGTTGACATAAAAATAAAACAAAAAGATGGGTTGTTTGCCGAATAAGGGAGCGGACAACACCAAGAAGATGATGCAAGTACTGGGAGTTTGGGCATATAGGCAAAGAATTGTACAAGCACCACAGTACAAGGAGTATCAAGTCTCTACTATTCAAGAAGGAACTCACATTGCGAAGAAGATAAGGTTCGTCGTACGAATGAACCTGAATCACCGCCATGCAGAGATTGTGTACGAACACGCTATACAGAAACATAGGTAATGTAAAAGAAACGACAGCTTCGAATACCGTAAAAAGTGGGCGCCTAGAGACGTCAGCCCTAATGCAAAATCAACAATAACCACTAGGGTGGAGTGAAAAAACTGGGCATACCTGCAGAAAGTTGTCATTTTAGCTTACAAATGAAGACAAAAAATATTATTCACCTCATTGCATGTTAAGAGGTGCCCCAGATGGTATAAAGATTTAAAAAAAATTACAAAATCAGCCTTTTGCCCACCTCGAAGATTGGTTTTTTTTATTTATGTTGTAGTCAAAATAAACATTACAATTCTTAATTTTGGCTCTTTTTAAACACAAACAAAACTATAACGCAAGTTTTAGAACAAAACTTATCATGCAAACTACAAACAAGATATTTTTTACCATTTTTACAAATTTTAAGAAAACCTCATATTTATGTATAAATGGGGCACTATAACTTTCATATTTGACCCTAAGATTTTAGATAATTTAGATTCCCGCACTCCCGCATTCCCGCATTCCCGCATTACCGCACTCCCGCACTCCCGCATTCCCGCACTCCCGCATTCCCGCATTCCCGCACTCCCGCATTCCCGCACCCCCGCATTCCCGCACTCCCGCACTCCCGCACTCCCGCATTCCCGCACTCCCGCATTCCCGCACTCCCGCATTCCCGCACTCCCGCATTCCCGCACTCCCGCATTCCCGCACTCCCGCATTCCCGCACTCCCGCATTCCCGCATTCCCGCATTCCCGCACTCCCGCATTCCCGCATTCCCGCACTCCCGCATTCCCGCATTCCCGCACTCCCGCATTCCCGCATTCCCGCACTCCCGCATTCCCGCACTCCCGCATTCCCGCACTCCCGCATTCCCGCACTCCCGCATTCCCGCATTCCCGCACTCCCGCATTCCCGCACTCCCGCATTCCCGCACTCCCGCATTCCCGCACTCCCGCATTCCCGCATTCCCGCACTCCCGCACTCCCGCACTCCCGCATTCCCGCACTCCCGCATTCCCGCATTCCCGCACTCCCGCATTCCCGCACTCCCGCATTCCCGCACTCCCGCATTCCCGCACTCCCGCATTCCCGCACTCCCGCACTCCCGCATTCCCGCATTCCCGCATTCCCGCACTCCCGCATTCCTTCACTCCCGCATTCCCGCACTCCCGCACTCCCGCACTCCCGCATTCCCGCATTCCCGCACTCCCGCATTCCCGCACTCCCGCATTCCCGCACTCCCGCATTCCCGCACTCCCGCATTCCCGCACTCCCGCATTCCCGCATTCCCGCACTCCCGCATTCCCGCATTCCCGCACTCCCGCATTCCCGCACTCCCGCATTCCCGCACTCCCGCATTCCCGCATTACCGCACTCCCGCATTCCCGCATTCCCGCATTCCCGCACTCCCGCACTCCCGCATTCCCGCACTCCCGCATTCCCGCATTCCCGCACTCCCGCATTCCCGCACTCCCGCATTCCCGCATTCCCGCATTGCCGCATTCCCGCACTCCCGCATTCCCGCACTCTCGCATTCCCGCACTCCCGCACTCCCGCATTCCCGCACTCCCGCATTCCCGCACTCCCGCATTCCCGCACTCCCGCACTCCCGCACTCCCGCATTCCCGCATTCCCGCACTCCCGCATTCCCGCACTCCCGCATTCCCGCACTCCCGCATTCCCGCACTCCCGCATTCCCGCATTCCCGCACTCCCGCATTCCCGCACTCCCGCACTCCCGCACTCCCGCATTCCAAAATCAGCTAGACTTGTCGCAAACATTGAACTGAGGAAAGCACCCTTACGGCCACCATAAATATGGCGGTAAAACTAGCGGAAAAGATCCACATAGTAGTACAAAGGGTAATTCCTAATCTTGATTGGTTGACATAAAAATAAAACAAAAAGATGGGTTGTTTGCCGAATAAGGGAGCGGACAACACCAAGAAGATGATGCAAGTACTGGGAGTTTGGGCATATAGGCAAAGAATTGTACAAGCACCACAGTACAAGGAGTATCAAGTCTCTACTATTCAAGAAGGAACTCACATTGCGAAGAAGATAAGGTTCGTCGTACGAATGAACCTGAATCACCGCCATGCAGAGATTGTGTACGAACACGCTATACAGAAACATAGGTAATGTAAAAGAAACGACAGCTTCGAATACCGTAAAAAGTGGGCGCCTAGAGACGTCAGCCCTAATGCAAAATCAACAATAACCACTAGGGTGGAGTGAAAAAACTGTTTTTTTTACAACGGCTAGGGCATACCTGCAGAAAGTTGTCATTTTAGCTTACAAATGAAGACAAAAAATATTATTCACCTCATTGCATGTTAAGAGGTGCCCCAGATGGTATAAAGATTTAAAAAAAATTACAAAATCAGCCTTTTGCCCACCTCGAAGATTGGTTTTTTTTATTTATGTTGTAGTCAAAATAAACATTACAATTCTTAATTTTGGCTCTTTTTAAACACAAACAAAACTATAACGCAAGTTTTAGAACAAAACTTATCATGCAAACTACAAACAAGATATTTTTTACCATTTTTACAAATTTTAAGAAAACCTCATATTTATGTATAAATGGGGCACTATAACTTTCATATTTGACCCTAAGATTTTAGATAATTTAGATTCCCGCACTCCCGCATTCCCGCATTCCGGCATTACCGCACTCCCGCACTCCCGCATTCCCGCACTCCCGCATTCCCGCATTCCCGCACTCCCGCATTCCCGCACTCCCGCATTCCCGCACTCCCGCACTCCCGCACTCCCGCATTCCCGCACTCCCGCATTCCCGCACTCCCGCATTCCCGCACTCCCGCATTCCCGCACTCCCGCATTCCCGCACTCCCGCATTCCCGCATTCCCGCATTCCCGCACTCCCGCATTCCCGCATTCCCGCACTCCCGCATTCCCGCACTCCCGCATTCCCGCATTCCCGCATTCCCGCACTCCCGCATTCCCGCATTCCCGCATTCCCGCACTCCCGCATTCCCGCACTCCCGCATTCCCGCACTCCCGCATTCCCGCACTCCCGCATTCCCGCACTCCCGCATTCCCGCATTCCCGCACTCCCGCATTCTCGCATTCCCGCACTCCCGCACTCCCGCATTCCCGCACTCCCGCATTCCCGCACTCCCGCACTCCCGCACTCCCGCATTCCCGCATTCCCGCACTCCCGCATTCCCGCACTCCCGCATTCCCGCACTCCCGCACTCCCGCATTCCCGCATTCCCGCATTCCCGCACTCCCGCATTCCTTCACTCCCGCATTCCCGCACTCCCGCACTCCCGCACTCCCGCACTCCCGCATTCCCGCACTCCCGCATTCCCGCATTCCCGCACTCCCGCATTCCCGCACTCCCGCATTCCCGCACTCCCGCATTCCCGCATTCCCGCATTCCCGCACTCCCGCATTCCCGCACTCCCGCATTCCCGCACTCCCGCATTGCCGCATTCCCGCACTCCCGCATTCCCGCACTCTCGCATTCCCGCACTCCCGCACTCCCGCATTCCCGCATTCCCGCACTCCCGCATTCCCGCACTCCCGCATTCCCGCACTCCCGCATTCCCGCACTCCCGCTCTCCCGCATTCCCGCATTCCCGCATTCCCGCACTCCCGCATTCCCGCATTCCCGCACTCCCGCATTCCCGCACTCCCGCATTCCCGCATTCCCGCATTCCCGCATTCCCGCACTCCCGCATTCCCGCACTCCCGCATTCCCGCATTCCCGCACTCCCGCACTCCCGCATTCCCGCACTCCCGCACTCCCGCATTCCCGCACTCCCGCATTCCCGCATTCCCGCACTCCCGCATTCCCGCACTCCCGCATTCCCGCACTCCCGCATTCCCGCACTCCCGCATTCCCGCACTCCCGCATTCCCGCATTCCCGCACTCCCGCATTCCCGCATTCCCGCACTCCCGCATTCCCGCACTCCCGCATTCCCGCACTCCCGCATTCCCGCATTCCCGCATTCCCGCACTCCCGCATTCCCGCATTCCCGCATTCCCGCACTCCCGCACTCCCGCATTCCCGCACTCCCGCATTCCCGCACTCCCGCACTCCCGCATTCCCGCACTCCCGCATTCCCGCATTCCCGCACTCCCGCATTCCCGCATTCCCGCATTCCCGCATTCCCGCACTCCCGCATTCCCGCACTCCCGCACTCCCGCATTCCCGCATTCCCGCATTCCCGCACTCCCGCATTCCCGCACTCCCGCACTCCCGCACTCCCGCATTCCCGCACTCCCGCATTCCCGCATTCCCGCACTCCCGCATTCCCGCATTCCCGCACTCCCGCACTCCCGCATTCCCGCATTCCCGCATTGCCGCATTCCCGCACTCCCGCATTCCCGCACTCTCGCATTCCCGCACTCCCGCACTCCCGCATTCCCGCATTCCCGCACTCCCGCACTCCCGCTCTCCCGCATTCCCGCATTCCCGCATTCCCGCATTCCCGCACTCCCGCATTCCCGCACTCCCGCACTCCCGCACTCCCGCATTCCCGCACTCCCGCATTCCCGCACTCCCGCATTCCCGCACTCCCGCATTCCCGCACTCCCGCATTCCCGCATTCCCGCACTCCCGCATTCCCGCACTCCCGCATTCCCGCATTCCCGCATTCCCGCATTCCCGCACTCCCGCACTCCCGCACTCCCGCACTCCCGCATTCCCGCATTCCCGCATTCCCGCACTCCCGCACTCCCGCATTCCCGCACTCCCGCACTCCCGCATTCCCGCACTCCCGCATTCCCGCACTCCCGCATTCCCGCATTCCCGCACTCCCGCATTCCCGCATTCCCGCACTCCCGCATTCCCGCATTCCCGCATTCCCGCACTCCCGCACTCCCGCATTCCCGCATTCCCGCACTCCCGCATTCCCGCATTCCCGCACTCCCGCATTCCCGCACTCCCGCATTCCCGCATTCCCGCACTCCCGCATTCCCGCACTCCCGCACTCCCGCATTCCCGCATTCCCGCATTCCCGCACTCCCGCATTCCCGCACTCCCGCACTCCCGCATTCCCGCACTCCCGCACTCCCGCATTCCCGCACTCCCGCATTCCCGCACTCCCGCATTCCCGCATTCCCGCATTCCCGCACTCCCGCATTCCCGCATTCCCGCACTCCCGCATTCCCGCATTCCCGCACTCCCGCATTCCCGCACTCCCGCATTCCCGCACTCCCGCATTCCCGCATTCCCGCATTCCCGCACTCCCGCATTCCCGCACTCCCGCACTCCCGCATTCCCGCACTCCCGCACTCCCGCATTCCCGCACTCCCGCATTCCCGCACTCCCGCATTCCCGCATTCCCGCATTCCCGCATTCCCGCACTCCCGCATTCCCGCACTCCCGCATTCCCGCACTCCCGCATTCCCGCACTCCCGCATTCCCGCATTCCCGCATTCCCGCATTCCCGCACTCCCGCATTCCCGCATTCCCGCATTCCCGCACTCCCGCATTCCCGCACTCCCGCATTCCCGCATTCCCGCACTCCCGCATTCCCGCATTCCCGCACTCCCGCACTCCCGCATTCCCGCATTCCCGCATTCCCGCACTCCCGCATTCCCGCACTCCCGCACTCCCGCACTCCCGCACTCCCGCATTCCCGCACTCCCGCATTCCCGCACTCCCGCATTCCCGCACTCCCGCATTCCCGCACTCCCGCATTCCCGCACTCCCGCATTCCCGCATTCCCGCATTCCCGCACTCCCGCATTCCCGCATTCCCGCATTCCCGCATTCCCGCACTCCCGCATTCCCGCACTCCCGCACTCCCGCATTCCCGCACTCCCGCATTCCCGCACTCTCGCATTCCCGCACTCCCGCACTCCCGCATTCCCGCACTCCCGCATTCCCGCACTCCCGCACTCCCGCATTCCCGCATTCCCGCACTCCCGCATTCCCGCCCTCCCGCATTCCCGCATTCCCGCATTCCCGCACTCCCGCATTCCCGCATTCCCGCACTCCCGCATTCCCGCATTCCCGCACTCCCGCACTCCCGCACTCCCGCATTCCCGCACTCCCGCATTCCCGCATTCCCGCACTCCCGCACTCCCGCATTCCCGCACTCCCGCACTCCCGCATTCCCGCATTCCCGCATTCCCGCACTCCCGCATTCCCGCACTCCCGCACTCCCGCACTCCCGCATTCCCGCACTCCCGCACTCCCGCACTCCCGCATTCCCGCACTCCCGCATTCCCGCACTCCCGCATTCCCGCACTCCCGCATTCCCGCACTCCCGCATTCCCGCACTCCCGCATTCCCGCATTCCCGCATTCCCGCACTCCCGCATTCCCGCATTCCCGCATTCCCGCACTCCCGCATTCCCGCACTCCCGCACTCCCGCATTCCCGCATTCCCGCACTCCCGCACTCTCGCATTCCCGCACTCCCGCACTCCCGCATTCCCGCACTCCCGCACTCCCGCATTCCCGCATTCCCGCACTCCCGCATTCCCGCACTCCCGCATTCCCGCCCTCCCGCATTCCCGCATTCCCGCATTCCCGCACTCCCGCATTCCCGCATTCCCGCACTCCCGCATTCCCGCATTCCCGCACTCCCGCACTCCCGCATTCCCGCACTCCCGCATTCCCGCACTCCCGCATTCCCGCACTCCCGCATTCCCGCACTCCCGCATTCCCGCATTCCCGCACTCCCGCATTCCCGCGTTCCCGCATTCCCGCACTCCCGCATTCCCGCACTCCCGCATTCCCGCATTCCCGCACTCCCGCATTCCCGCACTCCCGCATTCCCGCACTCCCGCATTCCCGCATTCCCGCATTCCCGCACTCCCGCATTCCCGCACTCCCGCACTCCCGCATTCCCGCACTCCCGCACTCCCGCATTCCCGCATTCCCGCACTCCCGGATTCCCGCACTCCCTCATTCCCGCACTCCCGCATTATATATATATATATATATATATATATATATATATATATATATATATATATATATATATATATATATATATATATATGTATATATATATATATATATATAGTGCCCCATTTATACATAAATATGAGGTTTTCTTAAAATTTGTAAAAATGGTAAAAAATATCTTGTTTGTAGTTTGCATGATAAGTTTTGTTCTAAAACTTGCGTTATAGTTTTGTTTGTGTTTAAAAAGAGCCAAAATTAAGAATTGTAATGTTTATTTTGACTACAACATAAATAAAAAAACCAATCTTCGAGGTGGGCAAAAGGCTGATTTTGTAATTTTTTTTAAATCTTTATACCATCTGGGGCACCTCTTAACATGCAATGAGGTGAATAATATTTTTAGTCTTCATTTGTAAGCTAAAATGACAACTTTCTGCAGGTATGCCCTAGCCGTTGTAAAAAAAACAGTTTTTTCACTCCACCCTAATAACCACTTCGATTTTATATGGAAAGCGGGCCCCACGTGGCGTCAGCACTTAAATGTCGTTTACGATATACAGTCTTTTACATTACCTTGTTTCTGTATACCGTGGTGTACGAAAGCGAAATCGAAGTCACCAAGATAATGGTTGGCATGAGCGAGGATAGGGGGTGTATACGTGTATGCATGTGAAATAAACGAGCACAGTTGAAATAAACGACCAACAGAAACACAGAACTTTTCAATCGATGAGTTTCCCTACATAATAGCAAAAGGTGTTAGTACCGCTGGCAGTAAGTTGAATTAGAGACGCCTTAAAAGTAAAGACAACGATGCGTGAAAAGAAAAACGAGAAAAATAAATTGACCCTCATCATAGCCTTTTATAATTGAAATTAACAAATATTAAATAATGAATTTAGATTCTTTCTTTATTACATGTCTGGAGTGGGATTTTTAAAGGACTTAGATTTAGATTTTTGTTTTTTCACCATAACCTCGTGCCTTCACGCGTGACCGTACAGGTACGCACTTCAGTAGATAGGTAAAATCTTGGACGAGCAACAGTAATCCTCTGAACAAGCAATGGATAAGGGTTACACAAAACACAAGGGAAAATGGAACTCATCCTAACGAAGAGGTTAGCGCAGGAGCAGATTTTACGATGGAATTAACCAGTTCAACTATACGAAATATACCTGATCTTAAAAGCAGATGGAACTTTATCAGCATTAAAAAACAAATATTGAGGATAGAAATTGAGCTAGCTAAAAGCAAATATGTTGCTATGGGTGCAGAAATCCCAAGCCGAAATGTAAAAAACAAACAAACGCAACGCCAGTGACAACGGGTATACCCAGGGACGACTCATCGTTTTTTTGCGCCCGGCGTAGTGGGTCATATTACAGCTGATCATATAAAAAGAAAACTTCTTTCATCTGAATCGCAAGGACGGGAAATACACAGGCACTCTCAACTTTTTAGCAATTTGCTTTGGTTTTTCATAAATTCCTGAATTGTTGCTTCTGATCGCAAATCCATCAAATAGCCTTTTGTGGAATTTAAAATATAAACTGCAACATTTCAAGTTATTCATGATCAAAATTTTTTTCATCATTATACAAAACATTAATGCCTACAATAATTGTTTTTCGAAAAAAATAGTTTTTGAGTGATTTTTTGGCCAAAAAGTAATTTTTGATAACTTTGATCTTGAGTCATTTTCATAGGGTCAATCGGGATCTCCCACGAGGCTGTACGACCTATAGGCACCGAAATATAAGGCAAACCCGGAAAAACGCGATATCTCCGGCTTATCTTATGATTCCGAAACTGTTTTCCTAAAAAGTCCTAAGGAAGCTGTGGACCAATTTTCAGCTTTTCTGCCTTCACTTTTTGAGTAGAATATTTTTAGGTACATCCTGAGAAGAAATTTTATGAAAATCTCAAAGCAAAAATGTCGGGTGAGTTGCTGTCTTTTTTTTCTTGCATGAGAAAGTACTAAGACAGAATTTTTTTAGCTTCTTGAAAATTTCAATTTCATGCAAGGGGCCATCCATAAATTACGTCACACGTTAGGGGGGAGGGAGGGGGTCGGCGAAGTGTGACATTGTGTGACAAGGGGGGGGGGGGGGGTCTTAAATTTTGTTACGTCACATTTCAAAATCTAATATATCTAAATATAGTAATACTGCTCATTACGCGAAGGATACGTTCCGCAAAAACTCGCGTTAAAGCTGGTGACAGACACACGCGCAATGGCGGTTGTGTGATCTGTGTATTATTTTTCTATCCTACAGAGCGTCTCTTTGTTTTAGGTACTAATCTCATTACTACAATTTGGAAAACATATAATTTTGCATTAATTATGAAATTCAACAAATTTCCTATCCCTAACACCATCAGACGACTCAAAAAATAAGCAAAATGCCCACAAATACCAAAAAACGACTCAACAATTTAAAGGAGTGGGTTCAAAGTCCATGGACTCAAAATGACTAATCTTGTATCTTTTTAATAGAATTAATCGTTTCTTCTTTTGTTAATTTTTTGAAATGTTTAAGTGAATTTTATGTTCATTTTATGTTAATTTTATTAAAAAATAATTTAAATAGAAATATGTTTAATTTCGGAACTGCTGTTTTAGTTTAATAACTTCTAGATGCAAAATTGCACAATATGTGACGTCACACTAGGGAGGGGGGGTCTCCCAAATGTGACCAGCTGTGACAAGGACGGGGGGGGGTCAAAAAATCATGAAATTCGTGTGACGTAATTTATGGATGGCCCCCAATTTCCATTTTTTTTTCTTCAAAATTTTTATTTTTTTTAATCTAAATATCTGAAATAGCGCCCTCGTCTGATGGCGCCCGGTGCGAGTGCATCATTCACACCTATGAAAGCGCCGCCCCTGGGAATACCCCCTCTCTAGTAAACGCAATCTTTTGGAGCCCGATCCAAAGGCAGAGGAGCCCAAATTTTCATGAGATGATCGCAATAAACTGAGATTCACCCAAGCCATAAGACGGGGCCAACAAGTCAACAATGGATAAATAAAAAAGAGTAGGCAACAGAAGTATACAAATAAAAGATAAAGCTGTTTTACTTTTAGCTTCATCAAAACTTGTCGGAGTATCCAAATATTGGCTTCAGGGTTTTCAGGCCAAATTAGTATTTCCATAGCGAACCGTATTTCCATGAGAAACGTTGCTAAAGTGCGATATATAATAAACGGATTGCCTAGTAGTGAAATTCGTACAATCCTTTCACTACAGCATTTTGCTACGCTAGACCTTTTGTTACGACAATGCAAAAGTTATGAAGAAATGTATGAATTGAGCTCACAAGAACGTCAGACAATTAGTACAACCACAGCGAAATAACAAAGAGCAAAAACGAATGCCACAGGACCAAAAAGGTTATAATTGCAACGAAGTAGGACATATTGCAATAAACTGCCCACGATCGCAACGGAGGCAACGATGTTCAAAACGCCAGACAATTTAACATTCGGAAAAGGAACACAAGGTCGCAAAAGTTTCATTGATAAGGCCAGACGAGTATAACAAAAAAATTATTATAATCGGAATCCATTCAGCAGTCGCATTTATAGAATTATAATAGTTCAAACTAGGAATATTTCGCACCAGTCTTATTAGTGAGTAAGAAGGATAGGGACAATCAATAGGCTGACAATTAAAGATAGACATCCTATAATAGAAGATTTGCTACAGTATTTAAGGAATAACACTTACTTTATCGTTTCAGATTTTGCTTCAGGTTTCTACCAAATCCCGGTATCAAGGAATTCAAGGAAGTATACAGAATTCATTAGCTACGATGGCGAATTCTTGCGGAAGCCTTCTGAGCTCGGTGAACCTGAGGCAATAAGCTTTAGTATAATTCATACAAAGCTTTAGATTTTGTTGTTGCATTTCTTCATATTTTAGGTAAGGATATTATTTAACATACTCATTAGAGCGGTTCTGGTTCGATTACAGAGGTTAAGCAGCATTGGACGTAATTAGTACTCAGTTGGGAGCCCGTATTGGTAAAACGACACTTGCTTTCAAAAATATAAAGTTTTCGCCACCGGCGTAGTTATTACTCATATTTCTACGCTGAAAATCTCACATTTTTCTGCCTGCTTTCTCCACTCTCATTGCATATCATTGCGTATCCCAAAAATTATGCTGCTATTCTGGATGGCATTCTGTATCCCTTAAAAAGGATCTCTAATGGTATGACATTACTTATTGCATTCACATAGGGCGCGCAATAGTCACACATAACATAATCAGAGTGACAGCAAGGTACAACTACTCGTATCACCCATCTTGGGGATTCTTATGAAGGAACTATCAACCTTCTTTGTTAACCATGTTTTGAACTGAGTTTTATTGAACCATAACTTACATACAGTTTTCAAAGGTTAATTAGTTATTAACGACGAAATAAATATAAATACATATGTACATAAAATTAAATAGACTGAGATGGATCGGACATGGAGCTTCTGAAGATAGAATCCTAGCCAGGATTTTTAATGATAGACAACCAGGAAGAAGAAGAGTAGAGCAACTAAGAAATAGGTGGTTATGGATGACGGATGAAGATATACGGCAACTTCGTATAACAAATTGGAGAGAGCTAGCAAGAGACCCGAGTCCTGCAAAGACTGCAGCGACATTTAAGAAGAGGCAGAATTAGTTATTAACAAGTACATCTCTATTTACATTTTGCTTTTTTGCAAGATTTAGCTTTTTGACTATTGCGAAAAATTATTGTCTTTTATTTGAACCAGTCACGTCGAAACACTTTTTTATTCTCAAAGCTCAGTAATCACGCTTACTGTCAGCCTGTCAAATCGTCGTACATCCATGGTCCAAGATCTGAAAGCAAGAATAAATGAGTTACAAGTAGTCTGGTGAGTGTTGGAAAAGATGGCCTTAAACTTTGCATTTGAACTGATGGATCTTCAATTAGATCAAGCTAATAAGCCCCAGACAGTTGGGTTTTCCATAATAAATTTTTGCTTTTAAGAGCTTCGCGAGCTTCATCATCATCAAAAGCTTTACTGCTTGTTATTGGCCTTGGCTTCATGCAAAATCCTCCAGGGCTGTCGTTTCCCAGCTTGGGTCTCGAATTTCTTATACCTACGGATCGTAGATCTTCTTCTACCCTATCTGCACCTTTTTTATTGGGCATCTGTGTTCGTTTGGTCTTTTATATATAATAATTTTTGCTACGCTGTCATCACTGCTGCGTAATTTTAAAGATACCTTAACCTTAACTTTAAAATAAGCTTAAAATTATCTCCAAGTATAGAGTTCATGTATACCTCTAACATCGCACGGCATCTCTTGATGTCTTCTTTATCACCGAAAATAACTTATTAAAATTATCAATATTGAAATTTCCTGTGTTGATTGATATCTTTTTTTCTCATTCTGCCAGCGCTGCGCCACCACCAATGTGGAAATATCGATAAAAGTTGATACGTAATACGGCTGGATCTTCGTCCAACCAAAAATAATGATTAACGAGAGAAACTCGCTCAGGGCCACCATGGTGCTTTGAAACCCTACTAATCAAAATTTATATTCATACCTTTTATCAAAAACTGAACCGGAGCCAATCAATTTATAGTTTTATCTTCCTCTTAAATAACTCCTAGATCTTCAATCTTCAATCCAAGCTCCACTACCAGCCATAATATTGGAGCTTTTTGGGTATCGACCAACCCATAACCCTCCCCGTCCGAAAAAAAACCCAACAAATGATGGGACGTCCACATATCGAATTCTCGTGCGTCTTGAACTGATTTTTGGGTGATCGGCACTTTTTTGAAAATATTTCTGAATAAATTTTAATAATTATTCTTTAATTAGGCGGAATTTTGGAATATATATAGGTATATATATTTTTTTTGTTTCTTGAATTCGATCAACATTTTTACACTTTTTTTGTCTAAAAGCATATTGTTCAGAGATTTTAAATAATTTATAGCTCTCTGGTGTTAATGGAATGTTGTCAAAATGCCTTTTTATAATAACGAGCTCTTTTGTTTTCGTGGTTATTTTTTTTATATTTTTGTATAGTTTATGGCGTTTTCTTTGAACACCTTTTTAACGAAGGGAAGTTTTAGGTCAATTAACAGAAATTTTGATTCATACTTTTATGATATGGAATGTACTTGGGTTATATATTAGAAAAGGTAATAAAAACACATCCCTAAAAATTATATGCAGAGAATCACGGGAATGTTGAAATACCCTAAATCCAATTTTCATAATAAGTTTATTCACTAATATAACCATTCAATCTTCTTCTTCTTCTTTAACGGCTCTACAACCGGGATCCGGTCCTGGCCTCGCGCAACTGTTCTCTCCACCGGTCCCGATTCTGAGCCGATGTCATCCAGTTTGGCATCCCTAAACTCTGAGCGTCCTGGTCCACGCCATCCTTCCAGCGAAGGTTGGGCCTCCCTCGCTGTCGCACCCCATAGGTCTTACCGCAGAGAACTTTCCGAGCAGGCTCATCTTCACTCATACGAGCTAGATGCCCTGCCCACCGGAGCCTACCGAGCTTTATTTTCTTCACAACATCTACATATGTCACGATAGCGCTCGTAGATCTCGTCATTGTAGAGTCTCCGGAATCGTCCTTCCTCACATACGGGGCCAACAATCCTCCGAAGTATTTTCCTCTCAAACACGCCCAAGAGGTTTGAGTGCTTTTTGCTAAGCACCCACGTTTCGGATGCATATGTGAGAACGGGTAAGACCATCGTCGTATATAGTAAAAGTTTAGACGTTATGGTTAGATATTTGGATTTGAAGAGCCTTGACAGACTATAGTAGGCTTTGTTGGCTTTTAGCAGTCGTGCGCGTATTTCTGGTTCCATGCTATTGTCGGCTGCTACTATTGACCCAAGGTAGGTAAATGATTTTACCACGTCAAACTCGTGTTCCGCTACCTTGATTGTGGGACCAATGTTAGGTGTTCTTCCAGACGAGGCCACCATGTACTTTGTTTTGCTTTCGTTAATGTGCAGTCCCAGATTTCCTGCCGCTTGCTCAATCTGAGTGAAAGCTTCTTGTACAGCTGTTGTTGTTCTTCCAATGATGTCAATGTCGTCTGCGTAAGCCAGTAATTGGGTGGACTTGTGGAGGATTGTACCCCTAGATGTCACGCCCGAATCTCGGATCACTTTCTCCAACGCCAGGTTGAAAAGGAGGCAGGCCAGACCGTCCCCTTGTCGGAGTCCATTATAGATGTTGATTGGTCTGGACAGTGTTCCGGATACCTTTACTTGGCTTGACACATTGATCATGGTCAACCTACATAGTCTTGTCAGTTTGTTGGGGATGCCGAATTCTCTCATGGCTTTGTAGAGTTCTACCCTGGCTATGCTATCATAGGCGGCTTTAAAGTCTATGAAGAGGTGTTGAATTGAGTTTTGAAACTCTAGACATTTTTCCATAGCCTGCCTCAAGGTGAAAATCTGATCAGTCGTTGATTTGCCTGGGCTGAAGCCACACTGGTAATGGCCTATGATGTTTCTGGCGTATGGGGCCATCCTGTTTTGTAGGATAGCGGAGAATATCTTATACACGGTACTCAACAACGTTATACCGCGATAATTAGTGCACGCTGTGATATCTCCTTTTTTGTGTACCGGACAGAGGATGCCTTTTCTCCAGTCTTCTGGCATCACTTCCTGCTCCCATACTTGCACAATTAATTCATGAATCGCTTGGTGTAATGTAGGCCCTCCATATTTAACCAGCTCCGCTGCGATGCCGTCTGCACCCGAGGCCTTGTTGTTTTTGAGCCGGCTGATGGCTCTGCTAACTTCTTCTATGCTTGGTGGCGGCAGCATAGCATTGTCATCAGATATTGGTGGAGCCTCCGAATCCTCAGTTAGCTCGCCATTTAGCAATTCATGAAAGTGCTCTTCCCATCGCTCCAAGATGCCTTTAGGATCGGTGATCAGATTACCTTCTTTGTCCTTGCAGTATGTGCAACGTGGTGTGAATTGCGTCATACTGCGGACTCTTTGGTAGAACTCCCGCGCCTGGTGCGGCCGTCGTTCTCTGTACTGTTCTAGCTCACAGACGAGATTTTTTTCCCAGGCTTCCTTTTTCCGTCTGTGAATTCTCTTTTCTTCTTTTCTGAGCTCTTTATAGTTCTCTTCGCGTGCCCGTGTTCTCTGAGACTGCTGCATGGCTCGGTACGCAGCATTCTTACGTTCAGTTGCCAGCTTGCATTCATTATCGAACCAGTCGTTCCGATCTTTACGACTTCTGCCTAAGATGGAATCAGCAGTACTAATGACAGTATTTTTAAGGCGGGTCCAGTTCTCTTCAACGCCCGGCATCTCATCCCCAGGACTTAGGGCGAGTTCTAATGCATGACCGTAGCTGTTTCTGGCCATTTCATTGCGTAGTGCAGCTGTGTTGATTCGAGCCTGATCAGCGGATACAAAGCTTTTCAGCGTTGTAATGCGCTCTCGGAGCACCATACCAACAAGATAGTGATCCGAGTCGAAGTTGGCACCTCGGTACGTTCGTACCGTCATCAGACCCGAAAGGTGGCGGCGGTCTATCAACACATGATCTATTTGGTTGCGAGTGGCTCCATCAGGAGATACCCAGGTGGCTTTATGGATATCTTTACGCGCAAATCTAGTACTTGCAACGACCAAGTTCTTACTTGCTGCCATCTCTACAACTCGCTGTCCATTGTCATTAGTGTTTTCATGCAAGCTGTGGTTGCCGACATATTGCCTGTATATGGGCTCCCGGCCTACTTTGGCGTTCAGATCTCCCAGTATGATTTTTACATCATACGTGGGGCAGGCATTAAGTTCCCGTTCAACTAATTCGAAGAATTCTTCTTTATCATCATCCGGGGACTCTTCTGTAGGTGCGTGAACGTTTATGAGGCTGATGTTCTTAAATTTACCTCGCACACGAAGGGAGCATAGTCTTTCGTTTATTGCTTTAAAGCCGATAATGGTAGGCTTCATTCTTTTGCTAACCATAAAACCTACTCCTAGAACATGGTGTTTTGTATGACAGCTGTAATATACGTCATACTCAGGTTTTTGCAAAACACCATTCCCTGTCCACCTCATCTCCTGAATGGCGGTAATGTCAGCTTTATACTTTGACAGGGTATCGGCTAGATGTTTTGAAGCTCGAGTTCTGTACAGAGTTCGAACGTTCCATGAAAAAATTCGTAAATCGTTTTGCCTTTTTCGTTGCCGTGGTCGTCGTCGTTTATTCCAGTATCCGAGGCATGTCGCTCGTTCCGTAATAATTGTTTTTTACGGGTGAGGTTATTAGCCTCACGCCAACCTTACTTGGAAGGGACTAGCCCGATCATATTAGCCTATCCTCTCTCATAGAATAGTTACCAGTGGCCACCGCTAGGAGGTTATGATCGCACTTCCATCAGTCCGAAATAGTTACGGCACGTGCATGTTATGCTACATGTTATTCCCCCTATTCCGCTGATGACTGACCACCAATCACTTAACTCATTTAATCGTCATTGGTTTACTCTGCTATTTCTTGACTCCCACACTTAATCAAGTACAGGTAATTATTTAAACATATTGCAAGTAACATAACACGATGTAATAAACTTTCATTGGTGTTCAATTGATCAGTAAAATCTCCACTAATCTTTTATGATCACCATGATCATGTAGGACGATTCTTCGCAAACAAATATGTAAAATCAGGAAAGATCAAATTGAAATTAGATCTTGATTAGTGGTTTCAGAGTGGGATTCAGATTTTGATGACAAAATAGTACTCGATTTACATTCAACTATTAAATTAATCAGTGGTCGAATCCCCACTTCCCCGTGATACCCGCTGGATATCCAACTAACGACGATATTAGCGAGTGTAGGACACTATATTATTTACCACATTTCCACAAGACCTACAACACAGCCTCCGATAGGATTTACTATACACCGAAGACCCGAAAATCATATCAAGGACTATGATCTACGAACTTTTTTTGGAATGTAGGAACACTGCATCAAACTGGCAGACTAAAAATTCTACTAAACGAATTAGACAAATATAAAAGTGATCTAACAGCAGTGCAAGGAGTGAGATAGGTTGGAAAGGGTATCCTATAGAAAAAGATATATTCTATAGTTGTAACGAGAGAAATCACACTTTTGGGACGGCGTTCATTGTAAGAAAAAAATTAAACATCTAGTAATGGGGTTTGATGCTATAGACGAAATAATATGTACAATGCGTATAAGAGAGAGATACTTTAACTGCTCCAAAATAAATACACATGTCCCTATTAAATATGCACTAGAAGAGGCCAAAGATGCATTCTATGAAACTCTAGGTCTAGATAGAACGCTAAGGAACTGTTATAGACATGATGTAAAAATAGTCATAGGAGATGCAAATGCGAAATTCTGCAATGAAAGGACATACCTACCAATAATAGAAGCACTTAGTCTACATAATGAGACAAATGAAAACAGTATGAGACTGATCAGTTTCGTTACGATGTACATATAATATGGTGATCGCAGGCACAAGAATCCAGCGCAAATGCATACGTAAGGTAACCTGGATATCTCCGGGTGGAAGAACTCAAAACTTAATTGATCACATACTTATGGATGCACGTCACTTCTGAGAAGTACTAGATGTCAGATCATATCGTGGTGCAAACATCGACACTGACCATTATATGATCGGAACTAGAATCAGAAGCCGAATATCGACAATAAAGGAAATAAGAAACCGCAGAGGTAGAAAATATAACGCAGCATCCAACGCTCTAAGATACGATCCTCGTGAACGAAGATATGAATGATTTGACAATGATTGTGGATCAGTAACGCAGTAAAAGAATGTTGCATTTCAAGCTATGATACAGAAACAGAACAGAACTATAAATGTGGTGGTTAGAAATTATACAAAGTCGGCAAAGGTCGAAAAACCCGAATGGATTAGATCTGATAAAGAATCAGTATCATACATTTAAAAAAAAACCAGAAAAATTCAAAATTAACAAAACTTCCTTTGCAACGAATTGTCTACCACATCATACCTTAATTAAAGATACCACCATGAAGCTTCTCGTGGAATTCGACGCATCCTCAAAAGTAATTGGCTTCTCTAATTACTAGATGACTTGATGACCATATTGCTGAGATGAGTAACATCGAGTAGTCATCAATGCTGATATATAAAAGATGTGCCGGCAAATGTGAGTCAACAACGAGGATCTAGAATACCAAAGAATACTCTCTAACTTAAATTTTCTACATCCTCCGGTGGGCAACTTGGGAGTAACCTATCCAGATATATCGATGGTATAGCAACTGCATTGGTCTTCTCTTTTTCGTGCTATTCGAAAATTGCAACTCGTATGCTCGGATTTTTGCATCTCTTCCAGGAACTACAATTGTCCAGCCAACCTCCAAAATAGCCTAATCGTTGAAGAGTCGTGTACCTAAATGACATCACCTACTTTTAAGATTGATGAAAACCCTCCTCCCAATATATTATTTTGGTGGGCTTGGAAACAAATTTTTCTAGACAAGTCGTTCTTATTTAGTTATACAGGGGCCAGTTCACGTAATTCGACAGTTTTCAATTCATGAAAACGACATTAGTTTCAACGACGTTGAATTTGGGCTCAAGTAAGTCGACGCGCCGAATGTCGTTTTCATAAAATAATTGCCGCCAAAAAGTATGCAAAATTTCATGGAACCGCTATAATAACACTACATATTACTTTCGACATTGTCCATAAGCGGGAAGAGTTACCCATAATATTAAACTTCAATTAATTAATTAATTAAACAAATTCATAATAAAATTTAAAAATCTTAACTCTGTATTTATTTTTCTACATTGCGGTTTTTCTAACTAAACTCTTCTTGGAGCAGTTTTATTTTTCGACTATCACGCAGTTTATCTTTATCTATTGTACATATTTTGCACGTTCACAACTGCGAATTGTGTGAAATTATTTCTTCTCTTGCCAGCGCCGTAACTAGGCATGTGCAGGCGGTGCGGCGCACCAGGGCCCCCGGCCCTGAGGGGCCCCCGAAGATTTCTTGTTTTTTTTTTAGAATTCGAACAGTATATTTTCATGAGTGATGTTTCTGTGATTTCGTTATTTGTAAGTTACAAATAATTACGTGCAGTCTAGAATATTTGGCTGTAAAAATATCTACCTAATACAGAATATAGTGTAATAGTATGTGCACACATATGAGAAATAAAGAAATTGTTTAAACCAAAGTATAATGCTGTTTTCAATTTCTCACGTCCTTTGAACCCTTTTTTAATGGACTTCGAAAAGGCTTCGAAATCACTTTTTTTTTAGAAATTCATTTTCAAGGGCCCCTTACGAAATCTTGCACAAGGGCCCCCGAGACCCTCGCTACGGCGCTGTCTCTTGCAGTTCTTTTTCAAGAATAATGTGTGCTTCAGGAGATAAAAATGGTTATTTTCCTGTTGTCGCTAATGGAAGCGTAACATACTTTGGCAGTAGCTGCTTGATCCGTAGGCTTAGAGGCTTAGATGGAAAAATTTTGTTTCTACCCTCAGGATTTGAATCTTTTAATAAGCTAATGAAATTGGCTTCATTCATTCATCCATGAGACTATTTCTTGTAAAGGTCTATTTATCGAGGAAGAACATTTTGATTACTGCTGCCAAAGCCAAGTCGATATGATCTCGTATGTGAGACACCAAGCATACTGTTAATATAACGTGGCGTTAAATGAAAAACTTCATACAATCCACAACCAGTCTTGGCAATTGAATTCATATTTGCCACTAATGTTTTTTTTATGTTATGTTTAAAACCTCGCCATGCCTAAAATATGTTTAATACAATTGTAATGTTTTTACTTTATTTATTTGAGATACTTTTTACTACCCATTATAATTATATCTTCGATCCGTTTGAATTTAATTTTTCAGTTAATTGGTACCACAAGTAGTTTTTTAACACACTAAAAGCAAAATTCGACACCAACTTTGGCGTCGAGAAGATTAACAACACTTTTAAAACGACAAACATAAAACGTCGACTTGCGTGAACCCAAAACGACATTTAATGTGTTGTTTTCAGTCGACGTCGAATGGCGTGAACTGGCCCCAGGTTTTTATGCGCTCCATGTTTTTATTTTAGTCGGTTAGTCCCAGAATATTACTCAATCCGTTGAAGAAGCGACACAAAGTGCCCCTTGGCATACGACATGAGAAAACATCACGGCTACTATTGCACGATTTCTTACCAGACGTCAGAATCTCAAAAAGGTCCATGTTTGTGTTCTAATTATTTCCTAGTTTTTTTTTGTACTGCTTATGATTTCAAATAAAACCATTTAATTAAAAAGTTTTTGTACCTATTTTTTTATTTTCTAGTTTGATCTTTGGCTCGTATCTTTATGCAAACTCCTTATCCTTTCCAACTCTTTCATCTTTATTGAACGGTTTCTTACCAGTTAATTTCTGACAATCAAGCTCCTCAATACATAGCCCTTCCAAAGCCCTTACGCGACTTAATGCTACATACACTTGACATTCCTCAGTTTAGAGCTCAAATACCCTACAGCATGGTCAACAGTAGTGATGAGCAAAAATGGCCTTGTTCTTGCAGTCTTGTCTTGTACTTGCACATTTAGCAAGACCAAGAACAAGACTTAATAATGCTTGCAAGAACAAGAACAAGACTGACTGAACAAGAACGAGACAAGAACAAGATTAGATTAGTCTTGTCTTGTTCTTGCGTTTGCTCATCACACTAGTCAACAGTACCACCTTGCACTTTATGGACAGTGGAGGCCCATGACAAAATTATTGGCAACATCCTTCTCTCGGCCGTTCCATTATTAAACTTTGCTGGAAATTGTATGGCTTAAGAAAGGATAAGGTGTACACCGTCCCTTTCAAAATCAATTTGAAAAGATGATATGTCTGGCGTTTAAATTGATTTGGATACCATACCCAGGTAGAAATTTCAACCGTCAGCCGATTGTAACAAACGGCACATCACTGGTACAGTACTGTCGTCGACCGTCTTTTTACGACCGTAGGGACAACCGTCGGGCCACGGTTGTTCAACAGTCGGCGTCAACTGTCGACCACTTACGATCTTCGTCGACCTTCGACAACCGTTGTGCGACCGTTGTCTTACCGTCGTTTACTGTCGTTGATAAAACGATTGGGAAACAGTTATTTTTCACTGTTTGACAACCGCTGGAACGTCAAATTTATCGCGTTCAAGAGATCCCACTGCTCAAAACCGAAGGAATTGCTCGAAAATGTACTAAAGGACATTATGGCCAAGGAAGTGCAGTTGCTTTACAGTGCATGTGGCAAAATCCAAAAAGGCGTAGGCAAGAAAAAGTTCACGTCAACATCTTTATACGAATGCTTAACGGGTAAAAATGAAGTTCATAAAACTATGAAAATGCATAATTTGTATCAATTAATTTTCACATGGACTATTTATGAATTACAGGTGAGATAATCAACTATTTTCCTGAGGATGTAACGGCGACCCAACTTGTCACCTTTACTAGCCGATTCCTGGCCAACGCTGGAGATAGGGATGGGGGTAAAAAGATTCGAGACCAAATGCGACAGAACAACTGAGCAGCAAAATTATATTATTTAAGTTTTCTATTCGAAGATGATAGATTTTCAGTTGTAATGATTCATTTTAAAATCATTTTATAGGCTTTGTTTTGTAAATCATATTTTATCTTCAATAATGTATACATTAAATTTAGCATATGTTCGACAATAATAAGCTCAGAAAATTAATAAATGAAACCTCAAACTTTAATTTTAATCAATAGAATAGTAATAAATAAGGAGCAAATAATAATTCGTCAAGCAAATGTCTATTTTTATGAATTGAAAATAAATTGTAACAAAAAACTATCATTTGTTATATTTTTAATCAACGATGAACAATTTAAATCATAGAGTTACAATAGAAAACGATTGGTCAAGCAGTAATGCCAACGGTTAATAAACGGTATAAATCAATGATTAAACAACGGTTGAAATCAACGGTCAAACGACGGTTGAAACCAATGTTGGCCCTACCGTTGTAAACTACGGTTGGGCCACGTGTAATCAGCCTCACATCCCGACGTTCCACAAACCGTTGATGTCAACGGTTCGCCAATGGTTGCCAACGGTGGCCCAACGGTGTGCCGGTTGTAAATTTCTACCTGGGTAGTAAATATTTCTCTTTGACTAGCATTCATAGCTGATTGAACCAATTGGAACTTGGTTTCGTTCATGGACAAGTGTGGTACTTCTTCTTCTTCTTCTTGTAACTCAATAACCTCAACTTGTAATATGTGGAACGCGTGCACTTAATTTAATGCATTTTCGAGCTGCTTATCCGCACAGTATAGAGTCGCATATGGACACTTCTTTCTCTAAGCGGTTGTTCCCTCGCAACGAATGCTTCTCTAGTACTATTGTATTCTTCAATCAGCTCACCCTCGACATATACTGTAATAACAAACTCTTATAGTAAGTTGCAAAATTCATCCGCCATTTTGAATTTTCAAATTTTGACCACAGAATCGGCATTAGTGGGCCTAAAAGCACCCCGATCCCGATTTTCAATGCAATCGGAACCCAATTGCAAAATTCGTCCGCCATCTTGAGAGCGTCATCTTGATTTTTTTTACAAAATTGTCAGATTACATTGTCACATGAGTTCCCGTGTGTGTGCAAAGTTTCATAAAAATCTGTTTACGTAGAAGTAGTTGAAAAAGCTGTCGCAAGATTTGAACCAAAAAAAAAACAAACAAACAAATATACGAGGTCAAACTAAATAAAACCAATCAAAAACACTCGTTTAATACAGCACAGGTATGTGGAAATAATGATTTCATTCTCCAAATGTTTCTGAATGGTAGCTCCAAATAAGAAGGGACTGCAGGTCATGCCAAACGTCACTCTGGTCATATGAAATTCTTCTGTAACTCCGATGACATTCGGAAGTTTAATAACACCTTCAAAGATCATCCAATAAGTTACATCCAGTAAGGACATGATCGTTAAACTTAGTTAAACTAGTTGAGACATCAAATACTACGTGGAGCTTTGTAGTACCCTTATCCTCTCTATAAACTGAGCGGTGGGGTAATAAATAAACCCGTCGTGACATATCAGAAGATTGAACGCTTGTATGGCTTTAGCTATATCAGCTGCTCTTTCAACTTCCATCAACATTTTTTGAGGGAGCGAATACAATCGACCAAAAGACACCAGTTCCATTACTCAACGAAGGCTCATACCGCTTTTTTCATGGTAGAGTTGCTTTGGGTCTATCGTTTGATTTAATTATATAGCCTTGGAAAAAGTTTCTCATAAAAGCCTCTGCTCCCAACACGTCCTTCTTAATCGATAGCCTGCAGAGAACACAACTTTCTGAAATCAAGTTCTTCTTTTAATGATAACTTGTTCTCCTGCATAAATGCAATACTTCCAGCTTGTCTTCTGAAATAATTGCCCCAGCTGTTTGACACCATGCTTTTAGGACGTTAAGTGCTGTTCAAGAACTCAACTTAGTCGGTTGCTTTTGTTCTAGCACTTCGGAAGATGTTGGTAGTAGGGATATTGATCTGATTTTGAAAAAGGGACAATTTTGTTGGGAATTTTAGAGATGTGGCGGACCTCTGACAATTTCCAAGCCTGTTTAAATGAGCCCGAGCTCAACATCTTATTTTAGAGCCTAGTTACCCTCTGCAAATAAAGTGATGGGGTGTTTCTCATCATAAGATATCATATTTTGCCTGGGCCCAGTGTAGAACCTCTGTAAGAGTCCAATACATCTTGGACTGCTGTTAAGGTTATTTACTTGTCTAAGGAGGAGGGGGGCAAGGTTCTGGAGATTTTCCAGTTCTGCCTCTAGGACACTATCATCTTCACCTTGTAGGTTTTGGATCCGTATCTGTATAACTCGAGAGCTGTTTGCCTATTAGGTTTGCGATTTCATAGGGATCGATAATTGTCCTATTTTCATGTTCAATTGCGGAAATCCGAACACCGCTCTGATGCTTCGCCAGCTTTCTTGAACTGAATTGTTGGGGTTAATATCTATCACCAAGAAAATTTGCATAAGCCTTGTGTTTTCTCTAACCACTGTGCGCATTTGCGTATTAATAACGCGATAAGAAATTGCATTTTCTGCAGAAGCACATCTTTGAAACCGTTTCCAAGTCTGATTCTTACATCGATCAAGCTGGCAAAGATCACTGTTGAGCCGAGTAAGGGTATCGCTAAATATGATTACCGAAGATACTAACCGGCGCCGGCGCGTTTAGTAACTTTATAAGATTGTATTTGGAAAGAAAAGAGAAATATGGTTTTCCGAGGACACCCCCAAGATAGAGCAACCCCCTTTCTTTAATCACTTAATCTTTTCTTAATTTGGGATTTTCAGTTCAATGTTTTCGTGCTTCATATCAGATAACAAACATTCTGTAACATTATCCGGCAATTTGAATGCTCTTTCTCTAGAGTCGTTGAACCGCAGATTTAAAAAAAAAATACTATAATCAACATACTATCATACAATCAAAATCCAGCGTTAACGGTTCTACAAAAAAAGCATAAATATACCACCAGTAGCCTTATTAAACTACGCCCGTGTACAAATTCCAATTCAAAACATTCAGTCAATTAAATCAAATGCTTTTAACAATATCCATATATCTTCGGTTAACGCTTCCCATTTCGATCCTGAAAGTGTTAACCAGCAACAATATTAAAAAATATTAACATATCAGAAAAATTCTCCAATGAAAAACGGCCGACAGTTTCTTTAGTCTTCAAAGAGTCTTCACAGTCTTCAGTCTTCAGTCTTTAGTCTTCAGTAGTGGGCAACACGACCGTAGACCGACGTCTTATAAAAGCTGAAACGAAATAATCAGACAACAAAAAAACCGGACAACTTTTCTCACCACTAGCAACTATCATGGGGCTTTCATTTTGTATCTTTAATTAACGAAGGAATTATGGCGGCATTAATATGCTAATCATTTCCACAAATTACGGATGCGTTTGATCCATAATTCAGAATGACGGTGATAATGGTAACAGGTCGTCTTAGATAAAAAAGACAATTTAGAACAATGGCGTTAATTAGACCCAAAAATCGAGAAGACATCCAACAATAACACACCAAAAAAAAAAATTGGAACCAGAATCTTAGAGAATTTTCTCTCTCCTTGGCTACTGTCTCCGATCGATTATAATATGTTAATGCCCCCCGAATGTAGTATCAAAGTGCTCCAAGACATTTGGGAGGATTTTTCAGAAATTTCAAAGAAATGAAGAAATGCTTGAAAGAACACCGCTGGCATTTCTTTAACTTTGTCAAACGGTAGTATAATTGTAGATCGTTCCAGGGTTATTCTGTAGCAACTTAAGTATCGTAAATCCTTTGTTGCCTTAATACAGATCGATAGCCCCATTTGTATAGCCTCATTAAAGACTATCGGGGAGCAGAGTTGAATTGCACTTGGTCAAAGATAATAAGACTGAAATCATTCGTTAATCTGTGTATCTAACAAAAGGAGAAAAATTGATGAAATTTGTAAAAGAATGTCGGCCTCTTTGAGAAATTTGAATTGATCTATTTTTTTTTTTACATAATTTAAGGTTTCGAGTTGAGTGGGGTAATTGAGTTGATTTAGAGAGTTTATACCTAAAATTTTACTGGATAAGTTCCCACAACGCATTCGAATAGTTTCCACTGATGCTTGAAACGTTTCAGCATTATATTAACAAATAAAAGCTTTAAGAAATTGATCAATTTGACTAAATAGCGGTATAAGAAGTATAAGTTGATGAATTGCGTTAAGATTTGTTTTGCAATAGGCAACTATAAAAAAATTTGTTGTCTGTAAAGAGGGTTTACGGACGATAGTTTAACGTGACAACGTCATGAGACCGTGGTAGCTGTCTGAAATCTCCGCATAATATCACGTGGATGCCTCCGAATGGTTTGTCATAAAAGCCGGTAATCTGCTGCAGTCGGTAGTTGATTTTTTGAAGAATGGCTGAACTTAACATGCTGATCTCGTCGACGAAAACAGCTTTGACGCCAACGAACATGTTTCTGTAGGCTTGCAAATTTTCTGTGGATAAGAGTTTTGTCACGCGAGAAGTTGTGAGACGAAACGCTGAATGCACTGTAGTGCCACCAAGAGGTACAGCGGCTTTACCTGTGCTTGCACAGGCAATGTAGGCGTTGTTCATCGAGTTGTGCTCCTGAGTGTATCGGTTGTACGTTTCCATAAGGCACTTTAATGTGTAAGTTTTTCCACAGCCCGCCGGACCGGTGAAGAAAATTTGTAGCGCTTCCAAAATGCCATCTCCACAACCATGTAATCGGTGAAAGACTTCATGGATGATCTCCCGTTGTTCCGGATTGGGGGTTCGAAGAAACTCGCAATACTGCTGCTTTGACATCACATTGCTGCGCTTTTTCACAATCGAGAATCCACAACAAATATTATTGTTGACAATTTTTGACAATTTTAATCAAATTTTTAAGATTTCTACAATCAAATTTTTATTAAAATTACTACGGGACTTACGGGACTAACGGGACTAACGGGACTAACGGGACTAACGGGACAATGAGTCATCATTTTTCGTGCATGCAGCCGGCGTTCATCGTTTTAATAGACGTTGTCACGTCAAAAAGTAGCAATTGTATATATGAATGATTGTTCATTTTTTTATGTGAAGCCTAGCTGTTCGTTAACTAGATGCTAGCCGGAAAAATAGTAAAGATAATAGTGAAACACGGTATACAGAAACAAGTTAATGTAAAAGACTGTATACCATAAGGCGGAATTTTAGTGCTGACGTCACGTGGTGTCCGCTTTCCATAAATAATAGAAGCTGTAGTTGTTGTTTCTGCATCAGGGCTGACGTGACTGGGGCCTTTTTTACGGCATTCGATGTTGTCGTCTCTTTTACATTACCTTCTGTCTCTGTATACCGTGATAGTGAAAGAACTGGCAATCGTCAACATAGAGATTTATTCCACTCCCAACTACAGCGATTGAACGCTCACCTCTAATATGAGTTAGGAGACGTTGTTTGCCCTTATTTTTGTTAGAGGCGATGACAGGAGAGAAAACAGGGAGCTTTTGTAAAGAGAAAAGATAAGATCGCCGTATTCTAAATCGACTGCTCACATTTTTGAACTGCCAAAATCTCCATTGCTCCTCGTCGTTCGTCGAGGTCCGTGCTAAGGAGCTGGTGCTCCGTGTAGATGTTAAGCCTGAGCTATACTACTCGCGAAGTTTCTTCAGCGAATTACTTCTTGAAGTTGCTCGAAGTCCGAAGTACCTGCACTACACTACTCGCGAAGTTACTTCGGCGAAGTACTTCTCGAGTTAATTGAAGTAGCGAAAAGCCCAGTCGCATATCGCCCGCGAGTAGTGTAGTGCAGGCTTTACGGATGGCTGTGCCCAGTTCGGAGTCTGCCGAAGTGCCAGCTTCGCTGTCGCTCTAAGCTGCGCCTACATCATCCTTAGTGCATGCCGCCTGGTTTACTAGGGCTTACGTGTCTGTTTTATAGACCTTCAGTATAGACCGGAGTCAAAGCTGTGTTTTTCTTTTGCCAGCTGCTATAGGCACTCTTTTATCATGTCGTCCAATAGCATTGGCTATATTGGAATCTGTCCTCGTTATCTCCTCTTATCATCGGTTCCCTCCTCTCTAATTGTTAATACCACCACGCATATTCTTAATTATTGCCTGACAACCTCCGATGTCCCTTTAATCTGGAAAAAAGTCATAATGGCTCCCATTTTTTAAAAGCCCTTCCCCGATAATTTGTCAGATTTTCGTCCTATTAGTATTCTTCCTTTTCTCGCTAAAGGCTTTGAGGAAATTACATCTACTCAAGTCGCAATATCTTGATTCTTATGTTTTTCTTTCTAAACTTCAATCTGGCTTTCGTAAATCCCACAGTTGCTATATTGAAGATAATACTAGTAGAAATATGTACTACTATATTTCTCGGTGGCTCACTCGCATCTCTTTCATAAAATTAGTCGTATCACTTTTCTTCTTCTGTTCGTCTTTTCTCTACTCTTCTCTTTAATAGATCTCAGTGTTTTCGGCATAATAATATTACGTTTTCTTTCCTAAGCGTGCCCGCAGGTGTGCTTCAGGGCTCTGTTCTTGGGCCTTTGCTTTTCTCCCTCTATATTAATGATCTTCCTTCCGTTATCCGTCGCTGCTCTTTTCATCTATATGCTAATGATCTCCAGCTATCTCTTGTTCTCCTAATCAGATTGAATTCTGTGTCTCTAAACATCTTGTCTCAAGCGAACTAATGGTAATTCCCTTAAATTAAATCCAATCATATCTCAAATACTTTTCCTTAGTCGTCTCTCCCGGGAGAAAAATTCTCCGTATGATCACAAGGGTAGTAAATGAAGCTGTATCCAAATTTCAGGACTCTTCACTGAAACCACTGTGTTCAGCCTTTTATGAGGCGAAAATTGCAAGGATTTGTAGAGTGTATTCCGAAAGTGTGAATTACTAACCCTAACCACATGGCTAAATGGGCTATTTTTGTTGGTGTTATATTCTTTAGTTATTATTAGTTATTTTTGTTTAAAATCTTGTCATTACAAAAGTTACCAAAAACCCGTTCTAACACAACAGAAAACTAATAACTTTGCCGGTCACCCCGCTGCCGCTAGACTTCCAGTGTATTATTTTTGGAGAGGAACGCATTATTTTTAGTAACCCACGGGCGCCGAATATCTTGGGACGGTGATGGCGACAAGGAGATGGTATCGTACTTTTTAGTAGATATTGCAATAAAAACGAAAAACAGAACTTAATGGAGGAAATGGAGATACTAGAGTGAGAGTTCAACCAGAGTTAAACCCGAGTTATAAGTCATATACTGAATTTCCATGAGAGTGCAACCTGAGTTGAACCCGAATTATACGTTATGGAAACAGGCACAGTTAAGAGTTTTCGTTAAAGATTTTCAAGTGTCATTTCAAGTCAACCACCATGGAAACTCGGTAATAGAATATTCTAGAAAGCTGAGCAAAGTAGATGATCTTATAAAAAAGAGAACTGCGACTAAGGCAAAGCATCAATATTGACGATCGCGATCATAGAATGGAAATTATAGACAACTTTATATAGGGGTATCATTATCCATTCTTTCGTTACTAGTTTCGTGTAAACCATGCATTCTTCTGCATTCGCCTTAAAGGTTAAAGGTATTTCTCAAGGATTATAACGATACCATAAATCTCATAAGGCTGTATCATTTGTTTATTTATCACACCCTACCACATTTAATTAATATTAAAAACAATGTGCTACCTTTATCATCACACCTGCAAAGCCGAAACTTTCTATATTAATATCTCCTCTATCTGCACGACCATTTAAAACTTAAAGTGTAAAACCGTTTCAGTTCTTCATTAGCAGTAAACAATAATTTGCTTTGAAAAAAAAAATTTCACTCAAATTTCATTGCAGCACGGTTACGATCAATATAAAATATTTCATCTCAACCAAACAAGCTTTTCACCTAGGCGAATCTTCCTCCTCTTTAAGAGAGGAGATAAGCACTTAAGACTTACTTATTTCGAAGATTGCACATCGATGGCCAGGAAACTAAAAGACACAAAATGCATTTCGTGTGGCGTATGCCAATGTGCATATCTAACAGTCCATAAAGTCCAGTTTCTAGGACGCACAAACATGCGCGCGGCTCACATATCCAATTAGACCTTTGAACTCAGGTGTAAAATGTTTGAAACCTATGCAGAAATCATTCATGGCGAGTTCATCCATGGATTCATAGTGATTTGTACTTTGCAATTAACCGATTTGTATATAAAAAATAATGTACATATATGTATATAGCTATGTAAGTTTTAAACGCTTGAAAATTGACTCTTAAAAATTACTGGTGTTTACCTTCAATAGGTGTATGGGTATATATCATTCCTAACAAGTTGATGTTAATGGACGGATATTTTTATGTAGAGATAATCACCTTATTAGTCAAGAATCAATATAGTAATTTAAAGACTTAATAATTTCGGATCTACGCAAATTAATTTTTACTTTGCGTAAAAAATAAAAAAAATAGGAAGATTAGTTACACCAATTTTGATTAACTCTAACTAACTTTCACTGCTTGTTCATTTGTTCAGCTGTCAGCGGCGAGAAATTCGCATCGTATATCGTTATTATAACACCGCAAATTTATCTTCACTGATGCATAATCGATAAAACGTTTAAATTTAAGTTATTCAAGTAAGTTTCTTCTATCTTAGTATATGAGTCGTCTTCCGTTATTTATATCGTTTTTATAATGCTTAGGATTTATAGACACTAGCTAAAAAGAACTAACTAGAGTATCTTTATATATTATATTTCTTCTGTCCGTGTGTATGTAACCAAACTCCTCCTAAATGGCTAAACTGATTTTAATGGAATTTTGTGTGCGTGGTAAAGTTGATTCGAGAATGGTTTAGATTCACAATTTGAAACGATTCCTAAACGACTGGACTGATTTTTACAAAGCTTATTAACTTCGTCCCTGTGAGGAATCGATTTATTTTTCGACCACTTCCCGATATCCGGTAATGCTCAAATTTGGCACACACCTTTGGTTCTGAATAAAATACAATAAAGTATATTCAATTTTATGGTCCATCCAATATGGTGGTCACCATAAAATGGCGGATTACCTTTTTCTTTAAATTCCCCCGTCATGGGCTTAAGATGAAAGAGTATGACGAGTAGAATACAGTAAACTATGTGGGGTCATTTTAAGTCCACTATGTTGATCCCACGAAATGGCGCATTACTTTTTTCTGTACAACCTCTCGATATGGATGGCATTATCTTCAGTTGAAAGTTGGTTCGGCATTTATCATACTGCGAAACATCAATTAACCAAGACTGGCACCAGATTGTCTGCGAAAAAGCTTATGAGCAATGTGATCGAAGCTACCATTATCAAGGGAAAACACTAAAGCGACTGAGAAGTTCAATGATTACAAATGCTTTGCCTTTTGAATTTAAACGCCATCAATTTCCGATTCGACTTGCCATCGCAATGACAATTCATTGGAAATTTGAGGAATCAATTTAGAGTATCAGTGCTTCTCACACGACCAACTATACGTCGCCTGCTCACGCATTGGCAAAACGATCACCTTTGTTTATATACCTACGCCAGTTGTTTGCAAACTAGGGGGGGCGACCCCCTATTCACATCAACAAAATGCCCTGAAATAGTTGCGCTTATAGTAAAAATTTGGGAGAAATTCGGCGCCTTCAGACAAGTGCGAGTACAGGTCTGCAGTGACTCGCCAGCATCCTATTTGACCGCGTCCGCGGCGCTCCAATGCTCCCCAGTTTAACTCAGGAGTTAAACGCGAGTGGAACAACTCTAAGGAGGAGCATGATCTTCATCTCTTCCCATACTTAGTGAAACTTATTCAAAGATTGTTGCCAACGTACAAGCCGCGTCGCTTGCAATATGGACATGCCGTCGCCTCGATATCGAGCCGAAATTTGGATGACGTATGAACCTCACTTTACACTCCCTTGGAGTCAATAAACAAAAGCTTCGATTTTGGGAAACAGAGAAACGGGACATTCACGAAAAACCACTGCTCGACAAGGAAATAACTGTCTGGGCCGTAGTATGGTCAAAAAACACCATCGGACCATTTTACTTCAAAGTTCGAGAAACCCTTGCGCACGCTATCGTTAGATGTTGGTACACTTTGTGCATCCGAGAACACATGAAAAGGGTCTGACGAACCTATTTTCAACAAGACTGTGCAATCTTACAAATTTTATTGGAGGGGGGAACTGCCTTAACGTTGGAGTTGAACAGCCGCAATTTAGTGTTAGTGGAGATCTCCGTTGATCTCCATATTCGCACAGTGCCTCGTGCTTTATTTATTCTGGAACTGACGTCTTCTTCTGCCCCACCATTTTCGGTAATGATGCTACCGAGGTAGCAGAATTTATTTACCAGTTCCACGTCACGGTTATTCAGCGCTGTCCGTTCAATGGTGTTTGCATTTATCCGCATTTCTTTAGTTTTAGTCGGGTTTAGCCTTAAGCCTGCTGGACTACTTTCTGTTGCCAAATTGTATAACATGTTTTTGAGGTCCTGGTGTCTGTGGGCCAGCAAACAGATATCATCCGCGTAGTCGAGATCCTTAAGGCGATCTAGCGTATCCCATTGTATGACGCCTGTTCTACTATCTAGAGCACCGACAAGGATGTCATTTATTGCTATAAGAAATAGTAAAGGCGAAAGTAGGCATCCTTGTCGTACTCCTGAGTTCACCTCAAAGCTGTCGGATCATTTTCCATTATGGAGAACTCTGCATTTGGAATTGTTATATAGGGATTTTATCAATTCTATTATTTTATCAGGCAATCCACGTCACCGTAGTGCCTGCCATATAAAGCTCCTATTGACCGAGTCGAACGCTTTCTCATAATCTACGAAAGCAAGGTAATGGGGGGATCGGAATTCAGTAGACTGCTCCACTATTATTCTCAAGGTGTTAATATGATCAATACAGGAGCGGCCCTTCCTGAATCCGGCTTGCTGCCTCCTAAGCGTTCGGTCAACTGCCTCACTTATCCTAGATAGTAATATATGGGACAAAATTTTGCCCACTGTAGATAGTAAACAGATGCCTCTCCAGTTGTCGCATATTGTTTTTTGGTATTTTGACTAAGATACCTTCCATCCAATCCTCCGGAAAGGTACAGGTGTTCCATGCTATTTCCAGGATTGGCTGAAGCGCATCTGCTATGAGGCTTGAGTCGGCTTTCAAAAATTTGTAGTCATCTTCAGTCCTATTTTTTGGTTTGTAAACTCGCCCAAAGTATAAAGTATAAGTATAAAAATTTCCAAATATACAGTGTCTATACTTCTATAATATAAAGTCAAACAATAATTATCAGATTTTCAAGCTTTTCATTTATGTATCTTTAATTTCAATATTGGCAAGAACATAGTTACACACACAAATAGATAATACTGTTAAATTTATTCAGCCCTTCAGTTTGTTTTTTTCTAATAACGTTCATACTTCATTTTAACTCCAGGTGGATTTGATGTTGCCGCTAATGTATACACTTCATAATCTGTTATCATAAAATTATAATCTCCAAATAAACTCATATAGCTAGCATTTGGACCATCATAAGAATGAGGAAGATTTGAATATGAATTCATATTATCATTACAACCATTAGAAATAAAAAAATCAGCACCAGCCCCGAATATAGGTCCGCAACTTTAAAAAAAATAAAGTAAAAATTTACTTTAATAAGTTGATAATTCTATTTTACATACTCAGGATGATAGCAAATAGCATATGGTTTCTTGACTATATCATATTTGCAAGGAGGTTCATTGTTTGAATTAAGTGTAAACAGAAATGCTCTTTCGGAATGTATGTAACCTCCTTTTCGATTGGTTTTTGCCCAAGCAACATCTGAAAATCCTCCACTTATTTCATCTCTAGATCCCTGGGGAAAGAAATTTGCATTGATCGATATATTGGAATTTAGAAATATTAATAATCTTACCTGAGCAATTACAAAAACTGGAGCTACACCATCACAATGTCTATGAAATGCTGCAGCACCAAAACCATGCGTTGAAGCTCGAAAGATCAATCTCCATGCCTGCTTGGGGACTCCGTACCTGAAGAAAAATTAATTTTAAATAAAACAAAAAATAATATAATAAGTAAAATTGTTTATAATCATACCATCCATTTAATACTCCTTGCAAATGAAGTTTATCATTTTTCAAAATACTTGAACATGGAAACATATTCAACATTAGTCGCGGCTGCAGTCTCTTATCATTTTCTGATAGCGGACCACCTGGCAATGGTACATTCGGTGGTCCTGCTATTTTGTTAGAATGTAATGCGGCATATCTATAACGCTCTAAAGACAATTCCATTGGTACAGCTCCAGTTGGCTCAACTTCTTCGGCAAACACTTGACTGTCGATCAGTAAGAGGCGAACATGTCCCATTACACCGGATAAATGTTGACAAACTCGTACTCGTTCTTCTTCTGTCCAATGAGCTGTTGGTTGAGTTACACCAGCTTGATGTTTTGCCCATGCTAGAACACATCGCCAGACATCCTCTTCTTCGAGGCAGAACTATACATATAATTAGTAGAAAATAGTAAGTTCATTTCTATGGTGATAAATTTGTATGGCTTACATAGTCAGATGATATCAATTTGATTAGTCCATCTTTTGTGAGATTTAGGAAGGCGTTGGTTTTTACGCATTCAGCGGCATTTTCTCCAATATAAACTATGCAACGGTCCATGAATGATGCTGCACATTTAGCTCCTAAAAGTAAGATAAAAAAAGTTAATTTAAATGTCCTCCAATTTTTAATATTTAATTCATTTAGGACTAAATGGCTCCCGTGGAATGGGGCACCATCTTTACCCTACTCGCCAGAAAACTCTCACACGCAAGAACTATGCGATGCGATAGCGAGGGAGACCCAGCCTCCGCTGGAAAAATGGAGTAGACCAGGCCGCCCAGAGCAGGGGGTGCCAAACTGGATGACATCGGCTCAGAATCGGACCGGTGAAGAGAGCAGTTGTGAGAGGCCTGGGCTGAATCCCGGTTGTAGAGCCGTTAAAGAAGAAGAAGATTAATAAATCACAGAGGAGTTATTACCGTAATAGAACAACCGTCTCCTAAACCCTACCGAAAGCCCTCCCGAGACTCCTAAATTACGGTAGCTCAAACGTTACCATAGCTACCTTCTTTCTTCACCCACTCGTTCCGCTCAATTCGGCGCTGCCATTCATCCAAATCGGAGCACTTTCGAAAAATAGACTAAAAAAAATGGCAAGGGGTTCCCCTTTGCTTATTTTGAGATTTTGGGAAATTCTGGAGCGACTCTTTTTTGAATGGGAAATTGTTAGGGACCTCCCAGGGAGTCTGTGAATTCAATCCCAGCCCGGGCTGACCAGTATTTCCCGAGATAATGGGCATTCCGCAGCCCTCCTTTGGGAGTTCACAAAAGCGGGCATCACTCCCGAACCCCTTGGTATTTTTGATAATCGAACCGTCACCTCCTCGTGGTGCCCCCTGGATAACCAGCTAACGACGGTAGTGGAGAGTAGACCCTTAAAAGCCTACCAAAGCAAGATGTAAATGCCATCGTGTCCAGGGCTGCGTGGCAGTGGGTAATGCTGCACTGTCTCGAACGATCTCCTCTGAACACCGGGCGCACCCAGTTGCAGTCTTATACTATAGTCCTATCCTGATATGGAAGCTCTGTTAGGATGAACCTTCCTTTCCTGCCATACTCGTGGGACTTTCATGGACAAACAAATTTGAAAAAATCAGACGAAGCAGGAGGTTGTGGGTCTGATGCAATAAGCATTAGCTCGGAGCTGGAGAGAGATCTTCTTGGAGGTGCCTCGTTCAGCACAAAGCTTCGGCTTCTCAGTCAACAGGTCCTCAGGCAGCTGGCAGCAATTTTGTTTAAGAAATAACTGCCAAGGTTGTCGGTATGGCCGTGCAACCAAGCAAGAAAAAATCTGGTGCTGCCAAGAGGAGGAGGGCCGAGGCAGCGGGATTGGGGAACTCCACGGAGCACACCCGAGTCCTACATGTGGAAATTCCTTCCCAACAAACCAAAGGCAGGACAGCGGCCAGGTCAGGTCTAAGGAGCGGACCCGGACAGCCGCTGTACTGCCAGAAGTTTCTAGACTCACTACAACTTTTAGGGGGCTATGTCGCACGCCGGACCCAACTGACGCATTGCCAACACGGCAGCGGTCAGAGGATTCTCCGGCTGGGCAGGGACCTTAGAAGAAAAAAAGGCGGGAGTCGCAAGAACCCTCATACCGGGACAAGTTGGCTGGGATCACCATGGCCTTTGACAACTATCCCGACTACAAATTGACGGAGTAGCAATCTTCCTCTATTTGCGATGCCATCCTGACTGAGGTGGACAAAAGTTTTACAGGTTTGGGAAGGGTCCAACCTCAAAATCATCGAGGAAAAGGACCTTCCCAAATTCAAGTGGATCCTATTCTGAGTTCCTAATGATGTTAGGGAACCGGAACAGGTGCTCCACAGGCTGCAGATTCAGAACCAGCCAATTGAGGTGACCTCTTGGCAAGTGATGGGTGGGAAGGTGGACCAGAACGGTCAAACACTTGCCCTTAGCATTGACGAGAGGTCGCTCATCTAGCTTAAAGAGCAGGGCATGTCTTGGGCGGACTAGTATCGTACACGGATGGCTCTAAAACAAGAGTCTGGCATGCACTCATGAGAACTTAAGAAGGGCCTACCAAAATAAAAGGACGGACGGTCGCAATTAGAGCGATATGGTCCCGTAGGACCAAGTCGAAATAAGTTTGGAACTACCAATGTGCTCTTGACGAGTTGGGCGTTCTCAATCAAGTTACTCTTGTCTGGGTCCCGGGGCACCGGGGCTTCAAAGGTATCGAAAATACGGATGCCCTGGCTAAACAGGGCTCTGATATTGCATCCATCGGTCCAGAGCCGGCTATAGGGGCACCGTCCAGCTTGCTGCAAAGGGCCCTGGCCGATCCGACTATGATGAAACATACTGAACGCTGAAGGTCCGCGCCTGAACTGGCCAACTCTAAGCGGTTCCTTCCTGTGCCGTCCCCTAAGACGGCCAAGGAATTGTTAGGGCGCAGTAGCAATGATGTCAAGATACTTGTTGGCTTGATTACTGGACACTGTGCCCTAAATTACCACTTATGGAGGATAGCAAGGGTGGAGGACCCCACAAGTAGGCTTTGCCTGGAAGAGGATGAGTCTGCCCTCCACGTTATTATTTATTATTAGACTAGGATTACAAATACATTTTATTTACATCATTATTTTTACTTTTTCAACATCCCCACTCAGTCACCGAAGCTGGTTCGGGGAGCCCTCATTCATCAGTAAATATTACAATTAAAAGCTTAGAAGTTCTATTAACAAGGTGTTTATCACAAAAGAACAATAAAGAAAAAGATAAAAAAAAGAAAACTATAAAAGTTAGAAAGAAGTAAATAAAAATTAATAAATAGAAATTATTAAATAAAAAAAAATAAAAATTAACAAATAGAAATTAAATAAAAAGCCTTTTCGTGTATGATACTAAAGACGGAGCCGATTTGATATGGTCCGGCAGTGTTGTAAATTTCCGCCGCAGTATTAAGCAGACCCTTTCTTGTCCTCTCCGTTCTAGGTTGCGTTGGTCTAAAGTTGTCCCTGTTTCTTGTAACGTAGTCGTGTATGCTTGAGTATTGCACAATTACTAAGTTTGATCTCAGAAGTTTTTCTTTCAACTTATACACGAACTTTGCTTTTTCCATTCGGATAATGTTAATTGACCCGTGAGCCGGTAAACTTCTTCAGTGGCTGTACTCCATGGAAGTCCATATAGTGCTTTCAGCGCCCGGTTTAAAAGTATTTTCACATCTGTGCACACTCTTTGAGAGCACTGCGACCAGTTAAGGATACTAAATCGAATCCTAGATAGGATATGCGCTATTTTCTCCTGAAGCTTGGGGTTTCTTTTGAGAACTCCTATTAGAGGGGTGAGGATTTTTGCTATTTTCCCTATGTGTTTCCTCCAGTTCAGTTTATCATCAATTAACAGTCCTAGGTAGGCAACTTCAGCTGCCCTAGCTTCTATCTTGACCCTAATTCTGATATCTGCCTTATTCTTCTGATGGAATATCATGTACTTAGCCTTTTTTTTCATTTATCTTTAATTTATTTCCATCCGTCCACTCCTTGAAGATTTTTAGGTCACTGTTCATGCTATTTTCTAGCTCTTCCGCAGTTCTAGCTCGATATATCAGGTTAGTATCATCTGCAAATATATGGTATTCTCCACTGAGCCTTGAGTATTTGATGTTATTGATGTAGAACAAATATAGAAGTGGTCCTAGTATGGAGCCTTGAGCAACTCCCCTTGTGAGCACTAGCTGGTCACTCGAGACATCATTAACTCTAGTTGACACGTGCCTCCCAGTGAGATAGTTCCTCAGCAGATCATTCCACGTGCCCCTTATTCCAAGGTTGTAGAGGGTACTTAGTAGGACGTCATGATGCACCGTGTCAAATGCCTTTTTAAGATCGATGAATACTGCTCCTCCATAGTAACACATATCAAGACAACTGTTTATTAGGTTCAGGGTTTCCGAAGTAGCCAGTTCAGCGCTGCTGCCTTCTTGAAAACCGAACTGCTTACTGTCTCCATTTCTACCGATAAATTTTCTTATTCTTTTCTCGAAGATTTTTTCATAAATTTTTCCCACGTTGCTTATTAGTGCTATGGGCCTGTAATTGTTCATGTCAGCCCAGTCTCCTCCTTTCAGACTAGGTATTACTATCGTATCCTTGAATCAGCTAGGGAAAGTTCCACTACTCATTGCCTCATTTATAAGTTTAGAGAGTCTATAACATCAACTATGTCTTCAGTGGAGATTCCATCCTTTCCAGGAGCTGCATTCTTTTTTTAATTTCAGTCCCTGTCCCTGTTCGAACACCCAAGTCTAAGCGACAAGCCACTAGGCAGACTGCTGAGCTTGTTCAAGCGGCCTGGCCTACAAATATGAGGTATAGGGGTTGTAGTACAATAGGCCAACTGAATGACCGTAGTACCTTTGAACCCAAAACCTCACACAGGAAAAAAAGACAATATTACAAATTAGAAACTAGAGGAAACGCTGGATGAAACCAAGGCCAACTAGAGGCTGTGAATCTCTTGATAGTTTTGAAAACTGAGCTTCAATTGCCCAGCGACACTGTTCTACAAAGATTAGGGAGTATAGAACACTGCATAGTTGCAGGCGTTTTCAGCCCAAAAAGTACACTTTCTTTCAACAAGAGGATTCTGTACCCAATGACATCGTTTTTATCTTATTAAGCTGTTTTTAGTAAAGTTTTTGCTGTTTTTCATCTTTCTTCTGCGTCCTACCTAGCCATCATCTTTACAATGAAATTATTCCAATTTTTAAATGCCGCAGGCCGGAATTTTAGCTTATTTAAGCTAAAATGTCCTGAGTCTGCTACCGGTATTCTCTATTTACTTCATCTCTATGCAAGCGCTTACGTCTGCTGAAAATTCATACATGTTAGAAATATGATAACTAAAGCTAGAAATTGCTCAAGACAAGAAAAGATAACAATCATTGCTTCCCCGTGGAGGATCTGTTTAGATCAAGACAGCGCTTCTTGGTACGTAAATCTTTGAGGCTACCAATAAAATAAATAAATAACTTTTTGTATGAAATATTCAATTTACTTCTTCGCATGTTTACACAAATTTATTATTAAGAGTTCACACACTTATTGTATAGAATAACGCCGCAGCATATTCAACTTTCTCTTCGCGTCCACCAACCAACAACACCAAAACTCCAGGCAAGTCTCAGTCTTTCGCCGGATTTACATTTTGTATCAAGGTTATATTATCGCCCTTCAGCATTATCCTGCCCAGACTTTTGCGGTTTCTCGTCTTTACGTAGACCTCCTCAGCATCGTCCAGGACTAAGTTCATGTACTCGTCGAATCCCACGATGTGTCCCTCAATCCGCAGCGAAATATTCTCATAGAGCCAAACTTGCACCCGAGATCTGTTTTGTAAATATCGGAAAATTAAGTTAATGGGCTGTACCATTACTTTCTGGACTTTAGGATTTCCTTTGTAAGACATTTTTAATTCGTTTTTCTTTGATACTTTTTTAACAAACAATTAAAAAAAACTTGTAAACGTTTCGCGGCAAATCGCGTTCTTTTATGTACAGAGAAAATGGAGGTTAAGATAACTCTTGACAGTTCGAATGTGTGTTTATGGTGAAGTTGGTTGGAAGTTGCGAAATAAACAAAATTTAATTGTTTCAGTTGTTAAAATTATTAAAATTATAAATTATGACCAAAAATTTTAATTTAATATTTTATTTTGTAAATTCTTTTAACATAACATATAACAAGTATATAACTTTTTCTTTCAATTTTCATTACCGCCACCTACTAAAACGGCTCGAAAACTACGAGACTGGTTGCGGTATTTGCTAAAATATTTCAGTGACGCCGTATAACAGTTTTTATTTATAGAACATTTTAATTGCATGAAGGAAACTCTTCACAAAATAAATGTGATATTAAATTAATTAAAAATGTATGAAATGTGATTTTGAAAAATAATTCATTATTAAGGTGCTGATAACGGAAAACAGAACAAAACAAGAGCTATGGAAAGGTGCCGGGATTAGAGAAGATCTCCTAAAATTCTGGTAGAATTCGGTGATGGAGGAGTTCTGCAAATCGTGATTCAAAGTGGCTAGCTCTAACACGCCCAACACCTAGCTTGTGTTGTTACAATACAAGAGATTATACACAAGAAATCAATCAATTATGGTCAATCTACACATCGTTCGGAACAAAAAAGAAACGAGGTCTCCCGAGACACAGGCAGTACAACACTTTCCACTTCTGCTCGGACCAAGGTAAGTCAGTATTTTCTATCCTGGTTAAAAGCGGTTCAATGGTTTAAACTGCAGTTAGAATAGAGTTTAGAGGACGGAGGGGCATTTACTTATCCTCAACATACTTGACTCGAAACCTGCCTGAATATCCGGACGAGTTCTGTTCTGTTTCTGGTGAGAAACCTTTCGAGGGACCCTTTTAAGAGACTTTGATCACGCCAGGCCGAAGTAATGCCTTTACGCCTTGTGCCTGTCTGGACTCGAACATCATGGATTGATGAGTTTAGTTAATTTGAATATGTCACTACCGTCTGGGTGAAAACTCCCGGCAGTGTGCCTTGTTTTAAGCATGGATCTTGCAGCTGCTCGATTTCACATCTCCCAGATATTCGACTGCAGAAAGATTCCACCACTCCCTCGTTAAAAAAAGCATTCCAAAGCTCCGAATAAAGGTCCGTTCACATCTATAAAGACGTCGAGCGTGCGAGACACTCCCCACGTCAGACAAAATATAAATTCTTCTATACAGTGTACCTGTACGTATTAACATCTACCCTGACACGATCGCGCAGACGTGGACAGACACGGACCGTACCAGACCAACATTTACGGAACGGAAGAACATGTCAAGAGTTATCAGATATGTCTCACATCCTCAAGTTACTAGAAAGACTTGTGGAGATCCATGTTAAGCAAAGCATTGATAGAAAACTGCTTTCTCCCTCGCAGCATGCCTACACGAAAGGAATACATGTAGACACTGCTCTCCACTCCCTGGTAGCGGTCATCGAAAGATCGCTTGAATTCAAGGAATTCACGTTGGCTGCTTTCTTAGATATTGAAGGTACTTTCAACAATCTTGAACCTTCTGCGGTCACGGAGGCGCCCCAGCGTCTGAATGTTGATGGGTGCTCCAGGTCCTTTATTGATCAGCTGCTGGGGTGCAGGATCATAAAGTCTAGCCCGGGGCTTTCGGAAGAAGTCAGACGGGTTAGAAGAGGCACACCACAAGGTGGGGTCTTATCGCCGCTCCTTTGGAATATGACAGTCAACGAAGTGCTGATAACTCTAAGGTAGTCTGGGTGCACCACGGGGGCCTATGCTGATGATATTGTGCTGGTGGTGACCGGCAAGTACATCTCAACAATAAGAGATATAATGCAACAAGCATTGGATACTCTTGCTCATTGGGCTACTACAAAGGGTCTAGGCGTTAACCCAGCCAAGACTGAAGTAGTGCTCTTTACAAAGAAGCATAGACTTCCTAATTTTCCTTCTTTTAGACTTTGCAATAAAAGACTGCATCTAAAGAAGGATGCGAAATTTCTATGTCTCGTACTCGATAGGAAACTAACGTGGAGGCCGAGTCTTTTAGAAGGACCAAATATGGCCAAAACAGCTCTCTTCCTATGCCAGAGAACGATCGGAGTCAATTGGGCCTTAAACCCCGCATCGTCCACTGGCTCTATATAGCCGTAATCAGACCTATACTTATGCATGGCATATCGGTATGGGGGACTGCATTACAGAAGATTACGTATCGCAAGATACTGGAAAGGGTCCAAACAACAGCTGAGCTGTGTATCAGAGGTGCAATGAGAAGCACCTCTATAGCTGCGCTGGATGTCTTATTGCATCTTACTCCTTTGGACATACACGCCGAGAAAATGGGTGCCTGGACGGCTGCCAGGACAAAGGCTTCTCTTGGATGGACTCCATACTCATATGGCCACTCATCCATCCTTAGGAAGTTCGCCACCGCTGCAAACAGCCTAGATTATACTACACCTACGTGGACCTTGGAGAAAGGTTTCAATACCATCATTCCGGCCAGAGATGACTGAACAGATGGTGTTATCCCAATTGGGAACAGTGTAGGCTCTGATATTTTCTCCGAGGCATTAAATATAAATACCTCTCTTCGTCTACCCAACCACTGCAGCGTCTTCCAAGCGGAAGTCACTGCGATCTGGGAAGCTCTCGAATGGTTGAAGATAAATAATATAATCTCATAAGAATATATGTATTCTATCGGATAGCCAAGCGGCCCTCAAGGCTCTTAATTCTCTCGTCACAACATCCACGACTCTTCGGAACTGCCGCAGGTCTCTGTGTGAGACTGCCACTCAGTTTGATATAACACTGTGTTTTATTTTATTTTATTTTATTTACTGAAGAAACAACAGATATATATTGCAGAAAACATAGATTATAAGATTAAAAATACAAATTAAAAACAACAATATATATCCTAAACGCTTCCTACTTAGATAATATAATATACTAGCTTACCGACGAATGATACAAGATACAAAACTACTGTGTGCCACAAGGATTGAATAGATAGACTTTTACAATTACAATAAATATACATATATCTTACATGGTCCTAAGTGACATTTTGAAAACATTTTTAAAAGAGCAATTTTTAAAAGATAACTACTACTACCCGATAAGAATGTTTAAAATCTTACGCTTAAATTCAGCCTCCTTGGTATTACATATATCTACAACAAGAAACTTATTGTTATACTGCTCGCACATTCTGTACAGTGGTGCTCTCAGACCGGCGTTGGTTCTAGCTTTATTAAGAAAGAACAAGTCTTTCGAACGAGTGGCCCGGGTGGGAATCCTAAAACAAACTTGAGATAAGAAATCAGGGGAATCTATGTCAGATGTTATAATTTTTTTGAGAATTACAGCATCGTGAAGAGATCGTCGATCCTCAAGACCTATGAGGGATGTTTTTATTAATCTGGCTTCATAGGACAACTTACCATACTTTAGGCGGAAACTCAGTGCTCTAGTAAATTTTTTCTGTAACATTTCAATTTTATTACTGTAAATTTTATAGTATGGGTTCCAGACGGATGAGGCATATTCCAAATGTGATCTTACTAACGATTGGTATAGTAGACGGTAAGTCAACAACTGCTTAAAATTCTTGGTCGATCTTAGTACGAAGCCAAGCATCCTGTATGCTTTAGATACAGTATTGTTAATATGTAAGTCAAGAATCAATTTGCTGTCAAAGATAACTCCAAGATCACGTATATGCTTTACTCTAATAAGAATAGTCTTATTTAATGTATAGTCAAAACTGATATGGTTGGTATTTCTTGTAAAGCTAATGACTTGACATTTATCTAATGCAAGAAATAGTTTATTGTCATGACAATAGTTTTGGAATCGGGTGATATCCTCTTGCAGCAGTTGACAATCCTTCATAGTTTTTATCTGTTTATATATTTTTAAGTCGTCGGCAAAAAGCAATGTTTGGCTGTGGTGAAAACATTGCTGGATGTCATTTATAAAAATGATGAAGAGCAATGGGCCCAAGATAGATCCTTGAGGAATTCCTGAACTGATCAGAATTACCGTGGAGGAGAAACCATTTAGAACAACAGACTGAAGCCTACGCTCAAGATAAGATGAAAACCATCGTAGCAGATTACCTTTGACTCCATTAAAACATAGTTTTTCCAGCAATAACATATGGTCAACTTTGTCAAAGGCTTTTCTGAAATCCGTGTATATAGAATCAACAGAGATACCAGCATCCATTGATTGGAATAAAAAATTAGAATAAATTAAAAGATTAGTCTCAGTTGATTTGGACTTCACAAAGCCATGCTGATTGGGGTTAATTATGTGCTTGAAGAAGTAAAAAACTCTGCCATGCACTAATCGCTCAAAGGTTTTCGCTATGGATGATAGTAAAGAGATAGGCCTATAGTTCAATATATCACTTTTAGGCCCTGACTTATGAATTGGTGTTATATTCGCAGTTTTCCAAACCGCAGGGAAGTGACCTTCAAGTAGACTTCTGTTAAAAATAATAGTAAGCGGCTTGTAAATTGAAGAAGCAGTGTTTCGCAAAAAAACCGGACTAATTTTATCAGGACCCGAGCCTTTACTACCATCGAGGGTCAGAAGTGCTAATCTGACATCAGTCTCACTAAAGATGATAGTCGACAGGGAATTGGATGGATTCCGGTCGGGTAAACGATCCAATCTAGATATATTATAAGCAGTGGGCGATGTAGGTTCAAACACCGATGAGAAAAAAGTTGCAAACATTTCACAAATTATGGAAGGGTCTTCGGAAGAATGGTCATTGTAATTCATAACCGACGGATATCCAGCTTTGCTACATTTTAAATCATTAACATGTTTCCAGAAGAATTTTATGTTAGTTTTTGTGGATGCTTCAACCTTGCGTAAATATGTTTCATAACAGGATTTCAAAAGTTGTTTTACACGAGCACGAGATTTTGTGAAATTTTCGTAGTTATGCCTGTTTCCGTAAATTTTCCATTTCTTCCAGTGCTTAACTTTCACCTTAAGTTCATGACGCAGGTTAGGGGAAAACCAAACTGGGTATTTAGAGGCGCGAATTCTTTGTAGAGGCACATTAGCTTCAATTATATTATATATAGTTTTATAGAAATAATCAACAGCAATATTTGTGTCTAGGTCTTTTAAATTTTGGTCCCAATCTATGCTATTAATTTGAAAATTTATGTCGTCATAATTTGCTTTGAAGAAATTGTGTTTAGGAACATTACATTTAGGTAAGTGACTGAGTTTAGGATTTATCGGCAGGGTACATATTAACGCTGGGTGGTAAGGGTCAATGCTTAAAAGAGGATCAACACAACGACGAACACAACATTCAACATCAGCTAAGACAAGGTCAAGAATACGATCGTTGACATTCAAGACATTATTACGTTGAGTTAGATTTAACAAGGACATAGCATTAAGTAGGTTTTCAGATGTATCTGATGAAGCATCAACTAATGTGGCATGATTTGAGGCTGCATTGAAACTCCATTGAAGATTAGACAGGTTGTAGTCCCCCATAAGCAGTACATTTGAGTCCGGAAAGTCGGCAACAAAATCATAACATTTGGCTAAGTGAGAGATATATATCGTGGAGTTAGATTGGGGCGGGATGTAGCAAGCTACAAGAATTAAACCCTGATCAAAGTTAGGGAACTGTAACACAATCTCCTCAAGTAAGTGACTCTCCCAATTACAACGCCTAGAGACAGAGATTTCTTTTTTAACCGCTACCAATACGCCTCCACCATCTTTTTTTGTCGAGGTTGACGAACAACGATCCCTTCGAAATACTGTATAGCGTTCATCTAAGATTTCACTGTCACCTATTTCTGCCCTGAGCCACGTCTCAGTAAGTATTATTACATCATAATCGGAAACTAGAATACTCCGGCGTAGGTCAGAGAGCTTACTCCTTAACCCGCGACAATTTTGATAGTAAATATTCACACCACTCTCACAAATGATAGAATATATAATTATACAAAAACATACACAGGAAAAGACTGTGGCTTGTGGGGTGAAATACTGATTGTATGAAAATATAGAGCAAAATATCGCGGGTAAAGAGCAAATTCAGCAAAAAGTGCAGTTTGTTATAAAATAGTAGCATAAAATTTAGAGCAGTTGTAAGCCAAAAAATATCTCGCTTGTACTTATAAGAGTTTAAATAAATAGAGCAGTATAACAATATTACAACAAATAATAGTTTGTGTGACCGATAGGAGAGACTAATGTTAACCATCGCATGAATATGAAAACAAATATTTAAAAAAACTGTAGGAGGTACAAGTATAACACAATATAAACCATTAAATACAATTGAAGTGAGACAAGATTTAAAACTAATATAGCAATTAAAACGACTATAGTTAAAAGAAAAGTGATATTCTAACAAAGATACTAAAAATAGTCATATTATTCTACTTATGATATCATTATCGTCTCTGATCCGTATTATTTTAGAACTGTCTGTCTTTCTAACAAATATACGCGAGTTTTTGACCCACACGTATTTATAACACTTAACGCCAGCCTGCTTACGCGCTTTTCCATATAATATTTTATTCCTCAAAGTGAGATGCTCATTTATATAGAACGTGGCTGCACTGCCACCGACTCCAATCTGATCTACCGAATGGGAATGCCCTTAGCCACCTACAAACTAGCTGTGAGAAAAATCAGCTTAGCTCGAGCTGGGCTGAGATGGACCACAGCAACGGTGTGTCGCACTCTTTATTCAATATGGCCAACTTTGGACGCAAAGCGTTCAAAATCTCTTGTTCCGTTGAACAAAAAGGAGATAAGCCATGTGATAAAGGTGCTGACTGGTCACTGTCCCTTTGGCCCACACGCCAAAAGATTAGGAATTCCCCATAACGACTTATGCAGAAGTTGTGGTAATGAAGAAGAGGAAGAAACTGTCTCCCATCTTCTCTGTACATGTCCCACCCTAGCAAGGAAAAGAGGGACCTTCCTTGGCTCACCTTTCCTTGGTGGATTGAGCGAGCTGCAAAATATTGGTGTTCCTAGACTCTGTAGCTCAAAATGGCTTGAAATGGCCTGAACTTTGTCCCAACACTAGAATGGCATCACAATGGGCCCAATGGCGTGCCTAAGTGGGCTCCCTAGTGGGGGCAGCCATTTCAACCTAACCTAACCTAACATTTACGGAAATAATATTTTGTCTGCGCGGTGCATGTCTGTCCGTGTCTGTGTGGGTGTCTGCCGGGTAATATGAATAGGGCATCACAGACGCACAGACATTTTTTCTTGGATATTCCTTCCACTGAGAAGTGTTTAAACAGTTTCAAGAGAAATATAACTAGTGTCTGTCGTCTGATACGGCACGCTAGGCACGACACGTATGCGCTAACTGCAATTAAGCCGGCATAAACGACCACCCTTCCTAGAAGTTTGATGGCCTTCAACTGTCTTTGATTTTTTTTGTGAAAAAAATAAGATCTATGTTTGTCTATGAAATAAAATCACTACACTAAGAATAGTAGAATTAAATTACTAGCTCTCACCTGATGCCTTTTCCTGTATCTCCATCACAGCAGCTAAAAACGTGCATGCATTAGCTACGGAAAGTGTAGATATGACATGGTCCTCACAAGCAGTCCTCAGCTCCTCCACACCCATATCCTGTGCAAGCGTCATCATTTCAAATACTCGAGAATCCTGTAACATAATCTACAAAAAAAAACGAAACGGGGAAATATAAATGATTGCAAAACATAAATACGAGTACACATATACATAAGGAAAATGAAAAAAGAAAAACTCTTCTGAATTTTCTTCTAGCATACTGACTTTTCCTGTGTAAACATAAAGAATGAACTGTCGAAATACATCCGGGTTGACGTGTGGCAATCGCACAGGAGTCGGTGTACCTGGTGCTGCAGGCGAGACTGAACATCCTGGTATACGACAGATTTCTCCTCTTTTCGCCGTCTTGAAGCTCTTACATCTGAAAGTTTTTCAAGAAAATATCTGTTGATTGAATTCCGCGTTTCAAGTGAAATCTAAATAAAAAAAAAAATAAAAAAAAAACAAGAAAAAACATGGAAAATCTTTGCGAAAAAGGAAATGAAATTCGCTTGGGTGAAAATGTCGTTTTGCTAGAATTTTTGCTCCTTCTACAATTTCTATTTTTACTCTCGCATTGGCAGAGCTGGAAAATCCTTATCAGCTACAAGGATTCAATCAGTACTTCCGACACTTGAGGAGGAAATTACTTTTGAAATATCATCAGAAGTCTGCATTCAAAGTGCCAAATTACAAAGTTTATTTCTTATTTGGAGGAATTGAAAATTGAAAATGAATCATTCGAATTGTGGAAAAGGGGTGAAAATATTTTGTGTATCCTTTTTTTGTTGATGGAGTGTTGGAGAAACAATTTATTCAATATTGTGTGGTTGGTGGGGAATGAAATCTCTCTTTTCTCTCGCTGAAGGAGTTTTCCAGAAGTATCATGCATATTTGAATAAAAACAGATTCTCGAGGATTTGAACAGGGTACAATCGAAATGGGAATAGATATCTTCAAGAATTGAAATTTTAAATCAATATTTCATAAAATATTTCTTCTTATTCGTAGATTTTCTTCGAATTCAGGTTTTTAACTTAAAAGATACAAAAAAAAAATTACATCAATATTTCCTTGACTTTTACAAGGTCAATTTCGGGTAAAAAGGATTCTTTGAATGGTTGTTAATTTATTCTGGCAATTAAAAGGGAATTTTTAATGTCCTTCGGCTTTGCTCTTTTCGATTGCCGCATTGCGGGACCTTGTTTTGTATTATTTCTAGCAATACTTTAATGTAAATATTTTTTAAACTCCTTTACACAGTATCGTTTAATGTGCCTGCAACATTATCTGCAAGGAAAACTGAATCACGAGTATGACTTCGGGTGTTTTTCTCTTTGTGACGAAAACCAGAGGTTATCTCACCACCCGCTTACCAAAATTTACGTGAGGCGACTTCTACGCTCCCCCACCTCCCCTTTGGTAAGATGTCGTGAGATTTGGCTCGACCCCACCCCTCAAATCATCATCATCGTTGCGCTCCTTTAATCCCTCATGGGACATAGGGCGGAAACAGTTGCCCTCCAGCGGACTCTGTTTTGCGCGACAGCTCTCAGCTCCGACCAGGATCTCCCAGTTGTTGCGGTTTCTGCTAGTAGGGTAAGGTGCCTGACTGCTATCCCAGAGGTCCCGGGTTCGAATCCCGGGCAGCCCCACGGTCCTTCGCCTTTTCCACTTTCCCACCTACATAACTTTCCTTCTCTCTTCTTCCCTCTTTACTACATTCCTGATTCGTCCTGTCATAGCCTTCCCTAGTCCTTCCCCACTCCACCAAGCGCATGCCATAGGTTGGTTGATGAGATTCAGCTCGTTTCAGGAGGCATAACACTCCAGCGAGTTGTTCTCGATGCCCCGATGTCAGAGTCGCGAATTGGTTGCGAGTAGGTGAAATAAAAAAATTAATGGTCTTGGATGTGAAGTATCACGTCCGTATTTTAACGTGACAACGTCTATTAATTTGAACGTGACAACGTCTGTTATTACGTTTTGTATTATTTTCTCAATTAATAAATTATATATTTCGAAGCAAATTTTTTTTTTGTGTGCGGGACATTTTCACACGCGCGTCCTATCTTAAACCGATTTAATAGACGTTGTCACGTCAATAAGGTGAATGAATGTATTTTTCCCGTGTAGAGGATAAATTAACGAAAATTTTGAGCCATTAACCACCCCCCTAACATGTATGGGGGCGGAGATATGATTTTTTTTTGTGTGCGGGACATTGTGCGGGACATTTTCACACGCGCGTCCTATCTTAAGCCGATTTAATAGACGTTGTCACGTCAAAAAAAATATCGCGGCTAGGTTGTGACAGTTTCTTCCTTCTCTTCTCTCCATCTTCCGGCTAGAGCTGCTATTCAACAATGTATACGAAAAAATAGATTGTTGACAGTATAAAGGGACTTTTCCTAAGCCTCTAGTCTGTCACATAAAAAAAAGGGTTCTTCTCCACGTTGTTCTAGGTTTTCCGTCTCGACGGGATCCTTGAGGATTCCAGTCGGCCTGTTTGGCTAGATTTTGGTTTTTGCGTCGCAATTTGTGGCCAACCCAATTCCCTTTCCTTCGCCTGATTTGGTCGTCTATCCATTCTTGGCCGGCACGGCGCCATAGTTCTTCGTTTGAAATTCTCTCCTGCCAGCAGATTTTTAGGATACGACGCAGGCATCTGTTGATGAAGACTTGTAGGTGCCCTGTGATGAATTGGGTAACTTTCCACTTTCCATCGCAACCGTACAAAATAACTGCCTTAACGTTGGAGCCGCAATTTGGTGTTAGTTGAGATCTCCGTTGATCTCCATATGTGGAATAGGCATGCATAAGCGCCTCGTGCTTTATTTATTCTGGAGCTGACATCTTCTTCTGCAACACTTTTTTCGGTAATAATGCTACTGAGGTTGCAGAATTTATCTACCAGTTCCACGACACGGTTATTCAGCGCTGTCCGTTCAATGGTGTTTGCATTTATCCGCATTTCTTTAGTTTTAGTCGGATTTAGCCTTAGGCCTGCTGGACTACTTTCTGTTGCCAAATTGTTGAGCATGTTTTTGAGGTCCTGGTGTCTGTGGGCCAGTAAACAGATATCATCTGCGTAGTCGAGATCCTTAAGGCGGTCTAGCAACTTCGCCATCGCCTGGTCCCAAGTCCAGGGTGTGAAAGGAGGAGGGTGGTCGATCTGCCGAATTGACCAGAATCGGGAAACCGAAGAAACTAGGCAAGACACCGCATTTTTCAAAGCGGCACCGACAGCAGCGTATCCCTTGCGGGGACGTCCCGCTCGGACCGCCAGCTAACGGATCAAAGAAGAAGAAGAAGGCGGTCTAGCAAACCCGATTGTATGCCGCCTGTTCTACTATCTAGAGAGCCGACAAGGATGTCATTTATTACTATAAGAAATAGTAAAGGCGTATTAGAATTGTTAAGGGCTTTTATCAATTCTATTATTTTATCAGGCAGTCCACGTCTTCGTAGTGCCTGCCATATAAAGCTCCTATTAACCGAGTCGAACGCTTTCTCATAATCTACGAAAGCGAAGTAAAGGGGGGATCGGAATTCAGTAGACTGCTCCACTATTATTCGTAAGGTGTTGAGATCAACACATGAGCGGTCCTTCCTGAATCCAGCCTGCTGCCTTCTAAGCGTTCGATCTACTGCCTCGTTTATCCTAGAGTAATATATGGGACAAAATTTTGCCTACTGTAGATAGTAAACAGATGCCTCTCCAGTTGTCGCATATTGTTAGGTCCCCCTTTTTTGGTATTTTGACTATGATACCTTCCGTCCAATCTTCCGGAAAGGTACAGGTGTTCCATGCCATTTCCAGGATTGGCTGAATCGCACAGCAGCCTTCCATCTGCACTCTTAACGGCATGCTTTTTAGTAGAGTGCTTTCCCGAGAGCTGTTTAGTAATTTGGTACATCCCCTTACTGTTGCCTGCGTTTGCCGCGTTTTCCGCTTTTTCTGTGAGCTCATTTATCTGCTGGCTTTTATCACGCCGGACACTTCTCTTAACTTCCCGGTGTAATTGGGAGTATTCCCGTTCAAGTTGGTAACGTCTTTCGGGGTCGCTTGTAGAGTTTACGTTATTTTTTAGGGCTCTCCTGCGTTCTGTTTTTTGCTAGGTTGTGTCTGAGATCCAGTGTTACTGGTTTTTTTTGGACATAACCGATGCTCGTTTCCGAAGCTGTCAATATTGCACCCCTTGTCGTACTCCATAGCTCTTCAATATTTGTGTCGTCAGAAACGGTTTGCAGGTTTAATATTTGTTGCAGGTTTCCAGAAAGCTCTCGCTTTTTAACGCTCTCCCGCAGAAGATCTACGTTGAACCGTCTACGGTTTATAGCATTATGTTGTACGTTTCTGATTGCGGCGATTTTAAATCGAATAGTTGCTACTACCAAATGGTGGGCGCTTCCAGTGTCTGATCCCCTGAAACTCCTGACATCCTCCAGAATAGTTCTCCATTTGTGGCCGACGGCCACATGATCTATCAGATTTCTCGTTCTACCATCGGGCGATACCCAGGTTTCTTTGTGTATCTTCTTGTGACAAAAGTAAGTTCCACCTACCATGAGTTGGTGGTGTACTAGCATAATGGCGCGATCTAAATAGTGGGCGCCACTTATGCGAGGTGTTACCCCCTTAGCCACAAGCCCGGAAGAGCATGGCCAAGGAGCCAACACCATACATAAGAAATAAAAAGAAAATCCGGAACTCCTACGCCGGCCACACGGAGTTGTCTAGCTCGCCGGAGGGGTCGTGGGGTGTGTGGCCGGGGCTTACCGCGGTTGGTTCACCACTTACCTGTGTCTGTGCAACTTTGACTTCCGTCCATCATTCTCCGGTCCTCGCCTGAGCCGCATCACCCTGAAAAGGAATGACCCCCCCCCTCAACCATTCCACCAGAAACAAATTTAACGCATGGTCATTCTATTAATTATAACCATTTAATCAACAATAATACAATTACAATTACAAACCATCAACCACGACAATACTTAGATATCCTTGTCCACCTATTAAACTCAAAAGATCCAATTCAACAAAATTACTGTACAAAATTACTGTTCCATTATAATCGGTACATATGTAGGCAGATCACGGTACCAAAAGAAAACGCGCAGTACTGGCCAATACTACTCGCTTTGCACAAATGACATTACAGATGACCGTATAAGCTAACGGAAGATCAATATATATAGAAACCAACACAAGAATTAACCACACAGTAATAAAACCAAAAAGTTAGTATAACAAGGAACCAAATATTGTACTAAATACTTTGAAATATGATAAACCTTAATACTAATCATATGATCAATTATTATTTTAGCAATAAAATATTTTTTTTTCTTTAATCAAAATCAAAGCAAAAGAAAAGGTGTGTTGTATTATTTTGGGTATTTGTTTTGTATTTATTTTTTTCTTCTGACTCAGCTGGTGCGGAATCACTATATATAATTAATAATTACCTGTATATAGCACGGTATATCAATTGGTATTAATAGAACCTACCGTTCCTCCTTTAAACTAGTGTATGTTGTTTTTTTTTCTTATATCTCATCTAACTTTCCGCCAACGCTGGTTTTTTTTTGGTTTTTTTTTGTTTTTATTAAACCACCTCCGATTAATGCCGATTATCCTTCAGTCTATTCCCCCTCGGTCTTCTGATATTATACCTGCTTCTTCGCTCACCAACTCTCCATACGTTTATCAGTTTCTGCAAACAGCACTTTTCTTCTTGTTTTCACAGTATAACTACGCAAACCCTGCAACCAGTAAATCCTGTCTGAACAACCCAAGGGCAATACGCAATGTTTGTAGGGCTGGTATCCTTTTCGGCACTTTCCAATTTCTTCAAATTCCCGTCCCCATTGTTAACTCTTCTGGCTTATTTTTTTGTTTTTTTTGAATGGTCGCCTAGAATTCGCATCGCCAAACTAGTCCTGGGTGTTGTTAACTCGCAACGCAATCCCTAGTTATTTTGACAATAAACTGGATACTAAAGGTTTTCCGTACTTAATAAATCTTAATTTTTTTCTATTTAATAATTTTTAACTTTTTCAAGAAAATTCAACTTTTTCCGTACTAAAACCTTTCACCTCAAAATTCCAAAAAAAAACTCTCTTCCTTTTCAGACTCTAATCAAAAATTTTCTCCCCCTATTTTTTTGTTTTAATTTCTCGCCTATCTTTTCTTAAAATTTCCTGATTCCGCACAGTGATTTTTGAAAAATTTCCATTTCTACAAAGTGTTTTCGAACGTTAATTTCCCATTCACAATAAATTTTACAACCGACCGTTACAGTGGGAACTACAAAAGTCAACGGAAAGCTCACCATTGTTATTGATAACTTGGCTTAGGCTTTGATTTCCAATTGTTTGTTCAAGGCCGGTGTTGACACGGCCGATCTGTGCGTTTAAGTCACCCATTAATACAATGATGTCTCCTCTTGGAATAGAACGAAAAACTTCATTCAGTCGCATAGAGAACTCGTCTTTGATGTCCATCTTCTGCGTCTTTTACCGTAGTACTTCTTAGTCTGGTACGCTGGTTATTGATGAACCCACCCACGAACACCCAAGCTGCCTTGTAATTTGCATCCGACGTATTGTCCATGCAAGCTTGTTTGGAGGTACCACATCTTGTGGCAATCTGCTAGGACTTGATTGTGCCCCAATTCTGTGAACAAGTCGTCACCATCGAATTTTGGTAATCCGTCACCATCGAATTTTGGTAAGTTAGATAATCTACTTAACTCTTTCAATATCCTTAGTTGTTGCTACAACTTTATTAGATTGAGCTATACCTCCTCTTCGAGTTGAAAGTACTCGTTAACGTTGTATGTACCTGGCAACGGATGACTCGGCTTCCAAATGTCCGTATGGAGGGCTTGGAATGCTTCCCGAAACCTTTCAATTCTTTTTAATTGCAAATCGTAGAATTCTTCTGGATTAATTCAGTTAAATCATTCAATTTAATTTGTGCACGTTACAATCTCTCTGATCAAAACTAATAACCAGATTTATAGCCCGAGTACTCTGCTTCACTTGATATACATATAGTCTCTATAAGGTCTGAAACCCAAACCTTTTTCTACTTCGATGGCTCTACAGCCCAATTTGAGCCTTGGCCTCTATCAGCTTTGTTCCCCAAGCGTCTCTCTGCTCGGCAGCTTGTCTACAGTTTCTTGTATTGAGTATGGTACAATAATTACAAGGTAAGCTCATAAGGGCCCTGTGACGTCACTCCGATCTTAGTTCACAAAAGAAAAAAGCTTTCTCGTGACGTCACTCAGATCTTTTCTCATATAAAAATGGTAGAAGCTTTTCAAGATGGAAACAGAGCTTTTCCTTGCGAGCCTACCTTGTATTATTGTACCATGGTATTGAGCAGTTCTGCTGCATCGGCCTTAACATTGTCTTCCCACCTTGACCGTGGTTTACCAACTGGTCTTTTGCCATCTGCTAGTAGTAGATACAGGGCTTTTTTTGTATCTTTGAGTCATCCATTCTTTGGACTTGACCGACCCAACGTAAACGCAGTAGCTTGGCATGGGTCGAAAATTTACCCTCTTTGCATAAGTCGTACAATTCGTGATTGTAGCATATTCTCCATACATTATCTTCATCGATTGGGCCGTATATCCTTTGGAAAACCTTCTTCTCAAATATATCCATCTTATCAGCGGATTTCTGGGAGATACTCTATGCTTCACATCCATACGTAGCTACTGTACCTATGATGATTTTGTAGATTCTTATTTTTGCTTTTCTGTGGATGTCTCTGGATTTCATGACTGGCAGTAGTGAGAAGTATGTTCTGTTGGCGGCGTTTATTCCTCGTTGTACGTTTATCGTTTCATAGCTGTCTTTGCTTACTGTGGACCCCATGTAGTTGAATTCGTTTACCCGTTCGAAGTCATATTTCCCCCAGGTGGTGTAGCGATTTCTTCTTCTTCTCTCCACTCTTGACTGAATTCTTGTTGGCATTTATTTGCAGCTCTATATCTTTGGCTCACTTTTCTAATTCCGTGAATATTTCTCTAAGGTATGACAATGATCTGGCATAGTTTATATCGTCGGCATATCCTGCCAATTGTCGCATCAATGTTTACTTTGCGAATCCTTCTAGGTAGAGATTAAATGGCATGGCTGCCAGCCCATCGCCCAGCTTTAAGCCTTGCTTGACTGGGAAGGATTCCGGCAATTCTTCTTGAATTCTGACTGTGCATCTTGTATTTTCTATTGTCATTTTCGTCAGTTTCACTATCTTTACGGGTATGTTTAGGTCCAGCATTGTCGCATAGATTTTTTCCCTGTCGATGCTGTCGTATGCTTGTTTGAAATCGATGAAAAGTTGATACACGTCGATTCGCAGCATTTTCGGAGGATTTGCCTTATTGAAAAGAGTTCATCCTTTGTTGACCCAAACCATTGTCCTGAATTAAGTAAATCCTTGATCCTTGGACCAGAAGCGGCATGAAATAATAAAATGAACCACAAAATATGCGATACTCTCGTGCTGATCCAGAAAGCATACTATACTTTGTGGTTCGTATCATCAATACCATTCCATAATAAATCTAGCTTAATAGACAAAGAATAAAACAAGTGATAATTGCACAGCTGGCGGTGGCATATCCCATCTGAAGATTAAAATGTAAAAATATGAAATATAAAAACCAATTGGCTGTCTGTCAGTTTTAAAAGGACATCAAGAGGACTTTGCTGTTTTAAGATGAAACAAAACAAGTCACTTCCAACCGACCACTATAAATTCTATAAACTTTCACCATTCCACAAAGAATCTAAAAAAATCAAATTTCATTATCTTCGCACTTCACACATTGACTTTCTTCGCATTAGTAGACTATTGTTGTTAAATGGATTTCTGTCAGCTTAAATATGTTTACTCTCCTCACTTCGACCTACACTTTATACACATACATATAAACATATAAAAATAAAGAAACCAGATCCTTTCAGAGTTTCCTTCCTTTCTCAAAGCTTCTTCTGACCTGTCCCCTAAATCTTCGATTTCTCATAAGACATGTCAATGGACCAGAGAGCCGTATCGACATATCCTATCCAATAATTTTATATTTGTTCGCTTTAATGGAATCGTCTGCAAAAAAAAAACGAAGGAATAGATGCCATGCGGCATATTCTTATAAATTCTGCACAAAAGTACAGAAGATGATTTCCTACAATGGGGCGGCACTTATAATTTTATTTGCTAAAGGATTTCGAATGATGGAGCCCTGTTTTATATTCTGTCCGGACCACAAATGCGGGATCCCCAACTAATGGAGTATGTGAGATAAAGGACAAGAACCATTAACACTTTTAACGTTCATGTGTGATACTGACAGGATCCTTCCTTCTTTCCTTTCGCCCGACCGACCGACCGACCACTCCCAAAAAATTCATACGGAAGGAATCCCAAACTATAATGGTGGGACACGATTTGGTTCTTTACTGATTCTTCCTTCTTTTCCTTTCTTTTTTTTTTTTTGGTGTTGTGATGGATGATGCTATATAGACGAAAAAGGAGCTTCCCTAAAAGGGTTGACGCGGAGTGTACTTGAATTTGTTGGTTTTACGAAAATGAAATGCTTTGGCATGTGCTCCTGACATCTGTGGATAGTCGAAAGGAAGTAATTGGACACTTATAGTGTGTGTATATTGTTGATGGAGTAAATCATTGGAAATTGGTTTGAATTTGACATTATCACAACGGTTTTGGATGGTTGTTTACGAAAGGCCAATTTGAAAGTGATTATAACGATGTCGAAATGTTGAATAATGGAATAGATAGCTTTTTATACCGCTCAGAATGTTCTTGTATATTGCCAAAATCCTGGTTTTGTTGCTGTGTTTGTGTTCGAACTTACACTGAAAGAATGGTGGAGAAACATCTATATCTTACGTTCGAACCAAGTAGAATTCTTAACGAAATCGCATTTCTAAGTCTTTGTACTGCAATAAGACGTGAAATACTCATGCAAACGCGATACTATGAAAAAGGAGGCAAGGCAGCAAGGTTTTTATATCTGTAGTCTGGGACAGCGGTCGGTAAACTGCGGCTCGCGAGCCTCATGTGGCTCTTCCGCAAAATACCATATGGGGATGGCTCATTCACTGAAGTTGGTTTTCGGCCGAATTACCCTGGATTTGACTGCATTGCAAGGCAGGCATGAAAAATTGGCAGAAGTTTTGTCTAAAAAAGCTGGCGAAATTAGGCAGAAACTTTTTTGCAAGTTAATTGATCTGTAAAACACTCCAGCCCGACCCGACTTGATTTGGATCGTCTGTGTACAAGACATAGACATGGTCCTTGTCAGGTTGGAAATCTTACCACTCCTTTCTGGTAGGGATCCTGATATTAAGGTCACTGCCGAAATTTAATTTTGCGACCATGTAGGTAGGTCCTGATACCATTTTCTGTGGTAGAAAGGGCAGTATATTACTGTGCCCATAGGTCTTCTCGACCCAGGAACCCGTTTTACGGAGGGTAGTAAAGGCTGCCTGCTCTCACACCAACCGCTGCGTCTGAGCCTGTAGATGCTAACTCCCTCTTAACCTCGATGACTGTTAGTTCATCCAAGCACTACTGAGCTCTTCATAAGAGTCAGCCTGTTCGTAAGATGAGGCCATTTTGAAAATCTATTACATGCCTGCTTTAGTCCACCGAGGAATCAAAAGAAGGTAGCGGCCTTTCTGACGGCTTCATGATCATCTCTGATATTTTGGCCTCGTCGTCGGGCCCAGTAAAGGCCCAATTACAATGAGCGGATCTACGCGGATTGAAATGTCAAAAGAACGCATCAGAACGGATAGGAAACTGCACTGATTACAATGAACGGATCAGTTCGCATTTAAACGTCAAATTTAATCTTGGAATTTTTATATCCACTCTTTGCCTTGTTGTACAGTATTTCATAATCTTTCACTTCTGCGATTAACTGCTCGTCCGAAAACATTTTTAAAAACATAACAAATCAAAAAAAAAATAAAACCTTAAACATTCACAGCTTTTGTTTACCAAAATTTTGCCAGCTCAATCCGGCGATTTCTAAACAAACTAAAACGAATCCGGCACAGATGCAGTCAAATGCGTTTGAATCCGTTCATTGGAATCGGTTAAATAGAAAACGCATGCTTGGAAAACCACTTTCACAGTTCAATGCGATTCTGTTCCGCTCTAATCCGGTCATTGTAAATGGGCCTTAAAGGCCCGGAAGTCTGCCGATACTAGAATTGACATCGGTTAGTGCCACTAGATGGTGGACCTTCACTACCTCGCTCATCGTCCTGTTACCCGTTGTGCCTGATTGTTGAGCTTCTGAAGTAGAAGATTCCCCGACTATTGTTGGTCTTGAGAGATTATTACTTATTGGTCATTATTTGAAGGCGCTGTGTTTTTTTCTCGGGATCTCTCCCTTTTAGTGCGGGAGGTTACCGCTCTTGTTGTCTTTGCGTTCTGGAACGCTTTCCACTCCTCAACGACTGCTTAAAATTTTGCTTTGTTGGTTTTGTCCTTCTCCGAGATGGTACTGGCGGCCTCATTCTCTGCAATTCTGCTGAGAACGTAGAGAGCGTGGTTGTACCTTTTCTTGCGGATGGTCATGAACGTCCCTGTTTCTCAGATATGTCATTGTCACTGTGGCTGGTAATTCCTCGCCGCCTGTATTTATGTTGCCAGACTGAAGAATTATGATTGGTACTCGCAAAGCCAGAGCTCGCGATTGCCCTACTTGGAGTAAGCTGAGACTCCCCGAGGGAGAAAGGTTCGTAGTCCTTGGTCCTAGTCTTTGTACGTTGCTGTATCGGGCGTCTGTGCATCTCTTTGCTTTGGTTTCTTTTCATTATTATTTTTGTTATTTTTGTTCATGCTGTTCCCACAAGTAAAGCCGTGAATGAAATCCGTCTTGGCAGAGCCGCATACTAGAGTAAGGCACTCGACGGGCAGACCGTTTGCTACTGGCCTGTTTATACCCACTGGTTGGTCATTCTGCCTTCGGCACGGTACCTTTACACCTTGGCTTAAAAGTCGCGACTCAGACTACGGGAACTCGTTACCAACCGCACCGCTTTTGCTACTTGTAGTAATGTCTTCCAAAGTGAAGCGTTATGTAGTGAACGAAGATGTAGTTTTGTGAATTAGGAGAGGTATGTTGCGATTGTTTGGACATATACAGAGGATGAACGAAAAGAGATAGACAAAACAAGTATACAAAACGAGTGCAAAGGAATAGTTGGAAGGGGTCGATCTCAGTGAACATACCTCAATTAAATTGAGCAAGTTTTTAGTTTTTTTTTTGTTTTTAGTTTTTAGAAAGCTTAGGGGTACCTTAATTAAGTTAATAGCAATGTATGTACCTATATAGTCAATGATTAAAAAATTTGGCTCTCAAAATAAATTTCAATGACTGCGCTTTTGATATTTGGCTCTGTTGACTAATGAGTTTGCCGACCACTGGTCTAGGATAAAGTGTCGTAAGTTCAATTTACACCAAGAAATATAGTGTTGTTCTATAATCGCCTATAGTGTGGGCAGAAAACTGGCTTCTGTTCGTTTAATTATGACTGGTATGTTCCAGGGTCTCTTGGCAGTTGCACGACAACAATTCTGGTCAATCAAATTATAGCACGATCCATTCCTAAGCTGCATCCATTTTAGTCGGGCTAAATCAAGCCTACTATCACAATTGAAGGGGTTAGTGCAAAAAGGATTCAACTCGCAAAATTGGAATTTCGAGTAATTTAGCTTCAAAGATTTCATTAGAGGTGCATTTGGGCGGATTTGAGACGTTCTTATATTAAAAAAATTTGGAACCGTTACAAATTTTTGCCTTTTTAACAAGAGTAAAGGACAGAGTATCCGGAAACGATTCCAATTTTGCCAAAAAAGTGTAATCGCAAAAATTGTCAGTTGAACCCATTTTACACTAACCCCTTCAATTGATGGCAAATTTACCCGAGAGTTCTGGACAAACTCCAAGCTTCGCAGGAAAGACATTAAAAAACGTATATGTGGCCGTCTTCGTTTTGATAACACCACGAATTTCGTACGGGCAGAATTCAACCCAGCAATACACTTCCACTCCTATAAAGCTCAAGACTAGACAACCAGCTTTTCTACAACTGGGCGTGGTGGGGGGAGGGGAGGTTGGTGGATTTCCATTTCAGGGCATCTCATTTCGGCAGATAATGGGAGCTAGTAGTAAAACCGGCCAAGAATCTGTCCAATAATGTTAACAAAAGCGTGAAGATTTGGAGACTATTGTTTTGGAACTGGAAGCCATTCTTAACTTTTCGACTCTAACGATTTAACAGCGTCATTTTATACCAGGCAATAATTTCACTTTGCGGAAGATATCTGCTTGCTCGCCCACAATCAGGACCTCAAAGAAATGGTATACAATTTAGAAACAGAAAGCAGTTCGGCAGTCTAAATCCGATTACAACTAAAGAAATGCGAATAAATGCAAGCGCCATTGAACTCTCAGCGCTGAATAACCTGTGGCCGTGGAATTGGTAGATAAATTCTATTATCTCTTTACCATTATTACCGAAAACGACGGAGCAGAAGAAGACAGTTATGTATATACTAAAGAACGCAAGAAGCGCATATTCATGTCTGTCTCACATATGGAGATCAACGAAGATCTCAACTAAAACGAAATGGCGAAATGTTCAGCTTCGACGTTAAAGCAGTTCTTGTGTATGGTTGCAGTAGATAAGAATTGCTCATAGTTGCCTTCCCCGTTCCTTCCTCAGAATACCTTCACTTTTGCTATTTCGCAATATTAGCTTTTAAGAATGAGATTCGTGTTTTCGCTTGGATGAAGGCTTTTTTGTTGTGGAGATTTTGAAGAGTGGGGGAGGGGAAACTTTGGTAGTTTTTGCTCTTGTTTTAATATGTAATTAAACAAGCATAGTTGGCCTTGTTCTGCTTGCGGAATTGCTTGGGGTAGATTTGTATATCTATCGTCGACTATCGAACTCCCTTTATGGACTTTGATTTTTTTTTAAAATGACTCCCATACTCCTCACCTCTTAGGTAATTGTGGTTGTTAAGCTTTTGAAAATATTTAACCAAGCCTGTTTACTTATATGTACATTTTAAGCTGACCAAAAAAGGTCTAAAAGCAAAACATATAAGCAAGCAAAAACTATACCCCCTCAAAATTCCCCCAACAAAAAAAGCTTTCATCTAAGCAAAGACACGAACCTCATTCTTCAAAGCTAATGTTGCGAAAATAAAAAAGGCTTTATTATCTGAGGGCAGAATGAGGAAGGCTATAAGGGGACAGGCGCTCAGAACAGACACTGCTTATCTACGGGTTGCGAAACATGGAAAGTCATCCAATTCATGACAAGGCACTTTCAAGCTTTCATTAAAATATGCCTAGGTAGTGTCCTAAAAATCCGATGCCAAAATAGAATTATAAATACAGATCTATGGCGCCATGCCGGCCAAAAAAGGATAGACGAAAAAATAAAATCTACATTAAAAAAACTACAGAGGCACCTCACTCGTCAGCACCAGCTATAAAACCTTCACAATCCTTGTGAAACAAAAACTAGAACCTATAGCGGAAGGCCTTATAAGAGCATATCAAGCTGGTTTTAGGACAAACAGGTGAACATCGGACCAGCTGCTGACCTTAAAACAAATTCTGGAGAAAACCTGGAAAAGGAATATAGATATATACCAGATATTTGTCGACTTTCAACAGGCATATGACTCGATAAACAGAGAGATGCTGTACAGGATCCTATTGGAATTGGGAGTCCCCTCCAAGCTGATATGACTGATAAAATGTGCAGCGAATAGCTCCCTGGCGAAAGTAAGGATCGAAATGCAGTAACAGAAGAGATCGAAGTGCGACAAGGACTTATACAAGGAGATGTAACTAGCCCCCATGCTTTTCAACTTGGCCCTAGAATAGGTGATAAGAAAAACGACAGTACAGAGAAGTGCGTCCATAGCAACGCAGTTTGTACAACTACTTGGATATGCGGATGACGTGAACATCGTCGGAAGGTCCTTCTTGGCAGTAAGAGAAGTCTATGTCGAATTAAGAGAGGCGGCCACGGACATAGGGCTGAACATCAACGAAGAGAAAACAAAGATGAGGCAACAATCCAGAGCTGGAAGGTTTAGAATGGGAAGAAATATAACTATCGACGAACACAATCTAGAAGTAGACGATAAAACGGTCTACCTTGGGTCTACAATTACAAAAAGAAACGATTTGTGCACAGAAAAACGAAACTTTCATTCTACAAAACAGTAATACGACCAGTACTTTGCTATGGCAGCGAGACTTGGACTATGACCCAGGACATAGAGGAACGAGTCAATAGGTTTGAGAGGAAAGTTCTCAGATGCATAATAGGCCCAACGAGAGAGGATGGAATATGTCGAAGGAGACACAACAACGAGTTGTATGAAATTTTTGACGACCCACAATTCTCAAAGTTTATAAAAACCAACAGACTAAGGCTAGCCGGCCAGGTAATTAGGATGGACGACAACCCTATTCCAAAACGGCTTATGCTGGTAGAAATTCCAGGAAATAGACCAGTAGCTAGACCCAGGAGGAGATGGATGGATTCTGTGACGGCTGACGCAGATGCATTGCTTAACATTCGGAACTGGAGAACTGCTGCAAGGAACCGTCAAACTTGGAGAAATGCCCTAGAGGAGGCAAAGGCTCGATTTGGGCTGTAGCGCCATTGGATGGATGGATGGACAAAATCAGTTGACGGAAATGGAATTGTATTGGACACACCTTGCGACACGAGAACGAGAGTCCAGCCATACAGGCCGATGAGCTTGTCCCGAGGTACAAGGTGTCCCAAGGTACACGGAGGTCCCCTACTCGAATGTCAGTAACTTTCAAAGATTTCAGTAGCTATAAAGGTTTTTGCTGCTGCTTGTGGCGTGTAGGGAAACGACCGCACATGATACGTTAACTCGCACTGTGTAACCTGTGTGTTATGGGGGCCTCGGTGGTCTAGAGGCAAGGCGCCTGACTACTATCCCAGAGGTCCCGGGTTCGAATCCCGGCCAGCCCCACGGTCCTTCGCCTTTTCCACGTTCCCACCCACATAACTTCCCTTCTTTCTTCTCCCCTCTTTACATTCCTGATTCTTCCTGTCATAGTCTTCGCTAGTCCTTCCCCGCTCCACCAAGCGCATGTCATCGGTTGGCTGATGAGATTCAACTCGTTTCAGGAGGCATAACACTCCAGCGAGCTGTTTCTCAAATGCCCCGATGCCAGAGTCGCGAAATGGTTGGAAGTAGGTGGAATAAAAAAAATATCGCGGCTAGGTTGTAGCAGCTCCTTCCTACTTCTCTGTCTCTCTCTTTCTACTCTCTATCTTTCGGCTAGATCTGCTGTTCGACATTCTATACGAAAAAAATAGATTGTCGAACAGTACAAAGGGGCTTCCCTAAGCCTCTAGTCTACCACATAAAAAAAACACAGCTTTAGACATAAAATCAAAAAAGCATGACTTTATCGATGTTTCTACCGCCATAGTTTAAATTGCAAGTTCATCCATTTTTAATTGTTACTCAAAATACTTCTGTTTCAACAACTGTAAAATACCTGTGTATCGTGCAGAATGAATTTTGAGCTTACGAAGAAAGAAGGAAAGTTAAGAAGGTGTGAAAGTGCAAAAGGCTGAGGACCGTGGGCCTGGCCGGGACTCGAACCTGAGACCTCTGGGATGGTAGCCAGACGCCTTACGCCTTAGGCTACCGATGCCCCATTGCTGTAAGTACTTCTACTACAATTTGATTTAAACTTAATGTACTGAGGGTCACTTTAAAAACACGGACATCTTTCTCAATAATGGTTGAAGATTTAAAATTCGCTATTAGCTTCAGTAATTTCGTTTTTAATTAAGGTTTGTTTTTAATCGAAATAGAATTAGACAAGCAAATAATAGGATAACGAAAGTCTTATAAAATGTTTCTTCTTAATACTTCCTAAAAAGTAATCCTCCATTAGAAGAAGGCTTGTACTGATTAATCCTTTGTTTAAAGTGGCATAGGAAATTTTACAGATGACATAGACGCGTTAAGCATACATGATGAGGACTCACAATAAATTAATGTTATTTAATTTTTAAGCTGGTGCCATTTAGGAAAATTCACATGTGCGAAAAGTTAAAAGTTTCCAGGTGAATTTCGGTTTAAAATTGATTAAATGAAACTTTTTCCTTTTTGTTGTGTTAAATCTATTATGCTGCTCTCCCCCCCGTTAAAAAATTTGCAATTCCATTTTCGAAACGAGAAACTCCCAGTTAAAAACTTGTGCTCCCAGAAAATTCTGCCAGGAAGAAACAATTTCCCTGTATTAGGCAGTTTGTGCCTCCGAGGCGAAAGTGGTTGCACTCAACACAAACGGGGCAATTGAGGGTCTCTTTGTAGGAGGATTTCACTCGGCCATTGTTATTGGTGAAAAAGAAGAAGGATGGAAGCCATGAAAAAAGGACGAGGGAATGTGATTGAATTATATTTTTTGTTCCCTTTCAACTTCTCACTATAACAAGAACAGACAAAAGGTTGAATATCACAACACAACACCACACCGGCGAAGAAGCATCCATCTGCAATATTCTTGGTCGCGCTGAAATGCTGTTGACTGGCGCTCCTCGCTGCTGATAGGAGGGGAAATCAAGGAAGCCCGAGCTGAAATGTCCGTGATGGTATTATATTAAAAGTTTTCTTTTTATGTGGTCTTTGCAGTCAGGTTTTCTTCTTGGATATACTTTATGGGGTGTCAGATACTACCTTCAACCAAGCGTGCCCCACAGGGAAATTTATGCTAATTGTCTGATGTGTTTCTGGAAAGTATTTGCATGCGCTTAAGAGAGTCTAATGCTGGAAAAAAATACATTTTTCCGCCCTAGAATGAAATTTATAACGTGAAGATATGATTTAATACCGTTCAGTTTCTGACCCTAATGCCTTTGGTCGTTTTATTTCATAAATAAAAAATATTGCGGCGATTTGGGCATGATAGCAACAGACATGCAAACTTCTCTAGAGAGAAAAAAAACCGAATTCAGTTAAAAAAAACGCTCTCCTCTGAAGCCATACCAAAATGCATAGCAACACAAATAAAACATCTTTAATATCCCATTGGCAATACATTATTATCCTTGAATGACATCTACTCCCTCACATTTTATCTCCCACATATCCTAAACCGACCCAACTTTCGTAATATGATATTGGTTGCCACAGCAACACAAGGAGATCCACATTCGACATTCGACAACATCCTGCCATATATAAACTTACTATATACGGAATTTTCAGATGCAACCCCCAGAATGTAATTTTCAATGCGTCTAGAGAGCTCCTTATATATTTTGTTGTTGGTCTCCATCGTTTGGTATACATATTGCCACAAGGGATTTGCCACCCCTCCATGAAAGTCATCGGATTTTGTAGATTCATTCCTGAATCGAAGGAGCAAAAAGGAAAAAAAAGAAGAAAAAGGAATTTTTTTGATGCCTTTTCGTAATATGATTTCCTCCCGAATTTCCTGAAGAGCACTTGTGGTTTAATTGAGGAGCGAAATTTCGTTTTTTGTGTTATTGGCCTCGTGACTTTGAAGTTCGGGCTTACATCAATCCCGGTACGCCCAACAGGTGTGCAAAGCTTCGGTGTACCTGATTCATCAGTTATTGAAGGATTTTGCATTCTTAAAGGATAATGTTGAAGTGATTTGAGTTTTTTTTTTAGAAAGGCCGATATCGAGACTAGTTGAATTCATATTTTTTTCTGCTGTGGCCACTCCTAGAGGTACTTGGAGTCATTCTAGAACCGATTTTTCGCAGTTTCTACTTTATAAACAGGAAATTGTTGTCAATTTAATAATAATCACGAGCTTTTGGCTTAAACCATTTAAAACATCATTTGAGATTTACTGCACTGGCTTATATCAGCGGCAAACCGTTCATAATGTTGGATCCTCACGATAGAGACTTTTGATCATCAGAATTTTGTCTGTGAAACAAAGCAAAGGCTCCAGGGAGTCTCCAAAGTCATTCCGTTGACATGTCTACAGCAGGGGCGGATCCAGAAGCAAGTCTTAGGGGGAAATCAAGCAAGTCTTAGGGGGGCAACTAGGACGATTTGCTCCGGGCCCCATGCCAGAAGGGTCCTCGAGAATAGAGTCAAATTCAAGCAGCGAAAACGAAATCCCTGCGTACTAAACGTCTAGAGGCATCGTAACTAGTTTGAAACCCAAAAACCCAAAACCGCCATATTCCTGCGTTCTAATTGTCAAGTAATGAAAAACCTGAAACACAAGAACGCTCTAATATATGTTTGTTTTTTATATGCATGGATTCTTCTACTCATCACGTTTATATAGTAAACACTTTTCTATATTGCTTTCTTCCATTTTCCCAAAGTCATCGATGACATCATTATAGTCTATATTTTCTGTCAGCTCTCGTTCTATTGATAATATCATACAACGATTTAAATGTGATACATGATCTTAGATATTTTTTATCATTTTCAATTTTTGTTCACCTTTTGCAATTGCCTTTTCGACTTTCTAAACGCGACTCTTGACAGCAGTTTATCGAGCGGTCCCCCAACTAAGTATCAACACGTCCAATATGCTGCTTGACTACAGCATCGAACGAGAACCGGCCTACGTTTGTCCGTGTTCTTCGCCTCATACAATTCCTTAAAGCTCTAATCGGATATTATTAACAGCGCTCCAAATTTTCTCCTCTTAGTAGCGCTTCGATTTAGGCTCATCCGCGATTAAAGAACCTAGTATCTAGTATCTATATTCAATGTTCTGAATGAACTTATTTTTACCACAAGTTTTTTTAGTCAAACATTTTTTGGAATTTCAGTTTTGCTAAAGGGGCCCCCAAACATAATTCAGCCCCAGGCCACGCAAGGTGGGCCTGGTTATGCCTCCTAAAACAGTAATCCCTCTAGCCAGCCAACAAAGGCTTTGATGCAGGCAGTACCAAACTAGCAGGTGAACAAGGTGAAGACCAGACCTAAGCGGAACTTCGGCACCCTATTATTAACTGGCGGGATAGATTATTAGGGCTACCTCTGAGGGCATATGCGAGAATTTCTTCATCAATGCAACAAATGAGGAGCTTTTATGCAAAAGTGAACAAATCCAGTTTGAATAATTTTACACAAAGTACATTTTTCTCTTCGGATTTGTTATGTTTTGGTTGAAAATACAATTTTAAAAGCCATTTTAATACATGATTGAATTCGATTTTTAATCAAATAGTTCTGCCATGTTCTAATAATCACCTTTAAGTACCCCGAAATATGCTTATCTCATTTCGAGGCTTAATTGGATTTGTTCACTTTTGCGTGAAGTCTCCTCAAATGCACTGAAAGGGTTAAAATGAATGTGTCCCTTGAGATTCGCGGGTTTGGGCGGGTGATGGTGCCCGTTTATACGGTAGTAGGACATTTTAATTGAGACTTCAGTACGACCTCCGCCACTGGTCTACAGTGACATTTCGTTAGCTGCTGCATTCAAACTTCACCGCGTGCACAGAATCTTTTCTCAAGCGATGCATAAAGCAATTTATTTTCTTATTGTGCCCCAGCTAGAATGTAGAGGCAGGCGCCCCAAAAACTTGCATCGACAAGGTGCAAAATCGTGTCATCAACCTCATTGGTGATGGCACCTTTCGCGCCTCTATCGACCCTTTAAGCCACCGTAAGAATGTAGCAGCTCTATCTATACTTTATGGCCAGATTGTAGCCGAGGCAGTTGGCTGAAGGAGGAACTTGCATCTCTTGAGAAATCGATTTGGAATATTTTCCCGCAGCACAAGACTAGCCTGGTCAGCCTTATCTTACCTAACCCTACAGCCCAACACCTAGGGCTCAATCTAGAAGTTCGTTTATGAATAGAGCAACTCGTCTGTGGAATAATCTCCCACAGTCAGTATTTCCGCACACGTAAAACATCTTATAGCTCAAACGTAAAGCTGCAATTCCACTGAGGCAACATTTAGGCGGCAGGTAACGTGCGATATTGATAATACAAACTCAAGTCTCATGCTAAGATTTGATAGTTTTTGACAAGACGCTTGCAATACTTTTCGACATGATTTACGGTGTCGATCATTGTAGACCGTTATCCAATAGTCAACGGATCGGTGCGGCTTGTATCCTGCGTAATGGAATGGAATTGTAAAAACACAAATCGCATTTATTAAAAAGCTACGCATAAACAGGACTAAACAATACCAAATTGATAACCTCTTTCTTTTTTGAAGTCGGTTAAAAAATTAATAGGGGCTCATCTTCGAACCAAAAATAAATAGTTTTGAAAAAACTTAAAAATATACTTTTATTTTAAAATGAACCAAAAAGTAAAAAGTAGTTTTGAGTTATTGCTGCAGCCACTTACTTATATGTAAAAAAGCGTGGGGCGCTAACGAAAAGTTCCAGCATTAATAAAAGCGGGGGTAGGATAATACAATCTAAAGGCGGTTCCACACTCACGCCGTGAATTCACGGCGAGAATTTTCGCCGTATCCACGCAAAACGGAAAATCATCCACACTCGTGCTCACAGCTGACTCAACTCTTAACATCCCAGGAGTAACTTAAAGGCGTCCATTACTCGTTCATGTAAGCGTCAATTAATTCCACCATTCTTTACATTCTTTTTGCCCACTGAAATAGAGGTGGTGCAGATTTTGTAGAGATAAGACAGTACTTTGTTTTGGTTGCGCTGACGTCGACCCGATTCTTGAGGCTCCAAGCAAGAATGATTTCAATGTCCTCGTTAATAGAATTGGACATGATTTCACTTTCTACAAGACAAGGTCTGGCACGTGCTTGTCTTATCTTATCGAAGGTGTGTGAGTAACGTAAAGTCGGCAAAACTGTAAAGTGAGGTGGAGGGGATTAGGAGCAGATCATTAATGAATATAACAAAGAGTGCAGGTGAGAGAATCGACCCTTGAGAAACGCCGGCCGAGATTGAATGGAGGTTCGACGCCATCCAATAATACTTTGATTGAACGGCCAGAAATAAAGCTCTTAATCCAATAGGGGCCTCGGTAGTCTAGAGGTAAGGCACCTGACTGCTATCCCCAGAGGTCCCGGGTTCGAATCCCGGCGGCGCCACGGTCCTTCGCCTTTCCCACCTAACTTTCCTTCTTTCTTCTTCCCTCTTTTCATTCCTGATTCCCCTGTCATAGCCTTCCCTAGCCCTTCCCCGCTCCACCAAGCGCATGCCATCGGTTGGTTGATGAGATTCAACTCGTTTCAGGAGGCATAACACTCCAGCGAGTTGTTCTCGACGCCCCGATGTCAGAGTCGTGAAATGGTTGTGAGTAGGTGGAATAAAATCTCGAGGCTAGGTTGTGACAGTTACTTCCTTATCTTCTCTCTATCTTCCGGCTAGAGCTGCTGTTCGACATACGAAAAAAAAAAAATAGATTGTCGACAGTACAAAGGGACTTTCCCTAAGCCTCTAGTCTGTCACATAAAAAAAAAAAATAGGTTGGAGTTTAGACAACAGAACGAGATGCCATACTCTGTCGAAAGCCTTGGAAATATCTAGAGCAACCAGACCAGATTCACCGAAGCGATGGATGTTTTGGTTGAGATCCTGTCCGACACACAAGAAGGTCGCCCAGGCCTTTTCGGTCTAAAACTGCACTGCCTGTCGTGTAAAATTTGGTCAGATTCTAGAGATTTCATCAGCCTTCAATTAATGTCTAGATGATTTTGGAGAGAACAGAAGTAATTGTTATTGGGCGGTCGCTAGCTTCACCTTATTCGGGAATATGCTGAACATGAGCTAGTTTCCAAGAGTTGGGATAAACTCCGGAGAAGTATGATAGGGCAAAAAGTTTTTGCGCAGAGGTTTAGCCAAAGGTGAGGCACATTTCTTGGAAATGATTTTAAAGTTGGAGGGGTATGGTCAATCAATAATAATATGAGTTCTAAAGCTCGTTTGTTACTGATAGACCTTATGTAGATGCTAGCGCCGTTGGGCACACTCAGAGCCGGCCCTAGCCCAAGCTCAGGGTAGAGCAAGATTATCTTTCGACGCCCTTTGGCCAACGCTTTCACATCACATAAATTGTATTTCCTTTTTTCGAGCACTGCCTTGGCGATGGTTTATCTGAACAAGCTTTATGTTGGTATCGGATTATGCTGCCCCCCTTTTGCAAGCTACTTTGCGCTAGGGATTTCCCCGCTAAGAATTTAGGTGCTGGTTTTAGGGTCAAGGTGATGTTGTGGTTAAAGGAGGCCCCCTATCTGCTTTTCAAAGCGGCCTCAAAGGAAATCTTATTTTAATGAAGAAGTGATCTCTGACTTAGACTGCCCTCATTGAAGAGTGATCCCGAAAATTCCCCTTCACTGGGGCTACATTAGGCACCCTGATGCATGGATTCAGAAATATCCAACTATCCTCGTAGGTCGTCCTGTTGGCACTATGGGAGCCCCAGAAGTGTTGAGAGGTGCTTCATCCTCAATTTTTTAAAGGTATCTATATTGATCCTTTAACACTATTGTTCATGCCTTGAGATTGTGAGTTTTATCGAGTTTTTTGTCTCTAGACCCGCCGTATTCAGTCTGCTTCATGAACAGGCAGAGGCATCTCCGGCAGAATGTGACGTATGGCCAGGTCTTGGAGTCAGCACCCCTGTTTGTGGCGTGTTCGAGTCATATTGATGAGCACATACACTTGACTGGGTACAAATAATTCAAATGTGATCCGCCGCCTGCCCGCCCTCAAAAGGGCGATGAAAATTGTATTTTTCACTCTAAATTGTTCTTCGAACACATTTTGGCGCCCCTTGCCACCTGGCGCCTAAAGCGACCGCTCCTCTTGTTCTACCCTCAATTGAATGAGGCTGATAAATAAACAAATTTCGCTCTACCTGGACCATCAAAATTTGCCTTTGAGCAACAAACTGACAATATAGGTGTGGAATCTTCAGCAGCATCTACATTCACTGAGTCTTCTCACATAGCCCAGGAGGGATAGCGAAAGAGTTGAAATAAATGCACCCTGTGATTTGTTTACGTCATAATTAAGAGAAAACTCGTATGAATTCAATGAATGTCTTTTGGATAAAATCGGTCCACCATTGGTGGTGGTGATTTGGTTATTCAATGTCTGATATTTTTTAAGGATAGCAAACGGTTTTATTTTTGACTTTCATCTGATTTAAAAACCCATCTTACAAACTGTACTCATCCAAGAAGTCTCTTCGCCCTGCAGAAAACCAAGAGTCTTGCCTTACAGTGTAAAGCCACTTATTCATTCTAATTTTTATAGTTGGGATTGAACGTTTTTCAATTTATCATTGATTTCCACAAAAATCCTAGTTTGCTATCACACTACAAAATTAAAAAAAAAATATATATATAGCATTTTCCAAAATAAAATTCCGCCAAACCATTCCAATTACTTACCGGACCATTAACATAATACGATGGGCATAAACCCTTTCCTCTTCCCGTCCAAGTAAGAATACAACATCCGCGCTGTCTTGATCTTCAGAGAGCCGATGAAGATCGTCCAGTAATTGCGGTAAGCCTGCCATTGCTTTATCACATAGTGGTGTTGGTGGTACACGTGTACCCATTCTTGATGCTGGCTTAAAATCAGAAATTTCTTAAACTTCTGAAAATCACACTAGTTCTTTTACGACACAAAAAAAAACAATACAAACAGGTAAAAATTCCTTTTTAGAAAAGACACGATCACTTGAAAAACGTAAACAAACCACCACTACACATTCAGAATTGTAGTGTAATTAAAATAAACACATTCACATCAAATTCGTTTTGATTTGATTTTTTTTTATTTTGATTGCACTAAATAAATTAGAGTGACTTTTTTGCGTGGAAGTACGTGAAATATTTTATTAAAATTAACACTTTTCAATCACACTGTTTAAGCATTTTTAAATGGGTACAGTTTGATTTAGTTTAAATCAGATTTTTAATCGAATCCACGGTGTATTTTTAAACTAAAACAACGCGCTGTTGGCTAAACTTCAAACAGAACTCAAATTTCTTGTTGTAAGAAGTTAACACTGTCCCAGGTATAAGATCTTCTGAAAGGCAACAGGTATGAGAATATCGGAGAGAGCAATTAGAGTACAGGTAGATGAGAGATCAGTTTCTTGGTGCTGCCACGTGAATCATCGGTTTTCTGTTAAATCTGATTTTAAAATTATATTTATTGCTACATTTTAAAATTTCTGGTGGACAAAATTAACTAGGTTTAATATCTTTCTCTACATGCAAACTTTTTGTACCATTCGAATTGAACGATCGGTCCACTAGATCGCTGTACTAGATTATGAATTGGTAATTGCATAACCTGCGGCTTAATTTAACTATTTATACCTGGGGATCACTACTGTATCGAGTAACTGCACCATTCACGATCTAGACGCCTGTACACATGCTTGCATTTAGACCAGAAAATGTGGGTATTAGTCACAACAATATTTTAAGTAAATCGCCTAGACTTAGTCTTTACCTTCAAAAAATGTTCGTTATGCATTTTGATGCTGAATGGTGATCGACACCTGATAGCTCCTTACGAATTCATAATGCTGTCCGTAAAAATTGTTTCGTATCGGTTTATCGAAGAGATGTCTTGAGAAAACAAAGGTGTTATTCAGAAAGAACTTTTATTTTGTCCATTTTCGTCACGGTTATGACTAGTCTGATTTTCTCTCGTTCGCATTGTAAAATGTGGTCAATCTAATTTCATTTTCTTCGCTTGATTTGGTCATCTATCTTTTCTTGGCAGAGTCACCCTAATCACAGGGCTAAATGGGTTATAATCCCGGGGCGCGAGTGGAATAGGCGAGTGTTTCGCGTATAGTGTAGGGAGTTACAGTGCAGTGAAATGCTCCTACATACTCCCCACCCAGCGTAGCGATTATCGGAGTGTTCCCAGCCGTTTAGGCTCAGCTTCATCGTTGCTGTCACAAGCAAATGCTGGCTTTAGCCTGTCGATTGATATCGAATTCTTTGTTCCGTTCAAGTTTACGATGAATTGTTTGCGTAGTCCTTTCATTACCTGGTATGGCCCTTAGTATATGGTTTCGAAAGGTCTCCGCACCCGATCTTCTTTCTGCTTTCTTTGATTCGTTGGCTTGCGGTCCAAGCAGGACGTCCTCGCAACGGATACGCTGCTGTCGGTGCCGCTGGGTCTCAAAGTCCATTCACGATTCGTTTCTATTTTTGCCGATTTTTGGCCTCGGTAACTGATAATCGTTGATTCTTTAGGTAGCCCTCGATATTCTTTAGCCATGTTTTTTTTGGAGCCGATCGCTGAATTCTCAAGTCTGCGGGACGATCTCACCAGAGAAGTTTACGTGGCAAGCAGCTATCAGCCATTCGGCAGACATGTCCAAACCACTGTAGTCGTTTTTGTAATTCTTCTTCGATCAGTGTCTGCTGATCGCAACTTTGTCGAACTGTCTCGTTTCGAATGCGATCACGGAATGAGACACCGAGAATCTGCCTCAAGCATCGCATTTGGAACACCTTGAGCTTTTCGACGTTTGGTTTGAGCAGTGTCGACGTTTCCGAACCACAAACAAAAATCGGAAAGATCAACGTACGGTAAAGGCGTACTTTCGTTTTGATGCCAATATTTGTTCGTTTCCATATGCACCACTTGAGTGAGGCAAATGTTGCTGTTGCCTGACCGTGAACGTCAGAAGTCGATCCCACTTTCGTTTTCCCAACCATTGATCTCAAATATTTGAACATCGGAACCTGTTCGATTTGGGTTCCGTCGAGGTGAACACTTCCCCTCGATCGGTCCGTTGTGAGCACTTTGTTCTTTACCGCATGGATTTTTAGCCCGTATGACCGGGTGATGCCGGAAATGCCGTACAAGATGTCCGTTGCTTCGGCATCCGTGTCGGCGAAGACGGCGCTTTCATCGGCGAACATTAAGTCGATTACGAAGTTGTTGTCGTCGTATCGAACTCCGAGTCGTCCATCGAGTGCTTCACACATCATCGCGTCTACCTCAGATCGAAGGGAATTGGCCAAGCGACGTCTCCCTGTCGGGCACCCGTTTGAATCGGGAACCCCTCCGTTAAGTCATTTCTAATACGAACGCTGCTGGTTGAGCCATTGTACGACGCTTGGAGAAGTTGGATGATTTTCAATTGCACGTGTTCGGTTTCCAAAGCTCTCCACACAAGCTGTTCCAATCGATGCAATCGAAAGCGGATTTGAAATCAATGAAATGAACGACGATAGTTCGTTTGCCGCAACGAACTCTTTCTTCCATTAGCTGACGGATAGCGAATATTTGATCAGTGCATCCTCGATGTGGTCTAAATCCCGTTTGTTCCTTCCGGGTCGTTTGTTCTCGATGTTTCTGTAGCCTCGATTGTATGATTTTCGTAAATACTTTGCCGACGATAGAAAGGAGGCTAATGCCGCGATAATTCTTGCATTCCCGACTGTCGCCTTTTTTTTTTTTCAAAATTGACACAACGACTGCTTTCTTCCATACCGACAACATCTCCGGCTTTGATCATCTCGACGGTTACTTGGTCTATTCCCGGCGCTTTTCCATTTTTCAGCGATGTTATCGCCTTTTTTCACCTCGATAATTGTCTATTCTTTATCGAGAAACTGATTCGTCAGCTGTCCGATAATCGGCGATTAGGGTGCTGGAATGGCGCCCACCGGGAGAAGTCACGAAAATTCCATTCGATTTTTTGATGTTGTCGTTTGTTGATGTTGTTTTGCCGCCTAATCGCCGGATTACCTGGTGCAGCGTCCGGTACTCCTGTCTCTACGCCGCTTCTTCATGTCGACCGCAACGTTATTCCAGTACGCTTTCCGTTGCGATTTAATTTTCTGCCGAACTTCTTTATTAAATCGTCGGTATTGCTCAAAGTCGACGTGTTTCATTCGCTTCCGCTGATCGACGATGTCTACAAAGTCTCGGTTGGCGTATAAACGGATACGATATGGGTCTTGATCGTTCCACCGATGGTTATAATCGCCAAACGCTCGGATATCGGTTGGAATGCAATAACGCTCCTGGCAGCCCGTCGATTGACCATAAGCCCGACGCCGGCGTCTGATTCAGCTGATGGGGCGCAATATTGCCCACAGCACCGGGCGCAAAAAAACCAAGCGCCAGCTCTGCTCCTGGCTCCTTAACCTCAAGCCTATTCTATCCCCCGTAAGATTACCACTAGACATTGCACCAAGAAAGGACCAACAACATGATGAAGTGGTAGTTCAAATGTTGATTCAGGTCTGCTTTAGACAGAAAACAAGTTTTATAGCTAAAGTAACTGATCTAAAAAAGTAAAGTAAGGGGTCGTCCATAAATTACGTGAGGTGATTTTTGCGATTTTTCGACCCCCCCTCCCCCCTTGGTGAGATATCGTGAGATTTGTCCCGACCCCCTCCCCCCCCTAATCTCACGTGAGATTTTTCAAATTTTATAAAATCCATAGTATTTACATTAAAAATACGAAATTACGGTCGTAAGCACAGAGTTTGAATGTAGAACTGCAGGAAAGGCCCTCGCGGCCCTGTGTGAATGGGGGGGTTTGGGTGCAAGATTTTATTTGAGATAATTGATAATGCGGACTGCTTGCCATCCTCGCTTTTCTGCTTGTGGTGGACACACAACTACCAAAACGTGAGCACTCACCCAACATTTCATTACGCTAAAATTCGGCATGTGCTTTCTTGTAGCACTAAATTCTAATGGCCTTTTCGCGGTTCAGTATTACTTGGCTCGTACTCTGCAGCATTCGACGAGTCGCGCGTTTGACTAGCCTTTAGAGGCTAAACAATCGAGTATTTTTTTTGTGTGTCCTACCTTACCCACATCTTAAGGGCCCAATTTACACACAGTTCGCCGGCAGGCCGTGGCCTGAAAGTTTTAGCCTTGAGGCCAAGTATTACCATACAATCACCGGCCGCCAACTGTATGGCCTGAAGTTCAAGAATGCCTACAGCTCAAGAAAGCTGACAAAAATCGGATTTATCGTCAGTTCGGGCCTGAAGATCTGAGCTTCTATTCACTCTCGAGCCGTGAATTGAGGGGAAGAATTCACGCTGTATCCACTCGTAACAGAAAGCAAGGCGCGAGCTAAGCGTGAAAACCATCCACACTCGCGTTTGCGCTTGTTTGCGGGTGTTCACGGCGCGGCGTAAGGCTGGAGCCGCCTTGAAGCTTTCGTTGAGACCATGAACATTTTTATGCTTGAATTAATAACCTGCTATGTTAAGCAGTCGTTTTCACCTGTGTGTCTGTAGAGAATCATGAATTTCATCTGCATGCCATGGCCTGTCTGGCGGGAACCTGAAGTATCATCCCTCAGTTAGACTGAGTCAAGCTTAGTCGTACTGGTCGACCTGGTCTGACAGGCCACTGCCTACCCAGCGGCCTGTAAGTGAATGGAGGTCTTTAGTGGAGAAACATGTTTTACTTAATTTAACCCAGTTTTCTCGGCATTTTACACTGTTTCTTTAAAACAAACAAAATTACGTGATATTTGCCGAGACTTCCCCTCTCCCCCACGTGAGATTTGGTGAGATTCGGCTCGACCCCCTCCCTCCCCTAAACGCCTCACGTAATTTATGGACGACCCCTAAAGTAAAAAGTGGTTTTCAATAAAATTCAAAGATTGCCACGTACCTACCCCACTGTGCTTTGTTCAATTATTCCTTAGTTATGCAAAGGAAGGATTTAAAAAAGTGTAAAGAAGTGAAACCTTTGAAAAGATGTGAATTGAAACTCATAGTTCACTTTATTAATCCTCAAATAAAAAAGGTCGATGAAAACAATTTCCACCCCTTTTGAAAGAAAGCTTGAAAATTCACAAATTGATAGAATTCTAAACAATTCATAAAATCTATAGAACCACTCGAAGTAAAAACGGAAATGACACAAAAATAAGAAAGAATCACAATCACGGGGTGAAAATGACTTGGCTGTTGTCACAAGACTACCTTTACCCATTGAAAATTGATTTCAATTCTACCCCCTACTACTCCGGCCACCCTCTACCTTCCACCCTCTTATAGCTTATCCTTTTCTTCTTACATCACACCACAAGCCGTCAACTTGGTTATTGTGGCTTTCGGTAGTTCTACTACTTCTTGCTGCTATGGTGAGTTTAGCTTTAGGCCATAGAAATATGACTTCATAGCATTCAATGTTGAATAACGATCTCTTCCTCTCTCGTTCTTGCTCCCTCTATCTAAGTGAAGGGCAACCGACTATTGTGGTGTCAAATTATTATTCTAGAAAATACTCTACGATTCCGTTAGTAATATCTAAAAGGAAGGAAAGGAACGATTTAATTTCCTGTCACTGTAATATGACTTTCAATCCCTTGAATTTAATGGTGTCAAAAGGATTTGAAAGATTTCTTAGGGGTGGATTTTGGGTATACTTCAGGTTAACCATAGCACATTACTTCTATGCCTATTGGGAAGCTTTTGAATTTAAGGCTCCTATTGTTAGATGAGATTTCAATATGTATAATATTTAGTAGCTAATGAGATATTTTGGTGTCATGCATTGGAAAAGGGATTCAGTTCCTAAAATTTATGATTTCAAATGTCATAAAGGCCAGTCTTGGTCATTTAGAGCTTCCCCAATAATTCTTTTGATATGATGACATGTTCCATTCTATAAGGGCATAATTATTCTGAAATTAAGAATTTTTTTTCTCCTTTTTTTTTATATGAAAAAACCAAGCTTAGGAGTAACCCTTTATACTACCAGTCCGTCATGTCGTTCAGTTCATGGTGCAATGTCTAGTAGTAAGCTTGGTTTGAAGATTAGAGGAGATTATGATAGGTTAGAGGGGGTCTGGAGGGTGTAGAAGAAAATGACGATGAACCTCACGTTTGAACTCTAAGGTGTTGTACGAGTTCGGAAATACTGACTGCGGGAGATTATTCCACAGTCGAGTTGCTCTATTCATAAACGAACTTCTAAACCGTATTGTGCGTGAACGGGGGGCTGTAGGTTATGGGGGTGAGCCGAGCGGGCTAGTCTTGTGTTGCGGGAAAAGTATTGCCGTGCAGGCAGGAGGTCCTGAATTTCAGAGGAACAGTTGCCATGGTAATAGCGATAAAGTATGGAGAGGGCTGCTACATTCCTACGGTGGCTTAAGGTGTCTATGGAGGCGCGAAAGGGGCCATCACCAATGAGTTTGAGTTTGCACCTTGTCGAGACAAGCCAAGGTGGTTTTTGGGGCGCCTGGCCAGATATACGAGTTGTATTTGAAGCGCGGCCGAATGTAGGATTTGTAGATTGTAGTCAAGGCGGCTGGCTGGAGGAGGAACTTGCATCTCTTGAAAAATCCAAGGCATTAGGAGGCTTGTTTGGCAATTTGGAATCGTCAGGAGTCAGCCGTTAGATTCTCTTTATCCACTGAGATAGGAGGAAAGTCGGTACAATTTTTGTTGGAGATCAGACAGTACTTCGTTTGCATGGCATTGAATTCGACGCGGTTCATTTCACCCCAATGAAGAATTGATTCGATATCCCGGTTGATCGAAGTGGGCATCAGTTGACGGTGGTAAAGACAAGCTCTGGTACGTGCTTGTCTTATATTGTCGAAGGAGTAAGAGAAATGCAAAGTACCATCATCAGCGAAGCAATGAAGTGGGTTGGAGAGGATTGAGAGCAGATCATTAATGAAGATTAGAAAAAGTGCGGGTGAGAGAATTGACCCCTGGGGAACTCCGGCCGAGATGACATGCGGGTTGCATTCGTCGCCATCCAATACTACCTTGATTGAACGGCCTGAAAGAAAGCTCTTAATCCAGTTACTTAGAACTAAGTGTATACCAATACATATCTTGGAGTTTATTCAACAGAGCAGGGTGCCAAACTCTGTCAAAAGCCTTTGATATATCTAGAGCAACCAGACCAGACTCGCCAAAGCTGTGAATGCTTTGGTTGATACTCTCAGTTAAACACACAAGCAGATCGCCAGTAGACCGTTTTGGTCTGAAGCCGTGAATTATTACATAGATGGGAAAATTTGTCTATGCTCGAAAAATTTGCATTAATTTTTTGCCGAACATTTGGCCGCTTCGGCCGAGAGCGTGGCCGAATATTCGGTATTCGGTATCCGGCCAAATCACTATTCGTGGCATCTCTACTTATTATAAATCCACCACTTGTATGATCCATCTTTCTTAATTTAAATAAAAATCAATAAATGTTTCGTCGTAAGAGCATAACTGATTGAAATGAGTTATCTTTCTTTTGTGTTATGTTGGCTTTCAATTAAAGCATTCTTTACCGCATTTCCATCAGATGAATTTCTCTTCTTCATACTTACGAGGGGTTATTATGATGAATTAATTCACTTCATATACATACAAGTATGCAGATCCAAAATTTCGTTGAATTTATTATAATTCCTTTTAGCAGAAAGATTTCATCCCAAAAGTTTAATAAATGCCTAGCCCCCTTCCTTCCTTCCTATGTATATGTATATATACATATATATCCAAGTACTATGCAAAAGCATAGGGCTTCCAGGACAACGACGTCCCACTTAAGTTAAATGAAGTTATTGCGTGTTGAGTTGTAATTTCAGCTCATTCAGGAACAATTTCTGTGGGACGTCTATTAATCCACGGAATTCATATTCAAATAACGCCACAGCAGAAAAGCATAGACGCACACACGCACCATCAGCGCACCCGCGCTCAATGCCATCAACCCATACTACCTATGTTGTGGGGCCCAAAAGAACAGACCCATTGCATTTAAAACCGAAATAATTGTCGTAGTCAATAAAATTACGCTTCAGCCCGAGGAGGGTTTTAGGGGGGGTGGTTTGTGATACCCGAGGAACTTAAGAAGGGTAGAGGGAGGAAACGTCATTAAAATGTAAATTTATTCCTTTACAAGGATAAGGTGAAGTGACACTAACGAAATGCACAGTACACGAGTGACAGGTCGCATAACATCATTGTTGAACCCTTCAGAATTGAAGAGTTCCATCAAAAGCTTTTAGCGGAGTAGGATATGTCCTTTGTGTAGAAAACAGGGCGATAGATAAAGGCTGTCAGGGCTGCTTCTGTTTGCTAGACGAAAAAGATATATACATATCCACACGCACTCTTACAAAACATTTGCCACCCCTTTCCTATCGACATTTTAATATTTTTTTGTACTAAGCCTTTTCGACATGCCAAAACTCTAATTTGGCCAAAATCGAAAAATTCGTTTCCAATTCCAAGTGGCCCATGACACTTGGAAGAAAGTGCAGTCATCCGAGGGTTGAATGTCAAAAAGGACGAACAAGTGCCACCCTAGTGCGTTGCCTAAATCAAATATTCACTATTCGATGGGTGGCTGGATGTATTTTTTTTCTTCTTTCCTGTAGAGAACGATGATGGATGGGGTTCTCTAGTGCATTATTTATATTTGGTCCTTCCTGAAGGAAAACTTTTGATTGCTATAATATAAGGGAAAGGCTATGTCTCCCCCTGCAAGAGGTGGACTGGTGGACTCTGCATGATGATGATGATGATTCTGATTCTCAACGTGGTCCTTGTTTGGGTCACTCTCTCTCTCTATACGTGCAGATTAAAATACAGCTCGAAGGATTTTTATTAGATTTTTCCTTATCCGCCTTCAAATTGTTGCAATTATTTTGTAAGTCACGAAAGCGACAGGGGACACCTGATGAAGTAACGATTTCGTGATCCGAGTAATGGCAGCTACGAAAATTCAACCCGGCATGGGGTCAATCGTTTTTTGATGAGTCATAGGGTGAATTTTTAGCAAAATAAAATGTCATTAACTTCATGCTGGGATAAATGTTTTTGAAGGATGATACTTTACTTCGACATATTTATTTTTGTGGTTAATGCTTACTTTTAAGTTGATACTATTTTTGTTAGCTTTAAATTCTGAGGAGAGGTCAATATTTTGAATTGAATTCCTTTAATCTACCCAATGCATTAGACCTCAATCCAGGGGCGGATGGGCAACATCTTAGAGGCTCGGGAAATAATAATATTTGGCGGCCCTTTTTTTAATTTCCGGATATGGCTAAAATATACATTTACAGGGTGTTACGACGTTTTTCATTCAGAATTTGTAAATTTTTTAAATAATCATTAAAGCGCCAGAAAAATACACCTCCCGCTAGCAATACGCGGTCGTGGCTGATTAAATTAAAACAAGTGAGCTAAATGAAGCTTTTGTCAAGCTTTTAAGCATTTTTAAGAGCTTTGTACTCCACCATACGCCAAATGTCACGGAGTTTGAAAACATCTATACAACAAAATAAACAAAACATAAAAGTTTGAGAGTTATGTATGGGCAGTCGGAAGAAGAACTATAAAAACTAAATTTTTGGCTGATTAATTATATAGCGTACAACGCAGAAAAAAATGTACAAAAATCCTTCAAAAATTTGTTAAGAAAATGAAAAATTCATTCTGGTTCTTTATTTTCGGTAAGTAAATATTTATGAAAATAGGTTGATAGATCACTGAGAGCAACGGTGGGCGACCCCCGGCCTGTCGAAAGTTTCTTTCCGGCCCGCAAAAGTTTCAATCCGTTCCGCGAGAACTTTAGAAGAAATTATAACTAAATATATTTTGATGTAATTTGTCTAGTTTAAATTGAAAATTAAACGCACATAGCAACATGTACATATGTTCATAATTTAATATACTAATATTGAACTGGCATCCATTGCGTCTGAATCTCAGGATTTCGAAGAGCCATTTGACATTTTCTTTACTTATTTCTCCTGAAACTGACAAAAAAAATTTGTTCTCTTCTGGAATACTTAAAAGTCCTTGCCATTTCCACTATCGTTCGGTGTTCCTCCTTCGTGCCCCCCGTTTTGCTCACGCGAGTATGGCGCTCTAAACCTCTACGTAGTCAATTTAATTCTCAAGCTGACTTCAACGGCGCGTGATATTAGAAACAAACGCGGACGGAGCACCATGGGACGAGTGTCTTCTGTGGAAACGCAGGTAAAGTAAGGTTTACATTTGCAAGTACTTTCGCGAAAGTAAGTCGTTTTTGACATGAAAGTGTAACTTTCGCTTCCACTTACGCCATGTAAACACTGCATGACAGTCAACTAGCACTTGCGCAAGTGGATAGAACCAGATTCTATTTACTTTCGTGAAAGTGACGTTCGGAGCCATTTTACATTTTATAATTTTTGTAATATTAAAAAAATGAGTGTCGGAAAAAAAGTGAAAATTAAATTTTCTGAAGACGAAACTTATAAATTCGTGGAGTTGTATCAAAAATGTGATTGCCTTTGGGATTATTCTCATTCGAATTATAAAGATAAACGAGAAAAACAACTTGCTTGTGAATATATCGCTAGAGAAATGGCGAAGGAAGGCTTCACAAAAAGTGATGTAATGAACAAAATTCGTTCCATTAGAAATACGTTTATCCAGGAAAAGCATAAAGTAGAGAAGTCCAAAAAAAGCGGAAATGGATTAGATGATTGCTACAAATCTAAATTGCCTTGGTACGATATTGCCTACTCTTTTTTAAAAAATGTTGTTTGTCGGGAAGGATTTTCTACCTTAGTAAGTATACAACTACTGAATTTTATTTATAAATACATTTATTTGAATAATATTATATAATTGGAAAGGATTAAGTGCTTTTGTTATTTTTTACATGTTTCCATTGCCAGGAAACAGATCCCTTTGTCATAAAATATTCTGCGTATTTTTCCCGTCTTTGAGAAGCAGTACAGGATGCACGATTTCCTGATAATCGACTCGTAATTGGAAGAAGATTTTGTGAACTTGAAATTTCTTCTCTCCAGTTCGCTTGCCTAATTATCCCGCTGTCAATATCTTCAAAATCTAAACATTGTGATGGTGTATACGTTTGTGAATGTTCCGTTCTCAAATAATTGTGAAGTGCGATAGCCGCTTTAACTATTCGATCAACTTTGTCTGGATGATGATTTATTGCTTTAAAAAAAATGCGGAACCTCGAAGCAAGAATGCCAAAAGCATTTTCAACTACTCGCCTTGCTCTGGAAAGACGGTAGTTAAAAACTTCTTCTTTAACAGAAATATTCGAGGTTGATGGAAATCGTTTGAGTAAATAAGTTTTCAAAGGAAAAATGTCATCTCCTATGAGAAATCCGTTATCAGGAAAATTTATGCTACCATTTTCTATAGCATTTTTTAAGCTGGAATTACTAAATATATTACTATCATTTACTCTACCATTTTTACCAATATCGGCGTATATAAATCTATAATTGCTATCGACAACGGCGAATAAGACTGTGCTGAAATAGCCTTTATAATTGTAGTAATTGCTGCCAGATTTGGACGGACACAATATTCTTATGTGTTTTCCATCAACAGCTCCGCAACAATTTGGAAAATTCCACCTGTTTTTAAATTCATTTTGAATTTCCTTCCATTCTTGAGTATTATTTGGAACCTGAAATTATTTATATATTTTATTATTTATTAATACAAGTACATCTATATATATATATATATATAAATATATACATACATTTTAGGAAAATGAAAAACATGTAGCAAGTCATGAGGAGAGAAATAACGATGAACATTTTGAAGAACACGCAACAAATGATGAGGATGCAAATGATACATATTTTGAAACAAATTGCAATGACCAACAAAATGAACTGAATAAAACTAACGTACATCAAGACGAAAATAAAAATAGGTCCAAAAATTATCAAAATAAGAGGAAAAGAGAAACTGGCACTTTCGAAGGATTCGCAGAAGCCATACATGCCCTGGAAGAATTGAAGCACAATGAAAAGGATGATGAAGATGAATTTGATCATTTTGGAAGTAATGTAGCCAGTCAATTGAGGAAACTGTCATTAGAAAGAGCATTAAATTTGCAAATTAAAATACAAGATTTGCTTTTAAGAGAAAGAATTGATTATGAGAAAGAAAAACGTGAGGAAATGCAACATTCACAAGCACTCGTACATCAACGCCTTTCAGTTTGAGTTCATCATATCCATCACATAGTTCTCTTACGGATAGTATTGAACAGCTAAATACAGACAAAAATGTTGTTATTATCCATCAAAATGATATACTTTCTCAAGCTTTTCAGAATTGTTTTTAATTTTTCCAAACATTTTGTAATCAGATTTTGTAACATCAGAAATAAAGAAACCTGAATTGAAATTATTAGTATTAAATTACTGTTTGTACTCACCTTCAAATATGATTTCAATCCTTCATAAATTGCATCGCAAACATCCATTACAAATAAGGAAATCGTACTTTTTGATACACGGTACATTTGTTCCAAAGTACCAAAGGAATCACCAGTGGCCAAGTATCGTAAAGTTATTTGCAACTTTGTTGCAGCAGGAATAGCTTCTCTTAAAAAAGTATCTTTCTTTGTAATTCTATCTTTAATTTTAAAAAATAATTCATCAAACTGTTTTTCGTTCAGCCGAAGATGGTGTTTAAAAGTTTTGCTGTCTCTATTTTTTAGCTCCTCCTTTATAATTTTCGTGAAACCTCTTTCATTTCTTTTCGAAAGAAAATCTCTCACCCAAACCCTTCTTTCATATTTCATGTTCTTTTCTAATATCCACTTCATATAATCTATTAACTTGTTTTGTAACAAAATAGATCCTTTTTTTAATATTTTGGTTTTAGCCATTTTCCGTTTCACTATCACTTGCAAATTTCAAAACTCAAGATGTAAACAACCGCTAATGAAATAATATATTTCATAACAGCGAAAGTGCCTAGAACACTCACTTTTACATTTACTTGCGCAAGGTACTTTTATAACAGAACTTGCATATTGTAAACGTTACTTACGTGAAAGTAGAGACACATGAAAGTGACTTTCGCGAAAGCACTTGCAAATGTAAACCTAGCTTAAATCTGTAGCGATGCTTAGGATCTGCCGCGAGTCAGTAACTTACAGGTGCGGCGCGATTGTCCGTATAAAAATAGACGAGCATGAACAATGGGGTGAATGAACGAGCTTATTTTTAATTTCTTCCTTAACTTCTTAATCCTAAATAATACCACTAAGGCCGCAGCTGCAGCGATACGTTCCCTTTCAATTTGCATTTTGGAATGACAAAATGGCTTCGAATCTCAAGACCCACACAGGCCCATACGCACCGTTGTAAAAGGCCTAGTGCGGTGCGTAGCTAGCCGTGGACGTCCGCCGTGCGTGATAATCAGCAAAATCACGCACCGTTGAAAGCCAGCTTCAGATTTTTTTTTAATTTGGTCGTTGCCGAGCATTCCACCATTATCACTTAATAACTCCTTTATTGGATGACCGAGAGTTGTGCCTTGTACCATTATCTGTTTTAACATATCTTTAACTTCAGACTTCTTTTGAACTGGAAGACCATATCGAAAACAACTTACTTACTTTTTAGTGAATGGCCTCAGCAAAAGGTCCGCGCACATCAGTAGACGTCAACTCTCCAGGTTTAGCTGTTTTCGAACTTATATAACATCTCAGAGTTCAAACGTAAGGTTAATCAACATCTACTCACGCATCCTCTAGACTCATAACCTCCTATACTTTCTCTTTTATCCTTCAGGTTAAGCTTACTACTAGACATTGCACCATGACATAAATGACATGACGGACTAGTGGTACAAAGGGTGATCCCTGAGCTTGATCAAGCAATATAAAAAAATTATACTACAGAAACCTTTTTGAGTTTAGGACCGAGAGATGGCTTGTGTAATTACCACATTAAAGATCTTTCACTTCAAATGCATATTCAAAAATTACATGTCATAAGAAGATGTCAATTAACTACTACGGCCCGCCGAAAAAACGTAAAGTTTATTTTGGCCCTTGTTATAAAAAAGTTGCCCACCCTTGACTTAGACGTACTTTCAGCCACCGGGCCTGCGGGTCTCTGAACAACCGGCCCACCGGGAAATTTCCCGGTTCGTCTTATGGCTCATCCGCCCCTGCCTCAATCAATATTGATTTCTTAAACTACAATTAAACCCACTTTCTATATTAACAGATCATAAGATATCGTTTCAAAACTACTAATAATCCCCTTGTGCTTAAGCTGGTCATTTTGGTGAATCTACATGTGTTTTGGAATCTCACAGCTAAAAGTCTCACAAAGTTTCTTTGGAATTTTGTTCACAGAGAAGTTACGCAAATTTGTTTTGCACCTTCTCTGATGTATACAGGTAGCCGCCCACGTATACAACAATATATCGATTCCTAGGATATTCGTGTTGTGTGAACTCGTCCTATCTGAGACCCAGGGCAGGGAAATAAGGTCGACGGGTTAAGCTCTGAAAACTTATCGCGCTTACGCCCTGAATCATTTACATCGTTTTCCTGTTGTGGAGATAGACAATTGGGGTCCTTTTATGTATTTCCATTTTTATTTTCAGTGGGAAGGAGTTTAGTCAAGAAAACCTATTTTAGATTTGTACTAGACTTTGGCATTTTTAAATGTTTTTTTATAAACTTTACTAGCTTTTACTGCCGACTTAGTTTTAATGTAACTTTTTTCGTATCAAGTTCGCGAAGGACTTATGACGTCGTAATTTCGCCTAATCGTCTTGATTTCGTCTAATCTATTTTTCGAAAATTTCTTTAAAAACAATATTTTTGTTTTCTTTATTGGGCGGAACTAATATTACCAGGCTCGTGGGCGAACTTACGACTGAGGAGCAAGCTTCGAAAAACTGACCGTTGGAGTATTGTTATTGCTGTTATTGTTATTGTTTATTTGCAAAAGTATGTACAAAGATACAGATCTTATTTGAGTAGGCTTTCACTAAGTAAAAGCGGATAGCCCTTTCAAGCAAACCGCAGTGGTATCTAAGTTTTGATAGGAGTCCATATGTAATGCCAATAATTAAATTAACGTGGTCGCAGCAGGTCATACTCCTATTCAGGACCACTCCAACATTTCTCACTTTAAAAACGCGAGCCAGAGGAACCCCATTTAAGGAAATTATTGGAAGGTCGGATTGAGAAATGGGAGAGTGAGTGAAAAAAATACAATGTGAGTTCGATGGATTTAGCTGCAGTAAGTTCAGTGTTGACCAGCTTGAGATACTGTGCAAGTCAGCCGCAATCAGCTCCACACACTTATGGAATTGATCTTTTGGGGCAGAGAAATAAAGCTGCACATCATACATATGAACCTTAGAATGCTTTATTACTAGAGGAAGATCATTAATAAAAAAGCGTTTTTATTGCTAAACAAAAGTGGCCCAAAAATAGAACCTTGAGGAACTCTAGCGGTAAGTAACGAACTGGTGGAACTAGAGTCGCCGAGTTAAATTTTTGCGAGCGGTTTTATTAAAAGCTATGCAAAAGCTTGAGAGCAGTTGAAGAAAAAGAGTCTTGGGTGGAGAGTTTTTGCAAGGCCAAAAGTGATTGACGCTATCAAAGGCTTTAGACAAATCAAGTAGCAACAGACAACAAATGTGACGTTCATCAAGAGAATTGCGAATATCAGTTGTGACTTTAAGGAGTGCTGATTCACAGCTGTGATGTTTTCGGAAACCAGATCGCCATTCACTTATAAATTGGAGTTGTTCACAGAACTCAAGGATTTGAGTCGCTATCAGTTTTTCAAAAACCTTTGCTATGAAGGGAAGAATACTAATGGGCCGAATATCCGATGGAAGAGCAGGAGAAGGGCAACACAAAAGTGGGAAACTTCGAAGCAGTGAAGCACGCGTTAAATATGTGAGTTAAAATAGACAGCAAGCAAGGTATTAACATTTTTAGAAATCGTGGTGAAATATTATCGCTACCAGTGGCTGTAGATTTGATAGAATTTAAAGCAGAGATAACTACAAGAGAATCAACGCAACGAAAACAAAAGCCGTCTGATGAAGGGGTAAAAGAGGTAGTAGCCTCCACTATCGCTTGCTTGGATATAAAGTATTGGTTGAGGTTTCCAGGACTGAGGTTGTGAGCAACGGCATCATTATTGGAGTGGACACCCAGATTGCGTAGATTTTTCCGAACAGTTTTTAAAGATAGGGATGGATCAAGCTTTCTAGCGTAATAATTACGCTTGGCTTCTTTAATTTTTGCAACAATTAAATTCCGAAGACGTTTAAAAGATCTACTGCAAAGAGATCAGAATAGGAACAGAATAATTTACATTGTGGCCCTGTTAGTCTGCTTCGTTTTGATAACCTTCCAGTTATCGGCTTTAATGTGAGGGTCTAAGACTTTGAGTATGGTGAAGATCTCCTCATGCTTCGATGGAGCCACTGAAAATCATGCTCTGGCCTTCGAGCGTGAAGATACATCACTGGAATTACCTGCTTTGACCCGGGTGACGGTGTAAACCTCCCCAACTCTAGCTACCACAGCTTTGTATAACCCTGCGGATCTTGTATTGTCGCATGCCGTTAACTTTATGCTACCTTGATACCATCCGGCATCAAGGCATGAAGGGGAGGTCCCGGGTTATCCCTCAGTACCCATAGCCACTTTAGCGAGGACGACTTGTACCCACCGCCATTGGTGTTTGGGGATCTTCCTATTTTCGTCCAGGACGCCGATTATTTTGTGTTCCTTCGCTATTTCTGCGAAGGGTATCTCTTTGGTTCCGTGCATTTTGGACTTTTTTGGAACTGGACTGTGCTTATTTCCTCCACAGATCGTTTTCGTTTCTTCTTATTTTTCTTTGATCCGTTAGCTGACGGTCCAAGCGGGACATCCCAGCAACGGATACGCTGCTGTCGGTGCCGCTGGGTTTCGAACTCTATTCACGATTCGTTTCCATTCTTGCCGGTTTTTGGCGACGTCTTGAGCCTCGGTAACTGATAACCGTTGATTTGTTATCGTTTAGAGGCTGATGCAACTCTAAAACGCTCTTGTGTAAAGTTTAGGATGGCTTGCTTGGAGTAGTCCTCCTTTGTCATTTGGTCTTCCTTGATCGGGTTGATGGCCAAGCGGCGAGGGATTCTGCTGGCCAGGCGGTCTTCTTGATGATCTGCCTTTGACGGGTCAGGTCTTTTTAGGTTTTTGGCCCTTCCTCAGACCATTCGCTCCCCTCATCCCGCAGGAGTACGCTGGGCGGCGGCGGTGCTGCACGGATAAGCAGGTTAGCTAGTGGTCGCTTAGAAGGTTTTTTTTTCGAGGGGTGGAGTTAGTGGCTCCATTTGGTTTGGTTTAGCTCGGGGGTGCCGTAGCCCTTTTTACATCGTAATTTGCGGTCCCTTCCAAGGAGATCGTTAGTCAATTTTTCGTTTAGGACATAAGGCTTGCATCGAAAGCGTTCTTCTTCTTCTTTGGTTAGGTTTTTAGTCCATGTTCTAGAGCTCCTGTATTCCACCTGGAATACATTATTGTCTGAAGCATTATTAAATTTCGTTACTCTAAAGCAACAAAATCAATTAGAAACATTTTCTTATCTACATAGAATCAAATAACACAACGAGCGCTCCAGAAATACGTCTAGCGCACCCCTTTCATTAAAATAAGATAGTAAACTCTATGTCATATCAAATTCCGTATCCTTTTTTCCTCTCTACTCTCCATATACTTAAAATGAGTTATATATCATTTAAATAATTCACTTACGTAAATACGGAACCATCAAAGACCCGCATTCGTAAGCTTCTTCTCTTTTATCCATCAAGATTCCACGTGCAATTTCGTTTCGTAAATATAAGACTAGAAATCTTGTGCCTCTCATCGCCACATCTAGTTTTACTCCGCTTAAAGAAAATGTTTTATGTGGGAAAAGTAACTCTCTGAGGAGCTGTTACACCCTTTATGGTTTCTAGCAAAGCTTGAAAAAAATCACACAGAGAAACTATGTATATCAAGCAAGAACGTTATGCATACGAGCCACATACTAGGACGGAATATGCGGAATACGTTCTCCTGCTACTTTCATATTCACTTTGAGTTTAATAATGACCTCATATCCTGAATCGACCAGGACCAGGTAGAGTTAGACATCGCGGGAAGGACAACAATATTCAATCACCGTAAAAGAGTCCTTGGATGCATGTATGTATGTATAAAAATATATATGTATACATAGAGTGAAAAAGCTTTGAAGGAAGATGCAAACGAGGGAGAGACATCTGAATGCCTCTCTTTATGTATTGAAAATGGGGGAATATTTTCCTTTGATGTTCCGGTGGTTTTCTTTGTTGTAGACTTTTGTTTTTTCACAATCTTTTTTAATTGTTTTCCATTTCCACTTGCTAATGTCGAATGGGAGTTTCTGCTACTCTAATGAGAAGTATAGACCCGAAGTAAAGGCAACCTTTCGATGGTAGTTAAGCTCTTTCATGGCTAACTTATAGCAGATGGAAAACGTACTTAGGTTCTCGATGCAAATGCACTCATATAGAACTGGTAACGATGGGATTTACTTAAAAGCTACTTTAAATTTTTTAGTAGATTTAGTTTTTAACAGGATTTCCAGGATCGATTCCAGTTTGAATGTCTGTCGTTTTCGTCTGATTTGATTCCTTTACATTTTAGGATCATTGCTTCTATATAATTCTGTCCAATTGTTGCTGCTATTTAATGGATTGAAATGCTAGATTTTGCTTTTATTGGAATTACTTCCTGTTTGTCGATAAAATCAGAACTGGACCAACTGCAATTTGTACGATTTGTTGCTCTAGATAGATTTTTCATATCGTTAGAAATGGATTAATGCAAGCATGCAACCGAAAGAAATTTCGTTATGAAGAAGGAAGAACCATTTTGTACTGGCAACGATTTGACTATAGAATTCAAAATCGAACTCTGCAAGCAAAAGAATGAAGGAAGGCCAGCGACAACATAGGCTTTTATTACACCGGCTTTCATCCAATACATAGAATATGTCTACATGGCAAAAAAGGAACAGGAAATTGCTATAAAGGGAAAGGACGAGTAAGACAAGTGCTTATAACCATCATCTGCGTCAACCAACTCAGTTCCCTAGCTAACTGGCTAGGGCATAGGCCCTCCCCGCACACGACTGATTAACAGCTTCGGTAGTGGGAATAAACATACGAGTCGACTGCAACGAGACCGATTTCAAACCAGTTAAGGTGCTGATAGACGATGAGAATATTCTCATGTAAATGCTCTCGCGAGAACAAAAATTCGTTCTCATTGCCGTGTAAATAGACATGAGAATACGTTATCCCTCTCATGGGAATATTATCAAGCGTTCTCTTGAGAATCTCTCTCTCATACGTGTAAATAGATGCCATAGGAATATTCCAATAAGATTTCATGAGAATTCATTCTTTCCAACATGTTGGAAAGAACGATTGTTCTCACGTCGTCTCTTATTATTGTTTTGTGAATTTTATTAGTAGGCGGTTGTGTTTTGTTGTGGATTCCTTTAATTGTCATGGCGGAAAGAAAGGAAAAAATACAGTTGAGAAATAAGGAAGTAAGTAAAAAAATATTATTTGGACATAAGCAATTTTATTTAAATTAACTAATGTATACAGGCATGGCCGGAAGAAAAAACGGAAAAAATGTTTGCCGCATACGAGGAGAATGAATGCCTGTGGAGGAAAAGCCATAAAAATTATTTCAAGCCCCACGGACACCTAGAAAAAAAAATCGCAGAAACTCTCGGCTGCTCCGCTGCGGAAATGAAGGCAAGGTGGACCTCGATGCGGCAAACGTTCATGGAAAAGCGTGAATAAAATCAAATTCTGAATACGAGAGCCGTACAAACTTTTTGTAAAACTCCTCGCCTTCGTTCTTTAACAGGTCCATTAAATTGGCAACGCATTTTTTCTGTCTCGGTCTAACCAAATTTCTTTAGACCAAACACTTCTCCTCCTTCTGTTTCTTTCGGCCTCCTCAGCCTCTTCTTCTTGGAGCAGCATCCCGAAACTCACACAAAACCCAATCTTCAACTTCCGTCTTTCCGACATGGCGATTACAACAGAAATAACTTTCAATATATGAATGCTCTCGAGAATTAAAATATCAGCCAAATCTTTTGTTCTCATCGTTTACGCACACTATGTTAACTACGGGATACCATATAATGTCACGTTTTCGAAAATAAAAATTATTATCACCAAACTTCTGTTCTCATCGTGTACACACTCATGAAAACTCATGAGAATATTCTCATGAGAGCGATTCTCATGAGAACGATATTTACGCTCACAAGAACAAATACTATCACTCGTGTAAACAGCCATGAGAATATTCTCACGAGAATACCAAAATTTACGTTGAGAATATTCTCATCGTCTATCAGCACCTTTATGCTAGGTTTCCACTTGTCGTTTTGAAATTGACAAATTACCTATTATTACGTCATTTAGAAAATTCGCAAGTGGAAATAGCGAAAAACTTCTTATAATTGAATTGACCAACAGCACTTGTCAATGATTGACCGAGAATTTAAATGATTAGTGCTGTTGGTTACTTCCATTATAAGCAGTTTTTCGCTATTTCCACTTGCGAATTTTCTAAATGACGTAATAATAGGTAATTTGTCAATTTCAAAACGACAAGTGGAAACCTAGCATTAGAAACTGTCGCGAACTACTTCAGATATTGCCAAATGACTAAAAATTATATGGGCAGAAAACCAATTGATCCAAAACTCAGTTGCGCTCATGTGTGGACAAAGGTTTCATTTTGGTTTCAAACTGGCTCTGAGCGTGATTATTGTGAAACTGGTTTCCTCATCTTCTTTGATCCGTTATCTGGTGGTCCGAGCGGGACGCTCCCGCAACGGATACGATGATGTCGGTGCCGATGGGTCTCGAACCCTATTCACGATTCGTTCTCATTCTTGGAGTTTTTTTGGCGACGTCTGGAGCCATCGAATCGTTGATTCTTTAGGTCGCCCTCGATATTCTTTAGCCAGGTTCTCTTCGGTGCTGATCGCTGAATTCTTCAGTCTGCGGGACGGTCCCGTCTAGCCACACAAGTTTACGTGGCAAACGGCTATCATACATTCGGCAAATATGTCCAAACCAACGTAATCAACGTTTTTGTATTTCTTCTTTGATCAGTGTCTGCTGATCGCATATTTGTTTAACTGTCTCGCTTCGAAGTTGATTGCGTAGTGAGACACCAAAAATCTGGCTCAAGCGACCTCGAGTTTCTTGAGCAGTGACCACGTTTCCATAAAGTAGAATCGGAAGAACCAACGTTCGGTAAAGGCGTATTTTCGTTTTGATGGCAATATTTGTTCGTTTCCATATGCTCCACTTGAGCGATTGGAATGTTGCTGATGCCTGGTCGATGCGGCTGTGAATGTTGGCGCTCGATGCCACTTTCGTTTCCTCAACCAAAGATCCAAAATATTTGAACATCGGAACCTGTTAGATTTGGGTTCCATCGAGGTGAACAATGGCTCTCGATCCGTCCGTATAAGCACTTTGGTCCTTTCCGCATTGATTTTTAACCCGTATGACTGGGCGAATCGGGCGGAATTGTCGTATAAGATGTCCGTTGCTAAAACATCCGCGTCGGCGAACATTAAGTCGGTTACATAGTTGTTGTCATCGTAACGAACTTCGAGTCGTCCATCGAATGCTTCACGCATAATCCCGTCGATCACAACGTTGAAGAAAAGTGGCGAAGCGACGTTTCCCTGTGGGACACCCGTTTGAATCGGGAATTCCTCGGATAAGTCGCTTTGCATGCGAACGCTGTTGGTTGAGTCATCGTACGGTGCTTGGAGAAGTTGGATGATTTTCAATGGCACGTGTTCGGTTTCCAAGGCTCCTCACAAGCTGATCCAATCGATTCAATCGAAAGCTGATTTGAAATCGATGAAAACGACGACAGTTCTTTTGTCGCAACGAATTCTTGCTTCCATTAGCTGCTCCTTTAATCCCGCATGGGACATAGGGTGAAAACAGTTGTCCTCCTTGTTATGGCCTCTTTTGGCAGGGTTCTCCGTCACGTTATTCTTCGTCTTTGAACTAGACGGGATCCTTGCGGATTTTTGTCAAGGGCCTCTTTGGCTAGATTCTCGCAAGGTGAGGCCATTCCAATTTAGAGCCGTCCTGAGATATTCGACGCCCATGGGCTACTAAACATAATGCGCTCCTTTTTCTTAAGAAAATACGCGGAATGCCTAGAGGGACGACTACCATCAGAGGACAAACGAAGTAACTGAGGCTCTTATAAATGATACGAAAACTTTACAGAGGTTTCTGGCACTAAAGGTCTACTTCAGAAGATTTATAGCAGACTATGCAGTCGCAGCAAAGTCGTACATCGAGTTGCTAAAAAAGAACGCCATATTGAAATTAGAAACAGCAGCATGCATGCATGCAGCAAAATGCATTTAAAGCATGAAAAGAAATATTAGCAAAAGCACCAGTGTTACAATTATTTGAACTAGAGAAGTATACGGAAATTAATGCCGATGCTAGTAAGGACTAATTCGGATTTATTGTCTTGCAACGGGAAAATGACGTTCAACAGTTGCATCCAGTGCAATACATGAGTCGTACGACAAGCCTAGCCGATCAACGCTTTCAGGCTTACGAGCCTATTCCTTCACTTACACCTTAAATTTTTGGTTTCTTACCGGGAAAATTGTTTCAAATGGTTGGATTTTCATTTTGAGCCAGTACAATGTTATACTTGTACCATTGTAGTGCCAAAACTAGTTGGGATGTAGGTTTGACCCCTTCGGTGCACACGATTAACTTCCCAGTATGATGGACGAAGGCGGAATAAACTGACTTCTTACAAAATAGTTATTTGTTTAGTACTAGTGGGAAATTGGCTAGTATCAGAACCGGTGACCAAGTAATCTTGAGAGAAGCTAGTTAAAATAACTATAATAGTAGTAAATCCACAAGATTTTTTAGAGAATTTGTTTTTCCAGAACGTTAGCAAGCAAACATTTCCTTCGTACTTCTTTCGCTACACTAAAGCGGGTATTTGAATACGTATTGAGCGTGTTGAAGCGCCGGCGCCCTGGATAAACTGAGAAGCGAATGACTTCATTTGGAAATTCCAAAGCTTTCCGGAGATATGTATTAGTAGGTATATGTAAAGGTTGTCGGATTTTGACAAGTGATGTTTTGTTCGAACGCTATCGCTGTGCAGAACCCAAAAAAGATCACTTCGTTTAGAACGGGTCTCATTCCATCGAGTTTATTAGATATTAGCAAAACTTGTCAATTTAAGGTCTTTCTGTGTAACTGATGTTTTTCTATTTAAACAAAAAAGGTCCGACCGAATATTATGAAATTTTTTTCAGAGCATGTCTTCGTTAATTTTCTTTTTTCGGCACTTCAATGAAGTCGATATAGTTTTTTGTTCGCGCGGTATCGTGCAGGTACAAAAATTATAAACGTCGGTTACACAAAAAAAAAAACGGTTCGACCGAATTTTATGAAAATCTTTTCAGATCATATTTCGGTTAATACGCTTCAACGAAGTCAATATCTTTTTTGGTTCGCGCGATATCGCGCAGGAAAAAATGACCACATATGTACGTACGCAACACACACACACAAATACTTCCTCCCAATTTTTTGCTTAAAATGCTCCTGGGACCTTGAAAGATGAAAATACGTCGAAATTTTCGATTTTCGGACCGATTACAATAACTTCCTATATAGTCCATTCAAAACGCGCGTTTGGGTGTTCCAAAATAACACCGTTAAGAAAATCGAACCTGAAGGTTTTTGGGGTCGCTGATCACGAAAATCAGGGTCCCGCGGTCCTAAAACATGGGCGTCACCCTTAAAAATGCAAAAAACACCTTTTTTAGGGGTTTTTCACGATTATTTCAATAATAATGTAAACTAATGCAAAAATACACTTTTCTTTAATATTTATTTGCGAAGGGGGTTGATTTGTACTAATCAAGGCGAACTTTATGACAGGGGGTAATCCTAAAGAGTTGAAACGGCTAAAAATAGAAGAATGGTAAAAATTATTTTTTCCCAAGTTTATGCTTCAAATTCGATTGTGGGGGTACTGTCAGGCAAAAATAAATTATTTTCAAACCTTAAGGGGTTCAAACTACCCCTAAAATTATAAAAATCAACTTTATATAAAAAAAATTGCGAAATTTTTTTTTGGTTTTTGCTTATTTGATACAATCGGTATTATCACCCAAAAATTTATTATTTTCAAACCTTAAGGGGATAAAACTACCCCTACATTAAAATTGTAATTGAAAAAAATGCAAATGCAATTTTTTTATAGAAAGTTGATTTTTATAATAGTATCTTGACATGGAGTATGGAGACTCTGTCAGGATGGACCTTTGCTTTCATGCTAAAAGCCTGAAGCTAATATGACGTACGTAGTGTTCGTAATGTATTTAAATATGTATTTATTGGCTTCCTGCTTCCTTTTGCCTCTCTGCCAAAGTTCTAACTTCATTTTCCGTAAGGAATTTGCAGCAATATCCAGTTGTTCTTATCCTGTACCAAACTGGGTTACAGTGGGTGTTGGAGAGAGTAAGTGCGAAGAATCCACATAAAATGAAAGTACCCTCCTGGTTATTAGCTTTAATACATCTTATTGAGATTAACGAGTTCGGGAATAATAACGAAGTGAGAATGTTTTATGAGAAAGTGAACCAGCATCGTTGTGTAAGGACGAAAACGTTAATATCCTGAGCCAAAAACAAGACTTAATAGAGACTACGAAAACGAGAGTTAAAGTGATGTGAAACAACCCAATAGAAACACATACTTTAGTTAGTTGAAGAAAATTTTCTTCTTTCTACTAGTTGATCCGAACTATAAATTTATTTGTATATTCTTGTAAGAGGCTATAAAAAATCGCTACTCCGGAATTTTTGTTGAGTCAGCAATAGGCAGAAAGGTTGAAAGAAAATTATTTAATATCCCATCATCAAAACCTTTGCCAAACCAAGCTGAACCAACTCCTTTCGTTTAAATCGGCCTTACCATTGAAATCTTATTGAATGCGGCCGTTTCCATTTAGATACTCAAGTTCAGATCTTGCAAAAGAATCACAAAGGTCTCTGTGCAGCCGAATGCGTTCGGAATTATTTTAGACCGCTACAAACTCATGTTGCAACCACTATTAAAGTAGTAAAAGCTACATGCGTACTGCATAATTTTTTAACGTCGAAACAAAGTTATAAAGAGTTTTTAAGTTTGTTGGAACCACCAGAAGCGGACAGGGGCATTTGTTACTATGGCTACTGATGAAGGGTGATCAACAAATGAAATCGCTTCTATGCCTCAAAAATGTGTGAATTATTTTAATAGGAATACATATATTATTTTATAATAATAATTAATAATAAATACAGTTAGTGTTAAAAGCGCTTTACAAATATTGAATTGAAAATATTGGATAAACCAAAATTCAAAAAAGGCCTCAAACGCTTATAGATTAAGTTCAGTTATTGTTATTACACACTATAATGTGTGTATAATAAGGTCTGCATCAGCATTGATGACGTTCGAGACTCAGCAAAATTCCACTACTAAGCTATAGTAAATGTCGCGTTTGGAACTCTCAGGGTCATTTAAAAGAATCTTTGGCTCCATCAAACAGACTAGGGAAGAAACCTTTATAATATTTCTTCTGCTTGGCAGCTAAGAGCCCAAATTTCTAGAGTGACCAAAGCTGCCTGGGTAGAAGTAAACACCCTCGTTAATTGCGACACTATAAGAGGGCAATGCGATCGTTCTATACTATACGAAATATTCAGGACTCCCATCGCACATGGTTATATCCTATCAATAAGCCTTGATATCTCCAACATAACATTCATACCCAAGCCAGGTTCAGATTACATCTTGTCAAAATTTGTCAGGCCAATAAGTATCGACAGGGTGATAACCAGCTGGGATAGGAACCAGGGGCGCAAGACAGGATTGCTCAGGACTAAACAAAAGAGTCCCGCTAGCGGACTTTAATGATAGCGAGAAATCCTTCGACAATACATCCTTTGACATTATAGCTAGGGCTTTAAGTAGACGAAATCTACTGGAGACTCTATGCTGGGAGCTCGGAAACTAATGCACTCTTGTCTTGAGGGATTTTTGAAAGGTGTACCTGGTACATTCACCTGCTTCCTGAAGATGTCCCTTGCTGATCGGAATTTGATAAAATATACTGAATGTTGGAGGTCTACGGCTAGACCGTGTGGGCCTCGATAGTCTAGGGGTAAGGTGCCTGACTGCTATCCCAGAGGTCCCGGGTTCGAATCCCGGCCAGCCCCACGGTCCTTCGCCTTTTGCACTTTCCCACCCACATAACTTTCCTTCTTTCTTCTACCCTCTATCTTCCGGCTAGAGCTGCTGTTCGACATTCTGTACGAAAAAAATAGATTGTCTAACAGTACAAAGGGGCTTTCCCTAAGCCTCTAGTCTATCACATAAAAAAAAAGACTGGCCAATCCTAAGCAGTTCCTTGATGTGCCGTCAAAGCCTGGGCGTTCTTAAGAGATACAAACTTCCGAAGGACGAAGGACTTCCATTATGTTTGCAATCTACAATTCGTTTATTCAGCTTCGCCTAGAGTTAAACCTATTTATCTCGGCCGGCACCTTGAAAACCGTCTTAGCGGGGCTGGAGGAAGGTCAAACCTGCACCATGAAACTCATCGGAGATATTACCTTTTGCCACAAAGCAATTCCCAGTATATCCCGCGATAATGAGCATCTTAGAGTTTTCCAGGTATACCACAAAATGGCTCATAATTATCGAACCCGTTGGAGCATTGTAGGCCGCTAAGGTGATCTGGAATCAGTGCCGAGCCAGTTCCAGGAAAGCATCAATCGTCAAAATCGGGCCACTTTCACAAAAAAAACAGCACATTTTCGTTTTTGGCAAACTAATCGAACTAATTCGAACTAATCCTTTTTGGACTGGAATTTGTTAGGCACCTTCCATAAACAAAAGAACAATGTTGTTGAGATAGAAGAAGTGGAAAGACGAAAGATCATGCCGAAAATGACTCGCAGCCTGTGGTATGGTACTCAGGCCCCTCAGCCCTGAGGCTACCAGCAATTAAAAGTAATACGATTCTCTAGCACTTCTTTAAATAGTATGCACTGCCTCCTTTAAAATTGAAGATCTTGTAATAAAATCGATACCCAAATTGAACAGGTAACGGACATTACAATTTATGTTGATTGTAATCATCATTTTAAAATAATCAAATAATAAAATTGTAAAATTAAAACACATTTCACATAATTTCACACAACACATTCTTCGAAATGTAAATTCTCTTACGAAAATATTCTCCACAATCTGTTTACAAATTCCAGCTGAGATCCTCGAATGCCATGTTTGTTTTTAATGTAAGTCAAAACTTGTTAAATTATTTGATAGCCCAATTAAATTCATATGATTTGACGATTACATCTGGGCAGTGTATGATGCGCATTGCTTTATCCTTAGAAAAATAATCACACTCCATTTTTCGTGTTTTCAAAAATAACTTCTGTTCATTTAACATCGGCGCAGCCTCATACTGAGAAACGAAATGAAGTTAAACACATCTAGGAAAAAACGCACATTCAAATTAACATCCCCCGGCGTGAAAATACAATAAATTTAAGATTTTTACACACAGGCGTGAAATTTATATATCAGTGAAAATCTACCAATAAACAAGAAATTCATCCTCGATATTATAGTTCATAAAATGGTTCCATGGAATGGATTCGATTCTCTTCTGTGGCAATGATTTTTTAGCCCCATGCTAGGAGGAGCAAGAATTTATTGTGGGTTGCGATGAAACAATTATTGACAATCGTCAAATGAAATGAAATTGAAAGAAATCGGAATAAATGTTTCGTTAAATCTCTATTGAAACTCCCTGTTACAGAAAAACGCACCCTTAATTGTCTGGCAATCTGCTCCTTTGTATTCTTTAACTATATCGAAGGGCTTATGTGTCCTTGTTCGGATACTTAAAGACAACACTGCTATGGGGTATATATAATATATAAGTGGTCGCTTGTATCTCTCAGTTTTTGTTGTTTAACCAAGGGTTGAAGGGCCTTAAGCTATTGAATAAATAATCCAAAACCGGCCTCGTGTACGTGAGTCAGGATAAATGTTTGATAAAGAATCGGACAGAAGGGACAGTATTTCGTATATATCTAGGATATCTCTAAGTACAACATACATATTGAATATCGATTTATAAGCTAGTCGGCATGCAATTGTAGGGAGATTAGACAGCTAAAATATATACTATTAATATTGTTTTGGATAACATAGACTGAAGTTTCGTGACAAGGTTTGGGCTTTTCTATATATGAATTGATAGTCCTAATAAGTGCCGTACACTGTAATTGATTACTAGACTTATTAAGCTAATTGGTCTGGCGTACCACAAATTGCTGACAACAACAACAAACGAAATTTGTTTATGATTTTATCCTAATTTCGTATAACGTTCTTAAGTAATAAGGGAAGTGTAAGGTATGTGGAAAGATTTTTTTATTGATTAGTATAGGGGTCAATAAACTCGATGAATGCAGACCATAAGTCTGAAGGCATGTTATTTATTGTATAGAGAAGACATTTTCGGAACCATTTTATTTATTTTCATAGGGTCGTAGTTGCTTAATTTGATGAATTACAAAAATGTACGTACAGTAACTAATTAATTAACAGATTAAATAAAATATCAACTGGCCCAACTACTATAACATTTGGTTCAAAGACCAAATTGAAAAATATATTCATCTTCTGTAGTTTAAATTTGTAATAATTAAAAGAATGAATTTGGATTAATTGATGATTTACTTACATATAAAGACCTACCTAATCATCTGTTTTCTTTTTTCTGCGGCTCCAAAGGAAATTTAGATCAATTATACCGGATCGCTCTGTGCGAGGAACTTATCCTTTCCTGTGGATCCATAAAATCTACACTGGTTTACCGACGGGTCAAAGATGGAACATGGCATAGGGGCTGGTGTCGCAGTACCCAACTCCAAGGTCTCGATTGCAATGGATAAGCGGCCCTCTCTTTTCTGGACACTGGGGTATAGAGGGCAGACAACCTAGTGAGAGAGGAGTTTGAGACATTCAGTGCGCAGAACCCTTCTGTGGTATCTCATGGTCCAGTGCGGTAGGATAGATAGCCTCTTGAGAGTCAGTCCCACGTCTTAGACAATCTGAAGATCGGGCAAATGGTCGTAGCCTTAAGGGGCATGATCACATTCAACAGAGCGACATAAGGCTGTTGGTGGGTTATCTGACTGGCCATGTAGGCATGCGGTATCACCTTTAAAAGCTAGGACTGTCTAAAGAGACGACTCTGATCCGAAGGTGACAAGACTTCCACACTTTGTGAATGTCCTGCTTTGATCTGGCTTCGAAGAAGAACGTTTATCAGAGAGCTTATGAGCCCCGCTCAAGTCCGGAATTCTTCAACTAAAAACCTTCTAGTCTTCGCCCGGCAGGCTGATCGTCTGTTAATGGGGTACACACACACAATAGGACTAAGTTGAACCTGAAACATCCAGATAAAATATATAAATTATTTTTTTGCGATAATTATTTTTAAAAATTATGAATTCTATAGTGTGACAAATTGGCTAACACAATGTAAAACTTCGTTTTTACAAAACCACAAGAGTGCACTTGCGTTTCTCGTACACGTAACGATAAACTTGTGAAAGTTTAGACTTGACGACGACGTTTCTATGAAAGTGATTGTCCAGGTGTGTTGGGCGATGGCATCCATTGATGATGGTTTGGCAATAGTTGACTTAATATTTGCTACAAAAGAAAAACTTAGGCCGGCCATATACCAAAATCTTCACATGCCGGTTTGCTACATTTATCTCCAAGCAATAGTGACGAAAAGTTGCATATGATGCTTTAGTATATGGCCGACCCTAACTGAACTAAAAGAAACCGAACTATGTGGTGTAAATACTGGTTAAGAAAAAGAGAGCATTTTTCGCACATAAACTTATTGAATGAATTGAAATTAGCACCCAAAGACTGGCAATATCAAGGTTAGCATTTGGTTCTTTTTTTATATTGTTCGGTTTATTTATCATTAGCCGCTGTATCACTTTTGTAAGAGTCGTTATTTTTTATTTGCCAAACACAGAGTTCATTTCTGTAAATATTTATAAATTACATACAAGACTCACCTACGGCTGTTCCGTATGGTGGAACATATCCCCATCATATATGGAGAAGTTGAGGGTGTTCGAGACAATGCCTAAGGTCATGCTTAAGCTTGTATAGAACACCTGAGCCAAACTTAAAAAAATTTCATGCCAATGGCATCCAATGGCAATACGGAAAAGCAGTAACCTATGGCGATAGACAATTTCATAATCAGATTGATCCCAAATTATATTGTAAGAGCGGCAGGGATCCAGTGGCGGTTCCTCTTTGGAAGCAAAGGAAGCACTGCTTCCCTTGGCCAAATAGGCAACATCCTAAAAAATAAATTTAAATATATCAAGATTAATCACAAGAAAAATCTTAATATATTTCCTCCTCTGGAAACACTAAAGCCACGGTCATGATATGAGCGGCGAACGGCAGAGTGACAATACTAAAGTGCCGCTCTCCGCTAATTCGAGACGTTAAATTTTTCTGCCGCTCTTATCGTGGCCGAGCCCTTACACAACATTGGGAAGCTGTAATATCTCCAGCTTATTTGGCCCAGAAAATCAATGTAAAACTCCAACACATTCAACTTAATTGAAGTCACACTAACGCAACGGTTTGTGTTAATACAGTTTGTGTTAATACAGGAGCCAAACAGCGGGATGTGACAAGATAAATTTTCTGTATCCACTATATTCTCATCGTTTTCTGGCTTCGAGCAATATTAAATTTTCTCTTAAAATTTTGCTTCGAAAAATATGAATTTTCGTTTATGAATAATGAGTCAAGAAAAAAGAGATCGAGAATAGGTGAAGTTTCTCTTTATATATTGTTGATTCTAATTGGAAAACAAAGGGTTCTGTTGAATATAAGCTGATAACTTTGCAGCTTCCATTATATCTTTTATGATTCTCTTTAAGGATGATTTAAAGGGGTAGAGAATATTTTTATGAATTGTATGAGTACGGGTTGCCTGAAGTGCATTTTTTGCAGGGAGAATGTAATAATTGGTCGCGGGGGTGTATGCGAGGTATGCAGGGTTTTATTGTTATTTTTTTTAGATTTTGAGTCTTATGCATTTGAATGAAAAATTAAATGATATGAAAGTAGTACATAGTTGCAGTTTTTCAACAGCTTTGCATGCTTTAATTATCAACAGAATCTGAAAATGGCGCAAAAAGCCCACTAGCAGGGAAAATATTTCGAACAAATAACGAAAAAATGCGATTCGATTTTTTTCAATATTCTTGTTCACCATTATAAAATAATACTACATTTTAAAAAAGAATATACTTCATATGATGCGATGCACAAAAATTAAAGGGCAATTAATTTTCAAATTTTAAGTCAATTTTTGGGGTTTGTATAAGATATTTTGACTTGCAATTCTAACCAGTTAGGGTTTATATTAAGTTCTCTGAAAAAATCCGAAGTTATAACCAAAACACTAAAATTTAGCAGTTTTTTTTTTTTTTTGTTGAGGTTATATGTACCGAAATTTCATATTGTAATCGCTATTTTTTTTTTTTTGCTTTTTCGGACCTACTCATGCCGAGATATACGCATCTATATTTAGAAAGAACGACTAAAATGATAAAATTTTCACAAAATGACCGATAACTTACAGAGCTGTTTACAGGATTGTTAGCGCTAGAAAATGACCATTTCGTATAGCATTCGATGTAACTAACATGTTCCAAACGAAATTTTTTAGACTGTAAACATTTCCTTATGTTAGGCTTATCTGATTTCACTATATGTTATTTTTCAGTTTTTTTTTAGTTAAAGGCTTCGATACTTTTACTTTTATCGTTTACCTTGCGCATTGCTTCCCTTATCCTGAACCTTACGAACCGCCACTGCAGGGATCCTCTCATTTTTGAGGTTACTACCCCAGACCAAGCTACTATGACAAGACAAGCGGACAGGATATGTACCACCCGAAGCATTCCAGGCTAGATACACTAGGACTGATACAAGACAGAGAGGGAGTACCTTTAATATACCGGGCGCGGTATGTGTGTTATACGAACGACCCGATGGAGTGGAGTGCAGAGCTCCTGCGATTCAGCACCCGAGTCAGCCCTTCAGATAGGGAGGAGGCCTCCAGAGCCAGTACAAAGTAAAGTGTATTAATGTGTGAATGAGTGTATGCATGGTGTGCAGGCGTTAGACTAAGTAGGGTTGCATTTGGTAGGGTTAGGATCCCAATAGGGGAATAAGGTATAGATATAGAACAATCATTGTAATAAGTTATGTTATAAGATAGATAGGTAATTTTAAAAGGTTAGGTTTAATCGACTAGGGGTAGTGCTGCGTTGCCGCCCGTGAGCCCGTCAGGCCATGTACTAGCCTTAGCTTTAGCTCTCATGGGTTCTCCGGGGAAACCAGTACGGATGGCAGCCTTACATATACCTCATATTTCTAGGCCAAACCGCTGAAACAAGTTCAGCAGCCTGCCAAGTTCAAGCTTCCCGGGTTCTCGACTGCAGTCCTGCCTTCTGTCTGTCCGGAAGGAGTTGAAAAAAGCGGGCTTGGGTATACTCCATGAGCTCTCCAATTTCACTCCGGCTCTCTTTGTCTTGGCCCAGTCCAGACATTTAGGGCAGAGCGGCGGCGATCTGGGTCTGCTTGTTGTCCCAGCTGGGGGGAAATTACGATTCCAGCCTTTTTTCTGTTATTCTGGGGTCTTTGCTACCCTGGATGATGGGAATGCTCACCCCAGATTATATAGGAGCTTGCTGATTCTGCTAATTTTCTAGCAGGTCCAAAAACTTTGGGCAGTGCGGCCGGCGCACAGTGGGGCCCGCTCATAGAAGGTTCTGCTCAAAACTCAATTTTCAAAATGTGGAAATTTTTCAAAAAAATTGTATCATCGTAGTTGTAATAATGTATCAGATCACGTGTAAAAATATTAAGTCTTTGCGCGTTTTCGAGAAAATGTCATTTAAAAAATCCCCTACAAAAAAATACACACTACCACAAATTTTAAGCCCTTTATCATAAACCAATGAACTTATAATATAATACAAAATTAAAGAAGAATCAAAATACCTTGCTTGATCACCGGCATAACACACTTCCGTAGATTTCATCGTTAAACGTTAGAAATTAATGTTTTTATATCGCGCATAAACTGGTATTCCTTTTTCGCAGAAGTATTATTTTCCCTAAACTATGAACTTTATGCTCATGCGCTCGCTGACTCATAGCAGTCAGCGACTTAATATTTTTACACGTGATCTGATACATTATTACAACTACGATGATACAATTTTTTTGAAAAATTTCCACATTTTGAAAATTGAGTTTTGAGCAGAACCTTCTATGAGCGGGCCCCACTGTGCGGCGGCTGTCTAGGTCTTCTTCTTGGCTTGTTTTGTTCCTCGCCGCCGTCTAGAATTTGGTCTGTAAGAAAGGAGTTCCCGAAAGTGGGGCTCGGATGTGTGTCGTAGGATTCCCTAATTCCATACGGGCCTCCTTTCCTGGGCCCTTTTCAGCTTAATTGGTCCACAAAAGTAAGTCCCATGATTATGGTAGAAAGTGAAACATCTCTTCTGATCGAGTCTCGATACTCTAAATTTACAACTTATCTTGGTAGGTTCGATAATATTACTTCATTCTTTTAGGACAGCTTCCAGTGGCCATCATGAGGACGTTATGATTACACTTCCACCAGTCCGAGATAGTTGTACGGTATGCACGTATTTACATACACTACATGTTGCTCCCCCTATCTTGCTGGCGACTGACCACTGACTGGTGTTATTAGTCCCTAGATCCCTTGGGGGATTCTTTATTCAGTCCATATGTTCCCTACTAAAGAATGTACTATTTTTGTAGCTCATCACCCCCAAATTTATAGAATTCGTCTTGGATATTATCTTCATCAAGCGTTGTATTCTTCCTCAATTTCTTGATAGGTCTGTTTCTTCCTCTAAAGTAGGTGTTGTGTTTCCCTCTTCTTCTCTATGTTATAATACGTTCAAGTTTGATGCTACTTCAGCTACTGCTCTCGTTGTTCGTTCTTCGGCCTTTCTGAAATGTATTTGGAAATACTCTCGCCATGTTTGAAAAATTTTGAATTTCAAGTATACTATTTCATTGTTTTTAATTCTAGGTTGACGAAAATGTAATGAATTCATGCAAAGAATGGGTGTGATTGTCTTGTAGTAGCTTTTGATAATGTTTGGATGGACCCTTGTTTCATTCGTAGGCCCATAGTTCTTAAATTCAGCTTGATAAAAATTATAAATTACTGAACGGTTCCTTCTGTATGTGCATCCGAATTTGAAAGCACCTGAGTGACACCATAAAGGAAGCAATGTTAAAAGAATTCATTTGCAGAAAAAACTACAGTGAACTAAATTAAAGGAAAGTTTTAAATTATTCAGAAATTCCTTTCACTCACTTTTCTGCCGTATCCTTTCACCCTTTTACGTCAGCTACATGCACCTCCATCCGAATTTAATTCCAGAAATTCTTAGTAATAACTGAAGAACATTATAAATTTCAGCAACGAATTGACGTGCAACTAAAGAAATACCAAAAGGGAAAACTTAATTAGTGAAACTTTAATCAAACTTTCTAGCACTGCGTCCGACCTACCACCGTCAATGGCAAAGTTTAACAATATTTGGTACAAAATTTTACACTTTGCTGTATTTCACCTCGGAACTTGTGAAAAGCGTCATGTAAATCAACTTTATCCCGACTACAGTTTCCACGGGGTGGATTAGCTCCCCGTCATCAGGGATGATGCTACACAACTGTATACAAGGATATAAATGCTCTATGGAGGCGGCAGCGGTGTGTGAGTTGTCCATCCCAATGGAGTTCGAGTGCAAAATTTCGAATCAACTCGATTGTAAATGTTGAAGGGTTTCCAGTCATTTTTGGGTGTACTCATGTGTGACTGGCCAGTCATTGTTGAAATGCCAGGAGTTGCAGACCCTTTTGTTATTGGCCCACTTCTTCACCCTTTACTACAATGAACTGCCAAAAAAATATATATATGTATGTATGAACTGAGGGATATCTGTACGCGATATGAAATAACTTTTGACGTTTCGGTAAGCGTAAAATGCAAAAATTTGCATAAAGGTTTTGCTTTGTGTAGCCGAGTTGGGCACTTGTGACTGTTTTTTGGGAGGGGGCAGTGAAACGGGGAACAAGGACCTTCAAGGGGAGGCTATTTTTTTTCTTGTGATGACGAATTTCGTAGAGAAGAACTGTCACATTTCAAAATGTTCATATTCCTGAATCCTGATATGAACTGTCACAATTTTGCAAGAAGGAAATTATAATTTCCTTGTGTCAGTCAATTTTATCTAATGCCTTCGACGTTGATCTTCTGGCACACTAGGGAATGCAACAATATGGTTACTGATTAAGTGACAGAGCTTTGACAGCTTCCGTTAAATGTGAATATGATTTGCTGGCGGGACGAGTTTAGTCGGTTTGAAATATATAATCTCTGGGGTAATGCAGAATAGGGATTTAGCATCGTTGTATTTGGTGTAGATATGCCAACAATAATAGATATTGATTCGGAATTACCCCTGGATTTGGATGTTAGCTGTCTATTAATTGCCTGCTGGTGTTTTCATTTTTTTCGCAGGGGGTGGGAGGAGGTGCAGCTAGGGGTCCTATGAGGATAGCCACATTGTTTCATATGAACCCCGTAAGGTCTTTGACTCATCATTAGGAATACCGTATGTTTCCCTCGTGAGGAAAATGAATTCTACCCGATTTGAAAAAAAAGGTTGGGAGAATCGGATTCGGAAATACGGGTCAAGATTGGAAGTGTTTTCACTTGATTTTCACTACACTGTAAAACATTTTGACTGTTATGACTGTCGGCGGATCGCCTCTTTTCTGAAGTGTTGGAAGCACTTTCTATATCAAGTAAGGCTGTTAAGTAGGACTGTTTCTTTTCTATGCAAGATTTTACAGTACAAAACTAACACATGCAATGCAATGACCACCTATTATCCCTTGAAAGCTTGGAGAACCACATAGAGACCTCTAATATGGAGATTCGAATTATAGTACTATAGATTTTCGGAGTTTGTGCTGGAAATATTTAGGGTAGGGTAGTGCAGCTAACACCGAAAAACTTCCTGGAGCATTCAAAAGCATTAGCGGGAGAGTTAAAGCGTAAGCAAACTCAGCATCGCGAAGCAATTCCTGATTGGACAAAAGCAGTGGTGGCGCTTTAGGTGCAATTGGTGTATTTGCACCGGGCGCAATTGTATAGGTGCAAATTCAGAAAAAAAGTGAAAAATTGTTCTCTTGTCTCTACAGAGTGTTTGAGTCTTTTTCCATTGTACTTCACTGCGAACAAAAATGAACAGTTGATGGGGGCGCAATATAGCTAACTGCACCGGGCGCAAAAATGCTAACCACCAGCCCTGCGTCTAAGGCTCAGTTTGGTTGGCAACGCCGAGGTATTAGAGCTATTTAGATGCTAACAGTAGAATTTACGTTTGTACAGTTTCACAGATTTCCGGAAGAAATACATAATGGTCTGCAAATCACCCGCAGTTAATAAAAAATGTCCAACTGATCGATTAGGACCCCAACTTACCATGTATAATGGCAAGGCTTCATAGATTCACTCCCAGCCATCGAGTATATTGAGATTCCATGATATTCCCTCCTACAGCCAACTGCACGGCTTTTTTGATGAGTCGTAACGAGCCTATGCCACAGCCTATGTTCCTCCTCGCTAGTAAAATAAAGATAGCCCCGGTATACCCCATCATCCTCCCCCATTCAAGCTGTGCAGTCCAGGTAAATTTAGTGTAGTGGTTGGCGCAGAACCCCAATGACTCAAACTACCTAGGTAATACTGGTCCAAAACCACGTTTAATTTGTGTGAAAACCCGCAGATTCTCGAACTGCGACCCATTGGAGGTTTCCCGTACCCAAACACTTTGTACCCCTTTATGGATATAATTTCACAGGGAGCTTCTTGGTTATCGGAAATGGTCGATGCAGCTCGCGAGGTGTTGAAGACAGCAGAAGGGAAATTGCAAGTTTTGCTGAAGGCAGCTTTTGTCATGGGCTTTTCATCCTGGAAAGATCCTAAGCTGGGCCCAACCAAACTTGTAGCCAATTTAGCCACCCGTCTGCCACAATTCGTCATTAGGCCTTTAATTCACAGATAACGCAATCAGGTATATCAAGCTAGCTAGCAAAAGAGTCGTGCCACACACGGGTCTAGGTCTACAATTTGTCGCTAATTTGTTACGTCAAAAATAATTTTGTCGCTCATCTCATAGTCAAACTGGCTAGCCACCTTTTTTTTTTTTTTTTTTTTGTGTGAAAGACTAGAGTCTCAGGAAAGGCCCTTTATACTGTCGACAATCTATTTTCTTCGTATAGAGTGCAATGTCGAACAGTAGCTCTAGTCGGGGAAGGAAGGAACTGCCACAACCTACCTCCGATATTTTTAGTCCACCTACTTCCAACCATGACTATTGCGACTTTGACATCGGGGCATCGAGAAACAACTCGCTGGAGTGTTATGCCTCCTGAAACGTGTTGAATCTCAACAACCAACCGATGACATGCGCTTTTTGGTGGATCGGGGAAGGGCGAAGGAAGTTTATGACAGCAGGAATCTGGAATGTAAAGAGGGAAGAAGAAAGAAGGAAAGTTATGTAGGTGGGAAAGTGGAAAAGGCGAAGGACCCTGGGCTGGCCGGGAATCGAACCCGGGACCTCTGGGATAGTAGCCAGACGCCTTACTCTCTAGGCTACCGAGGCCCCCACGATTATTACCGATAGGCCTATCAAGGTGGCTGGCCAACATGCGTATCTCCCATTTAAAAGGAGATAGCTGAACGGGGGTTGAGCCATATTTTGTCGCTAATTTGTTGCTGAAAGAATACAGAAATGTCGGCCAGATTTAAAATGAAAAAACGTGGGGCGCATGCTATAGACCATAGTAAGGAGTGTAGAGTAGCTGAGTTGAGAAAACATTCACATCAATCATGTATGCGCTCCAAGTTTCATTGTGCTCCCCGCACTTCCTGAAAATCACCGCAGCAACGCGGCTTTCATTGAGTATGCACTTTATAACAAGTACTAACTACCAAACTAATATTAATGATTTAGTTGAAATATTTATATTTCTTCAAGTAATCTAAACACAAGTGGGTCTCTGAACCTTAAAGACGAAATATCTTGATTAAAATGACACAGTTTTCTAAATTAAAATATAATTTGCAACAAATCCACTCATATACTTCATACCTCGCCTCGTTTTTCACCATTATGTCCGATTGAATGGGACCTAAATCGAAATTTTGATCGGGCCATAATTGGAGACATTTATCCGTCATGTTGGCCTAACCATTTCAAATTCATCAATTTTAACCACAAGCTGGTCCTTTGTCACCCAACCCCAATTCCGATTTTCAGTACATTTTCAGTGAAATCGAATTTACCAAAATTCATGCACCATTTTGCAGCCGTCATTTTGCATTTGTATTAAAATGGCCAGATTGTATTGTCACGCGAAATATACATACATATAGTATATGCCAAATTTGAGGTTGTCATACCTCGACACTGGTCTAGAAAATGTTGCCAGAAACACTGTCGGATCGTACACCTCGATAAGGCATGGGCAACATTCCACAAGTATTCGGTAGGCGGTCTGTAGGTGGTCGGTATGTGGTCGATATGTGGTCTGTATGGGGTGTGTATGGGGACGGAACGTTCCCGAGCGTACACCTCGACATGGTATAGGAAACGCTGCCAGGAGCATTGTCGGATCGTACACCGACAACGCCTGGTGAAGTGGTTTCTTTTATATGTAGCTGGAAAGGCCGTAGGTGAAGATGTGATATCCCACTATGTAAATCTAGAGAGGCATGTAGGTTTTCCTTATCCTTTTCTCAATATTCGACTTCCAATTAAGTTGACCCAGAAATATTACAGTGGAGATAAAGTGAAGGTATGCCCATCCAACGCTCGTGCAAAGCTGTCTCAGTCGATCGACCTCTGAGATAGGTATGTTGAGCGGGGGACAGTAAAGTCACATCTACAGATTGGCGAATGTGAGAGTCGATGACCCTTCTTAGTGTCTTGAGCAGGAAGGATTTTGCTTAACCCACGGGCCCGCTTGTAAACATGATAACTAGTCAGGGTAGTACTAGCCCATCGTGCGGTTGTTCTCTAACCTTATTCTTTAAGGGAAGGTTGCCGGGAGCTCTCGAGTTACCCAAGGTCGTATGAGAACAAACACCTTCTTACAAAATAACATTTCTTTATTCATTCAAAATATCCTTATACATTAACAATTTCGGTCACTTAAATCTAAGTAAATACGGGATACATGTGTACATGTTTCTTATAGTTATATCTAAGTAACTAACTACGGGGTATCTCTAGATGCACGCTTCTTACTAATTTATTGCTAAGCAGCTATCTACTCATTACTCTATTCTATATGTGCGTAAGATCGTACACCACGACATTGGTCCAGGAGATACTCCTCAGGTATTCGGTCGGTATGCGGTGGGTAGGTGTTATGTCTGCGGTCTAACACGGTATAGGAATCGCTACTTCGGCACATTGTCGGATAGTACATCACGACAAGGCCTCGGCAACATTCTTCAGGTAATGAGTATAGTGTGTAATGTGTATAGTGTGTAATGTGTATAGTGTAACCGTGCCGGATCGTGCAACACGGCACGGTCTAGGACCGGAGAATGTGACCTCTCCGGAACGAGCCTGGTTAAAGACTGAATTTTAGCCTGATAAAGCGGTTTATTTTATACCTAGAAAGCTCGTCGGCATAGGAAGCTTTAAAGCTTCGAAGTGAGCTTTCAAAGGAGAATCACCCAGCCTGCTGAGTAAATATTTATTTTCTTAAAGCTTTGTTAGGGGACGCATTCTAGAGCTTGAAACGTGGTACTTTTGTATTTTTCTAACGTTCGTGGAGAGGGTTCTTAGTAACGAAAATTGGTTCGTTACAACTCTGCCTGCGATTACATTCTTTTATCGAGGACAGACCTGAGTTTTGTTTGAAGAAACTTCATTCCGCGATGGCAGAACTGTTTGTTTGCTCTGTCTAATTGGCCTAGATAGCTTGTACGCAGTCTAGTGTCTAGTACCTAGCAAGCTAGATTAAAAGGATATAAAGAATAGAATAGGTTGTGGTATGGTGGGTGCTTGAGTAGATGATGACCCTTAGTCATCTGTAAAGCGATTTTACATTTGAATTTGGTTTGTTCTGATCCAAATCTTCATTATTCTTAAAGGCCTTCAGACTTTATTAATCAAATGCTTTTAAAGAGCCAATAAAAAAATTCTTTTGTTACATCATTTACTGAACGCATTACTCATATTTATTTCTCAGTCAGCCCTTGCCACACCCTAAAATGCTCCTTTAGCATAAAATTGATTTAGTCCTTTCTGCTTGAACTCCTGTAATGCAATATGACAGGCAAAAAGTCTTATAGTTTCCATTGTATATATAAAGTAACGAACAATATCCAAAGTAAAATTGCAGTTAATTAAGAAAATTCTCTTTCTCTCCTTCTTCAACATTAATCAACTTTCCGTGAAAAAAAATAACAACTTCACATCATTACTAATTAAAACCCGAGGGATTAACTTAGCTCAAAGAAAAGGCGGCTTTACGTTTTATTTTTTATTTTTTTTTGTGTTGTAATGCCCATAAAAGCAAAAATTCTTCCGTCACTAAAAGAGTCAGGATCCTTCTCCCTAAAGATCTTGCTTTGTATCTTGAATGAAAAGGATCCTTCCCCAAAAGGGAAATCTTCAAAAGGATATGAAAAAAAAATCGCAAAAGGTATATATGGTGGGCTCAAACATAAAACAATAATTTTCACGTTCTTGTACATGCTTACATAGGCCCAGCATATGTATATATGTATGTGTATATACATGCCCATGCATATCGTCTACCTTAAAGGATAATTTCAGGCGGCGCTTCACTTGGTACAACTTTTGACTTAATGTCCTCAAGCAAAGAGTTTTGTCCACAAAGCAAGTGCTCCGTGAATTTTCTCCTCTTGGCAGAAAGCTAATTAAACTACTTCCTCCATACAAGGATGCATGTCATCCACAAAAGAAGAGACAAGCAGCCTTTCGCTAGGCAATTAATTGCTGCAATGAAACACAACAATGCCGAGTCGCCATGATATCGGGTACCTTTCTGGTTTATACATAGGTATGTTGTCGGTATCTCTGTTATCCCCTTAAGTACGCACTTAGAGCAAATGATGAAAAGAAATTCACAGAATATAAAAAAAAGCAGAGGAGAAAGCAATGCGCTATATAGCTCTGGAAATTTCACTTGAATCACTTCAATCAGGATTCATTTTTCTGTTTAAAAAAAAAACTCATCCTTTCCAAATTTCACTTACACTTTGGGTGGGTGGACGGGCATGCAGTCAACAGCAGGGGTTGTACGGGGGGCAGGAGCAGGCAAAGATTACAATCGCTGTTAATAATAAGTTCCTGACTGGTTTCGGGATTACATGTTAATGGAAATGACTTTTTAATCAAATCTGAATTTCACAAAAGCCGGGGCTAATTAGAATTCTGGACACTTCATTTCCTTTCAGTCAGTTGGCAGAGATCTTTGGGAGTTCATAAACTCTCTCCTGAAACTTTTTCAATAAAAAGCCTTTGTATGATGGCGAAGCATGCAAACTTACACCCTTGCTGACACTGACGGTATTCTACAACGCCATCATCACCAACTGAGGGGCACTTAAGAGCTGTCAAATTAAATTCAATTTGCCATCGTCAGTGGGACGTGAAGGGCGTTAAGTGAATTAATTGCAAAATTGAATTTTTTCAAAAAAAAAAAAAAAAGGTTCCAAAAGTCCAACAAATCTGATGATGGGGATGAGCTTTCATTTAACATGATTGCTTTGGAAGGTTTTTTGATTTTTTCCATGCCTTTTCAAAAAATTTGTTCTATTTAGGTATTTCCCAATTTTGTGCCTGCATTGTTCATTCAGGCTAAGCCATGGTATCGGCTTGAAATTAATTTCCACCGCTTGTGGGGAGGCTGTTTATTCCGCTTATGTAAAACCCAATTTATATTTGATTGGCAAATTAATTTCATAAAACCGGAGATACTTTCAAAAATCAAATGGTCATACGATTTCTGCGGGGAAGTACGAAAACAGCGACGGGGGGTTTGGGCTACGAACTTAGCCCTTACTCTCTTTCTCTCTTTTCGTGGAGTATGCGATGAGGAAAGGAACAATTGCCATGGTCTTGCTAAATGTGGAAAACAAGACTTATCGCTCATCACTGTAAGACTTTTTGCACTTAGCGATGAGCAAAAAGTCTTGCTAGCTTGATTTTGCAGTCTTGTGTTGCCCTTGTTCTGTATTGTCTTGGTCTTGCTTTTCTTGCTAAATGTGCAAGACTAGTCTTGCTCATCACTAGTCTCAGGGCCTCTTAAATCCTCATCTTGCCGTTGACAAAACCCTATCAGCCCACATATTATTCCTGCACGCAATTAGTGATTGTGACACCACTTCTGCTATGTTGAATCATTGAAACTACTCAAAATCCTGCTTAAGAACAATGACTTGCCTGAACAATTGATGCTTTTAAAGAGCCTTATGCAGCACACCAGGACGAAATTGCCGAAGCAGGAAAGATGTTGCCCATGGCTCTGCATCGGAAATTCAAGCTTAAACGATTTGAGAGACAGGCCTTATGTCGTCGTACAAAAGTAAAACCAACAATTCCTCACTATCCTCACTAGTGATGCGCAAAAATGGTCTTGTTCTTGCAGCCTTTCCTTGTACTTGCTTTTGCAAGAGCAGGAACAAGAACAAGACTTATGTAGTTATGCTGGCAAGAACAAGAAGAGGACTAACTGTGCAGGAATAAGTCCTAGAGCAAGACTTTAGCAAGATTCGTGCGCAATTTTCACCTAAATCCGTTCTTTTAAAGCCCGGTATGCAAGGCTCAAGGAATTTGCTCAAGAAAACTTCTGCATTTATTCCCTTAAGAAAAAGTGACAGTCGGTAAGAAATTTTGGCATTTGTCTAATTGTCATTGCCGACAGTACAGTTGTTTTGTTAAGGGTTCAACGATTACTTAAAACGCAAGGCTTCCTTCAACTTCTACTTTCAATTAAAAAAAACCCATGAAACGTCAAAATTACTTAAAGAAATAAGTGCCTCGGCAATTTTATCAATAGCGACATCTGCGCGTCATTAAAAAAAACACGATTTTTCTGGTGTGATTTCTTGAACCTAGCATACCGGGTGAAGAAATCGCAGCAGAAAATATTTCTGAGCCATTTCTTGACAACTTTTTTTACATAGGTTTAAGATAGGTCAAGTAATTACTGGAGCCTAGCATACCGGGCCTAAAAACCAAAAATATAAAAGTGATTATGATGTTTAAGTAATTATGATATAAATACATACATGTGTGTATATTTATTTTCGCAAGCTGAAACTCAATGGTAGTAAGTTCAACAATGTTCCCGCACAAAGATATCCATAAAATGACGTGGCAGCCACCAGAAGGAGTAACTAATTAAATTGACCACGTCCTAGTTGAGAGAAGTGGGGCCACGAGTATACTGGACGTAAGAACAATGAGAGGAGCGTGCTGTGGCTCGGACCACTATCTAGTCAAAATGAAATTGAGAGCTACCAAAACGCATAGAGGGCAAACTCAACCAAAATACGATATAGATAAGCTAAAACGGGAAGAAATAAGAGATGCCTACCAACATGCTGTCGTACAAAACTTGAGAGAGGTATATGAACAACCCAACATCAACGACAAATGGGGGCAAGTCAAAAGCAGCATAAAGGGGGCAGCAAAAAAGGCACTAGGCTGGGCCCCCAGACAGACTAGAATTGATTGGTTTGACCAGGACTGTAGAGCCGCAATTGAAGAAAGAAACCAGAGCCAGCGAGAGTACATCGCAAGGCCAACAAGAGCAAGGATGGAAATCTTCAAGGGAAAAAGAAAAATCGCAGACAAGCTTTGCAGAAAGAAGAGGAAGGGGGAATATCTAAATAGGAGAATCTTACAGATACAGGAAGACTTCAATGAAGAGAGAATTGGACAAGTGTACAAAGGAACTCGCCAGATCACCAATAAATTTCAGCCAAGAACGGACATCTGCAACGACATAGATGGGAACTTGTTGGCAGATCCTGATAGGATAAAGGAAAGGTGGAGAGAGTATTTTCAAAACCTATTGAATCCTATCCCCATACTAAACTAGATTGCACAGACAGAGGCATTTGTTATTCCCCAAAAGATAACATCTCAATAGAACCTCCAACACTGGATGAGGTACGGGAAGCTATAAAAAGGCAGAACAGTAACAAATCACCAGGCGCCGATGGAATAGCAGCTGAGCTGTTAGAGGAAGGAGGACCCCAACTATTACGAACCTTACACGAACTCATATGCACCATCTGGGAGGAAGAAGTTATACCGGAGGACTGGAAGAAAGCGATTATATGTCCAACATACAAGAAAGGAGATAAATTAAACTGCAAAAACTACAGAGGCATCTCACTCCTCAGCACCAGCTACAAAATTAATTTTAGCAATCCTGGTGAAACAAAAACTAGAACCTAAAGCGAAAGGCCTTATAGGGGAATATCAAGCTGGTTTTAGGACAAACAGGTCAACGTCGGACCAACTGCTGACCTTAAGGCAAATTCTGGGAAACCTGGGAAAGGAATGTAGATGTATACCAGATATTTGTCGACTCTCAACAGGCATATGACTCAATAAACAGAGAGAGGCTAAACGAGATCTTATCGGAATTAGGGGTCCCAGAAGAATACTACTGGCTAATAGAGCCTTTTATGCCCAAAAACAAATCGTGCACTCAAGATTCACCTACATCCTACATTCAACCGAGAAGCCGAATGTTTTGTTCGCACTTTGCTTAAGTAAATGAACTTAAGAAAATAATGCAAGAAACTCCAGAGAAACAGGCATCCTGCCGTGTGACGCCAAATCCCCAATGTGGAAAGTCTCCTGCAGAGCTACTGTACAATCGACAGCATCGCAGCCTGCTATCACAACTTCTGCCGCAGTACCTTATCCAGACGACTTCACCGAGAAGGCGGCTTCAAGAATTTTTTGCCGAGTTCCTTGTTGGCTGGAAGCAACTATAATCAAACGGATCGCATGCAATAGATAGACTGAGACTATGCCTACCCAATCTGGGGGGGGTTAGGTAATATATGGCTGAGCTGTTGATTTAAGCTCATACACTTGGCCAAAAGGATAGACCCATTGTGATGCAATAGTGATCCCATTTTAAACCCGAAGTTAAAGTGTCATTTCTTCAGTAAACCATCTCGAGGAAGTAATAAATCTTCTATGTTGCGGGATCCCAACCTTCGTGATTTCCGCATGGGTGCTTAGAAAGGGCTCACCGAATGTGGTTAGTCTCCTTCTGCGTAGGGTTGAGCAGTGACAGAGGAAATGTAGAACACTTTCCTCCTCGTCCGGATTCTTACAGCTTCTGCAAAAATCGTAGGCGACCTAAGCGCGTCGTATGCGCCCCTATCAAACAGTGTCCGGTCAGCACTCCCACTATAACTAAGAGGTCTTGTCTCCCCAGGTTCAGTAGTGAAGTGGTCCGGCTGAGATCATAAAAGGGCCAGGTTAATCTGGCTAAAGTGTATTTATTAAAATACCTCCAATGCTTGTTGTTTGTGTTCTGGTCGCATCGGAGTTTAAAAGTGGTCCAAGGCATACCAACCCTTTCCTTTCCTGGAAGGAGAGTGGCGGTCGCACCTTTCCTTACCAGTTCGTCAGCTTTACAATTTCCTTCTATATTTCGGTGACTGGGTACCCATAATAGGAGGTTCCTGAATCGTTAAGAGATCTGCGCCTTTCAGATTTAGTAGGGGAGAGTGGGGTAATACGGGAACAGTTTTGTTAAGAGCTCATAAAAACTAAATAAGTAATTATTTCTTTATTTTTTAACTTTGCATCCTTTAGTTGAGTTTATTAGCTTTCGTAATGTATAATAGAAATTGTTATTAATAATGTTTTTCAATAATTTATAGCGGTTTTAAAAAAAAAGTGTAAAATCGTCTTTTTGAAAAATCGTGGGGTAATTCGGGAAATGACACAAAGAGTAAATTATCTGACTTATACCATGATTTTATAACATAATTAATATATTCACATAAAAATCCTGCATCCTAACAGATAACATCCTGACGAATACTTTTCACATATTTACCTTGTTTTCAGGTTCAAAAACCATTACATTAGGTGTCCGCAAAGCCTCAGCCAAAAAAACTTTGAATAGTATCGTTTTTTATTAGTTGTCCTTACGAAGTAAATAATACACGTAGTTGCGTTTAATTTTCATGAAATAATGTGAATGGTCGATTCTAACACCACATACCACGAAATACCAACTTAAAAATATTAAAAACCCTTTAAAAATGCATTTCCCTATTTACCCGCACTTCCCGAATTACCCCACTCTCCCCTACTAATGCTGTTTGTGCAGGGGCACAGGGCTTTCACAGCCGCCTGACTATCTGAGAAGATGTAGACAGTCCAATTCCCATTGTCATGCTGGTTGAATAGTAGAACAGCTTCTTGTATGGCTAGAAACTCAGCTTGGTGTGCACTGCAGTGATCGGGTGTCGAAAGGAGACTTCAACCCCAAGCTCTAGGAAAATACTCCTCCTCCCACTCGACCATCGAGCTTAGAGCCATCAGTAAAGAAGTTAATGGCACCCTGAAAACTGGTGGTCTATTTCTCCATTCACGACGTGAAGGAATGTGCACTCCGTAGATCATAAACGTGAACATATTCTCGGGTATACAGAAGTCGGTTTTTCGGGGATAGCAACAGAGTTCAGCACCTTCGTGTGCCCTACCCTGATTCCGGTCCAAAAACCAGATTATTTTATTCTAAGGGTTGCGATGATTGCGCTTTCCTTTGCCACAAGATTTAAAGGAGGTTTAACATAACATTTAAGGCATCTGAAGGTGTGGAGCGAAGTGCTCCTGATATGCATAACTCCGCACATCTTTGTACTTTCTGCAGTTTGTTTAACACGCTGGACTTACAGTCGGCCACCATACTAAGACTAGTTATAGGAGTATTGGACGGACGATCGCTTTGTGGATCCATCGCACTAAGTTAGGGGAGAAGTCCTATTTCTTCTTAATGGATTTTTTTGCAAGCGAAAAGCTCTATGTTCGCTTTCTTAATTCGCTCTTCTGTATTTTCATTTCAGAGGAGTTTCTTGTCCAGAACTACTCCCAGATATTCGGCACTGTTGCTAAATTAGAGCCTAACATTGTTAAACCGGGGAGGTGTTAAAGGTGGGCCAGGTAGGTAGGACCAGTTCCGTTTTTACTGGGTTAACGCTGTGTCCGCAGGTGGCAGTCTAGCTTGAGAGGGTTTATAACAACGTCATCCGCGTACGCCAGGACGTGATGCCCCTATGCCTCCATGCGTCATAACAGCTGGTTCATAGTTACGATCCATAGGAGTGGAGAAAGTACTCCTCCTTGCGGAATGCCTTTATTTACGGCCTTTCGGACCGAGCTGTCGCCCAAGATCGAGCTCACCATCCTGCCAGTAAACATTCGGTGGATAAGAAACACCAACGAACGTGGGCAATTTTGTTTGTCTGAGCTCATACATCCTTGAATAACTTCACTAATCACTGTTGGAAACATTCTTGACACCATTATCACTAGGTCGTCTACGCATGCTACTACCTTTGTTAGTATACTGACACAACTTTGATAACGTTCCTAACATCGATGGGTGTTGCAGAATGGATCAATATCACAGAAAATAAAAAAAAAATACTAGATACTGGAAAGAAATTAGGAAGTGATAAAAATAACCATACATTATTTGACTTCAAAAGCCATGGAATCATCACATTATTACTTTCTATACATGCAAATAGCAAAATTTAAAATAATATTTCACAACGTTGTTCATAATTTGCATTTTGTTACACATAAAAAGAAATTGGAATGTACAAAATCCGAACTTAATCTCATGATGTCCCTTATGAACGTTTCCAAAAGAACTCCAAGAGACAACCAACAAATTGCTTTGTTACAACACCCTTTAAAACTTTCAAAATATGTATACACATTCCATAACAAATACACCCTATAAAAATTTAATCTCTCATCTTTCAAGACTTCCCAAAAAAATCCAAAAAATAATCTCAGGACCGATCAAGAACGTTCGAATCCTTCCATAAAAACGTTCGCTTCATTTATTAATACCTGAATTTGAGAAATATAAGTTGTGATGATTTCCGCGTCCTTTTCGTTAAAACTTGGAGAAAATAAATTCACCTCACGATTCAGGCGGAGATAAGAAGGATTTGTCACGTATATAAAAGCATCTAAGGCTGTGTGCGCCTTCAGCCCGTTCCCATGTCCTCCCAACTTCCAAGAAAAATGTGTAAAACCTGACCTGCAGCATTTGAAATTTGTTGCTACGGGAGAGCTCCACTAGAATATTCCTCGTCTGAAGGGGATGTAGGTCAATATTTTAGTATGCTGCAAGTATTTCAATCCTTCTTTTTTTCTTGTATCGATGCAGTCGATATCTCCCATCGCATAATTTATAAAGCCTGTGTGCCACTATCCCAACCTCCCAGTTGCATCCTGGGCGCCAGGATATTGTGTGCATGCAGCTGCATACTGAACAAATCCTTAATTACGCAAAGCAGCGACATCTGGTCACAGTTGCCGGCAGCGCAGAGAGCACTAAGTGATATTTTATAAGCTTTTTTTGTTATCGAAAATTAATTCATTAATAATTAATAAATGTTTTCCTGTTTGGTCAATTAATTTTGGCTTTTATTTTTCGGATGAAATTAAAATTTTCGAGTAAAACTCAATCACCGGGCGCCACATGATGAATTCAGTTATGCCGGGGCCCGAACAATCGCCGCCTGATTAAACTTCCATTCGGGCACTCGGGTGGATTTTGCAATCTGTGCCGATAATTTGATTGACGACTTGAAAATGGCCAGCCCCGATCCGGGATGGGGTTTTAACTACCCTTATTACTCCTGCTCGGTAATTCTTTTAGTGGCTAGCTGAAAGCTGGGGAGCTGTAATAAATTGGATTTTGCGGTGTCTCTGGCATATGTGCATTTTGTTGAGTGTGAGGGATTTTGCACCACAGCCAAACTCTGCTGATTAACTACTCTTTGATTACTTCCTTTAGATGGAATCAAATTAAGGATAAAAGAGGCGCAGAGACTAGCAGCATAATCTACGGCTAAAACTTCGACGTACCATGGTAGACGCTGTAATATTTTTAATAGTAATCGCTTGTTGGTATTGAGAGGAATGAAAATTCTGTAATATAATTACAAGCCACGGTTAATTATAAAAGTAATCAAGGATTTAATTTTTAGTTCTGTTTTACAATAAGTCTTGTATTAAGGCTACTATTGTGTAGTAGTAACTACAGGGAGCCGTTTGCATGCCCGTAGGTCGAATAGGAACTACTATTGAAATTATAAATGCAGCCGATTTTTAGGTAGGAAAAGAAACTGCTTCGTCGAAGAAACAAGTATCGTAATGGAATATCGACAACTAGCCCCCTATGGTTCTCAATAGATGTGCATCCATCCATCTAATGGTGCTACAGCCCAAATTGGGCCTTGGCCTCCTCTAGGGCATTTCTCCAAGTTTGACGGTCCCTTGCACAGCAGTTCTCCAGTTCCGAATGTTGAGCATTGTCTTTACGTCAGCCGTCACAGACTCCATCCATCTCCTCCTGGGTCTACCTACTGGCCTATTTCCCGAAATTTCTGAGGCTATAAGCCGTTTTGGGATACGACTATCGTCCATCCTGACTATGTGGCCGGCTAGTATCAGTCTGTTAATTTTTAGTAAAGTTGAGAGTTGTGGGTCGTCAAAAATTTCATACAACTCGTTGTTTTCATCATCTTCGCCATATTCCATCCTTTCTGGTTGGGCCTGTTATGCATCTGAGAATTTTTCTCTCAAACCTGTTGACTCGTTCCTCTATGTCCTGGGTCATAGTCCAAGTTTCGCTACCATAACACAGGACTGGGCGTATTACTGTTTTGTATAGTGAGAGTTTCGTTTTCCAAATCGTGAGTGCAGGATTTGATTTTGGGCATAAAAGGCTCTATTAGCCAGTAGTATTCGTCTGGTTATTTCTTCTTTTTCTTCGTTTCTTTTTGTGATAGTAGACCCAAGGTAGACTGTTTTATCCACTACTTCTAGGTTATGTTCGTCGATGGTTATATTTCTTCCCATTCTAAATCTGCCTGCTCTGGTTGTTGCATCACCTTCGTTTTTTCTTCATTTATCTTCAGGCCTATGTCCTTTGCCGCTTCTTTTAATTCGACATAAGCTTCTTTTGCTGCCAAAAAGGACCTTCCCACGATCTTCACGTCATCCGAATATCCAAGTAATTGTACCGACTGTGCACTTGTTGATTCACTTCTCTGGACTGACGTTTTCCTTATCTCCCATTCTAGAGACAGGTTGAAAGCATGGGGGCCAGTCCTGGTCTAAGTCCTTGTCGTACTTCAAACTCCTCTGTTATAACATTTTGGATCCTTACTTTCGCTAGTGAGCTATTTGTTGCGCATTTGATCAGTTGTACAGCTTTGAGGGGACTCCTAATTCCGATAAAATCCCGTATAGCCTCTCTCTGTGTATTGAGTCATATGCCTGTTGAAAGTCGACAAATATCTGGTATACATCTGCATTCCTTTCCCAAGTTTTCTCCAGGATTTGCCTTAAGGTCAGCAGTTGGTCCGATGTTGACATGTTTGTCCTAAAACCAGCTTGATATTCTCCTATAAGGCCTTTTGCTATAGGTTCCAGTTTTCGTTTCACCAGGATTGCTAAAATTAATTTTGTAGCTGGTGCTGAGGAGTGAGATGCCTCTGTAGTTTTTGCAGTTTAATTTATCTCCTTTCTTGTATATTGAACATATAATCACTTTCTTCCAGTCCTCTGGTATAACTTCCTCCTCCTAGATGGTGCATTGCATATGAGTTCGTGTACGGTTCGTAATAGTTGGGGTCCTCCTTACTTTAGCAGCTCAGCTGGAGCGCGTTCAAAAACCTTACTATGGTTAACCATGGTTAACTATGGTAAACTTTTGTCGTTCAAAAACTCCGTGGTTAACTACAACATAACCACGAGCATAACTTTTTGGCGTTCAAAAACTCCCGTGGTTAACCATGGTGTAGTTAAATTTTAACCATGCTCGGGAGCATGGTTAGCGATAGTTAAGAAGAAGAAGAATAAAAACAATTTTTTGACATTTGTTTTAATGTTAATAATGAACAAAACAAAGTGGGATTTGTGAGATTATTTTAAATAAATAATTATTGGAAATAATTGAGGGAAATAGCCGACACTATTTTATGGAAAAAAATTTTAAATTTTCTTTACCACGTAGTTAACCACGGTGCGTTCAAAAACCTCCATGGTTAAACATAAACTTTCATGGTTAAGTGAAGTGATGTAGCATAACCACAGCTTACCTCGTGGTTTACTATAGTAAGGTTTTTGAACGCGCTCCTGCTATTCCATCGGCGCACAGTGGGGCAAAATGCCAAAAAGCTGGCCAAAAGTCGAAAAATCGAAGTTCGATTTTCGAACTTTTTGCCTGATAAATATTTAGTAGGAGACCCCTGCCACACAATAAACCGGTTTATGGCGGTCAGGTGTCCTTTTTCTCTTCGCAGGATCAGTGCAAAAGTGACCGTTGCAGCAAGTGATTGTTAGAATTTTTAAGGTCTTGTCGAAGCTGCTATTTGTGGATTTTTTTCCTGGTATGTAGATATTGTCTATTTTTATACCTGTGTAATTAATTAATTAATGAAAGACAGTGAAATTTTTATAATTTTTGCTAGAATATTAAAAGTCTCGCTAGGTCCCGCTTTAAATTTTTTTTTAATATGTTCCTTAAACATTTCTACATAAAATACAAACAACAACAATTGACTTTTTGCGATCTTTTAGTCGGTGGACGTTTTTATTTAAAAAGTGCATCATTTTATGGTTTATTCCCTTCCCTTATTTTTGTATAAATAACCTTTTTATGTATGTTACATATGTTATGTATGTATTATATAATATATTTATATAAATATTAATTTTATTAACTGCTGCATAAAATTTTTCGGAATGTTCTTTATATTTGTTGAGTTCGGAAACAATATAGGTAAATTAAGTTGAAAAAAGCGAAATAGCGGAAATAATTGGGTATAGGCTAAAATGAATGTGGCAGAGAGCTTCCTTTTAGGGTTCTTATAAGGGGTTATAAAGTCTACCGATTTTCTATCCTTCATCTAGGAGTTTAAGGGTCAAAATATCAGTTTTTTTTGCAAATACATGTTAAATGGTAAGTGTTATCATAAAATAGTGTTTAAAAAATTTGTATATTATACTATTATTTGCAAAAAAATGTTCTGAATTTTCTGTTTTAAAGATTTAAAATACTGGTATCCACTTATTTGCGACTTGTAAAGATCATCAGACGTTCAATAAATCCTTTGTTGGACTACATGGTTAATATTTTCAGGAGTGATTTCCTTACAAGTTTTTATTTAAAATTTTATCTTTTTATTAAAAAAAAGGCCGATAAATTCGAAATCAGCGACCCGAAAAACCCCCGTATACCAAGTTTTGTAGCGTATCCTTCAATCGTCTTCGCAGCAACATGGGATCCTTTACTACTTTTAGTCGCCATTTTGCAGCCGCCATCTTGTTTACGAAAAAATGAACACTAAATTCGTAATCAGGGACCCCAAAAACCCCCGTATACCAAGTTTTATAGCAATTGAAGGATATTTCACTACTTTTAGTCGCCATTTTGAAGCCGCCATCTTGTTTATGAAAAAATGGACACTAAATTCGTAATCAGCGACCCCGAAAACCCCCGTATACCAAGCTTTGTAGCATTTGAAGGATATTTAACTACTTTTGGTCGCCATTTTGAAGCCGCCATCTTGTTTATGGAAAAATGGACACCAAATTCGTGATCACCGACCCCAAAAACCCCCGTATACCAAATTTCAAATTAATTCATCATTCATCATTGCGCTCCTTTAATCCCTCATGGGACATAGGGCGGAAACAGCTGCCCTCCATCGGACTCTGTTTTGCGCGACAGCTCTCAGCTCCGACCAGGATCTCCCAGTTGTTGTGGCTTCTGCTAGTAGGGTTCTCCTCCACGTTGTTCTAGGTCTTCCGACTCGACGGGATCCTTGCGGATTAATTGGTTAATGTTAAAGACTTTTGGCCAGCTTTTCGGCCTTTTGCCCCACTGTGCGGCGCCTGGCGATTTGTTGCTGTTCTGCCTTTTTACAGCTTCCCGTACCTCATCCAGTTTGGTGGTTCTATTGAGCTGTTATCTTAGGGGATTACAAATGCCTCTGTCGGTGCATTCTCGTTTCGTATGGAGATAGGATTCAATAAGTGGCGAGTTTCTTTGTACGTTTGTCTAATCTCCCTTCATTGAAGTCTTCCTGTATCTGTAAGATTCTCCTATTTAGATATTCCCTCTTCTTCTTTCTGCACGGCTTATATGCGATTTTTCTTTTTTCCTTGAAGACTCAACCCAAACTCTCCTTGAATATTTATTCATCTTCGAGTACCAATAATTTCATGCAGAGTTATTGGACATGTTTAATAATATAGATTATGTTACCTCTTCTTATGAGAACACATAAGCTGCTAAAGTTCGAACTTTAATGACCAAAATACACCAACCAAAAAAAAAATAATGAATTGAATAAGTATCTATCACCGATCCAGATATAATTCAAACTTAGTTAACACGATAATCAAACTAAATCCAACCTGTTGGATTTATCATCACTACACTTCTCTCCTCGAGGATGACAAATTAATCGAGGCATAGGAAATGCCGCACGATTCATCATTGAAAATAGATTGATCACAAAATTCCTTCCTAGTCCGATATTAATTTCCAAAACTTTATGGGCTATAAATAACTAGCGATGTTCTGGCTCTGGTGTATCACTATGTGCACACAAGTACGGCTTCGAGTCCCTTTCTTACTGACATACCACAGACATTCCAGCACAAGTATATTAGAGCCCATAAATCACGTAGAGCACATAAAAGTAAACGAATCCTCCCCCGCCCCCCTACCCACCGGCAGCAAATGGGGAAACATTTCTAAAGTCATATGTTGCGCTGCCTGCACATAGCATAGCATAGAGGCTTCTATCTATCTACTACGGATTATTTTTCCGCTTGGTGATAAATATCGTTCCTTCTCTCACCTTCGGCACTACACCAATGGAAAACGGAAGCTGTTAAAGGATTTATTAGGTAGAGGTGACACATAAACCAGGATGCGATTACTTATTAAAGACCAGGTCTAATTACATGTGAGCATCAACAGAACCTGATGGAGAACCAGCCATAGAGGGAAGGGGCGGCCCCTGTGTACAAGGCGCACCTTTGCATCCCTGTTAACGGGAAGTCCTAATGAAATTTTTACGATTCTATTTTGCCGGGAAAATTAATTGGTGTGAAATAGCCTTAATAAACATAAAAACTAAAAGCTATGAGAAAACACGCAATTGTATTCATTCCCTTGTATACCCCCACTGGGTTCGAGTCTCGGGACTGCAGTTCGGGGGGTTGACTGGTAATAAAATGCTATAAACACCGATTTGAGTACACTTGTCGCAAATAGAAATAAAAGAAATTTAATGGGATGTTTTTAGGACTTTTTTGGGGACACCTTAAAGTGGCCTCTTCATACCCTTTTAATACTTCCCATATTTTAGCACCTAGGAAACCTTGATTGCATCGCAATAGGATTAAGTGAGTGAAATATTGATGGGGTCTGGGTTATGGACGAAACGAAGAAACGCGATGTTTTCCCCAACATTGTACATAAAAAATTTGCGTTTTTCCTTACAGAAAAAAATAATGAAAAAGTAATGAATAATTCAACAACAAACCAACTCTATATAAATCAGTATTACTGGTATAAGCTTAAGCATTGTTTTTTTTTTGTATAATTGTCGCGCTTCCGAAAAATCTAGATTATAAATATGTAGTTTATTCTTTTTACGAAGCACAAAGACTCATTCTCATTCCTTAGTAGTGCTATTCAATCAATACTTTCGAAGATAAAGCATTTAAATCCAATTCAATAAGCCCTCCTAAAATACTCCACACTTATCTAAAACCTGAGTTTGAGTGATCTTGAGACTTTTAAAAAGCCAACCGAGAATTCATAAATATTAATCAAATCACGAAGACCCCTTCTCTTCTCTATGGCACAAATAATTGTGCACATTTGAAATCATTATCTTAAATAGTACTTGTAGTGTTCAGTTCTTAACACTCGAGAAGAAATGTTTAAAATGGTTTGTAAGTGTTCTTGACTAGAATTCAAGGAACGATTTGTATTGTTAAAATTTTTATTAAAGATTGTCTAAAAAAAGTATGTCTAGAGGGTAAGGATGCAGTGTATCACCTATCTTAATCGGCCACCTACTCGGCCACCAAACCAGTTTTTCTGAAACATCTTGTAATCGCTTTTAAGTTAATTTTGGTTATAATAAAATTTGTTTTTGCGGGATGTCTGCATAAAAAAGGTCACTTGCGTAGAACCAATAGTCTTCCAGATGTAGGGATAAATTGGAGATTGCACTACATGTTCCCGCATCACCTACCACCCCTACGAAAAGTAGGTGGTTCGGTGGAGGAGATATTGGACGAAGCAATATACTGCCTTCTCTACCTTTAGGAATGGTAGAGGGGGCATCTGACGGCATAATATCGAAACTTAATTTCATCCCAGATTTTGATATCCAGATCCCTACCAAATGGGAAAATTTCCAGTAAAACTAGATCTATGGCGGGAGTGCATTTCATCACACGGGCACACTTCAGGCAATGCGCTATATAGGTGCTCTAGACTGTAGTAGATATTCGCCTCTTTAGCCTCTTCGTTCGTTCCCACATCCTAATCAGCCCCTGCCAGGGGTGAAAGATAGCGGTTATATCCAGGCCTGCCATATAACCTTGCCCGGGACTAAAATATGATTCGGGGCTCCTTTAAGGATGTTGAAATTCCAGAAAATCTTTTTCCCAAAAAAAAAAGTTTATTCATTTTTTAGGGTAGTTATTGAATGTGGTCCGAAAATCGAAATCGTAATTTTCAACGTATTTTCATTTTTCGAGATCCCAATAGCAGTTTTCAGAGGTATGTCTGTGTATGCATACGTATATGGTAATTTTGTCATGCCCGATATCGCGCTAAGCAAAAAAAATATCGACTTCTTTGAGCTCCCGAGTAAAAGTGATAAATTGGCTTACGGCGGGCGAACCATGGCCGCTTGGCTTTTTAAGGGGAATATGATGGCCTAGAATTTTTAACAATATTTAATGGGAGGACATACGACCTCACGATGACTAAACTTTACCAAAAAATTTAAATGGCTAAGAACTAAGCTGTACACGCGGGCATTTCACCTTGAATTTGATCCAAAAAAGAATCTGCCACAAATGTATTTTTTTATCTGAATTTGAACATTTTCGTTATGTACAGTGAATGACTCTTTCGATTTATCACACAAGATTATCGAGGTGCAAGAAGAACAAGCTCGCCAGACGTCGGTTAGCTGTACGTGTAATATGTGGTGCGTGTTGATTTATATTTTAGTGGGAAATTATATGTTCTTTATGCTAACGATACCAATAATCCTGCTTGAACTTTTGCATATGCTACGATGTGGATAAACGGCTCGCAGATGTACCTGAAAAATATCGCTTCGGCAAACTCGAATTGGATCACCAATCACAAAATGAGTTGGTGTTAAAGGGGAAAAATCATTTGGATCAGAGGGTAACGGAGTTAGGGGTCTGGAGTTTAGAATAGCTTCAATCTCCATGACTAAAGTATTGAATTGTTGAAACGTAAATAATTCTGTCCCAATACGCGTCTAAGGTGATGTTTAAAAGATTTAACGGCAGCCTCTCAGAGACCGCCGAAGTGAGGAGCTTGGGTGGGCTGAAATGTCAAGCAATGTTTTTTGCAGCTAGATAATCACGAACCTTATTGTTATGTTCTTCGGAAATCAGTAGATTCTTGAGCTCTTTGAGTTTATTATTAGCTCCAACAAAACTCGTTCCGATGTCAGAATAAATTGACACACATTTCCCACGACAAGATACTCGTATAAACCGTTTTAAAGCAGCTAAGAATCCTTCAGTGGTGCGATCACTCACAGACTCCAAGTGAATAGCCTTCGTGACGAAACAAACGGATACAGCAACATAAATTTTTATCTTGTTACGATTTCGAAAACGTTTCTCCTTAATTAGAAAAGGACTGCAATAGTCTATAAGCATGTATGTAGGCATGTACACAAATCTTACAATTTGACTTTGACCCACTTCCATATAACCGATTAACTTGAAATTTTGCACATATGTTTAGTTCGCGTGACAATGCAATCTGACCACTTTGTAAAAAAATCAAGATGGCGGTTCCAAGATGGCGGACGAATTTCACAATTGTGCTTCCCGCCCCTCGACATGGGTATCAAGTGAAAGGGTATGACAAGTAGAATAAAATTAGCTGTGAGGCGTAGTTTAAAATTCAAAATGGCGGCCAAGACAAAATGGCGGACTATGTTTTTCCTTACAATGCACTCGATATGGGTATCAAATGGGGCGCTAGCGAAAAGTTCCGATGTCCATAATAAATAAGAGTATAGGTGGCCATACCCCGATTAGACTAAAAATGAACCCATAGTCGAAGGAAATAGAGTGAAGACTTTTTTTTTCATTCCAATTCTAGGCCTCAAAGAGCTCTATCTAAATATTTAGGTTAGCCAAAGTTGACGTACTGCATGAAGCCTTTTTCTTTTTGGTAGAAGTTGTATGGTAAGGATTCCCTATAGTCCGTTATGTACTTAGGCACCAAAGGATAGCTCTTAGATAGATAGTTCTACAATTGGAATGAAATTATAAGCTGCAGAACGATGACCTGATAAACAAAATATTTGAGAGCGCAAACAGAAAACTCAGAATGCAGTACTATTTTCCTCAACATAGGATACCTCTGAGATTAATGATGACTCAGTTAAGTCGAGTCAACTCAGTAATGCCACAAACGTTGTAATACTTACAAGTGAAACATCGAGCATCGTTTATAAAGAAGAGTTACAGTGAATTGTTTGCCTTGTATTAATATATTATGCACATTTTTGTATTGGCAGTGCCGTGCGGTAGTGATGAGCAAGACTTTTCTTGCAGTTCTTCCTTTTATTGTACATTTAGCAAGACCAAAGCAAGAACAAGGCAAGACAGGAAAAAATAAGACTACAAGATCAAGATAGCAAGACTTTTTGCTCATCACTAAATGCCTAAAGTCTTGCAGTGATGAGCAAAAAGCCTTCGAAAAAGTCTTGCTAAAAGTCTTGCAAAATTTCTTGCAAAAAGTCTTGCAGTCTTGTCTTTGTACTGCGAAATGTGAAAGACAAGACATTTTGCTCAATACTGTAAAACTTTTCGCACTAAGTGATGAGTAAAAAGTCTTGCTATCTTTATCTTTCAGTCTTGACTTGTCCTTGTCTTGTCTTGGTCTTGCTTGGTCTTGCTAAATGTGCAAGACTAGTCTTGCTCATCACTACCGTGGGGGTGGTATGCTAAAACATGTAATAACGAAACACGAAAACGGAAAGCAGCAAGGGTCTTTTTCAGGATCAAATCAGTAGTGTCGTCTTTTAATGTTTTCAATATTCGTCTCACGCTGAAATGTATTTAGTTGATATTTTTAGGGGCGACAGATGGTGACTTTTTGGAGTGCGACCACTTTGCCAACTTTACAAAATTCATGACTTTTCTTAGAGCTTTTTAAAAAAAAAAGTTGAGTCGCCATTAGTGATGAGCAAACGCAAGAACTAGACAAGCCTAATCTAGTCTTGTTCTTGTTCTTGCAAGCATAACTAAGTCTTGTTCTTGCTCTTGCTAAATGTGCAAGAACAAGACAAGACTGCAAGAACAAGACAATTTTTGCTCATCACTAGAGTTGGCTGATTTGCATACCTACACTGTTTCGTGATCTTGCCCGTGTACAGAAGTGAGAATCCATACACGGATCGATAGAAATGAAACCCATTTAAAGCTATGTAGTTTGAACTGCTCGCGTGCGACTGTTTTTGCCTGTCGGAAGCGGTTTCAGTTGCGTGGTTGCACTTCAACTGAACTAGTTGACTCTTTGCCAAAACCGCGTAACTAAAAAACTAAAACCGATTGATCCAAAAATAATTGTGCTCGTGTGTCAAGTGACTTTTGTGAAACCAGTTTGAAATTGCGATTGCAAATCGGTCGACTCGTGTGGGGAGGGCCTTACACTCCACAAAATATACATGTGTCCAAGTATCTTTATGTGCGCGTATTCGAAAGTAAACAATTACTAAGTTTCCAGGCAGAGTTTACCCTGGGTTGACTCAGAGTAAACGCTTATGTGTCGTCGTTGGTATATGTGCAGTAAATGATACTCAATCACGCGCAATTGCAAAACTCGGCTTAACGGGACTGGTTTCGTTCAGTTTACTTGGATTTAACGAAACTTTATTCAACCTACGTTTCCATGGACGTCTACTTTGAGAAAACCCAGGGTAAACTCTGGATTAAAACACAGTACATGTGGAGCATAAGGGGATTACCCACATGTGGAGCATAAGGGGATTACCCTTCTTTACGTTGTTCACCGAGACCGGTCAAGTCTAAGCGACAACCAGGCCTGTTCAAGCTGTCTAGTAAAGAAGTATGAGTAATAGGATATAGTGTAATAGGCCAAGCGAGAGGCTTTTAACTTTTGGACCCAATACCTTACCAAAAGAAGAAGACGAGATCGGTTTTTCGAAAGTAGTGAAATATCATCCCAAATCGCCTGGAAAATTTTGAACTTATCTATGAATAATTTCGTATGGTTGGGGGGACTTAAATGGTCGATTTATCTGTCGTAAAAACTCCTAATCCGCTTTACTATACGTTCAACCATTTGTTTCATATACAAATTTCTGCGTGAATCATGATTTTTCTCGGATTCTGTTGGATTATATTAATTCCACTTAAGATCAATAAACTACAAAAAACAATTTGCCAGAAATTTAATTTAACTAAGCTCATGCGTCCACACCACCATAGGCACCACGGCTTCTGCTGCCTTGTGTTGGGTTTTCCCTTTCATAAAATTATGCCGATAAAAATTTACATTTTTGCAAGCTTAAATGGCGCCAATTCACTTTGCTATGATGATGGCTTGCTCAGTGGTTAAATTCACCACCATATTTGTGTATATCCTTGCATGAGCAAAAACTTTAACGCAAAATTTTGCCACCTCATGCCACAATTAAATTTTATCAGCTTTAATGCAATAAATCTGGAATTTGTTTTAACATTTATTTATGCTCTTGTGCCACCTGAACATTGTGTGTCCCACATCCGGGGGCTAACGTTGTCACTTGAGTTGAAGGGAAAGTAATTTACATACATCCCATTTATCTTTTTCCCTTATTCCTGGTGTTATTAAATAAATTCTGACTCAGGTTATATTCAGGTGCGAATTTTCAGGCAAGCAATTTTATTTTGTACATCTGCGGACGAGAAAAACACCCACATATAAATCTTGGGGCTTATTTTAAGGTTCAATAAATTGTGATTGAATTTCCGATAAAAATTTGAACGGAGCAATATTTATTGCAGGTTAATAAAATTTATTTTGTCGCGGGTATTGCAGAACTAGTTTTAAAGTTTCACTTTTGTATAAAATTTTTCTTTATTAAATTAAATGGTGACTAATAAATGGTGATGTGGTAAATTGCCCTAAAGGAATTTCTATCACCTAATGTGTAACGAGAAGCTTAACCTTGTTGTCTACCTTTGACTACTCTTGCGTGCTGACTTCAATTGAAAACAACTTGAGATCCTTGCCAATTGAGCTTATATACACCGCAACACCTTTCAATAAAGCGCCGACAAAGCAATACGTGTGCTACAGCACTAGCTCCGCTCTATACATGTGCCCATACGTAGCCCTGAGGGATGACAATGAAATCATGAAACGAAGAGTAAACACAATCAATAGATCCTTTGGAAAAAGGAGTACATCTGCATTGGCGAACCAGTATAATAGGAGCACGTGGCATTCAACCTGGCAATTGCGAATCTCACCCTTTTCCTGACACTTCCATTTCGCCGTGAACATATGTATGTATGTGAGCGCGTCCAAGGGACAGGGTTATGACGACGATGGGGTGTTATGGGTGTGGAGGGTGATCCGATATTGCTGGAACAGTTTGCTTTAGATCATACGAGAATCACGCTAACAAGAAATTCGTTTTTATTGTTCTGCATTTACCGGGGATGTGTGATTGCCTGGGTTTTAGTCGGTGGCCGGGACCTGGGGTCAAAATCAATCAAAGCTTACCGGTTTCAAAGAGTAAAAACAATAGTGAACAGCTCACGTCAATCATTCTGGAATTATTGAATAGAAGCAATTTTCTAAGTCTCTGCGATGACCATTGAAAGCGAACGGTTAATCTAGGAAATTCATTGGTCAGCAGAGATAAACCTTAATTGTTAAATTTTATTAAGTTAATTGAAAAAGTTTTGTTTTTTGGAAATCTAGTTAGTTAAGCTATAGATTGAACGTGCTAAATTATTATGCATATCTTCAGGGCCGGCTTGAGATATTTATTTTAGGTATATATACATATAACAAGGTGCATCTTTTTATTTGAGGCAGTACAATGTCATATTTCAAATGAGGCGAAGTGCCATTATGATGCCAAAATGACAAAACAGACAAATTACAAAAAGAAAGAAAATAAATACCCATGAAGAGCTTTTTTCATGAGTTTAATTCTAATAACGCCTTAGACTGCCTCAGAGTAAGAGTAAGAACATAAGAAACCTATGCCTCCACGATGTAATCAGGCCTTGCTTTATTTGAATTTGAATTTAACTGCCCCAAAAGAAAGAAGAAACCCATGTCCACTACGTATTTACAATCACACCACGCCTCTTAGACATCTCACACGCACACGCTCATTCCAGTAAGATATTATTTTTAAACCGGTACATTTCAAAAAAAAATTGAGGCCTCAGTACAACTTACTATCGTGTAAGGGACAAATGTACGGCTTTGTGTAAGTCTGGCTCAGCCCTAGTTTGAAGCTACTTTATATAATAATTTGTCTATGGTATTATGAACAAATGGTTTTCTACGTTTCACAGTCATTTGTTTGTTAATTTCTGGGGAAACAAAAGACTTTTGTTCAAAAATAGATGTACGTGCTAGCTTCTAATATACATTTGCAAATTGCAATTAATTCTTCGTTCAGCCTGGTTATAAAAATAGTAGAGTTCCAATAAAATTTCTAGAGATATAGGACCCTCTATAGTTGTTCTTTGAACTCTGAAAAAGAAAAGACATAATAATATAGGGTCCTATACCTCTCTCACTCGATTCACAAGCAGAAGAGGGATTTAGAAGTTCGTCTGCTATTGCCCTGCACTAATTTATTGCTAGAAACTGGACACAATAGATGCAAAAAACCTTGCTAGCTGTCTTTTACGTTTTTTACCAATACAAGGAGGTACTTGTGCACGGCATTGTGCCTTGTATTGTGGAACTATACTTCGGCGGACTCCGTTTTGCGCGACAGCTCTCACCTCCAACCAGGATCTTTTTTTTTATTTTTTAATAAACCGTCTACGGTTTCTAGCATCGTGTTTAACGTTTCTGATTGGGGCGATTTTAAGGCGAATAGTTGCTACAATCCAATGGTAGTCGCTTCCAGTGTCTGCTCCCCTGAAACTCCTGACACCCTCCAGAATAGTTCTCCATCTGCAGCTGACGGCCACGTGATCTATCTGATTTCTCATTCTACCATCGGGCGATACCCAGGTCTCTTTGTGTATCTTCTTGTGACAAAAGTAAGTTCCACCTACCAAGAGTTGGTGGGAACTACAAAAGTCAACGAAAAGCTCAGCATTGCTATTTGTAACATGGATTAGGCCTTGATTTCCAATTGTTTGTTCAAGGCCGGTGTTGTCACGGCCGATCTGTACGTTTAAGTCAACCATTAATACAATGATGTCTCCCCTTGGAATGGAGCGACCTGGACCTGGACCTGGCTCTTTTGGTGAATATCACGCCAACGCCACTCCTACGGTTTTCAGTTTCGTTTCTCCCAGAATATGAGAAGGACTCACCGTTTGGGCAGATGTGTTCGCCCGCATCGGGCCATCTGGTATCGCTAAGTCCCATGATCTTGATTTTATATCGATTCATCTCGTTGAGGACTTCATCCAGCCGTCCCTCAGCAAGCAGTGTTCTCACATTCCATGATCCGATTCGTGTCCTTGTTCGAAAAGCACAGGTCGTCGTCGTGCTGTCCATCCGGTTCCGAGGCATTGTTTTGCCGATTCGTAGAATAACCTATTGCAGTCAGTATTTCCGAACTCCTACAACATCCAAGAGTTCAAACGCAGGGTTCATCACCACCTTCTTAAATACCCCCCGTACCTTTTAATCCTTAACCTATACCCCCCCCCCCTCATCCCTCCACCGTAATAATCAACATCTATAATGGACTCCGACAAGGAGACGTCTGGCCTGCCTCTTTTCTACCTGAATACGATATTCGGGAATGACAGTAACTGGCACAACCCTTCACAAGTCCACCCAATTACTAGCTTATGTAGACGATATTGACATCATTGGTAGAGCAATAACAGCTGTACAGGAAGCTTTCACCCAGATTGCGCGGGCGGCACTAAAGCTGGAACTGTATATCAACAAGACCAAAACAACCGGCTGCTAAAAGCCAACAAAGCCTACGGTATTCTGTCAAAGCTCAACAAATGCAGCCATTTAACCATAACGTCCAAAATTGTACTATACAAGATGATGGATGTACCGGTACTCACATATACATCTGAGACGTGGGTGCTTAGGAAAAAGCTTCCTTCCTTTTAGCTGAGAGGAAAGTCTTTCGGAGATTGTTGTCCCCTTATGTGAAGGAGGACAATTCTGGGAGCTCTACAACGACGAGATCTCTGTAGGCTTCGGTGTGGAAGGCATGTTACTTGGGGACGAACCTGCTCGCAAAGATTGTTGCAGTAAGATATATGGTATGCGACAGTTAGAGTGACCGAGTTTCCGCTGGAAGGATAGCATAGACCAGAACGCTGAGAACTTACGGATGCCAAACAGAGAAGAGAACAGTAGTAAAGCCGTAAAGTAAGTAAACATCATAACATAACCGTAAGTAAGTAAACATCATAACTTTCTTGTATACGAGTAGAAGTAATTAACAAATAATTAATAAGGAGAATAATTTAATTTTTTTAATTTTCTAAAAAATTTAATAGCTTCTTCAATTAGAATTGTTCTTACAACGTTTGGTTAGTTGCATTTTAAATGGACTTTGGTCCGCCATCATAAGTGAAAACAAGTTTACTAGTAAATCATATAGCTTGGTATTATGGCTGCTCTGCCAATACCACAAACGCTTTGCTTCTAGGCAATAAATATATAAAATATAGAAAAATTATTCATAATATAGAATGTCATTACATTACATTTTTAGTCCACCCATAGGTGCAACCACCTTTCCTAAGTACTATGCAGAAAATATTACATTTGTAAAAACAATTTCATGTTACTTATTCGCTTAACTTAAAACAACTAAAATTAGGTACTTATACAGATAAGAAAAAGAAAATTAAATAAATGACGAGAAAAAAGAGAAATAAATGAAATAAAATAACAGATTGTTCAGTATAGATACATAACTTATTCATAAGGTTATATAACATTTACGTCCTTATCCCTATTATTACATCGGCCTCAATATTATTAATTCAGCTACCTTATTGGAAGAGTGCTGCCTTTATAGGTTTATTTTATTTATTTAATAAAAAAAAATTAAGTCGCGATAAACTGCACCGCTATTGCCTCTTTTTTATTTCCTCCAGTTATTTCTAACTACTAACCTCTCTCGTTAGGAGCTATTGTTGTTTTGTAGAAGGTCGGTAAGAAAGTGACTTCATCTGATAGTTCCAAAAAAGGGAGGGAGTCAGGATGCAGCATATGAAACGGGGAAAGGTGAGTCTGGCCGATAATGGACGACGCACGAGAGTTTTTATTCTGCTGCGAGAGTTTTTATTCTGTCGTTAGGGTAGTTCCTCATTTTTACCAACCTTTTTCGCATATTCGATAGTAGGTACATCATGATTGGATTCATATTGGTTTCCCTGTAGATAGTCTTGTTAGAGAACCATTTGTTTTCGGCACTCATGTACATTGGCGCGCAGTGTCTCAGTACCTTCCTTTCAAATATTTGAATTTCCTTAGCAATGGTGGGCGAAATCGAGAACCATATCGGAGAGGCATAAGCGAGCACTGGCCGAATGATGATTTTATACATTAGAGTCTTAGTATTACTATATAGAACTTTGGAGGTAATCAGTGGTTTAAGACTGGCTAGCACTGAGCGAGCTTTATGAATCTACGCTTTAACGTGGGGATTCTATTTTAGATTCTAACTCCTAGATCCTCGAAATTGGTCTTGGGGACCAGCACCACTTCCCCGGTTCTGATTCTAACATTCCTAGCTACGGCAGGTGCAGCCCTATGCCCCTTCTCAGCAGGGTTCCTAAAGCATATTAGTTCACACTTGGTTTTGTTCATTTCGATTATCCATTTGCACAAGAATTCCATAATTGTAATTACATGATGTTGAAGCGCTACCGCTGCCCTTATTGGGAATACTTCCGAAGTCATGACCACTGTGTCGCCTGCGTATTGAATAGCACTGGAAGAGCCTACCATGTGTGGAAAATCTTAGAGAAACAGGTTAAACAGCTTGGGGCCTAGAATGGATCCTTGCGGCACCCCTGTTTCCATTCTGAGCAGTTTTGAGCAAAGATTCCCATTTGAAAAATCCCGGATCTTCGGTGATTAACTTCAACAGCACCCCCCATGCCACACTCTGTCAAAAGTCTTACTCATATCTATGGAGCAAGCGTGCACTTTTACTTCTTAGATTTTGAATGATTTTTTCCTGGAAGAACAGTAGCGCCTGTTCCGTTGAGTGTTTCTTTTCAAAGCCAAATTGGGAATGGGGTTTGTTCTCAAAACAAAACTTCTCGAGCTTACCCAGGATCAGTTTTTCTAAAAGTTTACCGATGCTTGAGAGCATCGCTGTTGGTCTAAAATCGTCAGTACGTGAGGGCCTGGATAGCTTATCTTGGCTCTCTTCCAGCATTTCGGAAAGAAGCAGTGGTTTACGCAGTTGTTGAACGGAGGGCACAAATGTGAGTCGAGCACGCCCAGAGATTTTTTTAGGATAAAGTTAGAGACCCCATCCGGGCCAGCAGATCTTTTCCCTTTCAGACTTTCGCCCAATTCTAAAATAGAGGAGAACGTAGTGAAATATCTACCTTCAACCGCGGGATCGGAGGCTGTATTTGTTGGCGCTGGGGCGTCCTGTTCGATCCTAGCAATGATCTCATCCACTTGGGAATCTGTCGGGTTATTAAAATCGAAGGGGTCCTTCAAGAAGATTTTTTCATACTGGTCCCTGAAGGCATTATGCTTCTCCTCTGGATTAGTGATAGTTCTTCCATCAACAATTAATTTGGAGTTCTGAAAGCTAGCCTTTCCCTTCTTTCTCCCCGTCAGGCGGTCAATTTCCTTAAACGCCTGTGGAGACGGTCTAATTTTGCGCAACTGCCTCTCATGCCAAGCGTTCGCGTCCAGCCTAAGTTTTTCACGAACCAGTTTATTAAGGCAGGTTATTCTTATTGAGAGCTCCGCATATTCTGCGTTCTGTCTATTTCCGGTTCGGCAAAAAATTCTTCTGAGAGCCCGCAGCCTATAAGGAGAATATATTATTGTTTAGTTGATTATTGATAAAATAGCTCAAGGATATTTTTTAGTACAATGCAATTTACGAAATTCGTTTATAATGGATTTATAGAGCAATACAATTTTCATTGAATTTTTTGACATTATTACAAATTTTGCATGATAAAGCCATTATTTCTTTACTCAGAAACATAACTTAAGAACCATCTTTTTTGTGTTAACATCAATTCCCAAAAGTACCTATAACTAATTTAAAAACTCAATACGAATGAATTTCACTTCTACGAAATTATACATAAATTCAAAACAGCTTAAATATTGAACCCAACTGAAAAGACCTCTTCAAACTCATTTACAAAAGTACGTCTGATCGCTTTGCTATTTCCATATTCCTCCAACAGTAGTCGAGGAGCACCATAATTCTAGAATCTCAACCTTAGAGCTCTAGAAGTCATAAATTCTACAAAGTTCACCTCTTTGCGCAGTAGCTAGAGCTAGAAAAGCGGCAACTACAACATTATAGTCTTGCAATTGCTGCAGATGATGTTAAGTGGATGCATTACAAAACATTACTCTTTTGCATAACAAAGAAGCTCAGAATTTCTCATATAGTATTTACAATCATCATCTCTCTACCACATAATAATATCGCATGGGAAATTCTGTATGTGGCTGAACAAGGGATGTATGGGGCTACATATAGATACAATTTCCATAAATATGAGTCGGAATCCAACTGAGACATGTCGTCATGAATTGGTTCACGTTTCAATGATTTTGTTAAGTCTAACAGCAAAATACCACGCGCCCTTTCTATTACAAGCTAGACTGAGCACTTTGATGTTGTTATTGGTATCGTTATCAGTTTAAATATACATTTCGATATACTCTCGCTCTCTCGTATTTCTAAGAAGAATTACATATTTATGAAATATCACAGATTGAATGATGCCTTTTCGTGTTTGTTTCAATGTATGTGGCTTAAAGGGCTTTATTATGGAATCAAAATCCGTGTGAAGTTTATTTTTGAAAATGATTTAAAACGACTCAATACATGTAATTTTAGTTCATGGTGATACTAGAAGTGTCATAGATTAATTATAGCTCCTTAGTGACTGAATGGTAGCTTTTATTACTGTTAAAGTTAATGAAGGAGTATCATGTTGAAAATTATAAGTTTAAAGATTGAGAAAATCGCAAACTATTAATTAGGGTTTAAAGATCCCTTCTGTCTTTAAACTAGATTCGTTATATGATTACTAAAGATGTAATTCTACAAAACATACCAGGAGAGCCCTAAGCTCTCAAATTAGCACAAATTAATTTTCAGGAGTTAAATACGTAACGATATTTTGTAGCTAACCTTCCTCAAACGAATATCCAACTTCATTTTACGAATTCGAACTGAAAATTGACCGTGTTAACGCATTAGTATATTCGGCATATTCCCATAAAATATTACTAAGGCAATAATAGCTTAGATCAGCGGTCGGCAGCCCAAATGCATTGGCGTGCCACAAAACAGATATTTAAAACTACTGCACATTATCATCATCATCAAAACACACCATTAGCAACTTTAAAGACTCCCATTTACATACAGGCCGCCGGCAGGCCCTGGCCTTTCTTAGCAGGTCGGCAGGTACAGCCCGATTAAGGTCACTCAGTCTGACTAAAGGATGAGAACCTGAAGCATTCGGCTGACAGGCTGTGGACTGCAGGTGACTTTATGATTCCCTACACACAGTAAGCGTTGCAGGTAGTTCAAGTGAAAAAATCTTCATGGCCTCAACGAACACATCAGACTGAATAGAAGTTCGGATCTTCATCTTCAGGCACGAATTGACTGCAGGTGCCATCCAATTTGGAAAGCGGTGAATATTAATATTTGGCCGCAAGACGTTAAACCTTTCAGGCCACGATCTGTATGTGAATGACTGCAAGGGTTTCTTTATATTAGCGTTCGAGTGAGCTGGGTCCCGGGCGACGGTGTTAAAGTATATTGCTTATGTAGTGTGTACATCTGTTACGTAGGTAAACGGATGCCTCCAGTGCGACTGTTTTGTTGACACAACTTATGTACCTTGATTGTGAAGTGGTGGTTTGGTCCGGTGTGGCGGATGCTTAGAGCCATCCTGTAGAATTTAGGAAGCTTAACAGTGATCTGATCTCTGGACTGGACATCTTTTTTAAGTCTTCAAAACGTAACTGCCTAGAGTGCGCTGTCTGGCTTTACCTAATGCCGGGCACTTACGCAGGTAGTGAACAAGTCTTGCTTTTTCGTCCGACTCTCCACAGCTACGACAACAGACGTTGAACGGAATGCCATGTGGATTGTTTTCTATTTATCATAAGTTGGCCAAGTCGCCTTAGAGATAGTGCAGGTCTCCATTGCTCTACACTTTTGGTTGGCTAGCAGTAAGTGGTAGTCAAAAATAGCACTATTGACTCCAATAATTGGGCTGCTGACCATCTCGGTCTCAGAGCTCCGGAGAGACTCCCTGCTTGGCTAGGTAGTCGGATTTCTCGTCAACCTCTATATTCCTATCACCGGGAACCCAAGTGATAGCCACGTTGTACTTTATCGCTCCACTTACTTCGAACCGATCAGTATTGAATCTAGAGCTTCCAATACTACATCCGGTTATAAGTTCATTGTCTGGCAGGCCTTCAGGATCGCCAGCACTTCCGCTTGAAAGACACTAGCGTACGAGGTGTGACAAGTAATGAGACTGATTATATTGCCGCGATTGTGGTAACCCTGCGACCTTGAAATTTCCCCTTTCCCTTCTCTCGGCATCCTTCCCCTCTCCGATGATATATTTGCCATCGCTCTAGCTTGTTTAGTTCGCCTGCTCTGTCGTGTTGAGTAAACGTGTGTTCGTGGTGCTCGTCACGAAAATGGAAAAACGAAATCAAGAACAACTCGTCGCGATAAAATTTTGCGTCAAATTGGGCGAAACAGCTTCGGAAACGTACGCTAAAATTGTAAAAGTGCATGGTGATAGTGCTCTTAGTCGTGCCCTGGTGTTTCGATGGCATAAAGAGTTTAAGGAGGGGCGTGAAAGCGTGGAAGACGAGGCGCGGAGCGGGAGACCAGTCGAGGTGCGGACTGGCACGAATGCGCAGCGTGTGCGCGCCCTGATCCGATTTTTTATTTGTAAATTTTAATTTAATATCAATTTAATATGTAGTATGCATTCCTTCAACAAATATGAAGACCAAACATCAGAATCTGATGATGATAGTGTTTGTGAGATTTTAGCGAGACTCTTGCTTTTAGTCTTGGTCTTTCACAGTAATTCTTGGTCTTGCAAGCAGAGCTAACTTTTGGTCTTACTCTTGCTAAATGTGCAATACCAGGACAAGATTGCAGGACCAAGATCATTTTTGCTCATCACTAAATTCCGTAGCGTTTTGAGGTTCAGGCCGCGGACTCTCGCAGTCCAAGGGACCAACACGGGGCTAGATGTTCGATGTGAAGTGTGAGGGGGGGTGGTGGTGCAAGAGAATGCCGAGAGCTTTCGTGGGGCATGTTCTCAAGGCCCCTGTTGCCCCTACTGCTGCCGTTCTCTGGACCCAACTTTATGGCGCTGGCGAACCAAAGCTGTGTACATCCACAGGACCATCTTTGGCTTATCACCCCATACGGGTTCTCGTTACCCTTTCGTCGATGTTCGTCTTCCAGTTGAGTTGAGGATCCAGTGTTAGACCCAGAAATTTCAGTCTAGACTATAAGGTGAGAGTATGTCCCTCCAACCTGGGGAGATTGAAGGTGGGAGTTTTCGTTTTCCCTTTAAAAAGCATCACCTCAGTTTTTCCCGGATTGCCTTCCAGACCGAAGCCTGCTGCCCAGCTGCCAACTTTATTTACGCATCCTTGCTTGATTTCACTAATCACTGTTGGAAGCATTTCGGACACCATAATCCCTTGATCATCTGCGTATGCTACTACCTTAGCTCTCCTTTTTTATAATTTTTGTAGTTTACTATTCATCGTTACTAACCACAGTAAAGGGAAGATGACGCCTCCTTGTGGTGTACCTCTGTTGGCGTATTTGATGGCCGTCTTGGTTCCCAAATCTACTTGGATTATTCTCAAGCGCAGCATAGCTGCTAGCCAATCCCTCAGGCTGCTTTTAACACATAAAACATAAAACATAAAACATAAAACATAAAACATAAAACATAAAACATAAAACATAAAACATAAAACATAAAACATAAAACATAAAACATAAAACATAAAACATAAAACATAAAACATAAAACATAAAACATAAAACATAAAACATAAAACATAAAACATAAAACATAAAACATAAAACATAAAACATAAAACATAAAACATAAAACATAAAACATAAAACATAAAACATAAAACATAAAACATAAAACATAAAACATAAAACATAAAACATAAAACATAAAACATAAAACATAAAACATAAAACATAAAACATAAAACATAAAACATAAAACATAAAACATAAAACATAAAACATAAAACATAAAACATAAAACATAAAACATAAAACATAAAACATAAAACATAAAACATAAAACATAAAACATAAAACATAAAACATAAAACATAAAACATAAAACATAAAACATAAAACATAAAACATAAAACATAAAACATAAAACATAAAACATAAAACATAAAACATAAAACATAAAACATAAAACATAAAACATAAAACATAAAACATAAAACATAAAACATAAAACATAAAACATAAAACATAAAACATAAAACATAAAACATAAAACATAAAACATAAAACATAAAACATAAAACATAAAACATAAAACATAAAACATAAAACATAAAACATAAAACATAAAACATAAAACATAAAACATAAAACATAAAACATAAAACATAAAACATAAAACATAAAACATAAAACATAAAACATAAAACATAAAACATAAAACATAAAACATAAAACATAAAACATAAAACATAAAACATAAAACATAAAACATAAAACATAAAACATAAAACATAAAACATAAAACATAAAACATAAAACATAAAACATAAAACATAAAACATAAAACATAAAACATAAAACATAAAACATAAAACATAAAACATAAAACATAAAACATAAAACATAAAACATAAAACATAAAACATAAAACATAAAACATAAAACATAAAACATAAAACATAAAACATAAAACATAAAACATAAAACATAAAACATAAAACATAAAACATAAAACATAAAACATAAAACATAAAACATAAAACATAAAACATAAAACATAAAACATAAAACATAAAACATAAAACATAAAACATAAAACATAAAACATAAAACATAAAACATAAAACATAAAACATAAAACATAAAACATAAAACATAAAACATAAAACATAAAACATAAAACATAAAACATAAAACATAAAACATAAAACATAAAACATAAAACATAAAACATAAAACATAAAACATAAAACATAAAACATAAAACATAAAACATAAAACATAAAACATAAAACATAAAACATAAAACATAAAACATAAAACATAAAACATAAAACATAAAACATAAAACATAAAACATAAAACATAAAACATAAAACATAAAACATAAAACATAAAACATAAAACATAAAACATAAAACATAAAACATAAAACATAAAACATAAAACATAAAACATAAAACATAAAACATAAAACATAAAACATAAAACATAAAACATAAAACATAAAACATAAAACATAAAACATAAAACATAAAACATAAAACATAAAACATAAAACATAAAACATAAAACATAAAACATAAAACATAAAACATAAAACATAAAACATAAAACATAAAACATAAAACATAAAACATAAAACATAAAACATAAAACATAAAACATAAAACATAAAACATAAAACATAAAACATAAAACATAAAACATAAAACATAAAACATAAAACATAAAACATAAAACATAAAACATAAAACATAAAACATAAAACATAAAACATAAAACATAAAACATAAAACATAAAACATAAAACATAAAACATAAAACATAAAACATAAAACATAAAACATAAAACATAAAACATAAAACATAAAACATAAAACATAAAACATAAAACATAAAACATAAAACATAAAACATAAAACATAAAACATAAAACATAAAACATAAAACATAAAACATAAAACATAAAACATAAAACATAAAACATAAAACATAAAACATAAAACATAAAACATAAAACATAAAACATAAAACATAAAACATAAAACATAAAACATAAAACATAAAACATAAAACATAAAACATAAAACATAAAACATAAAACATAAAACATAAAACATAAAACATAAAACATAAAACATAAAACATAAAACATAAAACATAAAACATAAAACATAAAACATAAAACATAAAACATAAAACATAAAACATAAAACATAAAACATAAAACATAAAACATAAAACATAAAACATAAAACATAAAACATAAAACATAAAACATAAAACATAAAACATAAAACATAAAACATAAAACATAAAACATAAAACATAAAACATAAAACATAAAACATAAAACATAAAACATAAAACATAAAACATAAAACATAAAACATAAAACATAAAACATAAAACATAAAACATAAAACATAAAACATAAAACATAAAACATAAAACATAAAACATAAAACATAAAACATAAAACATAAAACATAAAACATAAAACATAAAACATAAAACATAAAACATAAAACATAAAACATAAAACATAAAACATAAAACATAAAACATAAAACATAAAACATAAAACATAAAACATAAAACATAAAACATAAAACATAAAACATAAAACATAAAACATAAAACATAAAACATAAAACATAAAACATAAAACATAAAACATAAAACATAAAACATAAAACATAAAACATAAAACATAAAACATAAAACATAAAACATAAAACATAAAACATAAAACATAAAACATAAAACATAAAACATAAAACATAAAACATAAAACATAAAACATAAAACATAAAACATAAAACATAAAACATAAAACATAAAACATAAAACATAAAACATAAAACATAAAACATAAAACATAAAACATAAAACATAAAACATAAAACATAAAACATAAAACATAAAACATAAAACATAAAACATAAAACATAAAACATAAAACATAAAACATAAAACATAAAACATAAAACATAAAACATAAAACATAAAACATAAAACATAAAACATAAAACATAAAACATAAAACATAAAACATAAAACATAAAACATAAAACATAAAACATAAAACATAAAACATAAAACATAAAACATAAAACATAAAACATAAAACATAAAACATAAAACATAAAACATAAAACATAAAACATAAAACATAAAACATAAAACATAAAACATAAAACATAAAACATAAAACATAAAACATAAAACATAAAACATAAAACATAAAACATAAAACATAAAACATAAAACATAAAACATAAAACATAAAACATAAAACATAAAACATAAAACATAAAACATAAAACATAAAACATAAAACATAAAACATAAAACATAAAACATAAAACATAAAACATAAAACATAAAACATAAAACATAAAACATAAAACATAAAACATAAAACATAAAACATAAAACATAAAACATAAAACATAAAACATAAAACATAAAACATAAAACATAAAACATAAAACATAAAACATAAAACATAAAACATAAAACATAAAACATAAAACATAAAACATAAAACATAAAACATAAAACATAAAACATAAAACATAAAACATAAAACATAAAACATAAAACATAAAACATAAAACATAAAACATAAAACATAAAACATAAAACATAAAACATAAAACATAAAACATAAAACATAAAACATAAAACATAAAACATAAAACATAAAACATAAAACATAAAACATAAAACATAAAACATAAAACATAAAACATAAAACATAAAACATAAAACATAAAACATAAAACATAAAACATAAAACATAAAACATAAAACATAAAACATAAAACATAAAACATAAAACATAAAACATAAAACATAAAACATAAAACATAAAACATAAAACATAAAACATAAAACATAAAACATAAAACATAAAACATAAAACATAAAACATAAAACATAAAACATAAAACATAAAACATAAAACATAAAACATAAAACATAAAACATAAAACATAAAACATAAAACATAAAACATAAAACATAAAACATAAAACATAAAACATAAAACATAAAACATAAAACATAAAACATAAAACATAAAACATAAAACATAAAACATAAAACATAAAACATAAAACATAAAACATAAAACATAAAACATAAAACATAAAACATAAAACATAAAACATAAAACATAAAACATAAAACATAAAACATAAAACATAAAACATAAAACATAAAACATAAAACATAAAACATAAAACATAAAACATAAAACATAAAACATAAAACATAATAATACATTATACATAATACATAATACGTAATACATAATACATTATACATAATACACCACAGGGAATCGATTCCAGAGAATCGATTCCAGGGAATCGATTCCAGAGAATCGATTCCACAAGGAATCGATTCCAGGGAATCGATTCCACAGGGAATCGATTCCAGGGAATCGATTCCAGAGAATCGATTCCAGGGAATCGATCTTAGAGAATAGATTCCAGTTTCCACAGGGAATTGATTCCAGGGAATCGATTCCATGGAATCGATTCCACAAGGAATCGATTCCACAGGGAATCGATTCCAGGGAATCGATTCCAGGGAATCGATTCCACAGGTAATCGATTCCAGAGAATCGATTCCAGGGAATCGATTCCAGAGAATCGATTCCAGGGAATCGATTCCAGAGAATCGATTCCACAAGGAATCGATTCCAGGGAATCGATTCCAGAGAATCAATTCCTAAAGGAATCGATTCCAGGGAATCGATTCCACAGGGAATCGATTCCAGGGAATCGATTCCAGAGAATCGATTCCACAGGGAATCGATTCCACAAGGAATCGATTCCAGGGAATCGATTCCACAAGGAATCGATTCCAGGGAATCGATTCCACAGGGAATCGATTCCAGGGAATCGATTCCAGAGAATCGATTCCACAGGGAATCGATTCCACAAGGAATCGATTCCAGGGAATCGATTCCACAAGGATCGATTCCAGGGAATCGATTCCACAGGGAATCGATTCCAGGGAATCGATTCCAGGGAATCGATTCCAGAGAATCGATTCCACAAGGAATCAATTCCAGGGAATCGATTCCACAGGGAATCGATTCCAGGGAATCGATTCCACAGGGAATCGATTCCAGGGAATCGATTCCAGAGAATCGATTCCAGGGAATCGATTCCAGAGAATCGAATCCAGAGAATCGATTCCAGAGGGAATCGATTCCAGGGAATCGATTCCAGAGAATTGATTCCACCAGGAATCGATTCCAGAGAATCGATTCCACAGGGAATCGATTAAAGAGTCCAGGGAATCGATACCCTGGAATCGATTCCCTGGAATCGATCCCAGGGAATTGATTCCACAGGGAATCGATTCCAGGGAATCGATTCCACAAGGAATCGATTCCACAGGGAATCGATTCAAGGGAATCGATTCCAGGGAATCGATTCCAGGGAATCGATTCCAGGGAATCGATTCCAGAGAATCGATTCCACAAGGAATCGATTCCAGGGAATCGATTCCACAGGGAATCGATTCCAGGGAATCGATTCCACAGGGAATCGATTCCAGGGAATCGATTCCAGAGAATCGAATCCAGAGAATCGATTCCAGAGGGAATCGATTCCAGGGAATCGATTCCAGAGAATTGATTCCACCAGGAATCGATTCCAGAGAATCGATTCCACAGGGAATCGATTCCAGGGAATCGATTCCAGAGAATCGATTAAAGAGTCCAGGGAATCGATTCCCTGGAATCGATCCCAGGGAATTGATTCCACAGGGAATCGATTCCCTGGAATCGATCCCAGGGAATTGATTCCCCTGGAATCGATTCCCTGTGGAATCGATTCTCTGGAATCGATTCCTGGTGGAATCAATTCTCTGGAATCGATTCCCTGGAATCGATTCCCTGTGGAATCAATTCCCTGGGATCGATTCCGGGGAATCGATTCCCTGTGGAATCAATTCCCTGAGATCGATTCCAGGGAATCGATTCCAGAGAATCAATTCCAGGGAATCGATTCCACAGGGAATCGATTCCAGGGAATCGATTCCAGAGAATCGATTCCACAAGGAATCGATTCCAGGGAATCGATTCCACAGGGAATCGATTCCAGGGAATCGATTCCAGGGAATCGATTCCAGAGAATCGATTCCAGAGAATCGATTCCACAGAGAATCGATTCCAGGGAATCGATTCCAGAGAATCGATTCCAGGGAATCGATTCCACATGGAATCGATTCCAGGGAATCGATTCCACAGGGAATCGATTCCAGGGAATCGATTCCACAGGGAATCGTTCCAGGGAATCGATTCCAGAGAATTGATTCCACCAGGAATCGATTCCAGAGAATCGATTCCCTGGAATCTTTAATCGATTCTCTGGAATCGATTCCCTGGAATCGATTCCCTGTGGAATCGATTCTCTGGAATCGATTCCTGGTGGAATCAATTCTCTGGAATCGATTCCCTGGAATCGATTCCCTGGTCGATTCTCTGGAATCGATTCCCTGGAATCGATTCTCTGTGGAATCGATTCTCTGGAATCGATTCTCTGGAATCGATTCCCTGGAATCGATTCCCTGGAATCGATTCCCTGTGGAATCGATTCCCTGGAATCGATTCCTTGTGGAATCGATTCTCTGGAATCGATTCCCTGGAATCGATTCCCTGTGGAATCGATTCCCTGGAATTGATTCTCTGGAATCGATTCCCTGGAATCGATTCCCTGTGGAATCGATTCCCTGGAATTGATTCTCTGGAATCGATTCCCTGGAATCGATCTCAGGGAATTGATTCCACAGGGAATCGATTCCCCGGAATCGATCCCAGGGAATTGATTCCACAGGGAATCGATTCCAGGGAATCGATTCCAGAGAATTGATTCCACCAGGAATCGATTCCAGAGAATCGATTCCACAGGGAATCGATTCCAGGGGAATCAATTCCCTGGGATCGATTCCAGGGAATCGATTCCCTGTGGAATCAATTCCCTGGGATCGATTCCGGGGAATCGATTCCCTGTGGAATCAATTCCCTGAGATCGATTCCAGGGAATCGATTCCAGAGAATCAATTCCAGGGAATCGATTCCACAGGGAATCGATTCCAGGGAATCGATTCCAGAGAATCGATTCCACAAGGAATCGATTCCAGGGAATCGATTCCACAGGGAATCGATTCCAGGGAATCGATTCCAGGGAATCGATTCCAGAGAATCGATTCCAGAGAATCGATTCCACAGAGAATCGATTCCAGGGAATCGATTCCAGAGAATCGACCAGGGAATCGATTCCAGGGAATCGATTCCAGAGAATTGATTCCACCAGGAATCGATTCCAGAGAATCGATTCCACAAGGAATCGATTCCAGGGAATCGATTCCAGAGAATCGATTAAAGATTCCAGGGAATCGATTCTCTGGAATCGATTCCTGGTGGAATCAATTCCCTGGAATCGATTCCTTGTGGAATCGATTCCCTGTGGAATCGATTCTCTGGAATCGATTCCCTGGAATCGATTCCCTGTGGAATCGATTCCCTGGAATCGATTCCTTTAGGAATTGATTCTCTGGAATCGATTCCCTGTAATCGATTCCTTGTGGAATCGATTCTCTGGAATCGATTCCCTGGAATCGATTCCCTGGAATCGATTCTCTGGAATCGATTCCCTGGAATCGATTCTCTGGAATCGATTACCTGTGGAATCGATTCCCTGGAATCGATTCCCTGGAATCGATTCCCTGTGGAATCGATTCCTTGTGGAATCGATTCCATGGAATCGATTCCCTGGAATCAATTCCCTGTGGAAACTGGAATCTATTCTCTAAGATCGATTCCCTGGAATCGATTCTCTGGAATCGATTCCCTGGAATCGATTCTCTGGAATCGATTCCCTGTGGTGTATTATGTATAATGTATTATGTATTACGTATTATGTATTATGTATAATGTATTATTATGTTTTATGTTTTATGTTTTATGTTTTATGTTTTATGTTTTATGTTTTATGTTTTATGTTTTATGTTTTATGTTTTATGTTTTATGTTTTATGTTTTATGTTTTATGTTTTATGTTTTATGTTTTATGTTTTATGTTTTATGTTTTATGTTTTATGTTTTATGTTTTATGTTTTATGTTTTATGTTTTATGTTTTATGTTTTATGTTTTATGTTTTATGTTTTATGTTTTATGTTTTATGTTTTATGTTTTATGTTTTATGTTTTATGTTTTATGTTTTATGTTTTATGTTTTATGTTTTATGTTTTATGTTTTATGTTTTATGTTTTATGTTTTATGTTTTATGTTTTATGTTTTATGTTTTATGTTTTATGTTTTATGTTTTATGTTTTATGTTTTATGTTTTATGTTTTATGTTTTATGTTTTATGTTTTATGTTTTATGTTTTATGTTTTGTGTTTTGTGTTTTGTGTTTTGTGTTTTGTGTTTTGTGTTTTGTGTTTTGTGTTTTGTGTTTTGTGTTTTGTGTTTTGTGTTTTGTGTTTTGTGTTTTATGTTTTATGTTTTATGTTTTATGTTTTGTGTTTTATGTTTTATGTTTTATGTTTTATGTTTTATGTTTTATGTTTTATGTTTTATGTTTTATGTTTTATGTTTTATGTTTTATGTTTTATGTTTTATGTTTTATGTTTTATGTTTTATGTTTTATGTTTTATGTTTTATGTTTTATGTTTTATGTTTTATGTTTTATGTTTTATGTTTTATGTTTTATGTTTTATGTTTTATGTTTTATGTTTTATGTTTTATGTTTTATGTTTTATGTTTTATGTTTTATGTTTTATGTTTTATGTTTTATGTTTTATGTTTTATGTTTTATGTTTTATGTTTTATGTTTTATGTTTTATGTTTTATGTTTTATGTTTTATGTTTTATGTTTTATGTTTTATGTTTTATGTTTTATGTTTTATGTTTTATGTTTTATGTTTTATGTTTTATGTTTTATGTTTTATGTTTTATGTTTTATGTTTTATGTTTTATGTTTTATGTTTTATGTTTTATGTTTTATGTTTTATGTTTTATGTTTTATGTTTTATGTTTTATGTTTTATGTTTTATGTTTTATGTTTTATGTTTTATGTTTTATGTTTTATGTTTTATGTTTTATGTTTTATGTTTTATGTTTTATGTTTTATGTTTTATGTTTTATGTTTTATGTTTTATGTTTTATGTTTTATGTTTTATGTTTTATGTTTTATGTTTTATGTTTTATGTTTTATGTTTTATGTTTTATGTTTTATGTTTTATGTTTTATGTTTTATGTTTTATGTTTTATGTTTTATGTTTTATGTTTTATGTTTTATGTTTTATGTTTTATGTTTTATGTTTTATGTTTTATGTTTTATGTTTTATGTTTTATGTTTTATGTTTTATGTTTTATGTTTTATGTTTTATGTTTTATGTTTTATGTTTTATGTTTTATGTTTTATGTTTTATGTTTTATGTTTTATGTTTTATGTTTTATGTTTTATGTTTTATGTTTTATGTTTTATGTTTTATGTTTTATGTTTTATGTTTTATGTTTTATGTTTTATGTTTTATGTTTTATGTTTTATGTTTTATGTTTTATGTTTTATGTTTTATGTTTTATGTTTTATGTTTTATGTTTTATGTTTTATGTTTTATGTTTTATGTTTTATGTTTTATGTTTTATGTTTTATGTTTTATGTTTTATGTTTTATGTTTTATGTTTTATGTTTTATGTTTTATGTTTTATGTTTTATGTTTTATGTTTTATGTTTTATGTTTTATGTTTTATGTTTTATGTTTTATGTTTTATGTTTTATGTTTTATGTTTTATGTTTTATGTTTTATGTTTTATGTTTTATGTTTTATGTTTTATGTTTTATGTTTTATGTTTTATGTTTTATGTTTTATGTTTTATGTTTTATGTTTTATGTTTTATGTTTTATGTTTTATGTTTTATGTTTTATGTTTTATGTTTTATGTTTTATGTTTTATGTTTTATGTTTTATGTTTTATGTTTTATGTTTTATGTTTTATGTTTTATGTTTTATGTTTTATGTTTTATGTTTTATGTTTTATGTTTTATGTTTTATGTTTTATGTTTTATGTTTTATGTTTTATGTTTTATGTTTTATGTTTTATGTTTTGTGTTTTGTGTTTTGTGTTTTGTGTTTTGTGTTTTGTGTTTTGTGTTTTGTGTTTTGTGTTTTGTGTTTTGTGTTTTGTGTTTTGTGTTTTGTGTTTTGTGTTTTGTGTTTTGTGTTTTATGTTTTATGTTTTATGTTTTATGTTTTATGTTTTATGTTTTATGTTTTATGTTTTATGTTTTATGTTTTATGTTTTATGTTTTATGTTTTATGTTTTATGTTTTATGTTTTATGTTTTATGTTTTATGTTTTATGTTTTATGTTTTATGTTTTATGTTTTATGTTTTATGTTTTATGTTTTATGTTTTATGTTTTATGTTTTATGTTTTATGTTTTATGTTTTATGTTTTATGTTTTATGTTTTATGTTTTATGTTTTATGTTTTATGTTTTATGTTTTATGTTTTATGTTTTATGTTTTATGTTTTATGTTTTATGTTTTATGTTTTATGTTTTATGTTTTATGTTTTATGTTTTATGTTTTATGTTTTATGTTTTATGTTTTATGTTTTATGTTTTATGTTTTATGTTTTATGTTTTATGTTTTATGTTTTATGTTTTATGTTTTATGTTTTATGTTTTATGTTTTATGTTTTATGTTTTATGTTTTATGTTTTATGTTTTATGTTTTATGTTTTATGTTTTATGTTTTATGTTTTATGTTTTATGTTTTATGTTTTATGTTTTATGTTTTATGTTTTATGTTTTATGTTTTATGTTTTATGTTTTATGTTTTATGTTTTATGTTTTATGTTTTATGTTTTATGTTTTATGTTTTATGTTTTATGTTTTATGTTTTATGTTTTATGTTTTATGTTTTATGTTTTATGTTTTATGTTTTATGTTTTATGTTTTATGTTTTATGTTTTATGTTTTATGTTTTATGTTTTATGTTTTATGTTTTATGTTTTATGTTTTATGTTTTATGTTTTATGTTTTATGTTTTATGTTTTATGTTTTATGTTTTATGTTTTATGTTTTATGTTTTATGTTTTATGTTTTATGTTTTATGTTTTATGTTTTATGTTTTATGTTTTATGTTTTATGTTTTATGTTTTATGTTTTATGTTTTATGTTTTATGTTTTATGTTTTATGTTTTATGTTTTATGTTTTATGTTTTATGTTTTATGTTTTATGTTTTATGTTTTATGTTTTATGTTTTATGTTTTATGTTTTATGTTTTATGTTTTATGTTTTATGTTTTATGTTTTATGTTTTATGTTTTATGTTTTATGTTTTATGTTTTATGTTTTATGTTTTATGTTTTATGTTTTATGTTTTATGTTTTATGTTTTATGTTTTATGTTTTATGTTTTATGTTTTATGTTTTATGTTTTATGTTTTATGTTTTATGTTTTATGTTTTATGTTTTATGTTTTATGTTTTATGTTTTATGTTTTATGTTTTATGTTTTATGTTTTATGTTTTATGTTTTATGTTTTATGTTTTATGTTTTATGTTTTATGTTTTATGTTTTATGTTTTATGTTTTATGTTTTATGTTTTATGTTTTATGTTTTATGTTTTATGTTTTATGTTTTATGTTTTATGTTTTATGTTTTATGTTTTATGTTTTATGTTTTATGTTTTATGTTTTATGTTTTATGTTTTATGTTTTATGTTTTATGTTTTATGTTTTATGTTTTATGTTTTATGTTTTATGTTTTATGTTTTATGTTTTATGTTTTATGTTTTATGTTTTATGTTTTATGTTTTATGTTTTATGTTTTATGTTTTATGTTTTATGTTTTATGTTTTATGTTTTATGTTTTATGTTTTATGTTTTATGTTTTATGTTTTATGTTTTATGTTTTATGTTTTATGTTTTATGTTTTATGTTTTATGTTTTATGTTTTATGTTTTATGTTTTATGTTTTATGTTTTATGTTTTATGTTTTATGTTTTATGTTTTATGTTTTATGTTTTATGTTTTATGTTTTATGTTTTATGTTTTATGTTTTATGTTTTATGTTTTATGTTTTATGTTTTATGTTTTATGTTTTATGTTTTATGTTTTATGTTTTATGTTTTATGTTTTATGTTTTATGTTTTATGTTTTATGTTTTATGTTTTATGTTTTATGTTTTATGTTTTATGTTTTATGTTTTATGTTTTATGTTTTATGTTTTATGTTTTATGTTTTATGTTTTATGTTTTATGTTTTATGTTTTATGTTTTATGTTTTATGTTTTATGTTTTATGTTTTATGTTTTATGTTTTATGTTTTATGTTTTATGTTTTATGTTTTATGTTTTATGTTTTATGTTTTATGTTTTATGTTTTATGTTTTATGTTTTATGTTTTATGTTTTATGTTTTATGTTTTATGTTTTATGTTTTATGTTTTATGTTTTATGTTTTATGTTTTATGTTTTATGTTTTATGTTTTATGTTTTATGTTTTATGTTTTATGTTTTATGTTTTATGTTTTATGTTTTATGTTTTATGTTTTATGTTTTATGTTTTATGTTTTATGTTTTATGTTTTATGTTTATGTTTTATGTTTTATGTTTTATGTTTTATGTTTTATGTTTTATGTTTTATGTTTTATGTTTTATGTTTTATGTTTTATGTTTTATGTTTTATGTTTTATGTTTTATGTTTTATGTTTTATGTTTTATGTTTTATGTTTTATGTTTTATGTTTTATGTTTTATGTTTTATGTTTTATGTTTTATGTTTTATGTTTTATGTTTTATGTTTTATGTTTTATGTTTTATGTTTTATGTTTTATGTTTTATGTTTTATGTTTTATGTTTTATGTTTTATGTTTTATGTTTTATGTTTTATGTTTTATGTTTTATGTTTATGTTTTATGTTTTATGTTTTATGTTTTATGTTTTATGTTTTATGTTTTATGTTTTATGTTTTATGTTTATGTTTTATGTTTTATGTTTTATGTTTTATGTTTTATGTTTTATGTTTTATGTTTTATGTTTTATGTTTTATGTTTTATGTTTTATGTTTTATGTTTTATGTTTTATGTTTTATGTTTTATGTTTTATGTTTTATGTTTTATGTTTTATGTTTTATGTTTTATGTTTTATGTTTTATGTTTTATGTTTTATGTTTTATGTTTTATGTTTTATGTTTTATGTTTTATGTTTTATGTTTTATGTTTTATGTTTTATGTTTTATGTTTTATGTTTTATGTTTTATGTTTTATGTTTTATGTTTTATGTTTTATGTTTTATGTTTTATGTTTTATGTTTTATGTTTTATGTTTTATGTTTTATGTTTTATGTTTTATGTTTTATGTTTTATGTTTTATGTTTTATGTTTATGTTTTATGTTTTATGTTTTATGTTTTATGTTTTATGTTTTATGTTTTATGTTTTATGTTTTATGTTTTATGTTTTATGTTTTATGTTTTATGTTTTATGTTTTATGTTTTATGTTTTATGTTTTATGTTTTATGTTTTATGTTTATGTTTTATGTTTTATGTTTTATGTTTTATGTTTATGTTTTATGTTTTATGTTTTATGTTTTATGTTTTATGTTTTATGTTTTATGTTTTATGTTTTATGTTTTATGTTTTATGTTTTATGTTTTATGTTTTATGTTTTATGTTTTATGTTTTATGTTTTATGTTTTATGTTTTATGTTTTATGTTTTATGTTTTATGTTTTATGTTTTATGTTTTATGTTTTATGTTTTATGTTTTATGTTTTATGTTTTATGTTTTATGTTTTATGTTTTATGTTTTATGTTTATGTTTTATGTTTTATGTTTTATGTTTTATGTTTTATGTTTTATGTTTTATGTTTTATGTTTTATGTTTTATGTTTTATGTTTTATGTTTTATGTTTTATGTTTTATGTTTTATGTTTTATGTTTTATGTTTTATGTTTTATGTTTTATGTTTTATGTTTTATGTTTTATGTTTTATGTTTTATGTTTTATGTTTTATGTTTTATGTTTTATGTTTTATGTTTTATGTTTTATGTTTTATGTTTTATGTTTTATGTAGTGATGAAACGATTTCGATTACGATTAATCGTAATCGACGATTATCAGTATTTAACGATTAATCGTAATCGTCGATTATCATTGCGATTATTTGTCGATTATCTATGAAAAGTAGTTTGAAATAAGTTTTGTTTAAATTCTCGTTAACAACTTTTATAAATGCGTCTTATAGATTACACCTTTACATGATGTATCCGAACGCATTAGGAACTCTCCTTCGACAGCTTAGGGAGCTCTCAGTCCCGTTCGCATAGTTGGCAAACAAGTTTGGTTGGTTTTTTACATTTTCTGCTCAGAGCACATTAGTACTGTGGCAAATTTAAACAGTGAAGCTTCTGTTGCTCAGCTCTCCATCAGTAAAAGAGTATCTGGGGTATCTGCAAGGATATAGTTGATGACACAGAAATGAATGAGCCTCTTTTTTTTAAATTTCAAAAACAACGCGACTATTTATGCTTTTTATATGTACGTAATCCAGCCACAGAAGAAGTAGACTCGTGTATCAAATAATCCAACATACTGCAAGAAATGCAACATTTGTAAAACTTGAATTTTTGTATGAAGAGGTCGATTGAAACAATTTACCACGCCTGTTTTTGAAAAATCGCAAAAATATTTGTATTTAAAGCCTTCCAGTGCCGCATCTAAGAGGCTGCTTTCGATTGCCGGCTTGATTCAGAAGTGTTGTGTTTTCAATATTTAAATTTTGGATACTAAATTTTGTCATATTGTAACATATTTCCTTAACTTTGAAATATGTTTTATTTAATATACAAAATGTTGCAATAATCGTAATCGTAATCGTAATCGTCGATTACTGTGGCTGATAATCGTAATCGTTATCGTAATCGCTAAGTGATAATCGTTTCATCACTAGTTTTATGTTTTATGTTTTATGTTTTATGTTTTATGTTTTATGTTTTATGTTTTATGTTTTATGTTTTATGTTTTATGTTTTATGTTTTATGTTTTATGTTTTATGTTTTATGTTTTATGTTTTATGTTTTATGTTTTATGTTTTATGTTTTATGTTTTATGTTTTATGTTTTATGTTTTATGTTTTATGTTTTATGTTTTATGTTTTATGTTTTATGTTTTATGTTTTATGTTTTATGTTTTATGTTTTATGTTTTATGTTTTATGTTTTATGTTTTATGTTTTATGTTTTATGTTTTATGTTTTATGTTTTATGTTTTATGTTTTATGTTTTATGTTTTATGTTTTATGTTTTATGTTTTATGTTTTATGTTTTATGTTTTATGTTTTATGTTTTATGTTTTATGTTTTATGTTTTATGTTTTATGTTTTATGTTTTATGTTTTATGTTTTATGTTTTATGTTTTATGTTTTATGTTTTATGTTTTATGTTTTATGTTTTATGTTTTATGTTTTATGTTTTATGTTTTATGTTTTATGTTTTATGTTTTATGTTTTATGTTTTATGTTTTATGTTTTATGTTTTATGTTTTATGTTTTATGTTTTATGTTTTATGTTTTATGTTTTATGTTTTATGTTTTATGTTTTATGTTTTATGTTTTATGTTTTATGTTTTATGTTTTATGTTTTATGTTTTATGTTTTATGTTTTATGTTTTATGTTTTATGTTTTATGTTTTATGTTTTATGTTTTATGTTTTATGTTTTATGTTTTATGTTTTATGTTTTATGTTTTATGTTTTATGTTTTATGTTTTATGTTTTATGTTTTATGTTTTATGTTTTATGTTTTATGTTTTATGTTTTATGTTTTATGTTTTATGTTTTATGTTTTATGTTTTATGTTTTATGTTTTATGTTTTATGTTTTATGTTTTATGTTTTATGTTTTATGTTTTATGTTTTATGTTTTATGTTTTATGTTTTATGTTTTATGTTTTATGTTTTATGTTTTATGTTTTATGTTTTATGTTTTATGTTTTATGTTTTATGTTTTATGTTTTATGTTTTATGTTTTATGTTTTATGTTTTATGTTTTATGTTTTATGTTTTATGTTTTATGTTTTATGTTTTATGTTTTATGTTTTATGTTTTATGTTTTATGTTTTATGTTTTATGTTTTATGTTTTATGTTTTATGTTTTATGTTTTATGTTTTATGTTTTATGTTTTATGTTTTATGTTTTATGTTTTATGTTTTATGTTTTATGTTTTATGTTTTATGTTTTATGTTTTATGTTTTATGTTTTATGTTTTATGTTTTATGTTTTATGTTTTATGTTTTATGTTTTATGTTTTATGTTTTATGTTTTATGTTTTATGTTTTATGTTTTATGTTTTATGTTTTATGTTTTATGTTTTATGTTTTATGTTTTATGTTTTATGTTTTATGTTTTATGTTTTATGTTTTATGTTTTATGTTTTATGTTTTATGTTTTATGTTTTATGTTTTATGTTTTATGTTTTATGTTTTATGTTTTATGTTTTATGTTTTATGTTTTATGTTTTATGTTTTATGTTTTATGTTTTATGTTTTATGTTTTATGTTTTATGTTTTATGTTTTATGTTTTATGTTTTATGTTTTATGTTTTATGTTTTATGTTTTATGTTTTGTGTTTTGTGTTTTGTGTTTTGTGTTTTGTGTTTTGTGTTTTGTGTTTTGTGTTTTGTGTTTTGTGTTTTGTGTTTTATGTTTTATGTTTTATGTTTTATGTTTTATGTTTTATGTTTTATGTTTTATGTTTTATGTTTTATGTTTTATGTTTTATGTTTTATGTTTTATGTTTTATGTTTTATGTTTTATGTTTTATGTTTTATGTTTTATGTTTTATGTTTTATGTTTTATGTTTTATGTTTTATGTTTTATGTTTTATGTTTTATGTTTTATGTTTTATGTTTTATGTTTTATGTTTTATGTTTTATGTTTTATGTTTTATGTTTTATGTTTTATGTTTTATGTTTTATGTTTTATGTTTTATGTTTTATGTTTTATGTTTTATGTTTTATGTTTTATGTTTTATGTTTTATGTTTTATGTTTTATGTTTTATGTTTTATGTTTTATGTTTTATGTTTTATGTTTTATGTTTTATGTTTTATGTTTTATGTTTTATGTTTTATGTTTTATGTTTTATGTTTTATGTTTTATGTTTTATGTTTTATGTTTTATGTTTTATGTTTTATGTTTTATGTTTTATGTTTTATGTTTTATGTTTTATGTTTTATGTTTTATGTTTTATGTTTTATGTTTTATGTTTTATGTTTTATGTTTTATGTTTTATGTTTTATGTTTTATGTTTTATGTTTTATGTTTTATGTTTTATGTTTTATGTTTTATGTTTTATGTTTTATGTTTTATGTTTTATGTTTTATGTTTTATGTTTTATGTTTTATGTTTTATGTTTTATGTTTTATGTTTTATGTTTTATGTTTTATGTTTTATGTTTTATGTTTTATGTTTTATGTTTTATGTTTTATGTTTTATGTTTTATGTTTTATGTTTTATGTTTTATGTTTTATGTTTTATGTTTTATGTTTTATGTTTTATGTTTTATGTTTTATGTTTTGTGTTTTGTGTTTTGTGTTTTGTGTTTTGTGTTTTGTGTTTTATGTTTTGTGTTTTGTGTTTTGTGTTTTGTGTTTTGTGTTTTGTGTTTTGTGTTTTGTGTTTTGTGTTTTGTGTTTTGTGTTTTATGTTTTATGTTTTATGTTTTATGTTTTATGTTTTATGTTTTATGTTTTATGTTTTATGTTTTATGTTTTATGTTTTATGTTTTATGTTTTATGTTTTATGTTTTATGTTTTGTGTTTTGTGTTTTATGTTTTGTGTTTTGTGTTTTGTGTTTTGTGTTTTATGTTTTATGTTTTATGTTTTATGTTTTATGTTTTATGTTTTATGTTTTATGTTTTATGTTTTATGTTTTATGTTTTTATGTTTTATGTTTTATGTTTTATGTTTTATGTTTTATGTTTTATGTTTTATGTTTTATGTTTTATGTTTTATGTTTTATGTTTTATGTTTTATGTTTTATGTTTTATGTTTTATGTTTTATGTTTTATGTTTTATGTTTTATGTTTTATGTTTTATGTTTTATGTTTTATGTTTTATGTTTTATGTTTTATGTTTTATGTTTTATGTTTTATGTTTTATGTTTTATGTTTTATGTTTTATGTTTTATGTTTTATGTTTTATGTTTTATGTTTTATGTTTTATGTTTTATGTTTTATGTTTTATGTTTTATGTTTTATGTTTTATGTTTTATGTTTTATGTTTTATGTTTTATGTTTTATGTTTTATGTTTTATGTTTTATGTTTTATGTTTTATGTTTTATGTTTTATGTTTTATGTTTTATGTTTTATGTTTTATGTTTTATGTTTTATGTTTTATGTTTTATGTTTTATGTTTTATGTTTTATGTTTTATGTTTTATGTTTTATGTTTTATGTTTTATGTTTTATGTTTTATGTTTTATGTTTTATGTTTTATGTTTTATGTTTTATGTTTTATGTTTTATGTTTTATGTTTTATGTTTTATGTTTTATGTTTTATGTTTTATGTTTTATGTTTTATGTTTTATGTTTTATGTTTTATGTTTTATGTTTTATGTTTTATGTTTATGTTTTATGTTTTATGTTTTATGTTTTATGTTTTATGTTTTATGTTTTATGTTTTATGTTTTATGTTTTATGTTTTATGTTTTATGTTTTATGTTTTATGTTTTATGTTTTATGTTTTATGTTTTATG